>JAAGVU020000092.1:12221323-12284478 GCA_011763525.2 Mormyrus iriodes | reverse complement strand
CTCCCTTTGTTATTCAGTACCAGGTGCCAGTACTCCCCTTGTTATTCAGTACCAGGTGCAGGTGCTCCCCATTTTATTTAGTACCAGGTGCAGGTACTCACCTTGTTATTCAGTACCAGGTGCCAGTACTCACCTTGTTATTCAGTACCAGGTGCCAGTGCTCCCTTTATTATTCAGTACCAGGTGCCAGTACTCCACTTGTTATTCAGTACCAGGTGCCAGTACTCCCCTTGTTGTTCAGTACCAGGTGCAGGTACTCACCGTGTTATTCAGTACCAGCTGCAGGTACTCACCTTGCTATTCCGTACCAGGTGCAGGTACTCCCCATTTTATTCAGTACCAGGTGCCAGTACTCCCTTTGTTATTCAGTGCCAGGTGCCAGTGCTCCCCATTTTATTTAGTACCAGGTGCAGGTACTCCCCTTGTTATTCAGTACCAGGTGCAGGTAGTCCCCTTGTTATTCAGTACCAGGTGCTGATACTCCCCTTGTTATTCAGCCGGCAGATATTTGGAGGTTCCAGTACTCTGAAGAAAGAAAAGAGGCGCTGGTACTGTGTACTGGTCCACTTCAAGCACTGCTCTCACTGTTATGTGCTGCTTATACATAATTTACCATTTTTCAGTGAAGTGGATCAGTTAACACCTTCTCAATAATGAATCCGAGTCTAGTTCACTCTAAAATTCTGTTCCAAAGTTCGCACAACCGACCACACCTAATTATGGCTGGACAAAAGAGTTTACGTTTGAGCACCACAGCCTGGGAGGGTGCGGTCTTACTGGCTGCTTGCCATTCGTTGGTGTAGAGGGTGTAGAAATAGACAGGAGCTCTGAAACAATAACACAGCCCAAGTTACACTTTCACACTCTGAGTGATGAGACCTTATTCACTGTGTTTTCATTTTTATTGTGACAGCTCCACAGGATAAATAATATAGGATGGGGTGGATGATGGCTATGGATTATAGGTTTAAATGTGTAATATACTATTAGGTAGTAGCCTATATGGCAGTGTTTTTCCACCCGGTCCATGTTTTTGCTCCATCTCAACTTCCTATCAGACCATCGACATTGTTGTTGCATTTTTCCTACCAGGAGCTGGGAAGGAGCGAAAAAGAAAGGACTGTCTGGGGGTCCCCACGGACTGGTCTGAGAAACATGCTATATGGAGTCAGACAAATATGTTGAAATAACAAGATAGACTGAGTCACCTCACAGTTGGCGATGATCAGGCTGATGAATGTTCACTAATGTCCACTGACAGGCTAAAACAAAACCTCTCCCTATCATTCTGGTACAATGCCTGCCTTTTACTGTCACACTCTGTGATTGGGAGTGTTTCCTGATATAGTATTTCCATAGTTTAAACTGGCATATCTGTGTCAGGATGTCAGCAAACCTCCTGCTGGGTATCTTGCCAGTATTAGGTGATTCACTTCTCATGGGTTCTGGAGTGTTTCAGCACTGTTTTAATCTCCCACAACCATGGCACACATGTTCAATTAAGCAACAGATTTAGTATTCTTAGTGCATAGGTAGGAGGAATTTGCTTATATAATTCTGGCCAGGTGGAAGCTTGATGACAGGAGTAATGGTGCCTTGCGGGATTTGCAGAACCGGTCCTTGGGTTTGTGCAGAGGGATTACTGGCATTGTGTGGAACAGCTTCCCCAGGTGGACTCCTGTGGAAGGTGAGCAGCAGGAATCGGGAAAATCAGGGTTGGGGGTTTCATAATTTTGTTGATCAAAAGCAGAGGACCACTACAAGCATTATAAAGTTGAATCAGTAGTTACTTGCCTCAAAACATGAGACTAGATTTTTGCAAGCTTCCAAAACATTCATAATCTCATTGAATGTTACCTCAACAATACATTAAGTTTCAGAAAAATGAACGGACTGATATGTTCATACATATTCCTCTAGGACTGGGATATGCATTCCCTTTTATAAATTTCTCATTTGGTCCATTCAGCAGGCTGAGCCTAATCTCTTTGGCTCTGGAACAGACATCAGCTTGCAAGAAGCTGTTGACAGCACAGGGCAGGGGGCGGTATTTCCTAAGGCTGGCCCTTAAGAGAAGGATTTTGGGAAGTGTAGTTCAGCACCTCTCACACACAAGCAAGCTGTTGGAGGTCAGTAACGCAAACAAAAAAGGTATTGCCTGTATAAATGTATAATTATATCTCATACTGCATTTAGAGACTGGGGTGTGTCATCTGTCAACTTTGAAGAGATTTTTATAAACTAGGGGAATCGTAAATGTGAAAGAGAAAATTGTACTTTTATCAGTCTATCATTGTATTAGGGGCGTTGTACTTAGTCAGAATATAATAAAAATATAGTAAATTAAGACCAGAACTGAACAGTTGAATGAATATAACTCTCTGATTTATTTTAGTGGTATAATCCTACTATTGCCATTGTCAGAAATGAAGAGTTTATGGGTAAGTTCTCCTTGTACACCAGAAACTGTACCAGTTAAAGGTATCTGTGAATTGTTTTACCTTGCAAAAGGGTGCAAATTTAAAACTTACAAATATAAAACATCATTGATCTCCAGAACCATTCCTGTCTTTACTGCTCATCCTTTCTGAACTGGAGATCAGCCTTAACATTGAGGTAAAAGTTATTACCCGACCCCTTCCCTATACTATTTATAAAATTAAATGATGTAATTTAGTGAGACTGACGTCCATTCTCTCTTTCTACTGTAGAACTGCAGCTTTTTGGATGACAGCTGGCTGTTGCCGGTAAATGTTTAAAATAAGTAATGTTTTCATAGTGGGTTAATTTGCTACATTAAAAGTTCTGGTTTGACCAGCTATTACCCAGTTAATAGATGACAGTTAAGAGACACTTTTGCTACCTCGACCAACCCCAGAAATGATTTCACTGGAATTGCAGAAATGCTGTTGATCTGTTTATGTCAGTGTAGGGGGCTTATGAGAATGCACCAGATTTAGGTTTTAGGTTTGATGACTGTACTTGAACTTGAGAGAGAGTGATGTTTCTTTCTGTTCCAGGTATGTGATGTTTATGAGGTAGCACCATGCAGAGAACTGGGAATGGTGCTCAGGTTGGTTCTCGTCTTCTTCCTCCCTGTTTCCCTGTTTTCAAGTGTCTAGGGTACAAAAACAGCCCTATATCCACCACCAACCTTCCCCCCCCCATTCTATGAACCAGGTACCTTGGTGGACGCGTCTTTGTGTTGGACCTTATTGAGGGCAGCCAGGCACAGGTAGACAGGTGTGTGCTGCCAGGTGACATCATCGACGAAATCAATGGGATATCTCTGAGGAACGCCGCCAACAGACAGGTGTGGGAGTGTCACCAGCAAACACCTGCATGTATACATACTGTCTCAGCACAGGTAACACCACCTACATATTGCAGGCAAAGAATACAGCCATAAAACGCATGTAAAGTGTTTCTAATCTTTTATGCAAATAGACTGCATCTCGACTCTGGTATTAGGAGCCAGCTGGCTGCAAGTGGGGACCTCAGTGACTTTGAATGGGCAGTAATTCTTACTAATTCTTAATGCTCATTCGGCTGGACCCACAGGCTACGAGAACCATTAATAATTTAGCAACATTCAGAGGGGAGTGTCGATCTGGGGAAAACACTGAAAGCCTAATTATGCAAAGGCAAATGGAAAGTTGCAGGTGAGCTGCTTGAAAGCTGTGTCCGCCGTAGATTCATTGCGTTGTGATTTGTTACCTTCCTGGTTAATGGCTCCTCTTTGGCTTGAGGGGGTTTCTTGGAGAACAGACAATGCTCCTCAAGAGTCATGTAGTCAGCAGGATGGTCTTATTAAGAGGAGGGGGATAAAATTACTCAGCCACTTTCTTGCTTACTGGACCTCAAATCAAGCCTTTGAGAGGGCTTTGAAGCCATCAGATCAAGGGGCATTGGTTTAATGGCACTGGGCTGCTGCAGAGCAGTTCCAGGTCTTCTTGATATTATGCCACATCATATCTACTACAGAAGTGGACAGTTCAGGTCCAGAAAGTAAAACTCCAGACCAAGGTTTTGTTTCATCCAACCAGTTTAATATAAAGTCACAGTCACAGAGTACTCAAATAAAATCTACTACCTGTAAATGCCCCCCCCCGTTCAGTGTGTGGACTCGGCAGCTTCTTCAGGAGGCCCCCTTTCTGTATGCTTTCTGCAGGCAGGCACAGTGCTGGCACAGCTGAGGGGTGCCCCGCTGTCCCTGCGAGTGCTGCGATGGAGGGCTGCAGACGGATCGGTGTACCGCCCCATGGTCAAACTCCTGCAGGAGCTTCAGCGTGAGAATCCGTCGCTGCGTCTGTGCCCCACTGCACTGTCCCTGCGACGGCAGGAGTCCCAGTGCCTGAGGGATGGCCGGTGAGGAACGGGACTCTCGTCTGTCTCATTAAAACTATTTAACAACTGAGGAAGTTTGGTGTGTGTGGGTGCATTCTGTGTGTGCGGCGTCTCACTTGTGCTCCTTTGATTTTCTAGGATTGTGTACATCGTGCAGTATTTGGGAAAGGCCAGCGTCGGAATGGTAAATGTACACGTCTGTACCCTGTCTGCCTTTTTCTGGTTGCGATGCCAATGATGTCTGTATGTAGCAAATTGTGTTGTACTGCATCTGCGTTTCAGTACGGGGGAAAGGAGGTGCTGCAGCATGGAATTGCTCTGGTCCTGGAACAGAATCAGCCCAAAAAGGTACAAGTCAAGGCTGAAGGGAGACGAGCATAACAAGACACCACCCCTCTGCCCCCAGCCAACAAATGCAGCTCCATCTTGGCTACTGCGCCCTGTAATAACAATTGATCTACATCTGAAGGACTATAAGAGATATGCAAGAAATCTGATCACACTAATATATCTACTATTAAAACACTATAGGCCTGCATAATAGAGTGGACTGATAATATGCTCTACAGAAATGCCACCATATTTCATTCCCTGGAGTCATAGTTACTGTTAATCCAAATCCCTATTCATACACCATATTTCTCTCCCAAGCCATGAGCATATTTATTGAAACTGTCTATATCATGTAGCATGAATCTCTGTGGCATAACGAGGTAGGAACCTCATGCAAATGCTAATAGCCATTAAATGCAGCTGTAGCTCGTTTTGCGTGATGATTCAGGTTTGGCTTCATTCATTGTCCACTGTTCCCGCAGGTGGTGCTGTTTGACCTGAAGGAGACTCATGTGACCTGCACGGAGAAAGTGACAAAACAAGTGAGCACTCCCCCGCTAGGCGTGCACGTGCACCCAAGGGGCCTCTGACAAATAAGCCCAGGGTGTGTTTGCCCAAAATCAGGAATGAAGACCTCTTGCTTGTTATTTCTAAATGGCTCAGTCCACATGGGACTGCAGTGTGCTGGCACCGATACAGAAACCACAGCAAAAAAAAAGGAAAGGAGGCTAGCCCAGAATAAATGAGGTGAGGCAGGGGCACACACACACACACACTCTCTTTAGAAGCACATATTAATACACTGTAAACATCTGCCATAAAAATTATACATGTATCATTTACTCTGGGACTTTAGCTGTTTGATCTCTCTTCCTCTTATGTTCAGGAGATTTTCCAGCATCACTACCCAGCGATTTCCTGTGTGGGGAGATACAGCCAATCAGACCATACGATTTTCGCCTTCTGTGTAGCGTAAGTATCTGTCATGGGTGGCAAGCGTGAAAATGTGATTCTGTGAGCCTATGAGAGCAAAGAAGTGCTGCCTCTGTTGAGACCACCATAGAAATTATGCTTGTTGCTAGCTTTTCATTGCACAATAAGATTGCAGAAGGAAAAAACTGGATCATTTTAGTGTGGATTTTTATAAAGGTGCACATGAAGTAACGTCATTCCTTTAGTGCACACTGAACTTCAATTTTACATCGATTTACTTTTAGCAGATGGCTTATGCAAGCACAGAAACCTTGGGCTCAGGGAGCAGGTTTGGCCAGCATCCCTTGTGCAGTTGCTGTTATGGGTCTTGCCTAAGAGCCTAGTGATGATTATTCTGCCAATCATAGCGTTTGAACCCACAATCTTCTAAACACAGGCAGATCCATAACCTGCTGAGCTACACCATTCCCCCATTTACTAAATGTAGTAACTGTGGTTACATAGGGAATATGTCAATATTATGGCATCTTAGTTACAGTGAAACTTATTAGGAAAAATTTCACAACAGACATAGGCTATGTGACTTAGTATACAGAAGCAGCCCGTTGGTGTGATTATATGAAACTTGGTTGTATTGAGGAAACAATGACAATCTAAAACCTGCAGAGATCTCCCCAGGGTACCTACCTCATACATGTTCCGGCATTTTACCAATTAGCAGACACTCATTTCTCTGAAAAATAAATATTGGTGCTAGGAAGGGGGGGGAAAATCCTATTTTACAATGAATTTGGAGCAAGATGCTGGCTAAATACAACTTACTGCCTCACAGAGACTGCCTAGATACTCCTCAATCAACAAGCTTCAGCTGCTTTGCAATGCAAGCAGGATCTGCTCAGGAAAGTGAGGCCATTGTCACCCACATAGGTATGTGACCCTATGAACATACTGATAGGAGAAGCATATAGTCTTAATTAGGAACCAAGCTTCTTCAACAAGCTATGGAGGAGTGGCAAGTAACTCATTGTTTCTCTGCAGCCATTGGTTTCAAGCACACAGAGTGGTATGTCTGAGAAGGCTGGACAGATGCTAGCCTCACCACTGGCAACTGGAGTCGGTTAATGGGAGGGCTGAGTTCAGCAAGCTGTACTGTTGGAATCCAAGTTTGTAATCACTTAAAACTGTCTGCCACTCAGATGTCTCATGTTTATGACAATAGCTTTTGCCATTCTTCACTTATTGCTGGGAATCCTAGACGGAGCGTTGTCCTATGAAGTATGCAGCTGTATTTTTTAAAAAAAAAAAAAAAAAAAAAAGCAGAAAGACTTCAGTTAACCAGGACACTTTTAAAGGAATTTAATAGAAAGACAATGTAACACATAATAGCTGCCATGGTTTACATTGGAAAAATATATAAAAAGCAGCCCTGAATACAACAATTCTGCACAATGTTTGCATTCCCCCACTTCTGTTTTGTTCCTAACACTGTGCAGGAGATGCTGGGTGACAGCTCAAGTGGAGATTATTGCATGAGGGATTCTGCCAAGACAGATTCCCTAGAGGCTGGAAGAGGGATACTTAAGACACCTATATACATACCCACACACCATGACAATAGCACAGATCCATCCCAGGGCCACTTGACAGCATATACAACCCAGTTTTGCATGAAATCCTCCCCCCCATACTCCTATTGACCACCTAAAAAGGTGACAGTCTAAAGACATCTAAAATGTACTTACATCAACCCATTACATGCAAAAAGCTCATGTCAGGACAAACGCAAGCTATTAAACCAAATCCCTGCACCATTTCTACCCTAACCTATGGCACAGGACCCAAGAGACACGCTGTACACATCTAACTTTATGGAATGATAATTACAGCGACATTGTTCTCATTTTAAATACATCTTTAAAAAAAGAAAAAGAACGAAACTGAACGTCCCAAGTGGTAAATAAAAAGCATGATAAATATTCTGTGGTCACCAAAGAGAAGTGTGCCATCTAAGCTCTCTCCCCTCTTATCCGGCGAGCCAGCTGGATATCTTTGGGCATGATGGTCACCCTCTTAGCATGAATGGCACACAAGTTTGTGTCCTCGAACAGCCCAACAAGGTATGCTTCACTGGCTTCCTGATGGAGAGAAAGGAAATAACACTTTTGTATTCATTGCGCCCAAAACAAGGGAATGCGTCAGATATGCGAGATATCAATTACTTCAACTGAGAAAGATTCACCCATTGCACTAATTACTTGCTAGTTACCTGGAGAGCCCCAATTGCAGCACTCTGAAAACGCAGGTCAGTCTTGAAGTCCTGGGCAATTTCCCTGACCAATCGCTGGAATGGAAGCTTCCGGATGAGAAGCTCTGTTGACTTCTGATAACGCCTGATCTCTCTCAGAGCCACAGTTCCAGGCCTGGTGTTGGGAAGCAGAGTTAATTTGCACATACAGTAAGCTGAAGGTTAACTGTAATGGGAAGTCACTTTCACACACAAGTATTTGCGCGCGCGCGCGTACACACACACACACACACCGTTAAAACCCGCAAAACACCTTCAACGGGTCTGGGACATTGCGTGACAAAACCAACCTGTAACGATGAGGCTTCTTTACGCCACCAGTAGAGGGCGCGCTTTTTCTAGCGGCTTTGGTCGCCAGTTGCTTTCTTGGCGCCTTCCCTCCAGTAGATTTACGAGCGGTCTGCTTGGTACGAGCCATGTCTTACCTTAAAAGATAAAGTATACAAAACATTTAGGGGCACTATATGTATACCATTTGAAAGAAACTAAAATAAGGTCTATTACAGCCTTCTGAAAGTTAAACTAGAACGTGAGCAGCAGTATTCGACCCCTTCTAGGATTACTGAAAGGTAATCCTTCAGAATCCCGTCATCAATTGCGATTACTAGCTGCAGTATTGAGAGAGGTTAATAATGGGGTTTACCGAAAATCGGAAGATTAGGGCAAAGG
Source organism: Mormyrus iriodes (assembly GCA_011763525.2). Lineage (NCBI taxonomy): Eukaryota > Metazoa > Chordata > Actinopteri > Osteoglossiformes > Mormyridae > Mormyrus > Mormyrus iriodes. Next base: position 12,275,891 of record JAAGVU020000092.1, on the reverse strand, counting down.
ACAAAAAACCCACACGCCACAACACCCTCGGATATAGTATGCCACCCACACCCTCCGAAAGAAAAACGTACGGAAATTCCGGCGCAGCTGGGAGGCGTTCGGCGTGTCAGCGCGCCTCAAAATTTGATTATGAATAGACCGCGACGCTCACTGCCCCCGCCTCCAGAAGGCCTAGTCCCCACAGCACTTGGCGCTAGTTTTATAGCAGCCTTTGTTCGGCAGTGATCGCCGTGTATAGTTCATGGAAATACAATACTTAGATGTATTCTCAGTTGCCCGCCAATTTTCTATAGCAATTAACCCATGACGAAATGTCTAGTTCCATCTACCACGGCGTAATGCATACTACGAGAACAAAGGCGGACCATTCACATAAGCCCTACCGAGAATTCAAGGTCGTTCCCGTCGGCCAGCTGTAATTTACAATCCGTGGCCACAACCACGAGCTAGCCCAAGCTATTCTCCGAAAATTAAACGATAGATCAAAGTATTAAAATACAAGCGGAAAAATAAATACCTGTTCGCGTTTCACCCACTCGAAGCTAGCGCTGGACGATACGATCCTATCGAACGATAGGGGAAAACCTGAATAATCCGGATCGTTTAAGCAAGAGAGGAAAAACCAGGCGAAGCACACAGAATCACCTCTTGGCGGAATTCTAAGTACAACGGACGTAACAGAGGCTTGATATTTATAGTAATGCCTTACGTCATTCCATCACACTTCAAATTTCCTTATCCAACCCATCGATGATTGGGTTGAAGGGAGCCAGCTATTGCGTTCATTGGTTGACGAAAAACCTATTGGACTTGGTTTTTATATTACCATCCAATTGGCTCTTTCTAAAGTGTGACTAACCAATTGACGAACAGTCAGTTGTGCCAACACATACGATGAAGAAAACTGAAATCCCATGTGGGCCAAAGAAACATAAACAAATCTCATGTATAATATTTAAATAAAAGTGTAGACAAATTGTACAGTTACACGTAAAAGACTTATATGTGAAAGTGCTAGACCTTTAGCTTTCAATAAGTAGTTGAAAAAATACATTATTTTGTAAAGAATATCAGCTTTCGGCATCATTCAACATCACTGCAATCTGTAGCGGCCCGGGTTACCAATACACAGTATGAATGTTAAATCATTACTAAACTCGTGACTCGTTGCCATCTGTCCAAAATAAAACAACGCAGGAGTCCCACCCAAACTCGCAAAATAATTGAACGTTAAGAGCATCACATTTCCTTTTTTCCCACAAAGGAGCTAGAACAGCAGAGCAAGCGATAGTGCTACGATTTATCCTAGACAGTGGACAGACACACGCTATCATTTGGATAGCCCTTTAATAAGACTCGGGATAAACGGCTTAAATCACAATTAATAACCATACAAAACAACTCGGATACATTGTAAACTTTTCGCCACAATTAAAACGTACTATATACATTTCGAAATGGGTTTCAGACAGAACGCAAAAGAAAAACAGCGCAGAAACATAACTCATATAGAAACAAGATTCTTTCTTTGAGGAAAAAAAATAGTTACAAGCTAGTAATTAGTATAATGTTCTGGCATTTTATTGGACAGTGGACCTTTTCATAGTCTAGATATTTCTTGGTTTTACGTTACGTAAAGAAAATTTCATACATTTACGGCCAACCTGAAACACAACCAAAACCTTGGCTCACCAGGGCGCAACGCCCTAGCTTACAGCTCTATATGTTGGTTTATTTATCAGCCCTTTTGGTATTAATTGTAGGTAATTCAAATTACCACTCAACTGGCTAGAAAACCTTTCATATATTTCCGTTCCCGCCAAAAAGCAACACCAGGAAAACCAATGTACTTCAAGTTTGTACGATGTGAAATGGAAATAAATGTAAGCCGTTGCATTCAATTACGGACATGCTAAATATCGAGTACTTCAGTCCACGAAGGTTCAGGAACTCCTTATAAAACACATTCTAAAACGGTTAGCGCTGTGTGGAGAAATTGTACATTAGCACAGTAGTCATACACATTTTACCATAACATTTTAAAGGAGAATCCATGGGAACTACACGTCCCATCATACTTTAAAGGTCTCGAAGCCCGGGGCTTCCTCTTCCTAGTACCAAGCGCAGGCGCACTTCAGAGAAGAATGCGGACTTCGAAGCGCGAAGAACAGTAAAAATAGATAGAGAAGCGTTTGAAAAGGAAATATGTCGAAGGCGGCCATACAGGCCAATTCCACTTCGGGAACTGCAGCCAATGCTGGACCTTCCTCCTCCTCTTCTTCTTCCTCGTCAGTCGGCGGCTCGACGTCTCCCGCTAACGTACTGCACGTACAGCCCGAGAAACCGCAGCACTACACGTACGTAGCCAACACACCCTCACGTGCACTTGCAGTCATAGGCCATTACGCACCTGACATGGCAAGCGAAGACAGTGAGCTATAGCTATCTGTAGCTAATTGGGCGGGCATGGTGCTCGCGTTCGAACTGGTCCGTACCGGTTTGTACCAGTTCAAACCGACGCAGGGTTGAAGCGGAGGCCTACACATGAAAACTTTCAGTTGGTACAGTCCAGAAATAGGCGGTTGTTACAGCGGCGGGCGTTTAATATGTTAGCACTGCCTTTTGTAAATATGCAGCCTGGTACGCGAAAACTCCTCATCTTCTCATGTACATGATTGTTGGGTCACATCGCGTGTAAAGCCCCTCATTTGTTCCCACCTGATTGTTAATCGATACGTTTGAATAGATCTAATTGGCCGAGAAGAACGAACCGCTACAAGGACGGCGTTTGTCATTCACGAGCTGCCGATTTAAGCAAATAGCAAGATTATTTTATTTATTCCAAAGATAAAAAAAATCAACATTTCTCAATATAAAAAGACATCCTGCCGTTATTCACACCATTTACCATTACACTATACACCGTTTACAGCAAATCTAAACAAAGCTGGTCTAAGTTATAAAAGGTAAATGTTTTCAGTCATTGTGCCTGAACAGTGAATTGATTATTTGAAGGTCCCTGCGAGTTTGAAGATTGCCGGTAGTAATACAATAGGCAGACATTTTCGTGGCCAGATAACGGCACGTTTAGTGAGACAGTATGAATACCCCTCCATAATGTGCATTCAATGCACCACATGCTTGTCACTCATTTACATTTTGATTCAAATGAAGTGAAACGTGCCCAGAGTATTAGTGACAATCAAAGCATTTCACAGTACACTTGTGCATGTTAGCTGCCCTTGACTATCTGATACAATCAGTCCAATCCGCGCGACACGATCCTGCCCCCGATCTCAGTGTCAGTGTCGATCTCTGTACCCCAGTTACCTGAAGGAGTTCCGCACGGAGCAGTGCCCGCTCTTTGTGCAGCACAAGTGCACGCAGCACCGCCCCTTTGCCTGCTTTCACTGGCATTTCCTCAACCAGCGCCGCCGCCGTCCGGTTCGGCGCAGAGACGGCACGTTCAACTACAGTCCGGACATCTACTGCACCAAATACGACGAGGGCACGGGAACCTGCCCCGATGGAGACGAGTGAGTTCGCGATCGTGGGCCGTAACGCGGGTTGCCTGTATTGAAGGTAGCGGCAAATAAAATGTCGCGATCAGTGCAGAGATGCCGGTTAGCTGCTTGAATATCAGCCTTAGAGAATGTTGCGGAGAATGTGAAAGTGCTGACAACCACAGACGCAGTGAAGTAATTCTCAGGTACTCACAATTTTGGGACTGATTTGAGATCAGGGTCTGTTGGAAGATTGAAGGAAATCAAAATGATTCTTTGGAATCATAATTGAACTGTAGGAAGCTGAAATGTAGGAAATAAATACTGAATTTATTCTAAAACCAGGTTTGTGTTATGCAGGTCTCCTTGATTTGAATTGTCAGATTTCAACACTTGCATTCTAACCAGGGGTCAACCACTGTTAATCTGTCAGTGTATCTGCTTAGATCTTTCGATATACATTCACAAACACAATACAGATCATGTCATGCTGCAGTTTAATTGCTGGTATCGAAAATATGTAGGGTTAGATAATGAAGCTGACATATTAACATTTCAGCCTAGTTCTCTGTTTGTGCGTCAGATGCCCTTTCTTGCACCGGACAGCTGGCGATACTGAGCGACGGTATCACCTCCGTTACTACAAAACAGGCTCCTGTATCCATGAGACTGACAGCAAGGGGCACTGCAGCAAAAACGGCCCCCACTGTGCCTTTGCCCACGGCTCCCACGACCTACGCAGTCCCGTCTACGACATCAGGTATGCTCTGTCGTTTGGCTGCGATTGGTGGGAGTGGTGTGGCATTCATATGCATGCTGTTGCCTTGTGGATAGTCCTAAGGAACAGGGTGTTTGAATGTGGTCCACTCTGAATACACCAAACACCAGAGATCCTTAGAAGTGGAATAGAGTATTTAGGGTGGTGTTGGAGGTTGAACACACAGATAATGACATTAAGCACAGTGAAAAGGCTTTCTTTGAAGCACCTCCTCTCCTGCAGTATAATAATAACTCTCTACTGCCCCCTGCTACCAGCACTGCTGGAAATGCTGATCTGAACAGTAAACTCAGCATCTCACAGGTCCTCAGGCAGTCACTAGTAAAATCAAAGTCAATACATGTCTGAAAAAGGGGGAAAACATTAAAGACCACTGAAATCCAGAAGTAAAAGTGTCCAGTCATACTTACATTGTATATACATAAGCCAGGGTGAAAAATAAATTATGTAATCCTGCACTTTGTCTATGAACCTTCACAAAATAAACTGTTTTCGTTGGTGTTTCTTGTCATCCAGGGAGGTGCAGATGATCGAGGCACAGGCCAGCACTGGGGGCACGGAGGGAACTGCCGGAGAAGGGCAGTCGGGACTGGCAGCCAGCACCGCCCTCATAGAGAAGATCCTGGCTGAGGAACCTAGCTGGCAAGGTGCTCTGTCGGGTTCCCCTGGCTCTGATTCACACCTGTTCACATCTATATGAACCTAGCTGGCAAGGTGCTCCGTCAGGTTCCCCTGGCTCTGATCCACACCTGTTCACATCTGTATGCATGCTAAAATACAGACTCTTGCTGCACTTAAGTGTCGTGCATTGCTGGCGAGGCTCTTTCTGACGAGTGCCGTATGGGGTGGGTATGCGGCACACAGAGGCTGCCTCACTGCAGTGTTTTATCTGTGGCTGTCCACAGATAACAACTACGTGCTGTCGCATTACAAAACGGAGCTGTGCAAGAAGCCGCCTCGCCTCTGTCGCCAAGGTTACGCCTGTCCGTATTATCACAACAGCAAGGACCGTCGGCGCAGCCCGCACAAACATAAGTACAGGTTGGTCACTAAGGAAGGCCACTTCCCGTTAAGTAGCCACTTTGGATTTTTGGCTTAAAATTTTTTATGTGCTCCTGAATCGATTGTGGACAAACAGAGCAACCAAAAATGGAGATCATTTTAAAAATGTAAAATGAATATTAGTAAAAATACTTTCTGGTGTGTGGTTTAATTCTTGTGCTTCCTCCGTTAGTCAGTGGACAGCAACTTCACAGTCCCTCTCTTTTCAGAGCGCTGCCCTGCCCTGCTGTAAAGCACAGCGATGAGTGGGGTGACCCCAGCAAGTGTGAGAGTGGGGAGAGCTGTCAGTACTGCCACACTCGCACTGAGCAGCAGTTCCACCCAGAGGTACGACTCGCTGCCATAAAATGGGTATTAAATTGTAATTGTGTTGTATCATAATGATGTACCTGAGACCTGTACTCATATGTTACATCTTCTTGTTTGGTGATATGATTTATCAGATATCCACTTCGGTGCATTACTGCTTTTATAGGTACACACAAAATTAACAGATTAGGGAGCATTTGCCATCATACTATCAAGTCCCATTCCAAAGAGATTGTAGCTGCAGTAGCTGGAGGTCACAACACTGTTATCCTGCTTTCAGCCTCTGGGTGGTGCTGTAGAGCAGGGGTGCCCAACCCGTCGATCACGATCGCTCGTGTTTCCAGCTTGATTGCGAGATGATTAATGGATGATGCTTTAGTTCATCGATGGTTAACCGGTCGATCGTGATGAGCAAAATATACGAAGGGGGACCTCTCACCCGGTCAGCGAAATATACCGATGGGGCCACTTCTCTTTCTCCACGCATTGGCAAAATATACTGATGTAACCCCCCCATCCCACTCCGTCAGCGGCAATATATACCATCACGATTCGGTACCTGGTCAGAGTATTTTATTTGTAAAAGTAGCTCTCACTGTGAAAACGTTGGGCATCGCTGTTGTTGAAAGTGGCATTTTGATGGCTGTAATAATGTATTTATTTGGAAATGTAGTAGTATTTTGTTATAGACCCATTTATTCCTTTATAACCCTGAATATGGTCTGAAGTATACTTAATCTATTTGTAACGTGTTGTTCTCTGTGCTGTTTTTGGCTGTTTTTGTATGGGTGATTTCTTTCATTATGGACAGAAATGATAAATATCTGATAGTCAGTTTTGTTTTCTCTTCTCCCTCCTATCAGATATATAAGTCTACTAAGTGTAATGATATGCAGCAGTCTGGCACCTGCCCTAGAGGCCCCTTCTGTGCCTTTGCACACTTGGAACGTAAGCACTTTTCATTCTCTTCTACTTATTGGTTATTGCCTTTTCCACGGTCGTTTTTCATTACATTGTAACCATAGATTTGTCTCCATCGCTTTGTGTGTGTGACCCTGTCATTATACACACACAGCTCAGCCTGCCTTTGTCTCTGCACAGATCCTAGCATTAATGAGGAGCAGGTGTTCCTAAACCCCAGTTCCCCGCTGCCATCGGGGACCATGATGGAGGACACAGGGCAGGGGAGCCCTGGGAGCCCCCAAGGCTGTATTGGTGGTGCACCTTTTGCCCCCTCTAGTGGTGCATGCATACCAGAGCAAGGCCTCCGAGGAAGGGTGCTCGGTAATGACTCACCCAGCCTAGATGCCACTCTGACTCCTTGGGTGGGAGATGGGGGGTATGGACGAGCACCAGGCTTTGAGCGAGAGGACCAGGTTGGTTTTGACAGGATTCTTCTGGAAAAGATGCACATTGCTCTGCATCGCTGTGGCTTTTTTTAATCTTATCACTGTTTTACTGCACAGGCAAAACAGAAAACTGTCTCTATGGAGCATCGCAGCAGAGAGACGACACACATTCACAGTAAACAGGTAACATCCCATCCTCTGGACTTTTACAAGCTGTCACTAGACACATCTGCTGTATCCAGCTGCCTGTGAAATAATCTAGTAGTACATTCATGCTACGTTGTTCTGTTTAGGACCTGATGGTCTTCCTCCCAGTGGGCAGTCCTCTCAGTATGTCATCCAGCGTGCCATCCAGCCTGGCCGCAACACCCCCAAGCCCTGCCCCTCCTGGCCCATCTCCTGGCATGAATGCCAATGCGCTGCCCTTTTACCCCACCAGTGATACAGTGGAGTCTGTTGTTGGTGAGTCTGTTGCTGGTGGATTTTCTGCAAAGGTTTATTTTACTTAAACCAGCTTTCTCAAGGCTGAAAATTAAGATGTTGACTCCAATCATTATGCCATAGTGGTAAAGGAGGAGCTGACTATGGAAGATCAGCAGCTAGGCAATTAAACCGTTAAGTAGATCAAATAAGAGCTCACCAAGTGGCATATGGCATTTGGAACTGCTTGCCTTTGCTGTGTTTTAGGAGTTTTCCTTAGTATATCTCACAAAAATTTTTTATATTTATTTATTTATTTATTTTTTATTATGTCAAGTGATAGGTAAATATGATACATTTTTTTGTGCCTTTTCAGAGTCAGCTCTGGATGATCTCGACCTGAACGACTTTGGCATGTCCGCACTGGAGAAGAGCCTCGACAGCAGTACTGCAGCCCCCATCCAGGGTGAGAAAGAGCGCCACACTCACACGGCACTTCCTGTCTGGAATGGAACCCACATACACTTCTCATAAACTATTGTATGCTTTTCTATGAATCCTTTAAATTCATACAGACACAGTCCAAAGTTTGAGAGTCTTGACACATTTGCAGTGGTTTCAAGTTTAAAGTAATTGGGCAGTGAGATTTTTTGTTCAGATTTTGTGTACTGGGACATTAGTTATGAAATGAGTGACTGATGTGCAGGATGAGAGATGGGATGGATGGGGTGAGCAGGCTTGAAAAGTACTGAGTGTTTTCAGCATTTCCCCCTTTTCTGGGTCCCTGAGGTGCCTGGCTAGTCTGCTTCAGTAGTTTACTGTCAGGCAGGTGTGTTGGAATGGTAAACTTAGAGGTCATCGTCTGCTGCTTTGGAGTCTGTTTCTGGTGTCTGACAATGACGAGGGTGAAGGTCAAAGCAAAGACAGCTGGTAGGAAATTTTCCACAAACCAGTCAGAAATGATGTGAAAACGTGCTTTCAAATAAACCTCAATGTGACCTAATCGACCAGATATGAAGTGAAAAACCAAAAATTGAATTCAATGAATAGGCATTCATAAAAACAGGCATGCATTTCCACAGAAAGATCATCAGTAGAGATTCTTCAGGTTGTAGCTATGATCCAACAGTCTAACTTTTGGCCAAAGAGCATAATGACCTGTTTTCAGATCAAGCAGTTTTGCCACAGAATGGATTGTCCTCTTCACATGATAAGTGAGCATGTGCTCTTAGTGGAGATTCATGAGTGACAGCTGAATCATGATACTATCAAAGTGAAATGGGTCAAAGGCTGTGTTTATGGGTCCTGTACTGGTTTTTGATGAGGCACTTTCCCACTGCAGGAACCTTTTTCAGGAACAGGAACTTCTGTCCGAACTTGGGCTGATTGTAGTTTTTTGGAGAAGGTTCCTGATCCTTTTTTTAGTTCCTACTCCGGAGTAGGTACTTTTCACTCAACCAAAAACTACTGGGTGGGACATATAGCGATAAGCATTGCTGATTGGTTGATCATAAGCACTGGTGGTAACTTAGACGTTACCAGAAATGGAGGGAACGATAGGAGTAGTGTAGAAAAAATTGAACAGATGGAATAATTTTCATATCTCAATTACATTAATGTGTTAATGAATACCCTTTTTGCTTGTGTCTCCATATTTCTGCATCAGAAAATTTGATCAATAACCGAAATACTTCTGTCTTATATCGCCAGTGCCAGTGGTGAAACTTGCCAGTGCTAATTAGAAGAACTTTACATTGTTTGTATTCAGTGATCGTTCTGCTGGCCTGATTTAATTAATAATGAATTATGAACATGTTGCGTACCGTATTACTAAAACTTAAATAAAATGTGATTTGTCCCAAATTTTCAGACCTTGTGATTGATCCCCCCTGTAACTAACGAAATGACTCGTTCATCCTCCATTGTTTTGGGGTGGTGGTGTAGTTCTTTATGTGTGAGGTTTAACTTACAAGCTTTTTGCGTCTCCCATGCTTATCTAGCATAAAGGTCACAGTACCTGTTGTGCAGTGGGAAGACAACACATGAAAGTGGCCAGGAACTACAAAAAACCAGGAACTAGGTTCCTGAGCCTCAGTGGCAAAGCGCCTCATGGTCAACCATTAGTCGATTTTCCTAAGCCCAGTCTGCTGATGAGTTTAAGACCTTATGTGTTTAGAACTCTGGGTAGTAACAGAAATAACAAGGTTGCAGGTACAGGTGGCTGAAATATGCTTCTTTATCACTGTTGCCCTCTTATTATTATGTCTTGCAGGAGGAAGCCAGCTACAAAGCTCTGCACCAGTCAACATTCCTGGCTCCTTCAGTAGCTCTGCCCCATTCCGCTCACCCTCACCCTCACCACCAATCAGAGCACTAACATCCCCCTTCCTTTCTGCTCACTTATCACAACCTGGCCAATCAGAAGGCAGCTTTCTGGGTCCATCACACAGCTCTCTTGGTCAGTATTAAAATTACATTGACGTAAATGTCGATATCTGCATTTATTTATTCATGTAACAAATTATTAATACCCACTCTGCAGATCAGTTTTTTCATGGAGTGCCAAAGGGATGTAAAACATTTTTAACTAAAAGAAGAATGAAAATTTTTGAATTGTGAATTTTTAATTTTTTGTTAAACTTTAATGTTTCGCTTCTGCAAATTTTCAGTTAAAGTTAAAAAAAATAGTAGTTTTCTTTAAATTTTGGAGTTCATGTAATATATGTGGCCAGAGCTGCACAAACTGTATAATATCCTTGATGGATACCAGGTTGTTTCATCCATTTAGTACTACTGCGGATTTCGCCTCGGTGTCTGTGATCGGAAGGTCACCGGTTTGAATTTTAGAGTGATTTCATTATTGGGCCTTTGAGCAAGGCCCTTAACCCCAGTTGCCACAGAGACTGGCTGACCCTGCTTTTTCAATTATATGTCGCTTTGGATAAAAGCATCAGCTAAATAAATAAATGTGAATGTATTCTGTCTGCAGGGCTAAATGGGATGAGTTGCAGTATCTGGGAGCACCTCCCTCCAGCACAGAGCTCCCCCGGTACGCCTCCAACCCTGCATCCTTCCGGCCTGTGTATGGAGGCGACACGACTAAAACAGGAAGTGGAGGATGCAAACCGGGTGCTGAAACACTGGGACCACAGCTGGAGGCAGATGGCCCAGGTGAGTGACCCTAAGAACCTGACAAGTACTATCTAAAATAGCAGCACCAAACCCCTTAATCTCTGTAGCGGAGCAATGTTTCCAAACGCAGTCCTCAAGACTCACATTTTTGCCCCCACCCAATCAGGAACACCTGGTATATGTGTGTTAGGAGCTTGGAGGGACCAAAAATATGGACTGTCTGGGGGTTAACCAAATACTGGGTTGGGAAATACTGCATTACAGGACTTCCTCTCGTTTTTCCGTACAGTCATGGGCGATCATGAAGGCGGATGCTGAGGAGTCCCGGGTTCTGGCGGGCCGGCTGGCTCTGGAGGCAGAGCGGGCACAGCGAGGGGAAGAGGAGGCCCAGAGGCAGGCCGGTCTCTTGGAAGAGGCCCTGGAGAGTCTGCAGAATGCAGAAAACCCCCACCTGTCCCTGCATCAGCTGCAGCTGCTGCACCGTCTGCCCCTTGAGGCTGTATGCAGTCTGCAGGCGCAGCTCTGCACCTGCCTGCATACTGTAGAACAGGTAATACACAAAGGAGCTACTTACTTGTTGTATTCCTGAGCAAAGGGTAGCCATAGAAGGCAGGACTGATATGTGTGTGTAAGTGGAGTTACCTGAAGTCGTCATTCTCACAGTCCCTCCCTCTGCGTTTCCCACAGGCTGTATTCAGGAAGCAGCGGCTGTGCTGTGCAGTTTGTGGTGAGCTGGGCTCAGTCACGTTACCTTGCCAGCATGGGCTGCTGTGCGAGGGCTGTGCCAGCTCTAGCGAGTGCCCGGCCTGTGCGGAGCACCAGCAGGCGCTGGGCCTGCCTACCTGACTTTGCCCTAAACGCCACAGCTCACCAAATGTCTGACTGTGCCCTGCGTCTTTCATCAACAGTTTAACTTCTGGACAAGGAATGTGCCAAGGAAACAAAGTACAAAAACGATAGGGTTCCAGCACTACGTGCTTGGACCCCTAATAACAAGATTTACTTGTTTCTCTCAAGTTTTTCAATGTTATAATAAACAATTCTCATAAAATTTTTTATTTTAAACCTGTCAGGTTTAAGCTGTATTGCCTTTAACTGGAAAATTAAGGAGAAAAACGATCAAACCGGGCATATTCAATCATTTATTTAGCTTTTTAATATATTTTTCCATTACAAAATGACATCTGTTTGCAGAAAACAGATGGACATGGCATTCAATTTCTTTCCTCACCTACCTTCTGGATATTGTATACATACTCATTTTTATATTCCAGTCAATATTCAGTATCTAAAGGTGTCGAATATTGATCAATGATTTATGTCTCTACATAACTGAACACTCAAAGAAACTAGCCGCATGCTTGTCGTGGTGCAGGGCGACAGATGGGACTACTGACCACCCGCTGCTGGACCTCTGGGTCACACTGTGGGGACGGTCATCGCCATCTGCCCTAGAAAACTGGACAGCAGTGTCTCATTTGTCTTTTTGTTTTTGTATAGAAAAATAAATTTTATATTTTTGGATAATTGTTGTTCATCTTTGTTTTACATTCACTGGCATTTGTATCAAGACGGGTTCTCTGCACTTTAAAAAGACAATATGTGCAAAGCACCCGAGGCCTCAGCAGGCTTGTGATTGAGGCGCCCTGTTCCAAAACTGGGAAAGGTGATGGGTTGCTTTTCAGTGGTAAATGACAGTAATCCACAGAAAGATGCGACTTTTGATACGGGTGGAAGTGTTTGTATTGTATCTCAGAATCACAGGCAGGGCACGTCGTTTGTAACCTCATGCCTGCTTCTCATGACTGCTTGACAGAGGTAAAAACAACAGAAAACAAAGAAGATGCTAACAGGCTTTTTCTGACAGCTTTCCGACTGTTCCACCGTTTACGTTTGTTCCACTTCCTGGGATAACTTCTCCCTCTGTCGGCGCAGTTTGACGAAGGCCTGCGCATCACGGTCTGCCTTCCTGGCCTCCAGCAGCTTCAGGATGTTATCCTCTAAAATCAAACACCATAGATCCTTACTGCACACTCCCACTACAAAACCTCACAGATATACATAGTGAGCTTTTATAATCAATTTACAAAAAATTTGAACTTTTGTACATCCATCTTGTAAGTGCTTATCCAGTCTGGTGCCAGAGAAGCTGGAACCTATCCTACACAAGGCAAGGGACAACAGTGGACAGGACATCTGTCCCTTGCAGGACATGCCCAATCTTACACTATGAACAATTTAGAGACTCCAACTAGATGCATGTTTTTGAAGTACAAGAGGAAACCTGTACACAGAGTGGAGGTGGTGTTTCAACATGGACCCTAGGGGGCCACAATGTGGTCTTAACTTAGGCCCTGTTTACACTTGGTTTTAAAATGCATCTCGGGCTCAGATCGCAAACGGACAGGATTAAATACACGTGAAAATGACCACCAAGAAGCATTTTGATCCGATCACTCAAACCACTTGCTGAGGTGGTCTGGGGCGCATTTGACCATATATCTTTTGTAGTGTAAACACTAATGTGTCCTGTCACAATAACTGTGCGCTAACAAAATCTGAACACCAGCTGTCAGCTGGACACCTTGGAGATGCCAACAGGTGTAAATGGCGATGTGTCTTGGCTGTCTACTTATGATCCAGTTGCCCAAGATACATTTTAAAACCAAATGTAAAGAGGCCCTTATATGTACAAATGAAGACAACGCTTGTGCGAAGACGGGAGGGAACCGGAGGAGAAGGGAGACGTACCATTTGGTTTTGGGTGCATAAGGGGCAGTCTTATTTGAGTGGGGGCCTGAAGGGCTGTGCCGCTCACCCCTGGAATTGCCCTCATGGACAGGAAAGCCTCTCCCTCAAAGTCGTCGCTGCCAATGGTATCGTGATCCAGCACCGTTATCAGCAGTGAGGCTCCTGCAGCGTTACATTGCTCCAGTGAGACCAGGCTGTGCAGAAAAGAGACAAGCAGCATGTTCATGCTGTGCCAACATCAGCCATGTCAGCCCATTCTTCCTGACTTGCTCGGAAGCTGAGCTCTTCTGCTGACGACGTGATAAATTTGATTCTTTATTTCTCAAAGCTTCCTGTTGCAAACTCATTACTTGCCTGCCATTTAACTCCATTCAATACACAGCACTGTAAAAACTGTCTGTACACATGTTGAAACATAATATAAATCTAGAACATTTCAAATTACACATTACATCCATGAATAGATTTTATAAGAGACTCATTTGTACATCTGAACTCCTCATCTGAATGATGCCCGTTTCACTCCTATTAGGTCCATGATGCTATGCGGGCTGCCTGGATTTAGAAAGGTCAGGTATGGGCCACCTGGACGCACTTACAATTCAAAAGCCTCTTCAAAGAGCGGGTTGAGTTCACGGTTCTTGATTTGTGTGCGGCGCTGCTCCACCTCAGGGAAGAGGTGCCGTGGCTCCAAGGAGAGCACTACAAATGGGTCACTAAAACCTGAAGTGTACCAGGGGACATGAGTTCTCTGACACATACCATTAGACTATAATAATTAGGGCAATTCCAAGCAAAGGTCAATTTGATGTCACATTCATAACGCTGATAATGCTGTCAATCTACCTGAAGGCGTATATCACACCATCTCATGTTAAACTCAAGTTCTCTCACCATTGGAGTCCATGGGAACAAGGTTAACAGCATTCAGCACCTCAATGTGCAGCTTCTGGTCTGATCTCTTGTAAGAGCTAATCAGGGTAACTGCTCCATATTTCTCACCACTGTACTCCTTCTGCAAAAGAAGTGCATGGTGGACATGGGTGATTGGCATGGGTGATTGGCATCCTGTGTAAATTTATGGTCAGATATAGGCCCACCAACACCCCGTATGTAAGAGAGACTCATACCTGCTCCCGCACCTTCTTCTCCATGAACTTATCAATCAGCTGACAGGTGTTCAGGGAGTTCAGCCCTAGATGTGCTTTCAGACTCTACAAAGAATGAGAAGAGATAAGATTGATAAATTATAATCATAAGGTTAGTTACTAAGCAATTTGTTGGGCATTAATGCAGCTATTTCCTCACATCATACTCCATATACTCGGATATAAAAGGCTACTATTGCTATTGAAGAAGGAATGATGATGTTCTGCACAGGAGCGTTCCCTCACCTTAAACTGATCGGAATGCAGCGCATCCAGGGAAAGACCATTCCCTTCGGCATGAAAGCATTGCTCCAGAGACTGCAAGAACAGCAGAAATCAGTATCCAAATCCCATCAGGAACACATAGAGGCACATACATGTGGAAAACTCGCATTAATTCCTAGAAACTGTTCCCATGGCTTCCTGTATTATTCTGTTTACAAGAAAATACCTGCAGGGTGTAGTGTAATCTCTGGTAGAACTCCATCACCCCACTCTGCTGCCGGGACACTTGGTCCAGGATCTGTACAGAGTTAGTCCATAGTGGAGCCAACAGGCTGATACAGTGGGAGAGCGAGAAGGGAAGAAAGGTCACTGATGAAATAGCCTGTGATGCAGTAACAGAAAACTGGAACTGGAAATACAGGAATAAAATTAACTGTATACATGTGACCATACTCTCTATGAGACAGATTTGTTCTGTACCTGTTGAAGTTCTCTTGGACCAAGTTTTCATTCATAAATTTCAGCTCATTTTCCAGATACAACATCAGAGGACGCACAGCCTGAAATGTCAGTCCCAGTAGGGATGAAAAAGTCATTAAATGACTCAATTCAAAAGTTTGATATTTTAGCTTGTGGGAGTTTTAAATGTTCTGAGGGCAGAAGAAACAATGATTGGTTCAGAGTGATAACCAATCAAATTATAGAGTAGATGGGTCAAAGCAACTAGAGGAGGCGGGACCAAGACATCTGATTAGTTCATCCCACCTCCTATAGTCGCTTGGACCCACCTCCTCTACAATATGATTGGTTATCACTCTGAACCAATCATCGTTCCTTCTGGCCTCAGAACAGGTTTGTGTAAGTAAAAGTCCAATGAGCAATATTTTATGTCTTTAAGGTTTTGTCGGTGTGCTGCAGGCTAATGTGAGCTTATGCTATGACAATGAGGAATATATATGTGAAATTGGTCTCAGTTATGGTCACGCTGATGTTCCTTACATCTTCCGTGGACGTGCAGGAGAGCCTGCGACGGGTCGCCATGCTCAGCACATGCTTCTCTATGTCTGACCGCAGCTAGAAGTGAAAAACAGAGTATCTTAACACATAGTTTTGTGCAAATCATCATCTGATATTAGTGTGTGCACCACTGTTAGTCATTCGACGAATTGGGAGATCATGGGAGGTCATGAGGTCGCTGGAAAGGGATGTGTGACGCTCCTGATATCATTGTAAGAGGACGAAGGTTTAAGTCTTTAGAGTCCTGGTGCTCCCAGTTTTGCTGTATGGCTGTGAGACATGGATGCTATCCAGTGACCTGAGACAAAGACTGTACTCCTTTAGTACCGTGTCTCTTCAGAGAATCCTTGGGTACCAGTAGTTTGACTTTGTGGCGAATGAACGGTTGCTCAGGGGGTCCCGAATCAGGCATATTACCTGCATTGTGAGGAAGCATCAGTTATGGCATTACATCCAAGTGATGTGATTTCCTAAGGGTGATCCTGCTCGCAGGATCCTCATTGCTAAGGACCCAAGCGGCTGGACCAGACCAAGGGGACGCCCACGTAACACCTGGCTATAGTGGATAAATGGCCATTTCCAGAGGGTGGGACTGAACTGCACGTCAGCCTGGGGGGGTTGTCAACTGTGATCCCAAGGTGTTTCATTGTGGCGGGTGTAGCAACACGCTGTACCAGTACATGCTCCCCAACCTGACATGACCTGACTATTAATACTGACGCCTTCAAGATCACACATGGTCTAAGCAGCTTCATCTGGGTTTCTGATATCGTTTAAAATTCCAAACAAATTTTAGTGAAGAGTCCTCATACCTGCTTCCCCAGTGTCTCCAGAGCCAAGCGGATCTCCCGGGTCAGAACGCCCTGGGTGTTCTGCAGTTGAGATGGCAGGGTGTTGTTGAACTGCACCTCCTTGATGACGTGGTCCGTGCGCTCGCGTAGCCCGGCCCAGTTCAGCTGCTGGGGCAAACGGGCCAATACCGTGCGCAGGTACTCCAGGTCGTTCACTATCACACACAGCTAGAAAAGTAAGAAGCAGAGGAGGTCGGGCTCATGCTCAGAATATTTGATTACAAGCCTCTGATGAAAAGCCACATTTCTTGGTTTGTAGACGCAAACCCTCACAAATGTCTATTTCACGTTGCTGGCAACAAGGCCTGTACAGACACAGCAAAGGACATTGTGGCAGAAGGATGCCAGCCCCCTCACCTTATTGACAGCAGTTCCAGGGTCAGAATTCGCAGAGAGCTCCTTCACCCTCAGCTTAAGCAGACGACAGTATGTCACGGCAATCTTACAAATGTCCTGCACATAGATACAAATAAATAAAATACAGTGTAAATTCTCCATAACAGACAACTCTCATGCCATCTACATTAATCCCTCGCGCACCTCAGTCAGTTTGACCATGAGCATGAAGCCTTCCTCTGGGTCGGGCCAACCCAGATGTTCCCACAGCTGGCAGATGGGCTGCAGGCAGGAAGCCAGGTCCACCGCAGATGAGCTGTGCTTCACGGCCACCATGCCTGTCTGCAGGGGCTGCAGCTACAAGCAGGAGGATTGGGGGGGGGGGGGCCGGGAGGAGGAGATGAAGCCACATAATAAGGGAAGAGGAGGTGTGGATAGGAAATGGGACAATATTATGGTTTGAAGAGAACTGGAAAAGAGAAAATGATAGAATGTAATGAAAACAGGACTGTGAATGCGGGATAAAAAGAAGAATATACCATATCTAGTTGTACTGCCCTTTGAACCCTCTCCAGGGTTGTATTATAAGCCTTGTTCAGCCAGAAAGGTAGAGCATCACGGAAACATTCCTGGAAATCTGTCAGCTCAAGAAGTTTGGCCCTGCAGCAGTATCCAGCAGAAAAAGACTCAGTTCAGTGCCAAATCAAGTGGTCAAGTCATTCTCTGCTAGTAATACGGGATGCTAAACGACAGCTGTTCTATATGGGATAGGGATGTTTTATTAAAATGGGCCACTGATCTTATGAGGGGTGAAATGGTGATGACCTCTTTTGTAGAAAGGCCTTGTCCTTGTGGATGGCTTTGAGATTGAGGTAGACCGGGAACAAGCTATTGGCCAGAGCCTGGTCCATCTGGGTGTCCACTTGGCCCATGGTGTTCCGCACCTCAGCTGCCAACTGATAATGAGGCAGGAGGACATGAGATCAGAGGGAATCGCAGCAGGACAGGAGAGCAGGTGCAATGAAAGGAAAAGGTATAGAAAGTGCACGAAGAAATTACATACCCACAATCAAAAATTACCTGGGCAAAAAAAACAAGCACTCACTCCTCTTGGCAGCATAAATATTTTATCGAAAACCTTTACAGCTTTCTAATGTGGTAGTATTTTAAGATTACAAATATTTGTGTCTTCCATGGATGAAATTTCTTTTTTACTGTACTGTAGCTGGTGAAATATAAAAAGGTACTAATAGTAATGAATCCAAATTGCACAACATTAAATTTTGGCCCATTTTTTTGCCCAAGAGTGTATTAATTGAACCCACTGCCTTTAGAGCAGTGTTTCCCAATCTGGTCTTTCGGGACCCACAGACAGTCCAAATTTTTGCTCTAATAGGGAGCTGGGAGGGAGCAAAAATGAGGACTGTCTGGGAGGGAGCTTGGAGGGAGCAAAAACATGGACCGACTGTGGATCCCCGAGGACCAGATTGGGAAACACTGCTTTAGAGGACAGATTACAATAATCAGCTCACAAACTGTTATCTAAGGATCAAAGCTGAATTCAGTCTTACTACAGGTTAAACATTGTGAAACTGGTCCTTATTCTGGGCATTGCCACTCACCAGGGAGTCCAGCTCCTGGTAAACCACAGTGAATATGTCCAGCTGCACAGCACTGCAGAAGGCAAGGAGAACACACACTGTGAGGCCCCCCGGAGGGTCATCCTCTGAAACCACTAATGTGACACATGGGTATCCATAGGTAACCCCACCTGACAAAGACCTTGTTCCACATGTCCTTGCTGAGCCGTATATCTTCTCGCACTTCTTCAATCAGGCTGGACAGTGCGTTCACCATTTCCGATATTTCCTTGAGAAAGAGAGGGAAGAATAGGATTTAGAATATGGGAAGAGAACAAACAACACAACAACAAAAAGAAATGACGAAGAAAACCTTCCACAAGGAAAGATAACAAAAGGAAAAAAAAATAATACTAATTTGAAATGTTCCATTACTTTTGTCATAGGCTGGTGAAGACCCTTCTTAATGTTGAACCATTCTTGTGTGCCCACCTGCAATTCAAAGATACACTTGTAATTTCAACAGATATTTCCAACACAGCACCAAACACGTGCTGACCTTTTCCGTTCATTGGTAATCCAAGCGGAGTGTTAGTCATTTCAATCACTTGTATTAAACGTATTGATTATTTTGTTTTTCAATGATTTATCTTTGCATTTTGCCTTCTTGTATGGGATAATAATCAAGGTTTACCAGCAATGCCATAAAGAGACATATTCACCTGCACAGCATCGGTAACTTCCTCATGCAGGTTAAAATGAGCCGGATTCAACTTCTGAAAGGCCCTTGTTTTGCAAATCTGAACTAGAACTCTATCACAAAAAATATATGCAACATCACATATCTGTGTTGCTCTTTACTGCAAGCAGAATACACATAGTGATATTTTTACTGTGTTGCATCTGACCCTTTGCTCATGCAGTGTTTGTAGTCTATGCCAGGGTACCTGAGCAGGGTCTGAAGACGAGGGGTATCTTTGGGGGTCGGGGGGATGATGTCTCTGTACTTGGACACCAGACACAGACCATATTGCAGGAAGCCATGCAGAGAGTCTCCAAGTTCTTGTTTCTAAACATACAAACAACCACATTTTATAGCTCATAAAAGACACATGGATTATTTAAAGCCAAGTCAAGTTGCATTGTCATTCTCCTGAACCCACGGTACAAAACTGATGATAAAACGGAGATTTCAGTGCAAACAATTCCTGTACAGTTATCAATAATTTAATGGGCAGGAGGAACAGAAGGAAGACTACTACCTATATTTACCACAAAACATGAACGTAACAAACATTCCAGATTAGACAAACAATGAAACTGGCATGCTTAACTGGGAAATTAGTGCATGGAAGTACTGTCCATGCTTAAAAGTGGCTGTACAGCAAATGTAAACAGTTGTAAATAGTATACAGATGTAAACAGTAATTTATTTAGTTGAGATTTTATTTATGCAATAAATGACCTGTTGATACGGCAGCTCTTGCTGATCCCAGTGGTATTCGATGCTGGTAAGCTGCTTGAACAATACTGTGGGATCCACCTCTAAACTCTGATATAGTTTGCTATATGCCACCCACTTCCTGCAATGGCAGATAAAATCATACTACCATCACACTGCATGCACATTGGAATCAAGCTGCTCTCTACAAATGACCACATGTAATCAAAATATAACACACAGTTAAATGATTAGTCAAATGAAGATAACTGGCATTGCTGCTAGGGGTGACAGGCCTTTCCAATTAACCCCTTTCATATTATAATGCTTTAAAAGATTTTCTATAATTTTAGTTGCTTGATTATGAATAAGCTGAAAAAACAACATATTCGCTGGCCTGGTGGTTCCAGTTTAATTTGTGAGTTCATCCAGAGCTATAGTATGCACTTTTGGTATATATATATTTTTATATTTGCAAATTTACTGAAAGATCCAGGTTAAGTACATTGGACAGGTATGAGAAGCCTTGATCTTGCAGGTCTTGGACCTGCAAGGGGGTCTGTGTAAATTTTGGATAAGAACTCAGATTAAAGGAACTCACGCCAGATCTTGCAGGAAGGGGGAAAGGTCGTTCTGTGTGGCGTAGAGCTCCAGCAGAGTCTGGCCTTCTCCACACAGTTCTCCTTTCCATGGGCCGCTGCTCTGCTGAAGAGAGATTATCAGCTTGAGACACTTAGCAGACCACAGCTGAGGTGACATCATCAACAGAAACCCAGTGCGAGAGCTGCAGCATCATACTTACATGCTGCTTTGAGATGTGGGAATGTACAAACTGCTGCAAGATGCCACAGTAGTTCATGTAGGCACTGCGACCGGTAGTCAGCACGCTGTTCCTCTGGTGATGACAAAACTTTTCAGACAAACAATACAAGGCTTACACAACATCAGAGTGACATTTTGCAAATCCAGCCGTGCAATTCTAGTAACAGTGCTCTGAAATTCTGTGAAGATTCCTGACCTCTCTGTGGATGAACTTCAGCTGCAGGTGACATTTTCCTCTGTCAGGGTAGGTCTCAGTCCGTGGCTCAAGAATATACCAGCAGTCCTCCGTGCAATGCAGGTCCTGCACCAACATCGGGTGAGCATAGATGCTGAATGCATGATAAGGATTTACGCAAAAGAATTACACAGAAGATTATTTCACAAAAATACTCAGCTTAATCACCTAGAAGGACAAGTAAACATGAGAAAAGAAAAAATGTAAACATTTCAATTACTTATCTTTGCAGCTTAAGCAGAATAAAACAGAGCATTGCTGTTATGGGTATGAGTTCAGTTGTGTAATGCACTTTGCTGTTGGAAATCTGCGATTTTCACATTTTACAGCACCTTTAGCTTCAACACGAGGTTTCCCAGGAAATCATCTTGGCCTTTCTCCTTCTTTGCGTCTTTTATCATTCTGCAAAGGAGGGAATCAAATGGGTGAACAGATCTTATGGAATGGTTATTAGTACACTGTAAACCATGCACAAAAATCCTGCATGGCTGAATTTTAAGGAAGTATAAAGAGCAATGTATAACTCAAGAAAACCTCTTAATTCCCTGAAAGTTGGATCTTATCTCCTCCAGCTTTTGTCCCAGGGTGATCTCCTCATCCTTATCACTGAAAGACATAGAAACAAACATAACTGACAGATATAGCATTATGGAGTAATGAAGGACTTAAAGGAAAATGCTCTGACTGGGAAGGAGGTACTTGACTGAGCTGTTTGGACCCCACATGAAAGCGGAAAAAGATGCAGAGGAAGAAGAAGAAGATGTCAGAAATACGTCTGTTTCTCGCTTAAGTTCCTTTGCCAGCTGAAATAAGATGGTGCAACCCCCAGTATTATGTACAAACTGTCTCTCTCCAGTACAGAGTAAGAAGAACACAGGACACTAACTAAAGGACTATAGAAAAAGAAACCTATGTGTGGGATATTAGAAAAGAGAACGACGATGGACAGCAGAACATCATATGGGTAAACCGAAGGGTGAGAAACCAGCTGCCAGACACAACAGACTTACAACATCTCCAAGTACAAGCTTGCATCTTCAGGGTGATCGAACTCCCTGCCGAAATCAGATAAAAAGTAATCAGCATATTATCAAATACACAACACAGCAAAATATATATCTCCACATACTATATAAAAATGATGATAGGGTACACTAAATGAACAAAAAAGAAACAACATAGTCACTTCTCTTGATGCTAAAGTATGGAGTATCTGTATCTAAGGAGAAGAACAAGGATCCTGAAATGAGACATTAAATTTTGCAACAATAAAGATGAACAAAAACGGTTCCCCTTCCTCAAACAATTCTTAGACACCATCATTAAAGACAGGATCACAGAAAGGTTCATATGAAACGAAATTAAGACCAGTGAGAAAATATAAACGGTCCATTTCAGGCCCACACATTATGAATGTTTGATTCCAGATGGGATTAAGCGTCTGCGTTTTGACATCTGTTTGGTACATGTTCTTTGATGGCACTTTGTCCTTCAACACAACTTTCGAGGACTTTGGCTGTGAGCTCTTCTTGCTCTGCTCCTTCTCCTTGTGGACGATGGTCAGCAAACAGTAAGGGTCACTGAGACCTGCCCCACAGAAAGAGCAAAAAGAACTGTGCTTTGGGGTTTTATGTTGGACTTTGCCAGTATGTTAATGGTTTTATAACAGTAATAGACCAAAGCTTGAAATCCACAATGGTTAGTATTATTTTGTGCTATTACTCATTGGCAAGTTTAATCCACATCTCATTGGTTACTTCATCAGACTCAACTGGGTTCAACCAGACTATAATTCACAGTACACTGTAATCTCACCCACTGTAAACTTTAAATCAATGTTACTTCCATTGATACCTCGCAGTTCCTTTGGTGAAGAAGGATTTTCATCACTTGAACAAATAAATGACATACCACTTATGTCTTTTCCCAATACGCCTTTAGCTTCCTTCACAGTGACCATCAGACAGTAGACTGGATGCTGTATATCAGAATATGCAAAACTGTTTATCATTTCTCCACATTATAACATACGATATTAAGAAAACAGGCATTGTTGACAGATGTGTTATTCTTTTACAGAGCGTGTGTCCTTACCTCCATTGCTTGCACACTGTCTAAAAGGCTCTTGTGTTCATCCTCCGTCATGTTCAAGGCCTTGGAAAGCAGAAATACTTGTGTATAATGCACAATGTTAATGCACAGTGCCGAAACATGCACAGATGTTGTATTAACCCCACATGATAGGCTCAATATATAAAGCCAGCTCAATTATTTCTCACAGTTAAAAAAAAACATTGATTTCTGGTTAAAAATGCTGTATGTATATTTTTGAGAACAAGGGGCAGGTGTAAGAAAATCATTATGAACAAACCAGGTGACCCAAGACTTCACACCCCCAGTTCAATGTGTGGCAAGGAATTATAGTTGGCTTTTGCATTGCCTTAAATGCTCACCTCCATTATATAGCATTGGAGCTGAAGATTGTCAAACTGCTCCTTGACAGATGATTTTCCCAGCCTGTGAGCTATGGTGTAGAGCAGCTCTTTATACAGAGGTTTTAACTGTGAAAGATAATAAAATGAAGACAAAGTGAGAACGCAGAAAACAAGTCAGGTGGCAACACATTTTCTGGTACTTGCTGAATGTGTTTTTATTTGGTCAGTTCTGCATTCTGGTCTGCCACTTTGTAAGTAGCAGTTACATAAAATTCCAGTATGTTTAGCAATTTAGTGTTTTTCTTTTTATTTTAACTCCAGGTTTTTGAACATTTCATCATAATTTACACACAATCAAAAAACAGCAAACCATATTAAATCACCTTATTTTAATCTTTATATATGTGGAACATGCACATACACCATATAGACAAAAATATTGGGACATTTGGCCATTAACACCTACAAAAACTTTTGTGACATCTCATTCTAAATCCATTGGCATCAGTATCAATGCCCCTCCCCCAACACCTTTGCAGCTATAACAGCTGCCACTCTTCTGGGAAGGCTTTCTATAAGACTTTGGAGTATGTCTGTGGGAATTTTTGCCCATTCATCCAGAGGAGCATTTGTGAAGTTAGGCACTGATGTTGAACATGAAGGCCTGGCTCGCAATCTCTGTTATAGTTCATCCCAAAGGTGTTCGATGGGGTTGAGGTCAGGGCTCTGCACGGGCCGGTCAAGTTCTTCCACACCAAACTCACCCAACCATGTCTTTATGGACTTTGCGTTGTGCACTGGGGCAGTCATGCTGGAACAGAGAATGACCTTCCCCAAACTGTTCCCACAAAGCTGGAACCATAGAATTGTCCAAAACGTCTTGGTATGCTGAAGCATTAATAGTTACCTTCACTGAAACTAAGGGGCCTAGCCCAATTCCTGAAACACAACCCCACACCATTATCCCTCCTCCACCAAACTCATCACTCCACAGAAGAGATTTACACTGCTCCAGAGTCTAGTGGTGGCGTGCTTTACACCACACCATTCAACGCTTGGTGATGTGAGGCTTGCATACAGCTGCTCAGCCATGGAAGCCCATTCCATGAAGCTCCCAATGCACAGTTTTTGTGCTGGAGTTAATGCCAGAGGAAGTCTGGAACTCAGCAGTTATCGAGTCACCAGAGTGTCATAGACTTTTATGTATTATGCGCCTCAGCACTCGGTGCCCCGCTCTGATACATTACACGGTCTGTCACTTTGTGATTGAGTTTCTGTTGTTCCTAAATGCTTCCACTTTGCAATAATACCACTTACTGACCGTGGAATATCTAGCAGGGAAGAAATTTCACAAACTGACTTATTGCAAAAGTGGTATCCTATGACAGTATAATGCTTGAATTCACTGAACTCTTCAGTATGACCCATTCTTTCACAAATGTTTGTCAACCTGACTGCATGGCTAGGTGCTTGATTTTATATACCTGTGGCAATTGGTCTGAATGAAACACCTGAACTGAACGATTAAGAGATGTGTCCCAGTACTTTTGCCCATACAGTGTACTTATGTGTGTGTGATATTAAACCCTTTTCCCAAATCAGAAATTTGTGGTTTTTACGTCAGAAAGGCCTAATGGTGCAATATTCCAACCAACCATGAATCAAAAATATTCTTAAAAAAATACTCCAAAAAGTTCCAAGAAGCAAAACTTGAATTTGACACATTCCGAGCACTACGGTTAAGGTTAGGGCTGGGTATGGGTAAAGGTTGTCATTTTTAATGACATTTTATAGGTTTTGCCTATAGAAATAAAAGGACAGTCCCCACAAAGATACGAATACAAACGTGTATGTGTGTGTGTGTGTGTGTGTGTGTGTGTGTGAGGGAGAGAATGAATTTATTTTCTGTTTCTAGTTATATTTTCCATATGTAGTATCATGGCTGCATTTGTACTGAACATGTACAGACTGTCCATTTCTCGTCATTGTTCCGTTAACAATACAGTATAGCTATTTACATAGAACTTATGGTCTGGGCATGTGCTTACCTCCTGCTCCTTGTGCCTCCTCCGTACTTCCTCTGGATTCTCTTCTTCCTTAAATGCCTGTTAAGCATGCACACCCACATAAACATGCATCTCATAATCCAGAACTAACTCTCCACAGCATCAAAGACAGCCAGAGATAGCAACCTATAAATTATGTTTCGCTAGCTCAGCCCTGCTTAATGATGAAAGGCACTCACTCTCCTCTCCTTAAGTTTCCTGGTAACTCCAAGTTTCCTTACTTGACCAGGGGAGACCTAGCGAGGAGGTAGGAGAACGAGAGGCAAAGACTGGCGGTTAGTCTTCCGCAAAATAGCAATGCTTTGAAATATTTTAAGAGAAGAAGAAGAAGATTCTTTAGACACTACCTGTCTCGACCGGACCTGTGAATGCCTGTGGTACTTTGAGGCGGTCTGTGAGGATTGCAGGAGGTATAGTAACAAGAAATTACAAATGAATATACAGACTAGTGCATTAACCATCCAAGTGTCAGTATATACACTAACACCTCAAATTTGCCTTTCATGCCAAAACAAATATATAACGAAAATATCTGAATTGAACCAAGGAACACAGGCATGCAAATATGTAGCGACTGATGCTTAGTTGACAGACTTTTGGAATGAGCTTCATGATTGTGAACATTGTAAAAGGTTTGGAGACAAAAAAATTTCAAGTTGCATTCTTCACCATCTAACGCACCGAGTCACGCGCAGTCGGCCTGGCCGATCCACAAGACGCTCAGCTTTGCCACCTCAAACTTTCCAGGCATTCTGATCAAATCTAAAAGTTCTTAAAACTGACTCACAATAAGCAAGAAGTTAAACTGGAATCTTACTTCATTTCAGAGGGAAGAACGAAATTTCATACGCTACACAAACAAGGATAGTGTATATCAAATTCCAGTGCAATTAATGTGAAGAAGTAAATGGTGGAAACGTCACCCGCACCCCACTACATTCCGACATCACTTAGTAAACATGTTAATTCAGATCTAGGTCAACAGCATACGTACAAATGGAGATGGTAAAAATTTCTCGTCCTCTGACCAAAAGCTCCAATTGCACTTCTAAATTGTGCAATTTTACAATGTTCAGCAACACACCTAATTTTTCCTACAACTTCAAAGCAACAGAAGTGGGCAGAAACACTTGCCTGTTCCTGTGGCAGAGACAGGGTGCCCCCTGATGCTGTCGTGAGCCCATCTTGGGCTGGTACCATTGTTCTTCTAGTCAACTTGGACTCTGTATGGTACAAGGCAGTAGTCTTGATTCTGGGTGATGGTCTGAGTGGGGATGATTAAACCTACTTATATACTTTAGGCCACTTGCGCAGCAGCCGGAAGTCACTGTTTCCTGTTGGAGGTTGGAACTGTGACGGTTTCTTCATCTGGCTTTTAACACCATATCTCTCTTTCTTTTGCGCTCGCTCTCTGTCTCTTTCACTATTACGTTCCTACTCAAACACTTTCTGTCTTATGTTGTTTTGGCTTTTAAATCAGGTAGACTTCATACAATTTCCTCCGGTGACTTACTGTTCCCTTGCCTTTCTCCGCCTTCTGTATTTGCTTGCGGTCAGAGGCATTATCCCTCCTAAACATTTACAACCATCTTAAATTCTAGTTTAGCATAAACCCTTGGGGCATTCACACTAAGGAGAATGTGCATTGTGCAATTACTTATATTGTCACCGCAAAATGGAAAAGGACACAGGGCAAATGTAAATAAAGAAAAACTTAACAACATGCACATAGAGTTTGTACAAAAGAAAGGAAACAATTGATACTGTTTTTGAAGCATGGCTCCTATCTGCTTGGGAACATCTGATAATCCGCAAGAATGAGCTTTTGTCTGCAGACATCGAAATACAGACTATCTGACTCGCTTGGCATGTTGCCATCACAACCCCTCACCAGGAGAAATGGTGCGAAGATGAGACAAGCTCCTGCAACACACCCACCCCGGTTTCAGGGAATAGGCCTGCAGGTTCTTCTTTGATCATGAATGCATATCCACCAAAGTAAATTAAGACTTAAAACAAGAAAAAAAAAATAAAACAAATCATTAACCTAATTTTATTCGTTGCTTGTTTCCAGGAAACAGGATAATTTAACAATTTTCATATTGTTTGGCACAATATTAATTACTGCATTAAAATGATTAAGACGTTTGCCTCAGGCACTCAAGTGTATAATGCCTTTGTAAATATTTGTTACTTTAAGTATGTATACAGCATGTCTGCATATCGTTTAGGTTGTGAAATTGGGGTATACTTCTCCATCCATTCATCTTCCAACCACTTATATAGGACATGGTTGCAGGGGGCCACAGAGCCTTGTCCTGGCAGCATCAGGCACAACGTAGGGGAACATCCTGGACGGGGTGCCAGTCCCATCATAAGGCACAAATATGCTGAGATGGTATATTCCTGTCATTTTAAAATAATATGAAATAAATGTACTTAAGTAATAAGATTCAAAATTGAATGGAGCGTTTCTTTGTTTGTTTGTTATAATTGTGCTTGTACCGCTTCTGACTAATGAGAAAAATAAATAAATAAATAAAAACACGTTCACCAGAAAAATAAAATTCAAATAAATTGTACAATGAAAAACGAGCAAACCATAAGCAAAGTAAAATTAGCACGTCCGGCCGCTTGTGAGAATATTCTGGAGACGCACGCGCAGGCGTCGCGCGAGCCGGAAGTGCAGGTGCTTCTGCTGGCCCGTTACGTGGGTAGCGGAGCAGCGCTGGAACCTGGGCGTCTCAGCCATCCGGGCAGCTCGGTGACGGTTTCGCCAGACCGCCGGTAACAGCCGACCCTCACTAATATGGCTCTCAACAAAAACTGCTCGGAATCAGGCGGCGTCATCATCAACAACAGCGAAAGGTAGCCAGCTAACCGAATGGCTTATTACCAGAGTTTCAGCTACATCCTTTCATCCTAAGAGCTAAACAGCTAATATAATATGTAATGCGGTCCTCCACAATTTATGAATTGTGCTTCAGTTTTTTTTTTTATTTCTTAATGTTGAAATAGTAATTGTCGAATAAAATCTGTTTGTGTTTACGTCTTTTAATAGAATTACACAATTTTGTGCCTTCATAATGTAAGACGTTGATTTATGAAAGTGCGTTTATTTCGTGCTATTTTTTCAGACGCTATAAACCAGTTTCTGGTTTCTGGTTGGATAACCAGATATTACCTGCTCTATTTTCAGCTAAATATTATACTATTGGCTGTACACTTTGCACTGTGTTTACACATATTATGCTCTGGTAGGAAATATGTAAACAGGTGGGCCTCTGCAGTGTTGAATTGGGGATGTTTCTAAAAGTACATACCGCTTATCAAAAAAACTTGGGTTGTTTCAGATCAGATGTACCGCGCTTGGCTAGTTCCTTTTCTCTGTGCGGTGAACCTTTTGTATTTGGTTTTCAAATACTACGCAATGCCCTGTCTTTCAATCATTCTCTACATAACTTGTTTGGGTTTCTCACTTATACGTAGTTAGGTGGCATATACTGTTATAAGTCAGCGTGCACTACATGAGCACGCAGGGACGGATTAACTTTTCTTGAGGCTGTAGACTGACATGGGTAGGCCACCCCGTAAGTGAGCAGTTTTTGGAGTCGAAGGAGACACGACGGGGGATTAAAAACGATGGAACATCAATAATCTGCAAACCAAATCGCGGGGTGCCAGCAGTAACACTTACCTTTCAGGGTGAGAGCGGAAGTGCTGTCGGTCAAATTCGCCGATCGGGGGAGGGGGTATTACTCCGGCGGATCGATCGGCCAATTTTAAGTTGTTTAACCGTTCCCTCTTTCGCTGTGGTCCTAGGCTTGTAGCCTAGGATTGTATATGCCTTCCTCCGCTCCTGGGCTAAGATTAGTTTTGAATTTTGCGTACGTTCGTTTAATTGTGTTCACTTCACGTTTTCTCACAAATCTGCGGTGGAACAACCGGTACTGCAAGGCTCCAGTGTGAAAAGTTGGGTAACGTGAACTTTCAAAGTAGGAATAGTCCAATACAGCCACGGCGGGGGCATCTTTGTCTGTACTGAAAACTCGCAAAAAATTGCATATTGCTATAATTTAAACGATCATATTGTGTTATATCCATAAATGTAACTAATGGAAATTCTGTCTTCTCGGGGCCCCTATTTGGAGGCCCCAGGCTGCTGCTTACACTTGTCTTATGCTAAGTCTGCACCTGTAAATACATTCCCAGTGGTTTTAAATATCTAGCTGTAAATTTTCATATGAACTCAAATAACTGTAAGGGTCTCTGAATAAGTGATTAAATCGAGGTATCAGAAATCATCAAGTGTGTAATGAAAGAATGTTATGAATACATAATCTTTTTAAATTTCAGGATATGACAACACTATTCTTACTGTCTTCTCACTTCATATTTTTGCAGTGTCTTGATGACGTATGAGAATGTGGAACTTGTCTTTAGTGATACAGAAACCCTCCCTGAAGGCTTCAGGAAGAGCAAGAAGGGCAGTGTCTACCTGACCCCATACCGGGTAGGAGAATGGGAGAGAAGTTTCACAGCTGGGCACCTTAAGAGTAGACAACAAAATCAGTGCAATCTTTGGTATCACAAGGGAATAAAGAATTTAAATATAGGCTGTAAGAGAAACTGAGAGTGACATGCTGTGCTAGTTTAGGAACAAGAGTTTACAGGTTGTCCCAAGATAATCTATCTCACAAAGTTTCTAACAGAATAAATAGGTAAAAATTGTATTGTAAATCTCTGTTCTGAATATATAATAAACAGAAACTTTCATCAAGTAAAAATACAAAAACAAAAGAATGGTATGTCGTATTGTCAATGCAGGTGATATTTCTGGCCAAGGGACGGGATGCACTTCAGTCGTTTATGATGCCTTTCTATTTGATGAAGAATTGTGAGGTAAAGCAGCCTGTGCTTGGAGCCAACTATATCAAAGGCACAGTGAGCGCGGAGCCTGGTGGTACGTCGCTGCAGAGTTTCGGCCAATCTAATTTCATTCAGTCATTGGTTATTTGTAATTTATGGGATGGTCATTTTTCAGGAGGCTGGGAGGGATCTGCAACCTTCAAGCTGGTTTTCAATGCTGGAGGGGCCATTGAGTTTGGACAATACATGCTTCAGGTTGCAGCACAAGGTAGGATATTCTGACGCAGTTGCTCAAAAATGGCTGCCTGCCAGGTGATAAATCTCACTGGCCTTTTGTCAGTTTTCAAAGATTTAGATGCCCCAGTTAAAGCAAGCAACTGACCGATCAGATTAATTTCATGCGTTTTGTTTTTTTTTGTTTTTGTTTTTATCAGGAAACTCATGAAGAAATGCTTTAAAACATTAGATATAAAACAATGAATATAAGATACCAAATAATGCATACATTTTGTTAGAAATATTGCAGTCTGCTTACTGGCCAGGAGGCAGAAATAAAGCTGGGTGTGTAATACAATACCAGTGAGAAATCTAGACACACCTGCTTTTAATGCACTTGTCTGTATTTTAGTTATGTTTTTCACCTTATAGGAAATGGCCTTGAAGCAGTGAAGTAATACATATCAGATATTGCAACAAACTAGACAAATGTTCAAGATCTCATAATTTTCTCAAATTACAGCGGAACCTTGGATTGCGAACATAATTTGTTCTGGAAACATGCTTGTAATCCAAAGCGCTCGTATATCAAAGCGAATTTCCCCATAAGTAATAATGGAAACTCTGATAATTTGTTTCACAACCCACAAATATTTATATAAAAATGATTAATACAAAATACAAAGTAAAAATACATAAAACAAAATAACCTGCACTTTACCTTTGAAAAGAATCGTGCTGGTATGAGGGAGACAAGAGAGGAGGGGAGAGGAGGAGGATTATTGTGTAGGATGACTTTCACTACAACTCACGGAATCACTGCAATCTGTTGGCTCACTGGAAGGAAACTATCCAATGATAGCTGCTTTTGCCTCCTTTTGAGGATTTTGTGGAAATGCGACACTGCATTGTCATTAAACAGATTCATCGCTCACACTGCTACAGCCTTATTCAATTGGTGCTTTTCTACAAAGTTTTGCACTCTTTTCCACATTTTACACATCTCTCTGATCTCATTTGAAGTGAGGGATCCCTCAGTCTTTTTCTCTTCCTCCTCAGACGAGATGTCCTCCAGTATATGCTAGCACAGATGTTGGCTATACGAGTGAGCCACAATCCCATAGTGAGTGAGTGAGAGAGAGAGAGAGAAGTTGTGATCACGCGAGGCTCGGCAGACGAAGCGTATGCATACTACTCGTATTGCAAAACCTCGCTCGTTCATTAAGTCAAAATTTATTAAAGTTTCTTGCTTGTCTTACAAAACACTCACAGACCAAGTTACTCGCAATCC
Source organism: Mormyrus iriodes (assembly GCA_011763525.2). Classification (NCBI taxonomy): domain Eukaryota; kingdom Metazoa; phylum Chordata; class Actinopteri; order Osteoglossiformes; family Mormyridae; genus Mormyrus; species Mormyrus iriodes. The sequence goes on along the minus strand of JAAGVU020000092.1, from coordinate 12,244,055 downwards.
AAGGTTCCACTTTTCCATATAGCTCCCTATTGCTTTGATGACCGCATTGCAGACCCAGATGTAGCTACCTGGAATGTGTCTATAGCTGTCCTGAAGGAGTTTCCACAAGTTCTGGGCTCAAGTTGGCTTCTTTGCTCTTACTCTTTGATTCAACGCATCCCAAACCATCTCTATAGGGTTTAGGCTGGGGGATTGTAGGTGCCATATCATCTGTCACAGCACTCCATCTGTTTCCTTGATCACAAGATAATACAGTATTTGCACAACCTTGAGGAGCGCTTCAGGTTATCATCTTGTTGAAAAACGCATGCTTTTCTGTAGGTGTGTCCATATTTTTGACTGGTACTGTATAGTGAATGTGATGAAGCATGACCATTGTGTTAAATTTTCTTCATTGTGTCCTCTCCAGCCTCTAGAGGCCAGCCAGCGACTGGGGCGTTTGGTTGCTCTTATATGGCCAACGGAGCATTTGCATACCCGCCGCCACCTGCTAATGGAATGTACCCAGCTGAACCTCCTCCGGGCTACTCTTACCCAGGACCTCCACCTCAGGGTACCTGTCTGCTTTTCGCTTTGTGTGTGGTCATACTTTCAGGGAATAATATCATCACTTTGTATCTGTATTGGCTGTTTTCATTTATTTACCATTCGCAGGAGCATTCTACCCTGGGCCTCCTAATTTGAACAGTGCTGCAGCCTATATGCCTCCTCCACCTTACTCTGGACCCCTGGCCGCAGCCCCTTTTGATCCTGACATTCCCACCACTCCAGCAGGTATGACACAGTTGTGGGTTCAGCTGGCTCAAGTTAGGGCCAGTGTGCTTCTTAACACACTCCCATACACACCCATACACGCACACACACACACACACACACACACACACACATTGTCGCTCTTTCTCTCTCACGTGCTTAGCAGAGGCCAAGGCAGCAGAGGCAGCAGCCAGTGCAAGCTGTGCCCCTCCGCCTCCTCACGTCTACCTGCCACACGTAAGTAAATCCTGCACCATCTCTAACTTGTATGTGCGATGGGTCACTGTCACTGATGTCATCAGTAAGGTCTCAGTCGCAGTTTATTTCCTTTTGCATTCCATTTTCAGTTTTACATGAATAAAAAAGCTAAACCAGGAATTATGTTTGCTACCTGGAGGACTGGATTCAGTTGTTTATTAGGAATATTTAATATTTACCTTTACTCATTTATCTGATGCTTCTGTCCAAAGCCATGTACAGTAGATGGAAGGGTTACAATTCATATTTACTCCCTGGGATATTTAAGATTAGCGATGTCTACCCATTTTACTAGAAGAGATCAAAGCTGATCAGTAATGCCTAAATTTGGCTTCTCCAGGACACTTACTCGGTTGTATTTTAATGGTTATTCACTTTTCTATGTTGCCTTCCCCACCACTCACCCCAGAGCTTGTTTGGCAATTACCAACATGCTACACCAGAGCTGTCCAAACGAGATCCTGTGGAACCCCTGTCTAGGTTATTACAGTCATTTAAAACATTTTAACAAGGTTATTACAGCCTTCCAAAAAGTAGTCGCTCAAGGCAACAAGTTAGATGACATGAGGCTGTCAAGATCTGAGCATGGACCGCTCTTGGATTAAGTAAATCAAGTAATACCTGAATTTCACACTCCTGTGAGACATATTCCCTACTCAGAACCTTCCTGGTGCTAAAACCTTAGAACTGTGCAGTCTGATATTTGTTACTAGGAACATGTTTGATTTGATCATTTTTTTCTTCATTAATTTTAATGGTCCCATAGAATTACATACAGTACTCTGTAAAAGTCTTAGGCAGTCAAAGGAAATGTTTAAAGCTATTTATCTGGGCAGTAAATATATATTTGCTCAGAACAAAAACACAGTTTAACATTAGAACATCTGCAAATGAACAGTAACACAATAAAAACTAACAGGAATATATGTTCTCTAAAAAATCACTGATGTCTTGCTGGATAGCTAGATGAACACCACTTTGGTTCTCAAACTGCTCCTCAGGGGCACCTCAGTAATTCCATGTATCTGTTAAATTTCACCACCAGCTCACTTAATTAATTGAATTCATTTGGAAAAAGTCAGTAACGTTTTGATTAGCCACACGAGGTGTGCTAGGAGTCGAGTAAAAAATACATGGGTGTATTGGATGGTTGCTGCAAATACTGGGATGACTTTAGGAGAGGTTTTGAAATGTTTAAGCTAACAGACTTTGACAGACACATCATAATTTTACACTAACTTGAAAATCATTTTAACAATTTTCTTTGCCTGAAACTTTTTGCACAGTACTGTATGTTAGTGATGGTGGTTAGTAACTGGTACATAATAATGTCTTGGTCTTCTTGTTCTATATTCAAATGATAATAGAACCTGCCTTGTTTATATGATGTAGGTTTTATGTCCTGTTAGCAAACCTGATTGTTGTATTTTAAAATGGAGGCTGAATGTCAAATTTTCACGCATTAAAACTGTCTGTGTTTCAATGTGCACCACAGGACAAGCCGCCACCCTATTCGCCACCTGAAGACAAGAAGACTCAATAGAGGTCAGAGTAACGAGTCCCACCTGCTGCAGCTTGGATCCTCCCGCTGTCGCCTTCTCTTCTTACCTGGGTGTGAGGTGCTCTGTGCAGCCTGTGCTCCCCACTGTTCCAGTGCCCTTCTCAGAACATCTACAGCCGTATCAAATCTTTAACTTCTCTTTCCCTGTCTCCACGAGTACATCACACAAGTGTCACTATGAGGGCACCGTTATTTGCTAAAATTAAAAAAAAAAGTAGTAGTATTACATTTTAGGAAGTGGATTTTGGCATTTTTTTTACCTAGATGTTTTGGGGACAAAATAAAACAACATTCTGGGTATCAAAGTCATCTCCATTATGTATTAGAAAGAGGAATGAAATTGTTTTCTGGTTCCCGAGCCAGTAGTGACTGATGCAGTTTGAATACACAAGGCTTGAAGATGTAACCAAAAACTGACCTTCTTTATGTGTATTAGCTCTGTTAGTAAGAGGTCATACAGTAGACGAAGCAACAGCTACAGTATCCTGTAGGAAAAGGGACCAGGAAATAACGGGATCCTTGGGTGAAGCCACATAGCTCAGCAATGGCTCATGACCAATTTCGGCTGTGTTGGAAGCATAGGAAGCGTCTGGATGTGCATTTTAGAATGTGTGTGTGTATATAGAAGTATTGTTCTCCTACTAAGACCATGAGCCCTTCATGGTTGTGTAAATCTCCATAGATGGTTACCTTTCAACTGAATCTCTGTTTGCTCACATCTGCCTAGTCAGTATTCTGTCATTTTATTTTTCCTTGTAAATTAAGTTGTTTGAAGGCACTTTGTAACACTTCTTAGTTGAGCACCTTGTTTACAAGTCTTGTAGAGCCTATCTATTGCTGGCACTAAGCAGATGGCTGTTCTTTGCAGATAGCAAGTCTTGCACTTTTGAAATGGCTATGCATTACTATCCCTTCTCTTTCATAACTGTATTGGGAAAAACACTATTAAAATGCTGTCTCACTAATTTATGCATTAAGTGGAACTCAGAAAAAGACGCATGATTTTGTGTGTGACTTAAATACTGTGAACTGAATTTTATTAAACCAAATTTGTGTGAAGTCTTTAGTGTCTAACTCAGCATCAAAAATGTGCTTTACCAACCTACCCATATTACGCTAACAGTATTGAACTACCTGCATCTTGTGCTGAAGAATGAGCTTGTGCAAATTAAGTCTCCCACAGGGTCATGTACAGCATCAAATATTCAAACTGTGCTTTACATTTCCTCCTGGCTCAGATGAAATGTCATGCAAGATGGCCATGCTGAAACTCCAATGTATGACAAGACTTCAGCACTTCAAGGTTCTAAGCCAGCAAGGGGACATATAACAGGGAAAAAAAGCATTATGATCACTAAGAAGCAGGTTGGGTGGGACAGATACAGGTAACGTCCTGTTTGTAAATGGAAAACAATCCCACTGCACTGGTTGCTGTCTTCAAGTCAGGGTGGGCAGAGGGTGATGCTTACTCCTTCGCCAATCCAGCAGGCTGGGAACAGCTCCTGGGAGAAAGCGCAGTGAAAGGCATGCAGGCGGGCTTGGCCGTCCCCATAGTAGGTCAGAGTCCCCGCCTCATAGTCCAACAGCATCCCGATCCTGTGGTGCTGAGGGTGCCCCGCAACGGTCTCTCTTCTGCCGTTGTGCCAGGCGCTCAGCTGCTTCTCGTCCAGCTGCAGGCTCCATGAAAGCTCATTCATGCCCACCATGCAGCGCTTGCCCTTCTCTTTGCGTGGGATCCCCTGGTATGTCACCCCTAAGTAGGCCCAAGGCTTGGACACCTCTACCTCCCAGTAGTGCTGCCCATGGGTGAAACTTTGGGAGCACAGCACCTGCCAGGTGGTGTCAAACCGTGCCTCGTGTGGGGGGACCTGGCGGGGCCCCGAGACGAGATGCTCTGCTTGTCGGTTCCCCTGGGACAGCTGCAGATTAGCGTTGGCAGTGTGTGGGTCAAAAGTGAGGGTGCAGTGCACTGTGAGAGAGGAGGGGATATGTTACATAAATACCAGCTTGAGCTTGAGACGGTTGTTCATTCAAAATGAAATGATAGTCCACTGAAATACTACAACAAGATAGTTGATAAATTCAAAATTTTGAACCCTGCTTCGGGTGACAAAGATTATGTTCCAGAGTAAGTCCTAAAATGACACCTACATGCGCTGAGTCCCTCTTTAACTGCTGGAGAACAAGGTGTGGCAGGGCTTGGGACTACTGCTAGCACAGGACGCTTATCCTGAGGTGAGCCTAAATAGAGGTAACATACATATGTGAATAAGGGATGAAAGGTGACATTACCAGTTTAGTTTGGACCTAAGAATCAACCAACATACCTTGCTTGTCTTGCCCGATAGCTGCATTTACTGCTTTCTCCAGGTCTTCCGAGACCAACTTGGAAATTTGAGACATGACATCGGTGACTGAGGACAGTCTGCTTTGTAGGTTTGTGGGGACGTCTAAAGGAATGTCTTTCATCTGTGGGACCTCGATTAATCTTGATTCCTGGAAAGATTATTGGCCATTGACATACTTAACATCGTGTTTTGTCTCAAAGTCAGCAGGGAAGTTACACACATGTACATACATACATTGTGATTGCTAGTCCATTTTGACTCCCACGTTTCTCCATTTCTCAGTGACACACTAACCCCAGGATTCCCCCTAGAGCGGTGGTGACGCAGTTTTGCTCCATCCATTGCACATCCTCAACCCCCACCAGAAGCAGCGCATTTTGTCGACTCACTAATTTTTCATTTGTTTATTTTTTCTTTAATTTTTATTCCTCTACTGTGGGCAAGTCATCTGCATAGTTACATTGTTTCTTTTTTGGTTGATTTAAATGTTTTATGCTGTTTTTTTCCCCTCTGTTGTGCTGTACTCTACAGACAATGTTAATATAGTTAAGGTCAGTTATGAATGACAAGGATCAAAGATTGGGGCTGTAGTTGTTAAAAATACATTCATCCAAACAAAAATACATTGATCTAAATTATTTCCTATCTACATTTCACATACAGTGCCTGTTAGCAGGAGGAAAACGCTAGCATTTATCTTCCTACTTCATGTTGAGCATCCTCTGGCCTGTTACCCCACTTTGCAGGGTGGATGGGAAATCTGATGAATATTCATGGAGGAAAGCGCTACCTGATTTGTAGGTTGAATTACTGTCAGAAGCGTCCCAGAAGCCGGTGGAATTCTGGGGTTAGCCTCTGCACTCAAGCATTAATTTACCTGAATGAGCTGGATATCAGTCATGGCCTGCAGAGTAGCTATCTGCCCCTGGATCTCTCCCAGTTGCTGGACTCGGTCCTCTAGTGTGCTGAGATTAGTTTCCGCCTCATTGAGGACTAGCTGCTGCTCCTGCTCTATGAAGCTTAGTACTGACTCCTGTTTCTCTGCCAGCACTTTCAACAGGCTAGCAAACTTCGCATTTACCCAATGGGAGGTTTGCTTCAGGGACACCTGAGGAAAATGGGGCAGAGATGAAGAGGCTGCATCAATGTGAAACACGAAGACACTGAATGAGTCACACATTTCTGCCACGTCTTAGTCATTCGTGACCAGCTTTGATTCTGACTAAATTTTTTTTTTAATCAATGCTGAATATGAAACAGAACAGCTACAAAAATACATTGTAACTAATTGTTGGAAATCATACAGTACATAAAAAAGTGATTTTTTTTTTCTTATTATTGATAGAAGTCTAGTAAAAATAATGATTTTTGTATATCTGCAGAAACTCCCTTTCAGAGAAATATTGTCAGGTGCCAGACCACATTACTTAATTGCCTTCCTCCCATTCTCTACCTCAAAATAAGCTGTATCCTTATCTCTGTCTGACAAATCTCCCTTGCACCAGCTTTTTTATCCAAACAGATAAGCCGGCACTGTGCAAGACAGATAAGCATGAGTGCAGGAGTGATGCAACAACTCAGGAAGACCTAGGCACCTGACAGGTAAGTCGCTTTGAAACATACAACATATCATATGAAAACAACTGCTTAGTCACATGTCACTTTGTTCCGATGCCAGGAAATGTTGTGCCACAAACAGCAGAACCCAAACTCACAACAAGATATGAATGTTAAGGTATAGCCTACAGCTCCTGTCTAACCTTGGTTTTGTTAATATTCTCGGAGAGCTCTTGGGCCTTCTTCTCTGTGTCCTCCTTGATTTTCTCCACCTCTCTGCTCTTCTTCTTCAGCCCTTCCTGTAAAACGCGTACATGCATGCTCTGGACCACAGCGCACTTTCTGCCATGACATTTTAAAATGAGATCATGGTGTCAGGTGACATCAGTTAGACAAATCAAACGCAAAGCAAATGTCACTTGCCTCCCGTCGCTGTTTTTCATCCTCCAGCAGGAATTGGTCGTGATTTTTGCACTCTCTGATTGCACATTCACAGCACACGCACATGCCGTCCGTTTTGCAGTAGTAGACCAGGGCCTTCTTGTGTCGTTCACAGAGTACCTGGGCTTGGGCTGTCACGGCGCTCTGCCTGGGTGCTGCGGTGGCACCCTGGCTCTCTGTATTGAGCTGTATCGTCTCTGTCACCTCAGACAAGGTCACATTTCTTTTCAGTGGGGGTCTGGGGTCAAACTTTTCACTGCATATTGGACACTGTATATCCATACTGGCTTCGGTCTTCGTGTCCCAGTGAACCTTGATGCATTTCTGACAAAAGGTGTGACCACATGGAATAGTCACTGGAACCATGAACTGATCCAAACAGATGCTGCAGCACAGATTTTGGGACATAGCAGCAGGACCTCCTAATATCCCCTGATAGAAAAGAAAGAAAATAACGGGGTTTTACCCTTTGCATGGTTACACTTGCAGAGTTAGTTTTAAAACCAAAAGCCACATTTAATAACAAAGTTTAAATCTCTAACTCTAACTCTCCCTCTAAAAGATCATCCACCTATCAGCTACACATCACGTGATATATAATGGTAATAATATATATTTCTCATTATGCACATAATGTTCAGTAGATGTACGCGTACACTGTATTTTAAAAATGTATCAGACTAAAATGATTATTTCTAAGACAAGCCTTAGGCTTAGTAACTGAACGACTGTATAGACTACATAGGCACCAGACTGTATGGGCACCATCTTGCGTTATTAATAGAACTGACAGGTCACTAAATAGACCGATAACAACGATGAAAATATATAGTTGCATATTCCATTCACTGAAGCGTACGAATGACATACATCTACATCAATTAAATAAGCGTACAGACCTCCACATACGGTACATTACAATCATCATACAAGCATCTCTTCTTCAATAAAAATATCCGTGAAATCAAGTACCGATTGTTTTAGAAAAAGAATACCTACCTTGTTAATCAGAAATGGCTTCTTATTGCGAACTTTACTTGAGGTGTAAAAACTGTATTTATCCGGTTTCTTCTTTCTCCGAATTGTATATCGCCAGAATGGGTAGTGGTCCGACGCTTGTGCGGATGACGTACGGAACCCGGAAACGTCACTGCGCACGTAGTCATGTGACTGCAGGTTACATCACCGTTTCGTCACGCCGGCTCTGAAAATGGCGTGGCGCACGTTGTGTAGCGCTGCCCTGCGGTCACCGACCGACCTCGGGGTCAGTAACGTAAAGGCCTTTGGGACCGCCGGTATGTATCAATTTAATGTTCTAAAAGAAATTCCAGGTCACGTGCGGTTGATCCTGTGTTAGGCTGTATTGCCAGCTATGCGTCTTTGCAGTAATGTACATCACGCTTCTCTAATACCCGTAGGTGTAATTCACATGACTTATTTAATTTAGTCTTGCATTGTTGTAATTTTTTCTTGTGTCTTCTTTGTCAGATATACTCGTTTTTGTACATATGTATATAAGTGATCAGAGTTTTGCATTTCTGATACTCCACAGCAGTTTAATTCCGTCCGTTCTATCCATCCGCGGTGACCCGCAACTACTCCCATTAAACACGTACTCAATTTAAGGGCAGCTATATATGTATATATGTATTATAATTCCAACAGTTCCTTTAATTAGAAATATTCCATGTGGTCAAGGGATATGGAATATTATTTTACTGTATACAGAAAGGAGCTATTTTAATTACTGTGTCGGTTTGCACTCAGATGCCATCATTGTGGATACTGTATGCCATCAGTTAACTTTGATTTCTTGCTTCTCTGATTTTAGTCTTTGCTGTAAAGCTTTAAGGCAAAAGTAAATCTCAACAGTCCTGTATTGTTAATAAGCAATGCATCCATCCATCTTTTAATCACTTATCCTGGGCAGGTTCACAGGTTGGAGGGGTGAAGCCTATCCCGTAGGGCACAAGGCTGGGGTATGCCCTGGATGGGATGCCAGTCTATCCCAGGGCACACATGCACACAGAATGGACAATTTTAGCTTACCTGCATATTATTGGACTGTGGCAGGAAACCCATCCATGCAAACTCCATACACGGAGCTGAACCCCCAACCCAGGAGTTGTGAGGCAACAGCACTATCCACTGATTCACCATGTTGCCCTTCAATAGGTAAATAAATGAAAGGCTTAAAACAATTTGATCTAATGTTTTATAACAATGTTTTATCCATCCATCTAGTTAGGGCCAAAAATTTGAGTCCAGGTTTGTAGTTTGTGTATTATTTTATTTGCCTTTTTTGCTATTTTATTTTGTTTACAGGTTTTAATTTTTTCTTATTTTAAATGAATGGAAAAATAATCATATTCAGTTCATTTAAATGGACTTTTTTCATTTTTCCCTGACTCCAGATATCACAAATTATCTATATTACCAAATTGCGAAAAACTCCACAGTTAATGGAAAAATAGCAGTATATAATGGTTGTGAAAGTCATTATTAATGAAATTTCCATTCAGTAACTTTTATATCACTGTATTTATGGGTTGTCAGAATTTTAGTTTGTGTACAATGCCTTACATGAAGCAGGCCTTATCCTTGTAGCATACTTTTAGCAATGCTCAGTGAAATTCAAAATAGTATTTAAATTCAGTGCCAAAAATACTTATTGTCTTTTTAATGTTTTTCATTAATTCATTTATTCTTGATGAGCTGTCTTTTTTGGGTGATTATGGTGTGTGTGCCCTGCAATGGGTTGGAGCCCTGTCCTGGGTTATTCCTGGCTTTGCACCCGTAGCTTTTGGGATCGGCTCTGAACCCCAGTGACCCTGCGTAGTACAAGGGGGTATAGAAGATGGATGGATGGAAGGAGAAACACTGTAAGGTGTCAGGTGTATTTTGAAATAGACTGATTCTGGCTATTAGTAATTTGATGGCCAGATAAAGCTTCTAGAAGAACTGAAGCTTTCAAGCCAATTGTGTTGAAAAGGGGTTCATTTCTTGAGGCTTTGAATGATCACTAGGGTCACCTGCTGGTCAGAACTGCTTGGAGCAGGACATGGCACAATATATACACCAGTGCATCTAACCATTATTTAGATGTATTACCGTTATTACAGATGGCGTTGTAATTTGATATTTTTGTGCCATTTCCACTCCTAAATTTTAGTTTTCACCCAGGTCAGTTTATAATGATCTTATTTCGTTTAGTTGTAATAAATTGGGTAAAGTAACAGATTATAATAGTAATGCTATTGCTGCTATTGTGTTAGTTGTGCTTGTGGCACTGGACAGATGTACCCGCCATAGACACGTGTAGAACAAAATAAAAAATTGCAAAATAGTATCACAGTACGTGTCCTTTATATTTACATTTATTTTTATTTAGCAGACTTTTCTCTTTCACTTCTTCCAAAGTGGCATACAAGCGAGGCAGATTGCACATCACAAATGTTTGTGCTGTCAAGGAGTCGACTAGGCTTGAATGCAGCCAGGCTAAGCTTGGGTGCTTCAGAGTTGGTGACTCTGAACCCAGTCCAGTTTTATAGCCCCTAAATGAGGCTGCAAACGCTATTGTTGCTGTGAGTCTATCAATGCAATTCACGTCTTGATGGAGAAACACTTCAAGAAAAATGCCTTCCACAGATGCATGCAAACCTGAGCTTCAAACTCCCCATAATACAACCCACGACACGTGGGGCTTTGCTTTGGAATATGTATAATTCAAAACTGCGAATGAGCCAGTAGCAGGTCTCTGGAGAGTAAAGCTTCGATTGTTGCTGATCACATGATTCTCTGAGAATGATACAAGCTTCGACGTAAGGCTTCACCTGAAACTGTCCATCATTCTCAATACTCGCTTTGAAGCCTTGGCTTCAAGTGTCCCATCACTAATTAATATAAAATAGTATAAAGTGGACTCCTTTCTCAGGACAGCATGGCAGTTCACTGGGTAACACTGTTGCCTAACACCTCTTGGTGTACACCATGTTCGGTGCGGAAGACCCTATCCATGATAAGTTTTTGGAAGACGGCTGGATATCCACAGACAGCATTTGTGTTTTCTGCTAACTGCATGTGAGGTTTCCTGTCAAATTACAGCCACATTATGCCGCAGAGCTGCCCCGCTAGGACCCATGCCCAACGACGACATCGATCTGAATGACCCCAAAGCTCGAAAAAGATACGACAGCTTCTCACGCTACCTGAAGGTCGCTGAAGAGTCAAAGAACAAGAAATGCTGGTGGAGAACATACAGACAATATCTGAAAGAGGAAATCCCCGATGAAGGTAATAACATTAACCCACAGTGATGTTGGGAGCGCAAGCAATATTTATCTACATGAGACAATTCTTCAACTGTGGATGTATTGCATGCTATCTGTATTGCATCTGCCCTTAATGTACCACTAATATAAGTGTGTTTCCCCAAACACAAAGATGTCCCACTGGTGAACATTGGACTGCCCTCCCGTCGTATGTCACGTAAAGAACAGGTGAAAGAGAGAAACCGGGTGATGAGAGAGAATCGACGTAACCCGGAGCTGGAGAAGGCCTCACGCCTGCTTACGTGTATGTGCGACACGTCCCCTAGAGGCATCCTGAAGACATTGTGCCCCTGCGTCATCTGTTTCACTTTAACGCATCACGCTGCTCTTTTTCACAGTTACCATCCCGCTCGATCGCGTGAAAGCGGAATGGGAGCGTACCGCCGGACCCTATCATCTGCATAATGTTGCAAGGCACTACGCCATCTACCATGACCTGTTCCCCGGGGCGTACTTTCTGCCACGAATCATGCTGCGCATTGCTTATGGCAATGGCCCCAGTGCACAAGTGCATTATGGGAATCACATAATGCCCACAGAGGTAATGCCGATGGGTTACAAGGAGCAAGGATTAGCTCCTGTAGCTTAACAAGTAGATCATTGCACTAACAACAGCAAGGTCATGGGTTCAAATACCAGGGTGCACACATAAATTGTAACGCTCCCCTCTACTCTAAGTCACTTTGCATAAAAGTAGAGATACACCAATTGGACTGGCCAGCTATCAGAATCCAATAGTTAAAAATGAGCTGACATTTACCGCTGGTAATTCCCTATAAAACAGTGGCCCATATTGCTTTGCAGACCCGCGTACTAAACGGTTAGAAAAATGTCTGCTGTGTGGAATCATTTTAATGTCGTTAGAATTGCATTTTGCAAACATTGCTCTGCTAAAGTTTTACGAGGATGATCTGCTAATTAACTTTTCAACACATCAAATTTGATTACTCACCTTAAGGCAAGACAGCGAAGAGTATGAAGAGTTTCTGAAAAACAAATCCGTTGCAATAAAGGATGCCGTAACGCAGAATAACGCTCGTCCATCAGTAATGCAAGCATTTGATAGCAAAAGAAAATTCAGTGCAGGTAGTGCAAAATCAAAAGATATTCTTCTGAATACTGTAGTTTATCACACTTGATGATCAGCCCATCTCTGTTATAAATGTTATGTAAGATGTATACAGTTATAAAATCTAGTCCTACATTTTCATATTTTTGGAATTTAAATAATTTATTCTTAAATTTGGCAGAGTGGAGTGTCCGTTTAAACTTACTTAAGCAGAACCTCCCAAACAATCAGTATCAGTATCTGTGTAAGTGTTCGAATTAATCGGCCTTCGGTATCGGGCAGAAATTTCCTTATTGCTGCATGACTAGATAAAAGTATCAGTTAAATGTAATGTGAAAAGGAAACTGAGTGATTTTGTACAGCTGGGATTTGACATGGACTTATACCTGTCACATGTTTCTCTTCAGGCATTGGCTGCTCCTCAAGTGAACTATGAGACTGATCCAGACTCACTGTGGACTCTTCTCCTCACCAGCCCAGGTATGGAGCCCACTCAGTACTTGGGTGGGGTGGGGTGGGCATAGATGTTTTGTGGTGATTGAAACAAATGCAGTTTTGATAAATCATGGGACATGGGAAATATTTTACTATATACATATCCAAATCAAAGGAGGGGTGGCTCAGGGGGTTGCACTGTTGTCACAGGTCAATGGCTTAGGGTTTGAATCTACCCCCACTCTGTGCGTGAGGAGTTTGAATTTCTCCCTGCTATGCACAGGTTTCCTCCTGCACTCCAAAGACATACAGTTTGGCTAATTTAAATAAATGTTCATGTCTTTGCAGTAAAATCTATGGGGTTAAAATGGGGTTAATAGCCAGTGCATAAGTGGGCAACCATCATTTCCTGTGAGGTGTACACATACATGTACACTATATGAACAAAAGTATTGGGGCACCTGGCCATTAACACCGTCAGGAACTTTTATGACATCACATTCTAAATCCATAGGCATCAATATGGAGTTGGTCCCCCCTTTGCAGCTATAACAGCTGCCACTCTTCGGGGAAGGCTTTCCGTAAGATTTTGGAGTGTATTTGTAGGAATTTTTGCCCATTCGTCAAGTAGAAACTGTTGGACGTGAAGGCCTGGCTTGCAATCTCTGCTCTAGTTCATCACAAAGGTGTTTGATGGGGTTAAGATCAGGGCTCTATGCAGGTCAGTCAAGTTCCTCCTCACCAAACTCGCTCATCCATGTCTTTATAGACTTTGCTTTGTGCACTGGTGCGCAGTCATGCTGGAACAGGAAGGGGCTATCCCCAAACTGTTCCCACAAAGTTGGGAACATGAAATTGTCCAAAATGGCTTTGTATGCCGAGGCATTAAGAGTTCCTTTCACTGGGACTTAGGGGTCAAGCCCAACCCCTGAAAAACAGCACCATGTGATTATCCCTCCTCCACCAAACTTTACAGTTGGCACAGTGCTGTCAGGCAGATAATGTTCTCCTGGCATCCACCAAACCCAGACTTGCCCATCAGACTGCCAGACAGAAGCGTGTTTTGTCACTCCACAGAACACGTTTACACTGCTCCAGAATCCAGTGGCGGTGTGCTTCACACTACTCTATCCGACACTTGGCATTGCGCTTGGTGATGTGAGGCTTGCTTGCAGCTCTTCAGCCATGGAAGCCCATTCCATGAAGCTCCTAGTACGTAGTTTTGGTGCTGGGGTTAATGCCAGAGGAAATTAGGAACACTGCAGTTATTGAGTCAACAGAGCTTTGGAACCTTTTACACACTATGCGCCGCAGCACTCGGTGACCCCGCTCTGTTACTTTACACGGTCTGCCACTTCATGGCTGAGTTTCTGTTGTTCCTAAATGCTTCTACTTTGCAATAATACCACTTTCAGTTGACCATGGGATATCTACTAAGGAGGAAATTTCGCTAACTGACTTATTGCAAAGGTGGCATCCTATGACAGTACCACGCTTGAACTCATTGAGCTCTTCTGAATGACCCATTATTTAACAAATGTTTGTAAACCTGACTGCATGGCTAGGTACTTGATTTTATGCACTTGTTTGTGTGTGTGTTTGCATGTACATTTACAGATGTCTCCATGATGTGGTAATCCATTTACTGTAACCGCTAGTCCTGTTCAGGTTGCAGGGGGTCTATTCTGGAGCCTGTGGGTGCAAGGCAGGGAACAACCCAGGATGGGGCAGCAGCCCATCACAGACAACACTGACACGTGCATCTGTGGGCAATTTGGTTACTCCAATTCGCCCCAGCATGTTTTTGGACTGGGGGGGGACCAAATTACCTGGAGGAAACCCCATGACGACATGGCGAGAACATACAAAACTTCTCGCACGTGAAGCCAGGACGGAGACTCGAAACTGGGGCCAGAGGTGTAAGGTCAATGTGCAACATTTGTTAAAACTATTTTGGCATCACAGATGAGTTGCATGTTGATGAGAGGAAACTGCTTTCTGTTCACAAAAGCAGCTTCAGTCTCTGATGGTGCGTTTAATGCAGTGTGTGTGCAGTCAATAGGAAATCGCTAATGTGTTAGGAAAGTCAGACGTTGCTACACATTGCATTATGTTTGTCTGTACATCCACACTTGGGAAACTTAATATACTGTCCTGACAGTTGTTTAATATCAGCTACAACTTGAGGAATACTGGAACTCAGTGTGGGCTGGAATGTCACTGATTTGTCAGCATGTTCATGTGGGCAAAAAAAAATCCAAGAGTTGTCAGTACTTAAAGATGGACAGGAACAGCATGATTTCGTAAAGTTGATCATTCAAGAGCCGAGGCCAGTTCATCACGCAGTACCATCAGAACTGCTGTTGGCAGTGCGAAACTGCTGAGAAACCACAAATCATCACTGGAAAAATAATTGTTGTGATCTCTAAATACTCGCTCGCTTCGTATTTGGCTGCGCACAATGTTTTACAAAGCTAAATGTGCCATGATGATGCTGCATACTTACATGTGGGCCTTTTTATACCTATTACATGTGGGTGCACATGTGGTGGTCATCGTCATCTGAACTCTAGATGTTGCGTTTTTTCCTGTTTTCTCATAACGTTCGTATGACTGCTCTGGACCATTCATAAATGTGCAGACTTCTTCAGAATGTTTTTTTATATAAATCCCAAAATCTTCGTGTAAATGTGCATACGAATGTTTCTCGTCTAATTTTGTTAGTTCGAAGCCTTCATAAATGAGCTCCCAGGCCCCATATAATCTGGATAAATGGCTGAAAAATCTAATATCCACCACATGAGGGCGCCAAATCTTCATGAAGAGTCATATTCATTGTGAATTAAATTTTCTTGATTTCTTTATCAGTTACCAGCTACAAGAAAACAGCTGGCTAGGCTAAAGAAACTAAATAATATGGAAGTGAATTTTGGCATTTTAATCATGTGGCTACACATTTTTTTATGCAGCTTCTAATCTATTTTACTGAGGCCGAGTACTGTTTGATTTGTTAATGTTTAACCCATCATGTACTGGTTACACTATCAAAATACCAACTACAGTAGGCAAATAGAATGTCACTGACCTTTTGAGACACCATTTAACAAAGTAGAGCGCTGTGGTTAATGTAGAAGGGTACTGTTACAGCATGATAACTTTACATATGGGATATTTCAAGGCTGCAGTTATTTAGCCATATAAAGATAAAACATCGTATCAGCATATTTTGACCGAAGTCTTTTCTTAGACTTCCATTTCTCTCATGACCTTTTTCACCACAGTTTCAGTGCCAGTGTAGTTACTGTGTTTTGTTCTTCTAAGGCAGTGCTGATAGTCTTCAGAGTATTGTTGTTGCTTGGAGTGACTCTAGTACCCTGATCTGGTGGCATTGCTATTCCTTATATATACTCACTTGTAAAATGCTCTGTTTGACAGATGAGCATCTGCAGGATAAAGATGGGGAGTATGTGCATTGGCTGGTGTGAGTATTTACATACTTGAAGGTGGCCTGTCTTTGTGAGTAGAGCCTGTCAATTGTTTTCTTCTGTGGAATTAAGATGGCCAGTCTTATTAGATGTCCTCTTTTTTTTTAAAAAAAAACTGCACAGGACCATCATATTTTGGGAGGGTATTAAATCATGATGCAAGTGTAGAAAAACAAAATGCAGTTCAAATGGGAGTATAACGTTATTAAAAACCATTATCAAAATGGATTTGGTAATTTTATGATCCTCCTTTAGGGGGAACATTCCAGGCGACACGGTTCATTTGGGAGAGGAGCTGTGCCACTACTTGCCCCCATTCCCCGTTAAGGGCACTGGCTTCCATAGATTCATCTTCATCCTGTTCAAGCAGGACGGCCCCATCAACTTCCAAGAGGATCGCAGGCCCTCGCCTTGGTAAGTCCCAGAACAAACACATTGCAAACTCATAAACATCATGAATACTTATTCATTCTAGAAGAGACAGTCGGAAATGAGCGATAATTACAGAAAGGTGGTGGTGGTTTAGTGGGTGGCACGGTTGCCTCGCACCCTCTGAAGGATAGAGGTTTGAATCCACCCTGCTTTGTGTGTGGAGGCTGCAGGGTCTCCCTGTGTTGCACGGCTTTCATCTGGTTTCCTCCAGCAGTCCCTTACTACATGTGCCCTGAGATGGACTGGCTTCCCATCGAGAGTATACCCCGACCTTGTGCCCAGTACTGCCTAGGATGGACTTTAGACTCCCTTGTCACCCTCAACTAGATTAAGTGGCTGGTTCATAGATGGATTCTTATTCAAAAAAGTATATGTTGTCATTTGTATTTTCTATAATTTTTTTTAAAGCCATGATTTGAAACAGCGGACCTTCAAGACACTTGAGTTTTATCGGGTGCATCAGGACAGCATGACGCCTGCTGGCCTGGCCTTTTTCCAATCTCAATGGGACAACTCTGTCAGCCAAACCTTTCACACCCTTCTGAGTGAGTCCTCTTCAATACCTTTAGATTACATTTAGTTATATAATTGTATGCTTTAAAAAAAAAAAAAAAAACCCACTGAGTTTTTTAATGAAGAATGACTGCGTGAAGTTTATTGCAAGTTGTGGGTATTGCAAACCATTTAGAGCAGGGGTGTCAAACTCCAGTCCTTGGTTTTCCCCTTATTTAACACACCTGATTCAACTCCTGGCAACTCCTTGTGCGAATTACTACTCAGCTCTTGAGCCGAATCATTTTTGGTGGAACAGGGAAAGAATTGAACTACGCAGGGCTCTGGCCCTCCAGGACTGGAGTTTGACACCCCTGATTTAGAGCAGTGTTTCCCAAGCCAGTCCTCAGCGATCCACAGACGGTCCACGTTTTTGCTCCCTGTGAGCTCCCTGCCAGTCAGTCCACATTTTTGCTCCCTCCCAGCTCCAGGTAGGAAAAACGTGGACTGTCTGCGGGCCCCTGAGGATTAGATTTGGGAAACACTGCTTTAGGTTGATAAAGCAGCACCAGCTTCCATGTTCTTTGTTCTCCCGCAGACATGAAAGAGCCCATGTTTGAATTTGTGCGACCCCCGGTGTACCATCCACCACAGAAGCTGTATCCACATCGTCAGCCCTTGCGATACCTGGACAGATACCGTGAGGGGCACGTTCCAACTTACGGCATTTACTGATCTGATAAGCGACAAGGATTTTCTTCTGTGCTACATTTGCATATACAATGTAATGTAATTATTTGCAATAAATACAGTTGATTACTAACCAAATCATAGTTTTGTGACACTAAAGCATTTTAAATTATGACTGGGAGAGTTAAGGAACCACAAAATCTGTTACCACCAAACAGGAAATTTGAGTACAATACAGTACTTCTGTCTTTTTTTTTGTTTTATTTTTGTAATATGATAGCCATCTTTGTTGGCATTCTTCCACCTAGACACATGCTGGCTACTGTTAGTAATAACCAAGGCAAAGCCCTTATTTAGGTTTGGCAATCATACAATATATCAGAGTGGCCCATTTCAAGGGACACAAGATCATCTTCTCTAGTTCAACCACATTGAGATGAGTTGGATGAATGACTCCTAGCACTGGGCTAAAACATAATGCAGTATGACAAATCTCTGTCAAGCATCTGTTGAATAACTGAAAGTGAAACATTACATTATTTGCCGGGCACCTTTCTCATTTCCAAGAAATGCCAGAGTGGCAGTGGATTGTCGCTGCGTTTGTGTTTAGTGATTCTCTTCAGCCATGACCAATGAAAAGAGTTTCCTTCAGTTGGTAAGTCAGGCAGAGGCTTGCAGATAGAATGTCTGAAAGGAAATTCCCTTTGGGGTTGGGAGTGTTATTGGTAGGAAGTAGAAAAGAAAGTTGTTCTGTGCTGGGTTTAGGCTTTGCATATGCAGTCACGACGTCAGCTATGGCTGGTTTAATGAGGGGTCAGAAGAATGAAAGTGAAACGTGTAAAAGCTCATCTGAAATTTCCATAATGGAAATGTGTTGGAAACCCCACACCAGAAGAGCCAAATAACTAATGGGATGAATATGTGGAACAAGAATGCCTTCAGAGACTGAAAAGTGTATAGCTAAAGAACTACATAAGGATTTTTCTGTCATCTCTTAATCGCAAAATCCTGACATTTTTAGGCAAAAAAAAATCAATTGGACTCAGTACAAGGCACTTAAATGTCAAAACAGAATTACCTGTCGTAACTGCTCCCTGTAGGAAATTATTCTTGCTGAGCAGTAACATAACTCAGAATGTAGTTACTAGAAGCCCACCAGCAGTGTCTTCAGAATATTTGCATTGATGTCTATATTTATAGTTTATGGCCTACTCTTCAAGCTAATAATGGGTAATTTTCCAAAGCAGGGTCAGATAGGAGTGTGGAGTCAGGAGGAAATGAGGTAGCCCAGCCAGAAAGAAAAGGGCTTCACTTATTGGACTTGAAATGTGAGATGTTACTGAGATCTGAAGAGGGGGCCTTTACTGATATCAGCTCAGTGACACAAACAAAGGTGTTATAGTGCAATGTAATTTCAAAGTTTCAGTAAAGTATCAAATTGCATAACTTGGTAATTGTGTAAACGGATAAAATTCATATCAAACAGTTAATTTTGATAAATTACACCAAATCATTATTTTAACAGCATTTTAGTGCTTTTTCTAAATTCAAAAGAATTATCATAGTTTATTACTTATCTGGTCAATTTCAAGTTTAAAAAAAGACAACAATAGTAAAATAGGCAACTAGTTAACTATTAGTTTCTCAATAGCATTGCACATAACTCTGATTCTTACAACTGACAATTTTCTATACTTCTATTACTTTACTGGGAATGGTAAATTGGACATGTAGCTATATGTAAACGGAGCTCAAGAGTGGGCCACCATTAGCATCTCTGCTACATCCAAGATCTTCTCTCTGGGCTTTCCTACTCTCTTTCCTCTTCTGACCTCCTCTTTGTCAATCCTCTGCCAGTCTGAGAAAGACACCCATTTCACACCTGTGCAAACAGACACATAGCAGTGACAGCCAAATAAACAAGTGTCACATCCTGTGCAGCATGGGAGCAACCAAACCACATAAAAAGCTACCTTAGTGATGTAATGGAAATGCCATTGTGGTTGGGACAAAACAAACAACAGGTACAATTATTTTGCTAGTCACAATGGCTTTCATAAAACCTGAACGGCTTATCTCTGCTAGAAATACAAGTAGCACTACCCAGAAGCAGAACAGGTTGTGTGAGGGCCACCTTCAGATCCTTAGCAGTGAATTGCATTGCTCTGTCAGGCCACATAACATGACTTGTCTCTTTAGGCTGCATTTTGACCTCTTGGAGCAGGACACGTTTCTTCACTTCAGTTTCAATAGATTTGTCATATGTGTAATAACACAGGGTCAACATTACAATGAAATGCATTGGATGAGAGGATAAACAGGAAGACAAATATGTCAGCACTGGAGGATAAGAAGATGAAATGAAATTAAGAATTAAAGATTAAAAAGTCAAATAAGTGAATGTCTGTGTATGTATATAGGGGGGGGGGGGAGGGGTCCGGTGTAGTGCAAGTGCCAGTATTGCACATTAAAAAAAATGACTGTCAATAATTGCACATTGGGGAATAATTGCACATAATACCAGTAAATGGTTTGTACAGTTTTAAGTGTTGCGTTAAGGAGTCTGATGGCCTGGTGGTAAAAAACTGTTCTTGAGTGTGGTAGTCCGAGCAGGCATGCTACTCTGTCGCCAGCCAGACGGTAACGGGCTGAACAGCTGATGTGCTGGGTGGCTGAGGTCTTTGATGACGCTGTGTGGCAATCGTCCTGTATTTCTTTTTCTGTCTCACACTGTGAGTCTCTCTCTCTTATTGTGGTTGTCCTGTACAGCTTTAACATAACTACTGCTGACTCCAGCATATGGCCCTAGCTGTATTTTGTAGCAACCCGTAGCTAATCGGATTATTAGCACAGGCGTCGTGTTGCACCGTAATTCAAAACTTACTATTGCCTGAAGACATTTATCACTTGTGATTCACATTATCTGCAATAAAAAAAATGAAAAGAATGCTTGAGAAACATACCTCGGCTCTCCATCAAGAGGAGGACAGCCTTTGACCCTAACTTCACGGAAGACACGTCAAACACTCCAGCCTCCATGTCCTGTAGCAGTGACCTGGCGGTGTCGAAGCTGTCGTTCATCGTCGTGGCGATCACACCGGTAGGTCCACGTTTCACCCACCCACTGCAGTACAAACCTGTGAGGGGTGTTAGGATAACATACAGACATGCAGAATCACCTGCAATTATTTCTGTTAGAAGACTTCTCACTGACTTAAATATAATGAATTGTTTATAAACAACCCAATGGCTCAACTCATGACCATTTGTACAACTGTATATATATTTTTAAAATGGCATTTACGATTGTATTTTTCTCTTTGTCCTTTTCTCAGTATGCCGTGTTTAAATTAGATTGTCAGTGTTTAAAATGTCATTCTATTCATCACCGTTTTTTTTCTTGCGCTATGACCAACGAGATCTTAATTTCGTATTAGTGTACGGACCAGGGATCGTACAGCTGAAGATGACAAAGATACTTTGGCTTTGAACAAAACTCTAAAAGAAACTGAAAATGAAGCACTTAAAGTCTGCTTCTCATGTATTAGCTTATTATCCATATCAATAATGGAAACTCCTTTTCATAAGGAGGTTTCACAGAAAGGTAGCAAATTGGCAAGAAGAGTAGACTTCACATTACGGTGCGTAATGGCAGTGAAAACAGATTCTTCACTGTGCAGCTAACAAAAGACAAGTGCTAAGGCTATGACTATAATAGACTTCATTGGTTCATTGTAGGCAGATATTACATATGGAAAAATGCGGAGAAAATCAAGTTGACCAGGCCTCTTGCCTTCATGGGGGCAAGTGTCTGCAACGGGAAAAGCTGCAGGCGGGTAATTCATTGTTAAACAGTGAGGGGACTTGTTCTCTTCCACCCAGCCTCAATGCTAAGTTGTGAGAAACAATATTAGATACCATACTGCAGGACACAATAAGACTTATTCTCAGCCATGATCATTTGCACATTGTCTTCAAGGAGGAAAAACAAGACCATGGCCACTCACCAGCTCCAGGCTGCACTCTGCCCATTGTGTTGGGGATTATGGCTTTGTGCTGGTCAAAAGGTACGAGGGGGTCGATGCACAGGCTCTGGTAGCCAATGCTGCTGATGACCATTCCACACTTCAGCTCCTCCACCTCACCCGTTGGCACTGCCTGTGCCCCTTCGTCTGAGCCCTTGTCATAGGACAGCGCCATGTATGCGAATGGTGGAAACCAGAGTCAATGAAATACTAGTAATAAGGTGGGGATACTAAGTTAGACTGAGTCACACATGCACAACGATCATCTATGATGTGTCAATACAACACTGCCCTAGTCCTAGTTTGTTTCTTAAAATTATTTCGATACAAATCTCTTATAATTTTATTACAGTCAGAATGTTAAAGCACTAGCAAATCATGAGCTAAGTCTTGTTCAGATTGTTTGAGACTTAGGGGAAATGTTTAACAAGATAATTTTTGATTGTTGATTTCAAAGGAAGTGTTTAAAGGCCTCGATTATCCCCGTGTTTTATCCTGCACGTCTCTGGGAAATCAGACCGGCTCCGCTCACCTCCAACGTGTTCACGGCCAAACGGATCCCAGCGGTGCTCGTCAAGTCATCAGTGGGCAGAATCTCTACTGGGCTACGCAGAAAGCGGAAGCCCCACTGACGGGGAGCCCCCACCTGCCCGGATGTACCCCTCTGTGCCGCCTTAAGCAGGAGCTCCGTCAGCCGCTTCCGTGGCCTGGACAGGTCTGAATTAGCACAGACAAACAAGCAATGGAGTTTGAAAATTGCAAAAAAAAAAAAAAAAAAAAAAAAAAAAAAAAAAAAAAAAAAAAAAAAAAACCAAAAAGAGCACCCAACCAACTACCACCTGTAGAACAGAACAA
>JAAGVU020000092.1:12204034-12217148 GCA_011763525.2 Mormyrus iriodes | reverse complement strand
CCGGAAAGAGAAGGCCAGGGCAAGCTTTCTCAAGGACCCTTTCAAATATGCCCGCAAGTCTTCTGGAGGAGAGTAAGTCTGGAACACTGAAGGTCACAGAACAGGAGCTGGAGAATTATATCAAGGGGCAGCTAAGTGACAGCCAACGGGACGTACCCCTTGGATCACCAGGGCACATCCCTCGCCCCCCTGTACCATCAGCTACATTCGATGCCTCGCCTCCCAGATAGTCAGAGGTCAGGAGGGTGGTGGAGTGGGCCAGGGCAGCATCAGCACCCGGACCTAATGGTATCCCATATAGGGTGTACAAAAACTGCCCTGGGTTGCTGAAGCTACTTTGGAGGCTGATCAGTGCCGTCTGGAAAACCCAAGCCATTCCAACTGAATGGAGTAGAGCTATTACCACCTTTATCCCAAAAGAGAAGGAGTCCCAAACCCTCAGTCAGTTTAGAGGCATTGCCCTACTGAATGGGGAAAGGAAGATCTTCTTTTCAGTCATGGCCAAGCGCATAACCACCTACCTCCTGGCAAATAGCTATATTAACACCAGTTGCCAGAAGGCTGGCGTCCCTGGATTCCCCGGTTGTGTGGAGCATTCAGCCATGATTTGGGAGCAATTCCAGGCAGCTAAGAAGAACAGATCAGACCTACACGCAGTCTGGCTAGACCTTGCCAATGCCTATGGGTCTGTTCCCCACCAGCTAATAACCTTTGCGCTCGACTTCCTCCACATCCTACCCAACATCCAGAGCTTAGTGGGTGACTACTTCAGGAATTTCTACGTCTGCTACACGACCCAGGAAGGTACCACTAGGTGGCAAAAGTTGGAGAAAGGGATAGCCATGGGCTGTTCCATCTCCGCAATCCTTTTCACGGTGGCGTTTGAAATCATCCTGATTGGCAGCAGGCAGATGGTCCGTGGAGTCAAGGCTCAGTGAGGGCAGAGGCTCCCAGCCCTATGAAGCTATATGGATGATGTTACCACTCTCCTTCAGACAGCCGCATGCACCTCCAGGCTCCTGAAAAGGCTAGAGGAACTGCTTACCTAGGCTCGTATGAAGGTCAAACCAGCAAAGTCCCGCAGTCTCTCTATTCGCAAGGGGGTTAGGAATGATAACATCACTTTTCGGGCCGATTGTGAGAAGATCCCTCTCCTGGCAGATCATCCTGTCAGAAGGCTTGAAAGGCTCTATACAGCTGACCTATCTGACAAGCAGATGGCTGCCACGGTGACATCCCAGCTCGTGGATGGCCTGAATAAGATCAACCAGAGCTACCTGCCAGGGAAATTCAAGGTCTGGTGTTACCAGCACACCCTCTACCAACAGGTGATGTGGCCTTTAAAGCTGAGTGACATCACAGTTTTACAGCGCTGCGGAGGGACGCAAAAGCCAAAAATTTAATCCGCAAATGGCTTGGCCTCCCTCGGTGCCTTTCCAATATAGCACTGTTTGGCAGAAACACACTACCACTAAAAGCCATCAGCCGGGGCTATAAGCAAGAGAAGGTGAGACTTGTGTTCCAACTGAGAGACTCACCGGATCCGATTGTCCGAAACACCAAAACCCAGGTCCAAACAGGACGTCTGTGGGATGCAGTGCAAGTGATGGAACAAGCCAATAGCCGCTTGAAGCACCAAGAAGTGGTGGGGGTGTTGCAACAAGGCAAGATCGGTCTCGGCTGAGAGCAAGTGCCCAAGATGTGGTCCAAGGCCAATGCGAAGGAGAGGAAGGACCTGGTGATCTCCGAGGTGGTAAGGATGAAAGAGGAGTTGTATAAGATCAAAGCAGTCGGCCAGCACCATCAAGGGAGGTGGACAACCTGGGAGGCAGTGGTAAACAGGACAATTACCTGGACTGACATGTGGAGGACTTTGGGCATCAGACCAAGCTGAAAAGAGCCACCACAGGTATTGCTGAGGAGGCAGAGCAGGGGAGCTTCTGGCTCTGCAGGAAGGACAAACAATGGGGGAAGCAGGGATCTTAGGGCCAGCTGCAGGGGGCAGTAGGGAGATGTCCCTATCGCTGCTCCACCACCCAGAGATGTTCCAGGATTAAAGATGTGAAACATCGGTGAAGGGTGGCTCCCGGCTGATGACTCTGCAGCTGGCAGAAGGGCACTGTCGGAGGTGCGTCAGGCAGAGATGCCAAGCAGGTGGTTCCACCTACCTGTACTGAAAATAACATCACATTTGCTCTGATGTCAGTAGATGCTTACAGTTAGCTAATAGCTACCTTAAACATGGTTAAAATGCCCAACTCTAAACAGTTTTAAGTGTGGTTGTATTTCAATCTGACACGTGTCTGATTCTGACACATGGATGCTGTTATGCAAATCTGTTAAGTGTTTTGTATTTATTTATATATTTAACCCTTGTGTACCTACACAATATGAACAAAAGTATTAGGCCACCTGGCCATTAACACTGTCAGGAACTATTATGACGTCACATTCTAAATCCATAGGCATCAATATGGAGTTGGTCCCTCCTTTGTAACTATAATAGCTACTACTCTCCTGGGAAGGCTTTCCACAAGATTTTGCAGTGTGTCTCTGGGAATTTTTGCCCATATATCCAGAAGAGCATTTGTGAGGTCAAGCACTGATGTTGAACATGAAGGCCTGACTCACAATCTCCGATCTAGTTCATCCCAAAAGTGTTCAATGGGGTTCAGGTCAGGGCTCTGTGAAGGCCGGTCAAGTTCTTCAACACCAAACTCACACAACCATGTCTTTATGAACCTTGCTTTGTGCACTGGGGCAAAGTCATGCTGGAACAAAAAAGGGCCTTCTCTAAACTGTTCCCACAAAGTTGGAAGCATAATCATCCAAAATATTTTGGCATTTTAAAATGACTGTCACGCTTCCCTCATGGGAATGCCCCACCACAGTGGAGACAACTGTTCCGTTCTCCACTTAATCCTGTTCCCCCTGCCACGCAATGCGAACCTTTGTTGATTCTGATGAGACTGAGCATTCTTCCTTTTGTCCTCCGTTTAGCCCTGACCCGTCCTGCCCGTCTTCCTTACTTAGGCTCGATGCTGATTCTATAGCCCTCAGACCCTCCCCCACGTGTCTGCCTCCTGCCTCAAGTGTTTTGTGTAGGCCTGACCTCTCTGGCTTCCGACTTCTCCTGCTCCACGAACCCGACTCAGAACCTGCCCGTTCCAGTTCCATTTGTCTGTTCCCTGATATAAAGCCCCAGTGTACCTCATTCTAGGTTCCTGAGTTTCTGTTGACGACAATAGTGTAAAAAGTCCAATTTGTTTAGAAACTTTTTAGTATTCAGGGAAGATGTATTCAATTAAAGTTTGCATAGTTATGGTTACTTGTGGCTTTATAAGTATATGTACAGTGCTCAGAGAAAGTCTTGGGCCGCTTACTTAATTCAGTAAAAATATTGCAGTTTTATAACAAAGACCATTATTCATTTGTTTACAAAAACATACACTCACATTAGAAACCAGTACTTTTAAGTAAAACATTTTCAAGTAGTAAACTGAATCCCCAGTTCTAGTTCGAAAAGAGCTGTTCCAGTTAAAAAGTTCATTGACAAGCAGTCTAATTGGGTAATTGGGTGATTTTTAAATAGTATCACCTATACAACAACATAAAACAAACATTTGTGTTTAGTATCATTTTGGGAGTCAATGATTAGAATTGCAATTAATAGCAAAATGAAGAGAACAGAACTGAATGAGTCAGTCAAAAAATGACACTTAATAAAGAGAAAATGTCTGTAGAGAAGATACATGCAGATATGTTAAACATTGCTTGTCATTGGACGTTTGTTATGAAACCCATAAAATTTGAACATTTCTACAAAATTAAGCAAGCGTCCCAAGACTTTCTGTGAGCACTGTATATGTGTGTCTCAAATTATTGTAGTAGGGTTCGGTTTTATTCATTATTTGAATTCGTTGTTTTGCATTTGAATATATATATTTAGAGTGTTAATAAAGGCTTGTTGATCAAGTTTAAGTTCAAACGCGCCTTAGAAATAAAAAAGCCTTTAATTCTTTAATGCCATCAACCTTTTTTCTATGCTTTTTTCTACAAAGTTCTGGTCCAGGCACAGTTTTGGCACCAGCACCATTTTAAAAGTGTCGTTTTAGCACCGGTATCGGAAAAAACCCAAATGATGCCCAACCCTACACTGTCGGAAAAAGAGTTACCCATTTGTACCTTTGAGGGTACAATTAATTGTCACTGGGGCTGTACCGTCAAGGTCCAAGGTACTTTATTGTTATTTGTACAAAACTGTACCAGGTCTGCACCCTTTTTTCCTAACAGTGAAGTGCTCACACCTGGTAACTTTCCCAATTCTCATTCTCATCTCACCTTTTAGCACACTTGCAACTCCCTCAAAGTCAGCAGTCACCATATCTGGCACGGTACCTGGAAGGTTGACCATCTCCCTCAGTTCCTGGAACAAAAAACACTTGGGTTGATCGAAATGACACAATAAAACCACCTTGGCACTCTGCACATGACTGGCAGACAGACTTTCTGCACAAAGACATTCTTGCAGACTCACAAGCCCATGATTAATAAATATGTCCTATTCCAATTTCCACCTCAAGATCAAAATTCACTGCTATGAAATGTTACCACCTTCTGTTACTGATCAAATGCACCACCATTAACATCCAGGTTTCTGGATCATTCAGCTCAATGAAGAAAAAGTCATGAAACAAAAGATACACGGGATTACCGGATTCTGCCAATAAGCTTAACACATTTTCTGTTGATTATATTAACAGTAACTGACAGACTGGCCCATTTTTTTATATTAAATTTGATTTAATTTTTTTACTGGAATGCATTAATCATCCACCATTACTATTTTACTGCAGGAATGAGATGCTTTTCCTTCTATATACTCCTCATTTGACAAAAAAAACCATGCAAGTGCATAGCTAGAGTGTTCAATTTGGGTCTAATCTTACCACAAGAATGCAGTGGTACATGGCACTCTGGCAAGTTCAGGCAGTTCTGGATTGCAGTCTGACATGGTTTTTTTTTAACATTACAGAAGTGTTTTTTCCCATCATCATCAACATCACATTAATCTGGGATGCAATATTACCCAGGATATTCACAAATAAAGGAGCCTTTCACTGACAGAAATGCGGCAGTAAGGGGTGAGGGGTGGAAAAGGTAATGGGTCAATGGTAATAGCACCAGGGATGGAGCTTGGAATTTTTGCTACCAGCGTTTTAAAAATGTACTAGCCTAGATAGATTTTTACTAGACCTCAATGCCATTTCCAAGTATAACAAGCAATCAATGGCCAGCACATCTACCAATAATGTAGAAACTGTTCTTTTCAGTCTCTAGTTTAATAATATCTATTCAAGCAATTTACACTCAACCAGAACACCACATGACAACAGGGTCAGAATGAAGCTTATCCGTCCCAGTCATCCAGCTATCCAAAAATGTTCTGATTCTTGCATCCTGATGTTTTGGTGATGCATTAAATCTAGTTGTATCATGGCACTATTGAATTCTTGAATCTGAAAGATGTTGATTAGCTTTCTGTAATCGCACTCGTAGTGCTGGCCAGGCAAAACACAGTAGCAAATGAATGCGGGATTATAATCTTTAATTCAAACTAACTTTGCTTACATAAACTATATAAGCAACAAAACTGCAAAAAAAAAAAAAAATCACTTAGGGGTCGATTCTCCCATCGAGTACTTAAGTCAGAAATGTTCTTAAAAAGTTTAATAAGAAATGTAATACCGTTTTTGAATTGAATAATATACCTTAAAATTATTTAATTTATTGCTCTGATTTAACGATCCCTCAGCCATTTCCCCAATATGCACTACCACTGCAGTTTTAAGATCAAATAACATAAAATTAAATAAAATGTTTTTAAATCTGTCAGCTTTACTGCAAATAACACACAATGGACAATCCTATAACAGTAGCCTATAATACGATGTACATTCATTTTTTCAATTGTTTTGTATTGGCAACTGTTTTTCTCTGCAACCAATTAAAACAGAAACAAAATCAACATTTTTGGCAATAATGTCATGAGAGTCTCTCGCAGCTGCGGGTATTTCTGGCTTAAGTGCATGGGAAAGTCGACCCCTAAGACGACAACAGTGTTTCAGGCTGAGAACCAGAATCTGTAGTTAGTGAGTTTATCTTAATAGGTTACTGGAGTAATGCACTTGTACTCCAGTAATACTTTACAGTTCTGTTTAACCTGCCTAAATGAGATGTTACGCAAATCTGTTTTTAATAATCAGTAAACAGTAAAAAGTTGCATTGCGTCAGTCGGTTCTACACCTCCACAGGTCTGCCTATAAAAACTATGTAGGCTTTTTAAAGACTATGTCCATGGTGAAACTAGAATTCGGATGAAAATGTCTGGCAGAATTCACCATGGTGTTGACAACTGGTCTATACTGATTGTTCGCTCTTGAAAATGATGAATTAGGGCTGTCACACGATTAATTTTTTAACCGTGATTAATCACACATTTTGGAGATTAATGGCATGATTATTTGTGTATACAACCATGTTGCAATACAACCCAAAAAAGATTTTATAATCTGAATATCAAGTATAGAAATTTATTTCAAAGAGAAGTGTCAAAACAAAAAAATGCATAAATCAGCTTCCCCATGAGACACTAATAGAATGTTTTAAATTGAGCTGTTTGTCTTGGATTCTGTACAACTTTGCCATCGAGAAAGAAATACAAACAGGAAAGAATACTATAAGTCTCTATTAAAAATCTTTGCTCATACTATTCTCCCTTTTGTGTATCAAAACACTGCTTATGTTAAAGCAATCAAAGAAATAATCTTATAGCACAATGAGCACTTTAACCGTTGTGTTGTATGGAATTCTCAAACTGAGAGAATGGTTGTTAAAACAGCCGACCTAAACAAACCCTTTGGCTGCTCATTTGGATTTACTCAGGACTTCAGCGATCGCTGCATGAATATCCATGTAGGTACCTTGCTGCTGTTCTCAGTACACATTCACAGGTGCTGCCCCACACGGAAATACCTTTATCCACATCCAATCTGATTGCAAAATCTCACAAATCTTCCACAAATGGAAAAAGTACCATGTGAGATCCGGTTTGTCAAAGCACTGGCAAGACAAAGCACAGACTTGAATGACATTTTTTACGCCAGTCTCAAGAACGAGTGTCAGGTAACTGCACGCTAGATTAACCCCTGTGTTATTTTTGGGGTTTAAGTTACCCCAGTCCATTTTCAAAATGAGGATAAATTCTATAGATTCTACAATTTAGAACGTAAGAAGTAAAATCCACAAGGGATAAGAATAAAAAAAAAAATGGTGAATTTTTTGCTCTTTTGTTTTGCAACCCTACCAATAGCTCCCCCTCAGAGATTCTTACTAGGGGAAGGGTAGAAACCTGTAATTTCACTACCTGGCTACATGCCACTTCCTGGCAGTTACGTGAATTTTTCCATTGCTAAACGTAAAATTTTCCCTTCCCAACCCAGCCCCATGCCACAGCGTTCAGCTCACTGTGGCATCTGAAAGACAACCTTGTCTACTTATAGCTTCCCTTCTTGGAATGCATCCATGACAAATTAGAATAAAAGGAAAACAAACCAGTCACGTCAGACAAATGCCTCTAACTTATAAGTGAAACAAAGAACTCAGGTGATAGACTGACCTTTATGGTACAGGCCACTTGGAGAGGTCCCCGCCGGCCCACAATGAGGACTCTGCGCACTTGACTGGCTGCCAGGGCCTTGAGTGAGGGCTGTGTGATATCGGTCTTCTGCCGAGAGGCCAGACAACAACAAGGTCAAACAAGCTCAGACAAGCATGACAAACTAAATTCCCCTCTGGCAGCTGTAAACCAAACGATAGCAAGGCTGGAATCAGAATCAGAACCAGCTTTATTGAGCAAGTATGGTCAGAAACACACTCTGGGAATTTGTCCCCAGTTGTTAATGGTTCTCATACATACAGATCATCACTCTAGTTGATATATACACAACGTAGTTGTGTGGTCGATATCTACAAAAAAGTGTACGCACGTCAGTGCAAGGATAGACATAAATTAAATATGTAATGTAAAATGCAGTGAATTAGTTATTTTCAACAATGAGGTGTTGCGTGGTAATGTGGGGGTGAGAGCGGATGCTGAGATGAGGCAACTGGGACAGCTGTTCATGAGAATAATTTTATGTAGGAAGAAGCGGCTCTTGTGGCAGTTTGTTTTGGCACAAAGTGATGTACAGTGCCTTCCAGAGATGAGACGTTTAATGAGGTTTAGGCCCAGGTGTGAAGGGCCTGTGATATTTTTCCCTGCCCATTTCCTGACTCAGGAGCGTGGGCAGCTTAATTTAGCCAATAAGAACCTGAAATACCACCCAATGTCATTCTGATTATTGTAAACAATGGAAAATCTTAAGCAATTTCAGTATGAGGACAAACCTGGAGAATAACCCATTAAGTAATGTCTGTGTGAAAGAAGCAGGAGTGGCACTCTTTTTGACGGAAGTCTTGGTGAATTGAAACATTACATTAGAATGAATAACACAAAGACAGGCCCTGCTTTTCAAATGTTTTGCATCTCCAAGTGTAAACACGTCCATCATGATGTGTTACAGTACAAATCATCTAAACACAAATGAAACACTGTTGTGATTAAAACTACAAAAATGCAAAAAACAATAAAGGGAGACGAATCCCCCCCCCCCCCGGAAATAAAAATATTCGAAGGGAGGGAAAAGTTATTGCTCCCATCCAGTCTAAGAATGCTGGAAAACCCCTAAGATGCTGTTCTCTCTACTCAGAAATATCTATAAACATAACCTACCTTGATGTTTATCTATTCTACCATCCCACTGGAAGCTAGTGGTCTGACCTTCAGAATGTCCAGTGGTGAAAGCAGTATCCTCGCAACATCCAGTGCCACATTGCCTTGGCCAAGAACCACTGCAGTCTCACTGCTCAGGTCTGGTTTTAGCTGGAAACAAGCAAAACAACAAAACTCAAAACAGAAGAGAAAGCTTTACCAGTGACACCTCAATGTTGCAAACAAGTTTAAACAACCAAGTTTAATCAGTTGAAAGATTCACAATGGTTGACTGTTTATGGTTCTTATTCAGGAACTGAAGCCATGGCAGAGAGAAGGATAAGGCATTCTAGATAACTACTACTTAGTCTATAAATAAAGAGGAAGATAGTTGGGCTTAAGACTTCTTATGCATTTAGTTCCAAATTATGTGAAGAAGCTTGATAAGATAGACAGCCATTGTACTTAAGCTCACTTTCTTGTTGCCCGGAAGTCCGTTGTACCAGCCGACAAAGTCTTTGGCAGAATAGACTCCTCGAAGATCTTCACCTGGAATGCCGAGGCGCCGATTACCCTCTGCACCATAACTCTGCATGCACACACACAAAAAAACGAGATCTCCTGGGGGGGGGGGGGGGACCCACATAAACACACCACCGCGGCACGTCGACAACATTGCGACCATGTGCGTGTGGAAACCATAAGAAACCCTCACCAGGACCACAGCGTGATAAGCCTGCCGCAGCTCTGTCACGCTCACATCTTTCCCAACGCTGACATTGCCAAAGAAGTTGCAGCGCTCATGCAGGGCAGTGTGGGTGAAGGTGTTCATTACATTCTGAAGAGGAGAATAACAGATTGTCTTGGAAACCCAGCCATTCCATCAGACAGGTGAATTAGGTTTAATCACCCATGTCTGCATTATACTGGGATAAAAACTACTATAGTAGTAAGGTAATATGAGCGTTAGCATTTGTACCACATTATTAATCATAAAACCATAAAATAAATGAATATGCAATTTTATACTGGGATGAAGAATGAATTTTACTTTCAAAATGACCTAAAATAAAAGGGCAGTGCCGTGTAGTGACCTTTACTTCCGGATGGTCAGGTGCAACCCCAAACCGCACCAGGCCAAAAGGTACAGGCAGGCGCTCGTATACATCCACCTGTACATTTGGGTGACTCTGCCGAGAGGGGACACAAAGCATGCTGTCAAGAACAAAGCCTTGCCTCAAATGTTAACCCTATGACAGACATATATATTCGATTACTCTTTCATAAAGTATGTACAGATATTATATATATTATGTATCTTTAATTTTATACATCTTTCACAAAAATATGAGATAGTCTACACCCAAAAGCTTTACGGGTTTTAATGAGTGTTGTAATTAATAGTCGAAGCCGCCTGTTTTTACACATCAAATTAAATAAAGGCACTCCTCATTTAGCGACTATCTTGGTTAGTGACGATTTGCAAATACAACTGTAATAAAAACATTCATTACCTGACAAATGAACACATTTACAATCAAATTGCATACATCTGAAAATGCACATCGAAGTGAGCGCGGTCTTTGAAGTAGAATGTACAAAATGCTGTTACAAATGTTTCATGAAGGATAAAAGATATTGAGTATAAAAGGCTGAAATACAGTCGTAAGCACAATTGTAGTCAATTTGGTCACACCTAGGTACTTCAATTAGCAACCATTTCACTTAAGAAATAGGTCACTGGAACGGAACTCAGTCGCTAAATAAGGAGTAAGTGTATTACTTCAAGAACAACAAGTGGCATTAAGGAAAACCCTGAAGCAGTGTGATTATGCAATTAACGACATGGATTGCACAGAAACGTGGGTTGCTATTAGATTGAGACAAGCACATACAATAATTTCATAACCCAACTTTATTATATTTACAATACAAATAAGATCTTTGTCATGTCTTTACATAACGTTAAAAAGCTATTTTAAATCACTACACAACTTATCTTCAGAGCACAGGCACAGGATTGCATAGGAGGCATAGGAACTAGATTACCTAGAAACCCACAAAGGAACATGCAGCTTGTATCAAAACTTTTTTTAGTGGTTTTAGAACTGACACTGTACTGATTAAGGATTTTTGGTGCGTTTTATATGTACTGTATGCCTCATTTCCACAGTCAAATATAGGTCAGATGGCAACATTATAATATTGCATATCTCATACAACCTTTAAATAATTGCTCTGAAATACTTTCAAATTTGATATTCCACCTGGCAGTAGAAGGCTTTAAAGCTGACTGCTGCTATTTCATGTTAGTATTTTTAGTACTGTAGCGCTGGGGGTACCCAACAGGCAGCAATGCATGTTGCCTCAGGCCGAAAACCACAATCTGCAAGGCAAATTTCCAGAAACTTTCTATTCCATGGGAAATTAAGATGGGGAATTTTGGAAATATTCCAAGTTGGAAAGTTTCTATGGGAATTAATGGGAATATGGGAATAAAAGGGAAAATTCACCGCATTTTGCAACCCTACTCGTGACTACCTTCGTCGCAATGTCTGGGTCTTCCAAGCACTACAGTACGTACTGTAACTCCGAAATGTTAATCCTGCAGTAATATTTTGTCATGTCACAAAAAACAAAAATGACAGATTATTACTGCAAATTTTGTAAAGACATATAGAATATGCTGTAACAGACATGAGGCCTTTTTTGATGTAAATTTAGAACATGTACGACGTTCTGACAAATGTAATGCAGTTTCACAGTGATACTTCAGGCTAATTTCGTGTTTACCTGTTGCTTAATTTGACTGACTGACTACAGCTGGAAATGGATTAATCACCCTCATAGGCAACCCTGCCAAAGTAGCCCAAAGAAGAAGGCCACGGAGGCCTCACTTTCTTTTTGCTTGCTTGTAAATCTAAGAGTCATAAAAGTGATTTGGGGGTGTGTTGAGTTTTTCTATTGTGTAGATTGATGTCCTTGTATTGTTTAGATTTTTGGGAGTGGAGTTATACTAATTATTTTTTTTTCAGGTATAGTTCAGAGTAGCTAGTTAGGTGAGAAAGATTTATTTGGTTTGGCTATGTATTTTTTTCTGGCTGTGAGGTAGGTACGTGTGTTTTTTTTTTTTTCCTTTGAGGTAAATTCTTTTGTTTGTTTATACTGAGTTCTACTTTTCTTTCTCCCAAAAAAAGTGCCCCAATTAATTGTCACTTGGCTCTTTATGGGTGTTCCTCCTGGAGAGGATGTTTAGGGTTCCTTTTCCCTTATCTTTTATGTCTGGCCCCTTTTCCCGCTAAACTACTTGTGGAAAAACCCAGATAAAACTTTTTCCAACAAACATTTTTACATTACCTATGAGCTTGCACCAACTTAAAAAAAATTTATCTTAAAATAACAGCCCAAATGAAATTCAGAGCCAGATCCAGCAAAGTGGCTGAACAGGTTTGTGGTATAGTTTTAAACTGCAATAAATGATGACAGAAAACCACGTCTTTGTCAAGGTAAAGCCAGTTTATGGATGACATAAGTCTCTGTATAACATAACAAAAACACTTCAGAATTTCTGCAAAAGACAACATTAAATCTTGAAAGAACTGTGAATGAGCAAGGTTCCACAAACTATAATTAAACGATGACATTGTATATAAACCTATATTTTAAATAAATATCACAATAAGCAGTGGCTGTGACTTAAAACACCCAACAATTTTGGTCAGGACTACAATCTATTTCATTGGCTGAGTACGTTGGACAGAGAATGCGAATTGGTCAATATGAATCTACTTTCAAAAAAAACCTGATGCTACTGGGGTTGAAGAGAACAAACAGGAATTTAACAAATAAGAAAACAACAGGAAAAACATTCAAATGTAAACAACATGCAATTCCTTAATCCAATTCTAAACAAACGCCACATCATTCAGTGCTATATGGAATATAGCTTTAAACTGCATTTCCTCGCCATGTTACATGCATGTGCTCTGGATATGGTAGATTTTGCCTCAGTGCAAAGCCATGGCAGAGTGGCTACCCATCCAGAGCTCTGTGTCCTCATGCTCGGTGCTTCCCAAAGCCCACCACGGGACTGCGCACTAAAGAACATCATGATCCATGAGATTAAATGCCATCCTTCCTGTCAAAGTATGTAATACTGAAAGTGAAGATAAAAGAGCATTCTAAGACACCACAGATCAGATTGTGGATAAATGGTAACAAAACTATTTCAAAGGCATCAAACATGCTTTAGAAATCAGAAAAGAAGTAGGACAAAAATAAACAAACAATCATTCAATCAAT
>JAAGVU020000092.1:12140404-12169910 GCA_011763525.2 Mormyrus iriodes | reverse complement strand
AACCCGGGCGGAGACGTGAACCCTGATCCCAGAGGTGTGAGGCAACAGTGCTAACCACTGCACCACCGTGCCGCCCCGACTTGGCAGCAATCAGCTGTCATTAGTGAACTGTTTTTTTTTTTAAATACAGCTGACTGTGTTTAGAGAATACTCGTAGAGCCGACAGTTACCTTAAGTGTGTTGTTTGTAGTTGTTATTTAGCGATTGATGTGTGAGAAAACTGACGTGTTTTTTGAGCATTTTACACGTGGAAGTATTTTGGCTTGCTCCCTTACAAGCAATGTCAATGTACATTCCCTGAGCTTAAACAGGGCTATAAGACCTTGCATCACGAATGACCACACTGGATCGTCAGGAAACTATAAATTATTTGAGCTGTAGCAGGAGGAATTTCAATGTTCAAAGGGGAACATCTTCAAAATTACATAATGGTTTATGTTCCTTATGGTCCTTATGTTTACAGTAACTGAAATCTACAACAAAAACTTGCCATAAATAATGGAAATTCAAATATAATACCTGTTGCTGTGTGAAGAAGTCTTTGATAAGGGATCCCATGATCTGTTGAGGTGACTTTGCTGTGCATATGAGTGGTGTAACCAGACTGCCCAAGACCCGTTCGGCATAGCGAATCCATCCTGCAGAGAAAACCACACACAAATAAAATTACACAGGCATGCAGTAAATGAGAGACAAGTGGTTTTGTGAGAAAGTGTGAAACACTTAAAAACTGGGGGCACAGATGTTCAGAAGTGTGGCGGCACTATCTTCCAAAGGACAGACATGAAACTGCCCCACCAACCATATCTCTGATCCTCAGGACCCCAGCACTATCTTTGTACTGTGTACTACATTCCAGCAGCTCTGTGGTTATGCTAATTTTAAAGCAACTTTGGGGCCTGTCTGGGTTTCAGTAAGCAGTTAATCTAAACCAGAGAGACACAAGAACATTTTAGTAATAATTAAAACAGACTCAGTACAAGAAGTGTGGACTTTGATAAAACAGCAGTGCTTTGAAGCTGATTTTGCTCAAGTGTTTTGTGATAATTGGGTGTTCAGCTGTAATCCTTAAAGGGAATAATGGAGTTGCATGCTCCTATCATATCTCTAATAGCAAATTCAGTTAATCTAATCAAAAATGGCACGTTGAACAAATTCAGTCTCAAAAGGGAAATGGCATAAATCCAGCATCTAATCAGGCCCAACATTATGTAAAGAAAGGTAAGTGAGCAAATCAGGGATGGTTCAAGGAAGCAGAGGGAATGTCAAGACCAACCTATGGAATAAATCTTGGGTGCTGACAGTCTGAAACCATTGAGTCTATGGGGATATTTGAGAGTGACTGCTGACCTGGACAAGATGAGGTAAACATGGGAAGAGCATTGCTATCATGGTGTCTGCGGCGGAACCTCTGAATAAAGTCCTTCTGGCTCTCCAAGATGCTGAAGCCAGCGGCCAATGTGGTGTCAAATACATAGTGCACACCTGGGAGAGAAATGGGAAAACTGGTGGCTCATATTCACTTGCAGAAAAGTACGCACTAATACGCACACAGAGACAAGCTGAGCCATTGTAAAGCCTACATTATTCATAGTAATTATACTGTCCTTTTGGTTAAAAATACAACACCAGCACACACATATACATTAACGCTGTAAGAAAGGGATGTTCAGTGATAAAAGCAGCCCTGGCTTAGAGTTTCGCTAACTTAATTCCCCACAGAAGTATCTCTGCGTGTTACTGACCCAAGCCTTTCAAGAAGCCACAGAGCTTCTGCGCGGCCTGTGGGATGTCCAGATGGAATTTGACGGAAAAGAAAGGAAGAGACTGGGGGCACACAGACACCACCAACACTTTGTGTTTCGAGGCATCACACCTCTAATGTCAGAGAAGGGGGGGAAAAAAATACAAGATAAACCTGTAACAGATAAACACAAAACGCACAACACAAACCAACAACCTGGCCAAACAGCTTGTTTGAATAGCTATATAAACATGGCCATTATTTCCAGGTCTATGACTCCAAGGTGACAGTGCCTCGGGTGATCATAATGTAAACAGAGTGCATGCGGGATGACACCACGCGACAAAGCACCTTGTTAAGGCTCAGAACCTTGTAGATCTCCTGCAGGTTTTGCTGCGAGATGCGCTGGCTCTCTTCATCTGAGACGCAGCGGTCGCAGGACAGGCAGGCACTCAGTAACACCAGCTGCTTTGGGTCCTCTTCACTGGCCTACAGTGTAAATGCGAAAGGGGAAAGAGCCAACCCTGGTCACCAACCAGTACAGGCGATAACATCAGGATAAAAATCTGTAAACCTATTAAATAATTATATCCCACATAATGCAAAAACCCTGCAAAATCAAATACTGCCAAAAGAAAGCCTAGCTGCATAACGATATGAAATACAGAATAATTCTCACCCACCACATACCTCGCCATTGACCTCAGCTTTTTCTGGAGGGGAATCTTGGCTTTCATTACTCTGTTTCTTGCTGCACTGCCATTAATAATGTTATTGTTACTTAACAAAGCTATACAGAGCAACATGTAAAGAGAAGTACTTGCATTTTTTTCCAATTTATCTCTATGACTGACCAGTAGTTGTTAAATATCTGTTAATGATCAATGTTTCCCCAAACATCGCAAACCTAGTCTAATGGCTTGCATTGGTATAAAGTGTAGACATCTTTGAGCTTTCAGAGCATACAAAGTCTCACCTGTTTTGTGCAGTTCTCACACTTTTCCTTTCGCTTTCCAATTGCAACTTCTGACATGTTTCTCACATAACCTGTCAAAACAGGTCAGCTATAATAAGTTTATGGTAGTGATTGAAAGGCCAGCATTTTAGTTCGGTATGACTCCCAGTAATTTGGCTTCATTCATCCTCCCAAAAAACCGGGCGGGTGTATAGAAATTATTAAACTGCCATCTCAAACTCTCTCCTGCCATTGGTATGAACGGAAGCCTCATGTCTGTGTTTCTAACTCCACCCCAAGGACGTCTCCATTTTGCGGCCAGACAGTTATCCAGGATAATAAAGTGAAGGTCATTAAAACGTCTGCCGTGACGATTTAGAAGGGAAAACCACTTCGATTAACTGATGACCAATTACACGCAAAAAGAAAATAATAGGAAAAGGGCGAAAAACTACCTTTAACGGCCCTTCCAAATTAAACGGAGCCTTAATATTATGAACAGAATAATTATTAGTTACAAATACATACAAGTACTGAGGCGACTCTACTCACCCAGTGTTCCAAGTTAAGTAATAACGCATAAATACTTTAGTCGACATCAAGGGTGAGTATAAACAGGCACCAACTCAATAAAAACACAGCCACTTATACAGAAAAAGTATAACCGAGATTAAATTACCACTCCCTGAACAATGCTCTGCATTTCCAGTACCAAAATTTTGGTTTCCACGACCTAATATTATTATAGGCCGAAAGAAAATACTCTGCATGGCTTTGCCTCAGGTGACCCCTCTGACAGCGCTGTGCCGCATTGCGAGTAGTATAACATAAGAAATAACAAGTGTTTTTATGAAATGAATAAAACACGACACTCACCAAGTCTAGAGGGCGAAACACTTGTTTTACAATCGGAAAAAAAAACAAAAAGGTCACTACTGTATTTGTCTGAAGGTGTGCGTGTGGGAAAGCATCGGTAAGCTAGCTGCGGGCACAGCCGCTAACCGGTAATGCGACTTTCCGCTTTGGTTTTCCGAAGACGGTCTCTAAACACGGGGCAGCGCAAAACTTATCCTACAGTGGGCCTACAGCACTGATCTAGGTTTGAGACGGACTCTGAGCAGAAGTGCGCTACGGCACGACCAAGTCTCCGGTAACGGCAAGTTACACCGTCCGACTCCATTGTGCCCTGTTTCCCATCACAGAGCGCATGCGCGAGCACAGCACGTCGGCCGGACCGTCATTCTATAGGGTTATTTTTTCGATTTAACTCTTTGTGTTCTTTTAGATCGCGAAAAAAACAGCACATAATTAAAAACAACCCGGGGTTTACGCACTGTGCTAAGTAATTTGAAGGGAAAATTTGACGACGACAACAACATAATGCGTGTATAACATTTAGAGCGTTACTCTGACATAAGTGACTTGTTACAGCGTCTCACATTTAAAGCGGTCTCCGGACACGCGCCGAGGGGGAGGGGCTAACGACTACCATCTGCCAATCAGAACGCGAATTTTCGAGGAAGGAAGTAGAACCCGCCTAGTATGTTTATCACGCTTCCCTATTTTCCAAAGTCTCGTAAAGAAATATTCTGACATCTGAATAGTATCCGGATCTTTAAAAGGCAAGTTAAATAGTTAAAAATGTCGGTATTAACTTTGTACAGACCTTCCGAGTGTAACTTGAAAAAGGCGATTATATTTTTACTGGTCTGTATATAGATCTAAGAAATTGCAAGTGTAAGATTAATAATTTCAATTTTACTAGTTAGCTGAAAGGTAAGGAGGTAGCTTCATGTGGCCTTTACCAAGTATTACTTTGCAAATATTGATCATAATCTACAAGTCCATATTCTGTATAATAGACTCATCAGTTATCCGTTATAAAAGTCGCGGAGAAGACAAAAAGATAAGAGGTAACTGTACGTTTCATTAGGGAAAATCGAAAGGGTACATCACACCCTACATTTACTCTGCTTTCCACGCCTATATCATTAGGTACTGAATACATTGTACTGGTTGTATGCATTCGAGAATATTTCATGTTCATACAACTCTACAATAAATAAATGTATTTTTTCTATGTTTCCTATAGATGGGATATATGATAGTAAAGGCGCACACAGGCTCTCTGTTACATCTTACAAAGTCCCCCGGAATTCGCTCCTGGTCATTGCTCGTTGGTACGTTCGCTTTCATTGCTGCAATGTTCCGCTCCGTTGAGTGACTCCGTTGTTTTTAGGCGACACGTCCATTCATTTAACATGAAGGTGGTACAGATATATTCTGTTCTTTTTCATTTTTGTCTTTCCAGGCATAGCCTCAGTTGGTTTGGCAGCAGCCTACTACAGCTCAGGTGAAAGCATGTTTATCAAACAAATTTACAATCTTCCTGAAAGTCTGCATATTTGGAATGTGCTACAGAATACAGTAATGACAAACTGAAAGTGTGATGTTATCTCACTTGCTCCTTTGAATTTCAGATAGCTTGTTATGGAAGCTGTTCTATGTGATAGGCTGTTTCTTTGTGGCTCTCCAGAACATGGAAGACTGGGAGGTAGGAGACTGCATCACAAATTCACTTTTCTGATAATCAGTAACTAAATGTAATTAATGTGGCAGTTGGATTATTAGTAGAACTTGACAAACAGTTGTGGTACTGTCATTTTCCCCTGTGGATTCATGTATCGATTTACTTTTGGTTTTAGGAAGCTTTGTTTGACAAATCTAGTGGGCAGATAGAGCTGAAGACGTTTAGTTTGTATGCCAGAATATTGACCCTTTGGAAGAAAGGCCAGGAGAGAGGTGAGCACCACTTATGTCTGAGTGTCTTCTTAGCGTACCTGATGAGCCACAGCTCTGAACTGTTAATTAGATGCTTGTTGTCATCTGCCCAAGAACAGAGCAGGGCATGAAGGAAATGAAGGTTTTTTTCTCCCCTCCTTCCTCCATTCTTCCGTCAGTGGTGCTGCCCTTGCGATACCTGCGGGACGTGACCGTTGAGGAGGAGAAGGTTCGCTATCTAGGGAAAGGTTACCTTGTGGTGCTGCGCCTGGCTACTGGCATCTCACACCCTCTTACACAGAGCGCCACTCTGGGTGGACGCAGGTACGGACCCACTAAAGGTGTCTTTTGAGTGATTACAATTTGGGCTTTTCGCAGGTGTACCCAAGTACTGCCAAGAATGTGCCTGTCTCTGTGCGTAGGTGCACACAGGCGTACTCAGTATTCAAAATGGGCCAAGCTATAAATGTCAAATTAATTTAATTCTGTTGAAGTTAACAAAGTAGTGACTGGTATAATTTAACTTAACGTAATCAATGAACTTTTTTCAGTTTTGTACTTGGTTTATAGAGGACACACACCTGTTTCCACCTGAAATTTGTAGTTTAAATTCAGTCCACATAAATAACATAGGTACATTGACATTTAATTGTTTAGCAGACTCTTTTATACTAAGTGACATACAA
Source organism: Mormyrus iriodes (assembly GCA_011763525.2). Classification (NCBI taxonomy): domain Eukaryota; kingdom Metazoa; phylum Chordata; class Actinopteri; order Osteoglossiformes; family Mormyridae; genus Mormyrus; species Mormyrus iriodes. The sequence continues at coordinate 12,163,744 of JAAGVU020000092.1, read as the reverse complement.
TTGAGAAAGCAGGTACTAGCCTTTATGTTAGCTTGTCATTAACCAGTCTCAAGACACAAAAATAGGGCAGAATTCTAAAAACAATGAACATGACCAATCCATTAACAACCTCAAGCACATTATCAAGCTTTAAAAACCTACTTGGGGGGAAGCTGGGATATGCAGTTAAAAGGTTTTCCATATATCCATTCTGAAGTGACGTAGATGCAGTGGCCACGCTGCTGAAACGGTTTTTGGGACTTGAAGAACCTAAACGATTTCAACATGAAGATGATGATGGAGCAATGGATGATGCTGATGATTATAGCAGTGACTCAGACGATCAGGAGGACCACTGACCTGCCTGTAATGCTCCAAGCTGTTGCATTGTTTTTTTTGGGGAAATTGGGAAATTTTGATGTCCAACCCATGCATCAAAAACCATGAACTTTATTTACTCCATTTTACAACTCCCTACAGTTCTACAATATATGCAGCCTGTATTTAAAATTGTTGTAGAAATGTGTTGTGTAGCTGCATATACCCTCTCCAGAAAATTAAGATGCATGACTTGATACAACTATCAATTATAGTGATAGTTGACCAGATGGTTTCTGATCATTATGTTACATGTTCATTTGTCAATTGTATCTGTCTCCAGTATTTGGAATCGTCTTCTACTGCTAAAACAACCCATTGACCTTGGACCAGTTGCATGGGTCTAACTTTAATACCTCAGGTTCAACAACCATCCATTCTGTGCTAAAAAAAAGTCAAAAAGTGCAAACATTTAATACAAGCAGGCATCAGAAAACTTGCTCACGGCTGTTTGCATAACACCACGACTAGGAAACTTGTTACAACAGGTACCTTCAATGCCTGCTCTAGCTGAACATAACACATCTTTCAGAAAAACTAATGAAAGCACAGTTTCTTGTTTTTTTAATGCAATGTTCAATGCTTTCTAAAGTAAAAAAAGTGAACAGTAGTGGTTTGGGTAAATTTTAATGTGTAAGTAGGGAATGTCTGCATCTCTCAGATCAGTTAGACATACAATCAAGTGCAGTTAGAACCTTAACAGCTACAGTTTGGTTAATGTTTTGGATGTAAATATTGGTTATTATTTCAGATACCACTGCTAGAAACGGAACCGCTGTTTAAAAGCTATAGCTTGAAGTGTTAGCCTTTTATACAATTCAGTATCTTACATAAGCATTGGAAGTCTTGGGTTTTCCATGATGAGTACTCCGGCTAATCTGCCAGGCTACCAACTGCCCATATGCATATGTACATGTGAAATGGATGCTCACCTATAGAACCCAAAGCATGAACCATAGACCACAGGAAAGACAGTATCTCCCAATGACCTCAATATTAATGTCCTTAATTTTTAATTCCTAAAAATCACATGGGGTGAGGCAACAATATTCTGTGCCTCTACTGAAATCAATGCTTAGTGGTCCTGGCATTCTCCATCTCTGGCCTCCTGGCCAGCTGGAGGCAGGTGGGCATGATCTGGAAGCATCTCCTGGATGACGGCCTGTGTGTCCTGCAGCAGACTGCGGATGGGCTCCAGCAGCGCGCTGACGTGCTGCTGAACCCACTCCTCTGCAGTGGCCTCTGGGAATAGTTGTGTCATCTCTAGCCACAAGGCCTGGACCTTCTGTTCTGCACTTGCCAGCAAGCTAATGGAAGGGAGGAGAATGAGTGTTTACGTAATACCACCATAATTCCTTAATAACATTGCGTGTACATTCACAGGGACATGGGAAATTCATAATTGCGGGAAACTGCAGTTCAGTATTTTGGCACTGTGTACTATGGTTCTGCAGACACGTTGACAAATTGGAATTTCAGTTTATAAGCGTTGTCGTAAAATTTTACTTGTAGCTGTTCAAAATAGGTAGTTTACTCACATCACACATTTACAGCTAAAATTTGTGAAATTTATTTCAGCGTCCACAGTTTTTTATTAAAAGTTGATAAAGCTGCTGTACTGTGATTTAAGTGTGCATTTTATATTCTTGAATATAAATCTCTCTTACTGCTTAATTATTTCCCATGGTTTAAATCTGTCTAATTTCCTGTTTAGTAGAACATAATAATAATGGGTTAAACAGCGTGTGGTGGGATAGATCAAAAATAAGGTAATAATACCATACCCAATGGCAGGGGTAGGCAACCCTGATCCTGGAGTGCCAGCATCCAGCAGGTTTTCCATCCTACCAGATGAGTTGCTATCTGCCTGAGATCAGGTGTGGTTCATCAGAGACCAGACAGGATGGAAACCTTGCTGGATACTGGCACTCCAGGATCAGGGCTGCCTTAGCTTTGCCCTATGGCATATTTGTCATGGGCATTACCATGCCAAAACTCTTAATAACATAATAAATAGTCCTTTAATGAATGGCTAAATATTTATAACAGGGGTTGCGAACTGGAAGATTGTGGTCCACACCCAGACTGAAATACAATTTAATCTGAAACATGCACTTGATCCCAACCCCCCCCCGTTCAGCAAAATGTTATTGGAGGCAGTGTACCTTGCCTTTGTGGTGCTAATAGAATGAGGTCCTTGGGGAAAAATAGTTGAGGAACCCTGGTATAGAACGACACAAGTGAGAGTAAATGATAAGTTGAGGTTGCCTTACACTGTAGCCTGCTGCTGTATTTGCTGAACTATAAGGGGGTTAGCCAGTCTCCTCTGCTTGTGGTAGGGAGTGAACCAGCCTTTCACAAACCTGCACCAGAATAAACAAAAAAACAGTTCCTGTTACCTGCAAGCACAACATGGCTCTCTAACATTTTTCTGTCCTGGTGTGAGGGCACCATAGCCATGTACTGTAACTCACTGATGCGAGCTCTCAGGAGGCAGGCCAGCGCAACTCACATGTTACTGGCCGGGAAACGCAGCTCCTCCGAGTGCAGCATTGCAGTGAGCTCCACCACCATCCTCGCCAGCTTCAATCCCGGGTACGAGGGCGTGCTGCCTAGGGGAGAGCTGAGACGAAGAGAGAGCAATACCAGAGCCACGTTACTGCCCCTGACTGACTGCAGGGTCACTGATATCACTGGAATGTAACGTTAAACATTTGCATGTCATTTGTATAGCTTGATATGCTTATCTAGAGCGAAACCCTACCAGAACAAAAACAGGCAAACTGGCAGTGCTCTCGTTTCAAATTCCATTGTGTATAATAAACAATGATATTATCCATCATATCATAGTTTAGAAATCCCCGTACGTCAAGCTGACTGCCAAGTTTATATAGGTAGGCATGAAACACTTTACCTTACTATGAGCGCCACCTCTGTGATGGTGATGCCCAAGGTCTCCATCGCACTGGTCTGGGCCTCTTTGCCAAAGCTGCCTGAAGCACACATTCTTAGCTAATCTGCCCATCAGTCTTTGTGAAAGAAGTGAGTTGTCTGTATGAGGATGGCAGTGGAGCTAGCGACTGACCGTGGTGCAGGGTTTGTAGGCAGGCAGCGAGAGAGGGCAACCCCACCGGCAGCAGCTCGCATAAGACGGACAAGTGGTCATACCTGTGAAAAGGGAAGAGGCAGTGAACATGTGCAGTTTCTGTCCCGCTCCCCTAACAGTACCTTTCTCTGTACGCAGGCCAATTGCCCTGTGACATTTTAGTTTTCTGCTTAAGAAACATCATTGCCTAGATGTGCAAAGACCAACTAGATGTTCAGTCTGCAACTGGCCTCTCTACTCATGAACTGTGAGATCATGCCGCTGTACCACATCATTACATCACAGACCTGCACTGCTGACTGGCCATGACACATTCTCACCTCTGCCAGCCGGTGATGGCGATGCCCTGCAGTTCTATCCCTTTGGGTTGTGCGGCCACCACCTCGAGCCACTGCAGGTGGTTATCCACGTGCCTCTGCGTGCAGGTCACAGAGGTGCTCACATCAGTGGAGCCTTTAAACGAGCTTGCAGCCCACACCTGAGATAGACCTGCACTTCCGTACTTTTCCAAGAGGCGGACTGAATCGTACAGGAGGGACAAGCATAAAACAAACAGGAACCTGATCAGTTTCCAAAATCTACAGTGGGGATCAAGTTCAGACATCGGGGATCTTGAAGGGCAGAGCTGTCCAAATTCACGAGACAGATCGATACAGAACGAATGCAGGTAAATATCTGTATGACTTGTGAGCTGTGGAGATTTTTCTGCCACCTGTCTGCTCTGTTACTACCTGTGTTTTCAACATCAAGAAAGGGGCTGTAGTCCCACAGCATCAGCTGCACGACTCCAACAAGACCACTGTCTGTGAAGGAAAAATAAATTTTAAAGTCTTATACTACGAAAAATGTAAAAAGTCACCATTATCAAAAAGTGGACATACACGATTTTCATTGGACAGCAACGATATGATGCTCTGAATATACAGCTCTGGGAAAAATTAAAAGACCACTCTTTATTTTTTTTTTAAAACATCTACATTTTTAAATCCTGGTTTAATCCTGGATCTGCTACCAGAAGGCTATGCAGCAAATTGCTTCTAGGATCAAAATTTCTAAGACAGCAGTACACAAGAACAAAGTGAAACAGTGGAATATGTCCATTCTCCTCTGTCTATTGAGAGTGTTTGACATTTAACTGATCAATGAAAAGATGTTTTATGAAGTCAACTATTTCACTAGCATTTATTTTTGTCCTAGTGTACATTTGTATATTATATATAGCGAGATTAATTTCGATCTTGTTGACACTGACATATTTGGCTCACTGATAACAATCACCATCAGTCTATTTAAAACATTAAACCATTGACAGCTGTGTAAAGACAGGTTTCTGTTTGTGGTGTTAAGGATGTCTCATTAAATTGTTTTAGGGTTATTTTGTAAAGGGGTTTCTGAGAAAATGCATTTTTTTTCATACTCCTGAAATAACGGAATTTTGGAGATACGTGTTTTTCATCGGACAGCGATGATATTCATCATAATGTCCACCCATCCATGATACTGAGTAACATCCATACAAAGGACCAATGAATTTTTACCTTTCAGGATATCATGGCTCATACCCCTCAGCATGTCATCCCACATGATCAGGTTCAGCTGGGGCCAGGTTGCGTGTATATTCTTAGCCACGTTTGTCACATGACCAAGGAACAAGCCGTATACATCATGACCTGAAACACTCAGCCATTGCTTTGAATCCTCCCCTTGGCCAAGGAGGTAGACCTGAGAAACATTACATTCTTTTATTTTTTATTCTAGTCTATAGCATAGTATCTAACAACATTTTCCATTTGGTTATACATTTTCAAAGCAGTAACAACATGGGAAAAATTCCCACCCATAATAAACAGTGTAATAAATAAAACAAAGTTTTAAAGCATAGAACATAGAAGAAAGTATCAAAATAAACTGCATTTTCTTACATTTTTATTATTAATACATGCATAGCGACAAAGTGTCCAGATTATATCAGATCATGCATTTACAAGATGCTAATAATCTGGCATCCAGTCCTGTGCTATTCCATTCCATCTCATCTCAGGCCTGCATGGTGTGCGATGTTAATATTCACATTACATGTTATGCACCTGTAATTGTCACATTGCAAGGGCCATGATAGTTAGCTGGGCTGAGACCATTGATAGGTTTCGGCAAAACATTTCCACTTTATCATAGGAAACAAAACTTAACAGACTTTGCAATTTTAATGATTGTTCCTTTTCAAGGACATCTAGTACATGTTAAAAAAATCAGTCTCAACCGCTGCTTTTGCATGAACTCTGCATACGCTCTCCAAGCCAGTCATAATTACTTTCATCCTGGCTTTTGGACTCATTCATTCATTCATAAACAGTGTGACGTGTTTGTGATAAATTTAACAAAATGAGTGCGCGAAAAAGCAAACAAGAACTGGTCACCAAAAGATATTCGACTTCCACTGTATGGAAATATGTTGCATTCCACAGAGATGATATTGTGGGAAACAAAGTGATTTATCAACACTGCTTTGTCTGTTGGCACAACTCATGACAGTACCACCAATTTATCTGATAGATTCTATTGGTAGACAAGTTCTATCTGGCTATATTTTATTTTGGATAAATATTCAACTCTTTTTTCATTTTATAAATATCACAATATTTATCTCACTATGTGTACATATTACTAGGGCTGCATGATGTCGCATCATGCAGCCCTAGTAATATGATCCTTAGCACCATAAATGTGTGCATGCACAATAATCACTCGGGCTTTAGATAATGAACGTAAAAATTTGTCTGGACGCCGGCTTTTTGTCACTATATGAGCATTTATTTATGCCAACAGTTTGATAGGCAGATTAGTAGAGTACCTAAAATATTCATGAGAGGTGTACTGTGATGCCCAAAAGTTAGTAATCTTTTATATTCGGGGTATCATTCTGTTTATTAAATTTGGTTAGCGGAGCGGGCCATATGCTACTGTTTTGGTAAATAATGGATATGACAAACACTGATGTCACAGTGAAGAAAGGGACACCTCAACAGCCAGTACATCTGTTGAAAGAGGAGATATTATGGATAAACAAGGCAAAAAGATGTCAGTGGTGTGGTTGTACTTTTTGCATTGTGAAGTCCAACATGTTTATTAACATAAGGATACATGCTACTAATCCGCTTATCAAATTGCGGGCATAAGTAAACGACCGTACCAAAAAGCTGGTGTCTGGACAAATTTTTTATGCCTGTTATTAAAGCCCTGTAATCACATCGCGTTTGTCAGCACTGATTTTTGTCTGTGGGCACAACTCACAGCAACACCACCAAATTGTGTGACACATTCAGTTGGTGAATAATAAATTGTTTTCTTTGGTTTATTTCCGGTAAATGTAATCTCTGTTTTCATGTTATAGTTGTCACAATATCAAGGGCAAATATTTCAAATAATCATGATGTGATATCGTGCAGCCCTATATAATTTCTATTTTTGCAGTTCCTTGTATTTCCTTCGCCCACAATTGTCTGGAACTGGAAAACAGTTTCCTGTTATTTCTGTATAGTTCCCTACCTCATCTGCCCCGATATGCAGATATCTGCTGTCAGGATGCAATTCCAGCACCTGCCGCACCATCTCTAACACCAGCTGCAAACTCTGTGACTTGTTTGGATTCAGGGTCCCAAGGCAGTAACCAACCTCCCGCAGATCCCAGAACTGCTGGTGCTTTAAGACAAACTGCAAAGAACAGCGATGACCTTAAAATTAATTGAAAATATGAACTCACACTTCATAAGTGGAAAGGGATACATTGAAATATTCTTTGACCAATTACATCCACACATATTTAGAACAAATGAAGGAGACTATCTCCAACAGATAAGATTATGGAACAAAGCTAATGGGATGTGTGCTACGTTCTCACCTCAAGGTGCCCAAAAGTCTGAACCAGGGGGATAACCTCCAACCCGCTGGATCTGGCTGCATCCTGAATTGACTGGATCTCTGCACGACTGCATTGGAGAACAACACTAGGAATGTTCATAACACGTAGGAAACACACCACTTATAAGTCAATTAAATTTTTAAGACTCTGTAATACATTGTAATATAATCTCAGTATTAAAATATGTAGTATTTAAATACACTGTGTTATATTACACAACATCTGCTGTTTACCATGTTTTGTTTTCTAGAATTCCATTCAGAATGTCCAAGAATAAAGCAAATTCACTGACTACTGCACCTGGCAGTGACTGCTAATTTTAAAATGTGTCCAAGAAATATGTCCACACTGCTAAATGCACAGAGAGATGTAGATGTACAATCAGCTTCAGAATTGCAAAAGAACCTCACCAGCTGCTGGTTCAATACAATATGACAGCTTGGGTGGATTTCATTATACTAAACATACAGCTTTATTTGCAAACAGGAGTGATTTAGTTGGTAGGAATTTTGCCTGAGTTTGAATTTGGGCTCCATTTCTGTGTCAGACACACATTGTTTTTTCCTGTGTTTGGAAGCTGATCCTCCAACACACTCCAGCACCTTCAGCACTCACCGAACCTCTCTGGGTGTGTCTATGGAGTCCCTTTAATGGACTATTGTCCAATTCACTTTAAGGTTTGAGCAACAACTGCCCTGTAGGACGAGCAGTTGTTGTAAGCTTATAGCCTGAATACTGCGATTGGTTGGCGCCCAATCCTGGATTATTCCCGCCTTGCGCCCATAGCCCCTGAGATAGGTCCAGACTCCCCCACATTCCTGAATAGGATAAGCAGTTTCAGAAAATGGATGGACGGACGGACGGATGGATGGATGGATGGCCTGAATAATAATAAAATATTTAATAACAATCATCCATCCATCCATCCATCCATCTTCTAACCATATATCCTGAACTGGGCCAGTTCGTCACAGGGCATGCATGTGCGCACACACGCACACATACTGTATAAATTCCTATCATTGTGGGGACTCTTCATTCATTTCAATGGGCAAAGCCATAATCCTAACAATGACAACCTTAACCCCTACCCAGCCCTAATCTTAACCATAAGTAACCAGACAAAGTACAAGACATTTGGCTTTTACTTTTTTGATTGCATTCACAGATTTGTATAAAATTGAGATTTTTATTGTGGGGATTGGAGAAATGTCCCCACAAACTAAAAAGTAACAGGTTTTACCACATTTGAGTCCCACAATGTAGTGAAAACATATTCTCTCACACACACTATGGGTAATTTACAGATACCAATTAGCGTAACTGCATGTTTTTGGACTCTGGGAGGAAACTGGAATATGCAGAAGAAGCCTCTGCAACACAAAAGAATTAGTACAGAATGACTATTGACCAGACAGGAAAGCTCAGAAGCCACACCTGTATGGGGAGTGACTGGTAGCTCGCAGGACTTCCAGCTCTCCCTCGTAAGGAAACATGTCCTCATACTCCAACAGTAACCCATCGGCACCGAGCTGAGCAAACAGGGGTATCAGCTAGAGAGACAGAAATGGAAACGGGAGACATACAATTTGTGTTAAAGTAACCCCATGCTGATTTACATTTGACGTCAGCTCTGCGGGATACATAGATGGCATTTCTCCAGAATGTCATCTTCCCACTCTGCGTTTTTAGGCTTCCCAATGCAACTATTGTTTGGATATTACTAAGTATTAAAAAGTGTCCATGTTACTTTCGGCACTTGACGTAATAAAAATTGTTTCCAGTAACATTGACCATAATCACACTAATCAAGGTAAGTGGATGGAAGATGGATGGATGATCAGAATCAGACGACACCCAGAATTAGTTATAAAAATTACGTCACCATTTTATAAACACAATATGTGCCCCTCAGGACTGGATAACTTCTTTAAAAGTTAGCTAATGGTACCTTTCGTAGATATGTGATTCTGGGAGGGGCTCCTTTGAGATCCAAGTGAACTAATTTCTTTCCACTGCTCCATGGTGAGACGCTCATGTTAGCTGTGGGGATCTGAAATACAGGAAAAGGAAGTAATCGGAGTTATTCAGTTTGTAATCCAAGAAAAAAAAACTATCCACAAAACTGGTAGAATGATAATTCAATCTAATGATCACTCCAATTTCAGCATCCTCGAACGAAAACATTAAATCCTTCCACGATATCATGCTGAGCTGATTCTTCCTCCCTCTTGCCTATAACACCTTATACTAAGATATCCATATGATGTACTACCCTCCAACTCATTTGTTCTTTTCCTTCTTCTCCGTGTGCACAAGTTCTTTCATGTATCTGCCTCTATGTCATGTCTTGTTATATGCAACACTGAGTTGTTTTTGTTAATTATATTATATTAATTCATATATATATATATATATATGATAGAGGAATATATTCACAGAAGACAAAAATAAATGCAGTGAAACCACAAAACTTGTTTTGCAAAATTTGGTGCTAGGTTTTTACTTTATATATATATATATATATATATATATATATATAGTGTTTATATATATATATATATAGCCACATCTTAATTGCTGTGTGTACCATTCTGGTTGGAATGGGGAACAGAACCTCGTGACACAGGGTTGGGCTTGGAAAAAAAACAGGCAGGACGACTTCTCTTATCACAACTTATGGAGGCTGGGCATGGAGCAGAATCAACAAACAAGGGCCAAAACTAATAGAAGTTTTGGTGAGGTAAAGAAACGATATTAAATTTGGGTGTGTGCATTGTTGACCAATTAAAAAGTCACAAGACTAGTGTGACCCTCTATTCAGGTTCACTGGACTGATTGTCATTCAGAAACAATAAGAAAACTGGGCAAACTTACTCCCACAAAGGCATTTAATAAAAAGTTCCTGTTCCAACTGATAAGCAAACAACATTAAATTAATAATCAAGTATAATAATTTACTCTAACCTTAAAAAGTATCCTAATAGAGTGGTATCTGCTCTTTATAGTACATCAGAAAAATCAGGGGTTATTTGTAACTGTTACTCTGACACAAAACAACTTCCTATAATCTGAGAAGTCATCACTGATCTGGAGAAGAGTCACTGCCATGTATCGCACAGTAGTAAGGTTGAAAAGCGAAGACCCAACAGAATATTCTTGGAATCCACTACTCCAGAGCTCTGAGATATTCATTTGCTGCCCTCTGCCTAATCGGAAACATTTGAGTGTCAAGTGCACATTTTATCATCTAGAATGTACGCTCAGAAGTCTACAGAGCCCTTTGTTAGTAATACTGTAGCGCCTCCTCTGTCCTCACAGACATAACACCAAACAGACAATTTTCACCACTGACGAAATAAATGAAACCGCTTATTCAATAAAGAGTGAGACAAAATACTGTGGTTATTGTTTGATAAACAAGACTGTTTGAATGCTAGACTTTGGAAGAAATCCCAGATAATTCGAGAGCGTTCACGAACTTTTCCCTCAAAACGATAAATGCTATCTGATAGCTAAGGAAATGATAAAAGCAGTGATAAATAACTACAGAAAACTACATATAATAAACATTTTGATTTTTATTTTCATTAATAGCATTAGTAATGTTACACCGGACACGTAATTACAACCAGCTAAACACTACGAAGAGCTTGTTTACATTCCATTAACACACTCATTAAGCCTTTTTGCTACCAAATATGAATGCATTTGTTACATTAACGGAAACTAATAACATGCTTTGACGGGCAAACAATCCAACAGCCGTAGTGCGAAAAGAACCGTATGTGATCCAGCTGAAAATACAAAGCCTTACCCAGGGTAATAAAAGGCAGTCTCGCAAAGTCTAATTTATTTCCGGACTCGTAAACGTATCGATTATTTTTGTCTCGCTGCATATTCCAGACCCAACGAGTAAAGTGTGAGCTATCGATAAAGTTTTCCTATACGTACCTTTGGCCCGGACGTAGACGTAGGAAACGTTCAGAGCTTATTGACAGGTTTAATTTATTTTAATTAGGGAATAGAATGTAAACGAGCTTTACAAATCCTCAGAAGACTTTTTTAAATCATATACATAGGGGTGTTAAGAAATAAAACGACTAAGTAAAATTGTTTAGTGAATAATTAATGTAATCCAGGACATTTAACGAACATCTATTTAAAGCCAGCTAAGCTTATACTACGTATTTGTAATACATATTAAATTAAATGTTGTGATATAGTATTGTATAACAGTCGCAAATACATATGAATTTTAAGACATAAATTTTTACAGCAATCACTTCTCAAATCCAACAGACACAGCAGGAGTTACAGAGACCCGCGAGGGCGCGTTACCAATAACCAATAAGAAACGCGCGTCTGCCGCGGTTGCTGGACCCCTGAGCGGACCAGGTACTGAGCAGTTTGCATAAGGGTTTCATGCTGGTCTGTGCATGTTCAGTGTCCGCCTGAAAACATGGCTGTACAGCGACGAGCTCATGCAAAATCTACAGACGCTAACGGTATTTACAAAAAGATTAGGTAAGGCTCATATTTTTTACTGCCAAATTTACTTTATATTTGACTTGTCTTCAAAAATGACGCCCTTCACATGCTTACGTGTATGGGGTTTGACAGGTGACAACAAGGTAGCGATCTCTGCTTTGCTTGGAAATGATTAAACATGGTTACTTTACGTCAGGTAATTCTGGACAATGTCAGCTTTTACCCTAAAGTTCCAGACATGTACAATCTGTTTATTTGGGAATCAAGTTTCTGTAAGTTGTTGAACATTACTTATACATAACCATATTTAAACTGCACTCGTGCGAGTGAAATGTCTGCATCTATTATCACCAGGAATATAATATTCCGTAGACTGCAAAGATAAAATTGACCTTAACGTCGAAGTTATGTAATGAAATCGAGCTATTGTATTAATGCAAGAGTGAAATTGTGCTACACCAACATGCTCTTAAAAAATGAAAATATGTCCCTGACTTTTCAGTTTTGCTTTATGTGTACAGTGCTGGCACTCCATAAGAATTGGTTTAATTGTTGAAAACTTGTAGTGTTTTCCGCCTCATTTTGTAACGAAACAGCAGTTAAAAAGCTTTATAGAGAGGAAATAAGTATATGACATAATATAAAATTGCAATTTTCGAGCCTTGATCAAAGATTTTGTGCATACAGCTGCAAGATACCTTGAGTGCACATATACAAACCTGTAGTGCAAAACAAAGAAAAAAGTGTAAAGACAGTACACAATACAACCTTCAAATCGAAGAGTATTTTGATATGATAAGATTGTATGTTGCCAATAACCTACCTTTCATGTCTAAAAGTATTCTCATTTAATTGAATGCAGACAAAATGCACCCAAACATGCTCCCTTCTGGACTGGAACGAGGATCTTCCTGCTTGTGTTGATGGCCCTTGCTGCATGTTCTGCGGGCTGGCTGTTCCTTCTCTGGAGGGATGACATCACAGAGACTCTAGTCTGGCAAAGTGAGATTGTTCAGCCACCAAGAGTGTTTAAGGTGCCCTGCTCTGAGGATTACGACAAATACATGCGATACCCAGGTGAGCTGAAGCCACCTCGTGGCACTAGAGTTTGTAATTTGTGTCACTTCGCCCGTCAATTTTCATTGTCTCTGTACGACGACAGTTATGATAATATGAAATCATTTTAAAGGTTGCATAAATAATTCAGCTTTTTAAAATTTTAATTTGTCTTTTTAGCCTGTATTGAGCTCTCAAAATTTCATGATTTTTAAAAGTTTTCATTCATGCCAGAGGAGCTATAAAACTTTGTTAAATAATGCACAGATACAGTAGTAGTTTTGTTTTAAAGGTACTTGTGGTGAAGCTAGAGCTGACAAAGAATTATAATGTAGGCCTTTTCTGGAACTTATATTTATTGGGCATAGTCCTGAATGTGAATTTTTCCCTTTTCAATAATCAATAATAAGTACAAATTGAGAATTTTAAAGAGTTGATTTGAAGAGGTTTAGAAACCCATATTTATCAGGTCTATTTTGTTCTGAGGTGTGAAGTGTGGGAAGTTCAGTTTGGGCTGCAACCCTCCAAATTGACTTCTAGAGCTGTTGTGCTGTTCCTCAGATTGTATGAGGCTCCATCTGATGCTCTGTGCCTCCCCCGCAGGTTGTAGTCCTCAGACTTGTGGGCGAGCTGTAGCGGACAATGTGGTCACTCAGGACGAGGCGCATGTGCTGAGGAGGTAAGCAGGACTGCACTGGAAGTGCACAAACAACCCAGAAGACCTTGGACAGGAAGAAGCTTTAATGAGCTGTGACTCACGAGGAAATGCCCTCTCAAAATGCTCTTAATTGGATAAAATACTATAGTCATTTACATTTAGGTACCAAATGGTCTTATGTATTACAGGAAAGACATTCACTTGTGATAGGGTTTTATATCAGAATTACTACCACGTTCCCTACCATGTTTAAGTTATTTGAAGCAGTATCATGACCCCTCAGCTTTTTTAAACTACTTGAAACCAAGTTGAATTTAATCCTGTTTTGGCTGTTTTTGGAGTGGTCTTGGCAATATTGTTCAATGAAGTATTTAAAACAAAAACAGATTTGTCTGTGATTGCTACACTGCCATTGGGGGAGGCATATGTGCACAGAAGGAAATCAGCTGGCTTTTTTCCCCTCAAAGAGGGGAAATAAAGTAAAGTGTGTTCTGAAAAGCTCAACAAGTCAAGAATACCTGGAATTCCTCTATTCTGCCACATTAATAAATGAAGGTGGTTACGGCTATGCACTCTGTGAAGTAGATTTCTGTAAAATGTCTGTCAGTGAAGGACAACTGGTGCTATTGTTGCTCTTTGTGAAAGGATATATAGAGAAGCTGTCATTCTTCAAGCTGATTACCTAGCCCACACCCTCATAGTCTCTCATGTCTGCTCACAAACTGTCACATTAATTAATATGGTTTTACCAAAATTTCCCTTGTTGTCCTTCAGATTGGCAGAGAGAGGACTGTCAGTGGGCGGTTCGGATGGAGGTGTGAGTACTTTTTTGACAAATCCAGAATTCTTTCTGTGTGCATTTTTTTTAATGTAGCCAGGTTTGTCATGAAAATAAATATCAATATGTTCAAGTTTGTTATATGTGCTTAGTTCACTGAGATACTCGCACGATTCCTACTGCCTGTTAGCAGTAGATTAACAAAGAATCACAAACAGCATGTATTTGCATCAGACAATACTGATAGCACAAACATTAATGCAGACAAGAACACTGACCAATGAATAACACAAGTTGTATTGCGAGCAAATAGCACGAATGTCATTGTCTTCCAAAATGGAGGAGGGACAAAAGTACATGGTGGATGAAAATCTTAATGGTTCCTGCCTCATCTGTTAGTCATATCTCAGTTTAATCAGATTTTTAATACATTGCATTGTTCAAATATTTTGTTCAGGGCTTTGTGGCAATTCATTGCAAAAAAATGTCCAGGTTCTTATCATTTATGTTAATATGCCTGGAGATATAGCTGAATGGAAAAGGCTTGCTGTTTTACCAGTGTACACTAGAGGGCAGAGTGCTACAACTCTGTGATCTTGTCCAGGATAAGTGGCTGGATGGATTAGATGAATGGATGTTCCTTAATAGATGCTATTGCGCCAAATGGTTCATAAACGGCCCTGATACATTAGGCTTGCCTACTGTGAAGGAAATGATAAAATCATTACAGAATGTGGGTTCTGTGAGGAACACATCGACCTTCAAGGAAAACATTGAACATTTCAATTAATTGTTTCCTTGCTTGACCTTGTTTCTTATGGAAAATATATCAGTCTAGGGAGCCTGCAGTGCAGCCTGCAGAAAGATATACAAAGTTACTAAGTATACTATTACGAATTTTTCCATTTCCATTTATTTAGCAGATGCTTTTTCACAAATGAGATACAAATGAGAATGAGAGAACTGAGTAAGGAGCCTGGAGCAACTGGGGTTAAGGCCCTTGCTCAGGGACCCACAGTGCCAAATCGCAGAGTTTGAACTGACGACTTTCTGATGATGGACATAGAGTCATAATCCGCAGACCTACACATGGTCTGGCTGTAATTCAGTGGTATGGGTGGTGTTCCTTTAGTTAATGGTTATTGGATTGCCTCAGAAAGCCTGCCAGATGATATACTACCTTATCTCTTGTCTGATAGGACAAGAGGTGGTTTTCCAGCACTTAAAATAGCCCATGAATACATATGAACACTTGAAGTTGTGGGATGGATTAAAAAGTAATTGCTTTCTGAAAATATTTTATGTGGTGCTACTTGCAATTGTTTGAAAATAATGGCTAAGGTATTGCCAGTTACTGGAAGGTAAAGACACGACAAGTGTAAATCTGTCTTCTTGCCAGAATGTCTTAGCACAAAGCTGTCCAGATGAGAGCTGTACCTTTGCGATTTAGGAAATGCGCTGATGGCTGCGAGACCTTTTGATTTATTTATTTGTGTACAGACATTGCAGGTACAGAATTCTGTTATATGTATCAATGGGCAGGCGGTAATTACATAAGCAGTGAACAGACACCATGGCTATGAAGAAACATATTCTGTCACAGAAAAATGGCACAGACCAGGAGAACAGTACAGGACTGATTATTTGTCAGTTAAACATAAGCAAGATTAAAAAATGGATTTAAAACACATTTGAACTTGCAGGACATTAGTTTTTGAAAAATGTTTTACACATTACACATAATAATTCTACTACAGCTAACATTTCTCTTCCTCAGGCATCCATCCTTGACCTGCACTCTGGAGCCTTGTCAATGGGGAAGCAGTTTGTCAATATCTACAGGTGAGAAACCCTCAAGACCACAGATGTAGCCTTTCATCTGATCATTCTTCTGCATTGCCTTTACTTTACTCTCAGAGAAACTCTGTGACCTCTTTTGTCTGGTCTTTATGTTGGTTTCCTTTTTACATTAGGGTGAACAGCTGTGGGAGACTCTAAAGCATAATAAAACCATATTTTTGGTATCAAAGAAGTAATTTTGCTTAACGTTTGCTCTTTCTTCTGCCGATGGCCTGTTGGAGGTGTTTAACTCCCTGCTCACGTTCTTTGCTGCATTTTCCTAATTCTCCGAGAAAGTCTCAGGGCTCAGAGGTGCATTGACAAATTGGCAGGTGTTCTTATGAGCCGGAACGTGGTGGCCGCCTCACACTCTAGCGGTGGGATTGTTCAGCCTTCTGTGTACTGAATGCGCCATGTCTCCTGCTCATTTCTCAAAATCTCATTTCATATTAAAATAGGAGTTCCTGGCTATGTTTACTGATGAGTCTTAATCAATACCTTCAGATATCACTGAGAAGCAAGGTCTCTTTTTCTTAAAATGACAAATCCACTTTAGTCTCATGTCTTCTCAATTGCTGAAGGTATTTCGGGGACCAGATCAAAGAAATTTTTTCTGAGGAGGATTTTCACCTCTACCGGTAAGAAGTTTCCTCATTAAATTTTTTTTCAGACATTGATTCCTTTCTCATTCAGCCATCTTATTCATAGTCCCTGTTTTTAAAGGTTATCTTGTAAGTTGAGCAGATAATGTTTATTTGTGATTTTGTGTATATCATATCAGGGATGTACGTGCAAGGATTCAGCAAGTGATAGCAGAGACTTTTGGCCTGGACCCCTCACTACTGTACCTAACGAAGCCCACTTTCTTCTCCCGGATCAACAGCAGCAGCGCCAAAACCACGCATGATGAATACTGGCACCCTCACATTGACAAGGTGATTTAAACATAGGCATCCACACACATAGAGATTCAGTATAATTAGTAGAGCAGCACTGATCCATCTTTGGTTCTAAATGCATCCACAACTGTTCTATAATACTTACCCTGTCATAATGCATATACATTTGTTTTCATTTCAGAATGGAGACTGTGTCCATCTTTATTATAGTTCATCCAACAGAACCCTAATGAGTTTTTTATTTGTAACATTAACACTAGCAAATACGAATAGTTAAATTAAGCAATTATTCTCTTTTAGCCTTAGCTGTCCATAAGCTTTGGAAATGAATGGACGATGTCCTCTTGATTAGACTGTATTGCTTCATTTCTGAATGTTCTGTTATGAAAAATGGCACTAAAATTGGCATCTGTACTCAGTCACTAATCTCCAAAGGAGTATTGAAGTGAAGTCTTACTCTTGGTTTTCTCGTCCTTAACCTTGATGCATTCATGTGAAATCTATTACATTGTAGTTAAGATGCCCCCAAGCCAAGAGGCTGTTGCCCGAAATACAAAAGGTCCACATAAACTGTGATTGCAGAATAGTTTGGTGTTATGGTTGAATTCTTTTCTTAATTGTGGAATTTTCCCATTGAAAAATATAGTTATTCATGAATCATTAATTTATATTTTTGTATCCATTATTGACAAATGATGTAGCTGCCCTGAAGTGTTTGTTGATTATATGTTTTACAATGGGTGCTGGCTTCACTGCATGAGAAACCATTTGCAAACTTTTCAGTGAAGCTACAGTTCATATTCTAATCATAAAATTAATGTTCGAGAGTTCAATCATTTGGTTTACTTAATCCCATTTAATATGAAATATTTATTATGCAAAGCACTGTTTTATTATAAATAATTTTGGCAATACCATTATTGTCTAGCTAGTCATTGCAATATGCCCAAATTAATGATGGCACACACAATGCAGTACTAGTCAAAAGTATGGACACACCTCCTGAACATCTCTCTTTATATTTATTTATTTATTTTTTAAAATATGTGATGACCCTAAGCACACCTTGTGGTTATTTAATAAATATCATCTTGTGAACAAGGAAGGAGATGGAGTGCTGTGACAGATGATCTGGCCCCCAGAATCCCCCGATCTAAACCTCTGGTTTTGGTAGCCAGTTTATGCCCAGAACTTGTGAAAGCTCATTCAGGATAGTTAGAGAAGCATTTCTGGTGGCTAACACTGGAAGCTGGTTGAAGGAATGTTGAGAGTCTGCAATGCTGTTATGGGCATTGCAAAAGGGGGCTATTTTGAAGAGTCCAAAAATTGAGAGAATTTTGAGATGTTGAACATTTCTCTTGGTCATTGCAATATTTCATTGCCATGAGGTCTTTTAGTATAAGGTGAATAACATAGCTAAAATAGAGAGAAATGTGTTAAAAGCAGGTGTGTCCAGGCTTTCACCTGGTACTGTACCTTATCATTGTAATAGCACCAGACCCTGGACTGATAGTGACCTATTCACACAGGAGACATATGGTTCCTTTGACTACACATCATTACTGTACCTGTCAGACTACCGCACGGACTTTGGCGGTGGGCGCTTCATCTTCATGGACGCAGATGGAAACCGGACCGTGGAGCCTCGAGTTGGTGAGCGATGTAGGGTTGGTGGGGGTTTGGGACACATGCTGTACGTTTGAGATCAACCTGTGTGCACAGAAAGGTGCGCAGATGCTCACCGGTTTCCCTGTCCGGCAACTTCTTCTCCGCCTCCTTGCCTAAAACTTTGTCCATACACACTGCGCAGCCACACTGGGAAGTAGGGCAGCTTTGAGGCTGAATGAAAAAAGCCATGTCAGATGGCTGTGGATGCCTGATACGGTCTGATTGGTGTCCCCGGAGCTCTGTAGTCCTCTGCAGCCTTACACACTCACTATGCAAGCCCTGGCAGGCAGCCCAGTGATGTTTCTCACCCTCTGGTTGTTACTTTTCCTATCAACTTTTTTTTGTTCCCTATATATCAGCTGTTCAAATATAGCTCAAGTTCTCCTTCATCCTTCTTGACCGTAAGACAAAATTATTTGTGTGCAGTGTGATTTATTTATTTTTTTTTCTGTGCTCTGGGCAGTATATTTTAACTATAAGCTATGAATGAGGAAGATCAAACCTAGACACAACCTATACTGTAAATTCAAAGGATGAGGGTGGGAAGGAGAATGAAATTTACAACAATGGGGCACTTACGGTCTTTATGCTTTTAATATAATGTTGTTCATTGTCGAGGATAAAATGCCTTTACTTTTCAAGACCATAAAGGCAATTCATAATAGTAATGACCAGCCAGCCAGCCAATTTGGGGGGACTGGTAGCATTTTGAATATGAAAGGTATGAAAAAGAACAGACAGGGAAGAATATTCTATTCAAATGATCAGTATAAAAATAATAGTAAAAAAAAATTCTGTGAATTTTTGAATATGAATGGATGAAATCACCTTGGGCCTCCACATGATATCAGTAATCTTACATAAACTGATTTATTGCATTACCATCCTGTCCACAGGCCTGTTAGTATTTCTGTTCTTCTTAGAAGTGACATCTCAAGGTGCCTAGTTAAAGCTGATATGTCAAGCGACCCTTTAAATATTGATGTTATAAAATTACATGTCGACAAAATGTTTATTAGCCTTATAACTCTTTAATCCAGTTCGGAAGATTTCTTGCCTGCAAGTTTTTATTTAAACTCTTTATTTTGTGTTGCCTGCCCCACATTTCTCATGATTTGCCATCCCTAGATGCAAATGAATCTGTTTACAGAGCTTAACAGCAGTTTTTATACAGTATGTCAATTTTCACTTTTAAAAAGAAATGAACATTAGAATGTTATGGTGCAGAGCTGAACAAACTGACCTCCTTTATATCAAGATATCTGCCAGTGCTGAACTACATCCTCTGACTGCATTGCTCTGCTTGTCATAACATCTTTATCTCAATTATTAGCGGGGCAATAGGTGACAACGGATTTAACTGCTGTAAATAGAAGTAATAAGTAAGCCGGCGAAGCACTAGGCTGACTCCCACTTCCTGGTAAGTGGTGTACAAATTACCACACTGCAATTTGTTGAAATATATTGTTCCGGTCTGTAGCGCTGGCTCTGATGCTCTGGGGAAAGACACATACTGACCGGTGAACCGATAACAGCATGAGTCGTTATGCAAGAACAGGACGATCTCTCTGACCTGATACTAATTAAATATATGGAGCTGTATTTAGCTTTTTACACACTCAGCTGTCATAATGAACTGGACATGTTTGTGCCTGCTGGGTGGCTCATTATCAAGATAGGTGCCAAATTTGCTAATAATTTTCAAGTACTTGAGAACAAATGGTTATCCATGAATATGTAAGTGTACACCCTGTATGGAGTACCTTGTCCTATTTTATAATCCAGAGGTGCTGGTAACCAGCACAGAGGAAGCAGATTTAATTGCTATAAAATTCTCTAAGGACCCTGGAGTAATGCTATGTGTGCAGAAGTTAGTGTTATTTATTTGCAGGTTTGTCGTTATTGCGAGCTGGTATTGCCACCCCCTGCCCAGCGGGACAGTCCCCAAGCATGCCAGGGCCCTTGGATAATAGTCTTACTGCTTTCCTTGTGCAATATTTTAGTATTACGTGGCTCATGCTGAGAGTCGTGTGAGCTGCAGCTTCTCCAGCTTTCATCAGTCTTTTTTTCTGTCATCGTATATACATATATAATTATATATATATTGTTTGAAAAACAATTAATACTCATAGGTAGGGGTGTAACAATACACTCAGCTCACCATTTGGTTCAATTCACGATAATGGGTTTGCGATTTGATAAACTTGATATTTTGAACAAAATCTGACAGAAGAAATCTGATTGCAACAATGTATTTTCCTTGCCACTACAATGTGGTAACACTATGAATAAAGTCTTCTGCTTAATAAAACACAGAATACTTCTATTGCTATGCTTAAAACTCTTATAAAATTCAGTTTAAACTACAACTTAAATAGTTGAGTTATTTTAAAAAAAAGATATTCCAAAAAAAGAGTACAAATGATAAATCTGTTAATCAGCCCTGTAGCCAGATATAAATTTCATGGGGGGGTCTGGCAAACCTACCGATAGGTCCTCTTCTGTAGATTTCGCAGACCAGGGGCCTGAAGCAAATTTCGAGGGGGGTTGGGCAACTCTGTGTGGTAGGGCAAGAGTTAATGTACTTTCCCAGCCCAGGAGGTCAACAAATTTGTAGGAACACGAGCTTGTCCACATTTTCAGGTGGCAACCGTGATAAGCTGTGAGACATTTGAAACAAGGGTTGCTAGAAAGATATATTTTGGCCAGTGGGGAAGGCAGTGAATACTTTGAATCATTTCCACTTCACCATTTCAGTGGACATCTAGTGAGTGCAATAGTTGACTGTCTTCTGTGCATCTCAGTTTCTTGCTGTACCCCATTGTGCCACTGATTCAGTGAAATAACCTCCAAGGGGATCTTCCAATGTGATGAGCTGGATTGCTCTCTATGGAGGCGCTGTACATGGTTCAACGTGGGATATGTTAGCTGCAGCCAATGTCAAAACGTACATCAGGTGGTCTTTGTCAATATGTTCTTGCTGTTTTCTTAACAGGAGAACAAATTTCTGCCAGTGACATAAAATACGATGGAGTGTCCTCAGTTTCATTGTCTGACTCCATTTTTAGTTAATTGTGCACTTAGCCACACAGTCAAATTTTAGCTGATTTGTTAATGTATACAGTTGATAGTGCCTAATGCTATTAAGAATAAGGCAAAATGAGTGACTCTTACAATATTAAATGAGGCTGATTTACATATTATTGCAATCTTTATTATATGTCTACAATAAACATTTTTAAAATGCAGAATTTCGTGACACAAAATATTGTTCTAATTCCACTGTAAAAAAGAACGAAAGTACAGGAATTAAGTGGTAATGTTCCTGTTAAGGTCTTGGAAAACTTTTAACAATTGAAATGGGAGGCCACGACAGCACTGTAACAATGAATGTGTAAATCAGCCTCTAAAATCACGCTAATTTCAAGGTCATTCCAGTCAGACAGTATGTTATGTTGATTAAGTTGCCTGGTCGGTCTCATAGAGATAATTGCATAGTATAATTGTGGTGGATGCTGCATAATTACAATTGTAGTGTAACAGTCAGCATCCAGGAGCTCCTGAATGAACAGCAAAATTGGGGACACAAAGGAGATGTAAAGATAAAGTGGCAAAAAGAGGCCTGGGGAGAAGGCAGTGGGAGAAGTGATGGAAGGAAGGACTATGGAAATGTTAAGAATTGATAGCAAGACTATATGGGGGAGAATGAGAGCAGAATGAAAGAAATCAGCAAAAGCCTGATGGAAGGAGGTGTCTAGATTCAGAACTTCTTGACATTTGGCCTAGTTGTTGGTAAACTGTCCACATGAAGTGTTTTATATTTGTACTTGAGTTTTTACTTGTTAAACAGCTAAAGTAATAGCGCATCCTTTAGTGATCTGTGATGTAGAAAAAAGTGTGTAGATAATGCTTCAGATATGCCTTTTGTGCTGTGGGTGCCAACATTGTACAAACATAATTCATTGTAAAGGGCTCTCTTTCAGATAACTGTTAATCAGTAGGGGTGTGTGTCTTCTCTTTGAGATAAGCCAAGCATGTAGATCCATGGTCTATGATTTGTTAAAGAACTTCATATGCTTCGACTTGGCGATGATGTACTGTAATATGAGATTCAAAGACGATACGATTGAATTCAGCTCTGATTGAATCCATGTACGATAGAAATTGAAAAGATTTTAAGATGAAAAAAATAATACAGTAATATGGACTAATAGTGGCGTGACATCCCTAGTTGTCAATAAATTATAAATGAATTTCATTGAACCTTGTGTACTTTTAATATAACTTGATTTTGGCCATAGTCTTCAAGTTTTTGGTACAATATTCACACATTTTTTGGTGTCTTAAATTATAAATGTCTAATTAATGTGAAATGAAGGTTACAGATTAAATGTTAATTTTATGTAAAGACAAATATGTATTTTATATTGCTGCCTGCAAGTCCATTAATCTGGCCCTTGGGTAGGGAGCTGATCTCCTTTTTACAATATTAGATTACACTATGTAACAAATTTTTATTTTTATTTTGTTCCTGGGTACAAAGTGTGTTTTCCTAACCCATTATGCCTA
>JAAGVU020000092.1:12127508-12140304 GCA_011763525.2 Mormyrus iriodes | reverse complement strand
TCTATACTTTTACAACATAAGCAATTAAGAAATAACATGCATTGTCCAGGAACAAAATTTGTGTTACATAGTGTTATCATCATTACACCAAAAATATGATTGTGGTCAAGTCCATTTCTGTCTTTGCTTTTTTAATTTTGCAGAAGTATATTTTTTTTTGAGTGGTAAGCCTTCCTCTGCCAAATGATAGCCAGGCATTCTTCTATCGTCATTACATATCCCCTCAAATTTCCTCCCAGTGCCTTCATAACCATTACATTCTTTTCAGTATTCAGAGTTTACTGTCTAAGTTTTCAACAATGTTTTGTCACATTCTTCAGTTTTTAACCAATGACGCTTCTCTGATTTTGCCATAACTGAATTTTTAAATCTAAACGTGTTGTAAAATGTTTCAAGATAAAAAGTAAATTCTTTCCATTTCCTCAGGTTACTGCAGTTCTCTAAAGTACTGTAATTTTAAATATTATTAATAATATTGTTTGATTTTTGGGATTTTGATAATGAAATTATAATTACTATTTGCTTAATAATACAGCATTTTGTGTGGCTCCTAAATGCTTAAATATTTCACAAGACTTTATAATCTGCATAAGCTGACCCAGCTGGTCTTTAGGCATCCATAAGTAGGTGCATGTGCATGTGTGTGAGTGAGAATGCCCGGTGATGCACTGGCATTCCTTGTGCCTTGTGCTGCCAGAGGAAGGTCTAAAAGCTGTGATTCTTGTGTAGGTAGAATGGAAATGAAACTATGACCCAGTCAGGGATGCTTTTCACAAGCTGTTTTCATTGTAACTGAGTTGCCTTCAAAGCCATTTCAATGTATTTCAAAGCCAACAAGAGCCTCTAAGGCGGCCATATTTGTAGGACAATTGTCATGTTTAAAATGACTTTTACAGGCTAGAAATGTATTGGTACATAGAATGCTTGCGTATTTAATCAAAATTAAGGCACCCAGCCTGAAATGTGAACTACCTTTTAGTCAGATGCTGAATAAGGTAAAATATAAACTCAGTGTAAGCTTTACATGTAATAGACTATGGTATATACTTGTACAATTACATGTCACATATAGTATATATAATGTAGCAAACAATTTACCTACTATATGACCAAAAATCAGTGTAGGAGTCAATCGGAATCAGTTTCATTAAGAGAATATAGATTCATAATGACAAAGTGATTCCTGATAAACTAGTCATTCATATAACCTACATTGCTGTGCTGGATGCATGGGAAAGAAAACTCTTACCATTATGTTGTGCACTTCCACCAGGGGGTGCTGTCATCAGCCTTGGTGAAGGGAGTGACACTGGGCTCTGTTTTGACGATCTAGCGCAAAGCGCTACTAACATTTATGGGCGTGTTCAAATCCATTTCACTATTTTGACAACAGAAAAACAGACTTTGTGCCAGCACAAAACGGTTGTTCTGACTCTTAATTGTTCAGAGGTGTGCCTTGGGCGTAATATGCAATGAACCAATCGTAATGGTGCGTCACCTCCCCTTTAAAAGGCAGCAGCGCAGTGCTATACAGCTGTTCCGCCGGTCGAGGTTGGTGTGGGATGAGGTAGCAGCGAGTGTTTTCTGGCATCACCGGATCAGCTGCGCAGTGCTGAAAGCGGTATAATGATGTCAGAAGACGGGGAAAATGGAAGCTCACTGCTGAAGGAGCACAGCGGCTGGGAATGGGGACTTAATTATGCTTGTTTTTTTTTTTTTAATTTTGGGTCTGCATTTCTCAAAATATAGATAAAAGTGCAATCTTTGTTCAAACAAAACCCGACATGTGGTTTTTAAGGTGTTTTAAAATGTTTGAATAAAAAGCAATAGGACTGTTATTTTTCTGCATTTCACAATTTAGATTCCTTACCAGGCTACAGACGATTCAGCTCTTCTGCCAGCTGATCCCTCCTTGCCTGTGCTGCTGCTGGCTTACACTCCTTTGTGAGCGTCGGCACATGCAGTTCAGCATCACGCCTTCTAAAGTCCTCTGATATGTCCAACAGACATCCGTCACGCAGGGCAATGTTATGCAGACAACATGCCACAAAGAATGCCGTGATCTTCTGAGGACTGTATGGTAACGTTCCACTTGACTTACCTAAATATCTGGAACGAATTTTCAGCAATCCAGATGTCCTTTCAATCATAGTACGTGCTTAATTTGATAATGAACTCGAAAGATTTTTTAATGATACAGTTTATTCTTTACTTAATATATATTTTTTACTATGGTGTTTCATTAAACATTGTGATTATATGAAAAGACGAGTTGTATTGCATAATAAAACGTATATAAATAACAAATAAAGCAACATAAACCATTAGTGCACCTGGAGCGCATACCGGTGTCTGTAAGGAGAATCCTGCACCTGCACGTTTCTAACGCGCACCGCTTAAATACCATTTGATAACGCGCCCCTGACTTTAGATGTGGTTTTTGTTGGTCAAAAGCGCACTGTCATTTCGCTGCCTTAAAATAGCAATGCGCCAACGATGCGCCCGGTTTCGCCTCATTTAAACAACACCACTCCTACGAGCGCAAAGCGGCTGCAAAATCATTTGCTATTTTGACGACGTGCACGCAAGCGTGAAAATGAGCAATGCGCCGGTATGAAACTAGCAAAACCACTTTGCGTAGCGCTTCGCGGAAAGTAGGGCCCCCTGTGTCACAAACTTGTTGTGGTCACCAGCTGGATATCCATTTGCTACGGTCGCTGAAAGAGCCACCAAACTGATTTTTCAATGAGCACAATCTCAAGGGAACACAATAATAGTAATTTAAATGAAAATCTATTTAACGGACAGACAACATTGCTTCATATGCCTTATGTAGATAAGGGCTGCCCAACCCTGCTGTGGATAGATCTTCCCAATGATTTAATTTTACGACACTTTTCATATTGCATTTTTCACCTTCACAACTGAATCTTGTTGAAAACTTGTCTTCAAATGTATGCTTTGTACTGTGTGCAGTGTATCTGAATGCAGTTCAGGTAACTAAACATTTGGATGAAGAGCTGGATTTAAATATTTATTGTCTCCCCCCCTTTGGTGCATTATGATGCATAAAATTTTTATATATTGCAGATATGGACCTAATGCAACTTAATAGGTTTTTTGTTCTGAATGTATTCTTTAAGTATGTTACAGTACATTTGTATAAAAGCTTGCTATTAAAATTCTAAAATTTCATTGGACAGTACTGTCTCAAGCTTTTTCACCTTAACTGTTGTGTAGTTGTTTCACCACAATCATAGTCCCTTGTCCAGTAAATATGAATAATATAGTTAGTTTAAAAAGGTACTCAAAATAGCAAATATTCATAATGAAGGGCAACTGTTTCTTTGGGGAACTAAAGTGGATGTTTGGCATGTATCTGCTTAGTTGGAAAAGTTTGCAAATATGATGCAGCCTAACATATACAATCAGTTCTGAACTAGAAAGTAAGTTTTGTAGAGCTCTCAGCTCACTGGTGGCATTGCACTGTTTGTACAGTCATCATACGTTTGTGTTCATGCTGTTTGCTTCCGTTTTATGTTTGGATAGCCACATGTAAATAGTATGATAGCCATTGTTCCAGGACAGCTCACAAAATGACTTTGGCCAACAAAATGGTTTTGGTCAGTGCTGTTTATTCTCTAGACAGGGAAATATTCCGCTCTGCACGTCAGTGTCCTTTCTTAGTACCTGCCAGAAGTGGTTATTCAGTCAGACAGGCATGTTTGTTTAAACACCGAAGATGAAAATACAAAGTGGTTTTAAATATGTGAAATTGGAGTCATCTCTGCATCTAAAGGTCAAGACACTCATTTGATCGGTCACTTTTCGCCAGTCCCTCATTTTTGCCCCCTTCCTTGATTGTCTGTCTCCTTTGGTCACCCATTTTCTGTTTTCTGTATAGGTCGGGTGTCCTTCTTCTCTTCTGGATCAGAAAACCTCCACCGGGTGGAAAAGGTTGAATGGGGCACACGCTTTGCAATCACCGTGTCTTTCACATGTGATCCTGCCCATGCGATCGACGACCCAACCTTGCCATAGGCATTCT
The DNA here is from genome assembly GCA_011763525.2 of Mormyrus iriodes. Taxonomy (NCBI): domain Eukaryota; kingdom Metazoa; phylum Chordata; class Actinopteri; order Osteoglossiformes; family Mormyridae; genus Mormyrus; species Mormyrus iriodes. Next base: position 12,136,256 of record JAAGVU020000092.1, on the reverse strand, counting down.
CTTGGTCATTCCGCTCCCTATTGGCCTGGAGGACTCCTGGAAGACAGGCAGATAAAGACTAGTGTGGAGACGAGAGAAAGAACCCTGGGCAATAGCAATTTATTTATTTTTGGAACAAATATAAATTCTCTTTTAGTTTATATAACTACATTTTCCAGAAAAATAATAGTAATGCCGAAGAGTGTTAGCTCTTCTGTAGTTTGTCATTATTTTCCACTTGAGAAACATTAGTTTCTGTTTACAAATCATGTTTTGTTGTAATTTTTGTGCCGGTTCAGATCATTTAAATTTTTTTTTTTAATAAAATAATTATTTCCCTTATTCATTATTTGTGTACTGTTACTTTACCGGCTTTGTTGTTTTTAAAGTGGTGGTCATCCTTGCAATTTTAAAGTAAAAAGTATGAAAGAATGAAACATGAAAAGGTACCCAGGCATTAAAGTTAATTTTGAAGGAATAGAGAGCTAACTCTGTAGGGGCAAGACCCTCAAAAGGTACAGCAATCATCTCAGCAACACAACAGCAAAATGGTGACTCTACATGCAAGTTAAAAGAAAAAACCTTATCGAATCCTTTTTATTCTGCTTTTATACAATTGACCGGTGAGAGCTTTGAGCTTTTTGGTCTAATTGGACTTGCTTTTTAAAGTGTCTGGACCTTAGTTGGTGCTAGAGGTGCAGCTGTCTGTGTTTCTGACAATACCTTGTTCCCTAACAAGGGCTATTCTGCAAGGACCGGCTGCATTGAAATAGCTCCATATTGATATCTTCTCAGCTACAGCAACATATTTCACTTAATTAGTTAGGGGGAAAAACAGATGAATTCTCATAGATTAAAAGATTAACATTTCTTTCCCAGACTGACTGGATACCATTATTATGTATTATATATTTAATAGCGCAGAAATAATGTGATTATGAATTATTATTATGGAATTATCATGGAACTGGTATTATAGAAGTACAGATATTGATAAACTAACTTAAGGGTATTGTTGCAATGGTCTGTAATGAAGGGTCTTGAAGACTGTCCAAGTGTTAAGCAGTGTGCATGTGTTACGGTTTATATGGCTGGTTTCTCCAGGTGAATGGAAGGTTATAGCTGCAGGATGTCAGTCATATACCAGGCATCAAAGAGCATCACTGTCTTCCTGTGTTTCTTGCTACTTGTGAATTCAACCTGTTATCTCAAAAGGAAATCCAGGCAACGTATCGACTTGACTGGACATCGCCTTCCTTCAACATCCCCAATGAATTATTGAACTGCTGACTGTTCTCACAGTACGAGGGACGTTCAGGACTATCTGTGCACTCAAATACCAAGGTCTTTATGTTTTTGTTTGGCAAAAGGAAAATCGTGATCAGTAAATGAAATAGGAAAACCTGAAGGTGTCAAAGCCTCAAGGGATTCTTAATGATCCCATGCCTCGTAATGGCATTAACTTTAATAACTTGTAATATGCCTAATTGTTCAACAGGAAGTTTTCCTGTTGCAAGGTGACATCTGCGTACCGTTCATGAATATGCAGACGCAGCTGTCCAAGGGACTATGCTGCACATGACAGAATGCTGCTTCTGTGGGCCCATGAGGGCTGACTCGAGCCCCCACGAAACAGCAAGGTACCTTGGGAAGCAGCCAGGGCTGTCACCTAATAGATGTTAAATGATTGGGGTTGGATTCCCAATTCCCAGCATTGGGAATGGGGGCAAGAGCTAGTGTAGGGGGACAGACAACTGTTCATGAGGTGAAGAATCTATTGAAGCCACTACTTTGGAAAGATAACATTTTTATTCTTTGTGAGTATACCAGCAGTACAAAAATCATATTAGTTCCAATGGCTTAGTGGGTTAGTGGGTATCAAGAAAAGGTTCAGAAAGTCATCCTGGCCCATTGGAGATCCCAGGTTCAATCATGTGTCAAAAGTCACTTTCCAACCTGCAGGGCCCTCAAAGAGCCCTGTACTAACTTCAGGAGACATAATGAGTTATTAAAACAAAATAAAGTTTAGCAGGAGCTCAAATGAGATTAGGTGGAGGAAGCCCAAACCAAGGCTGAACCCGCAGGCTGGTCCCAGTAAGACAATGCACCTCTCATGCTGTGTTTGTGCCACCGCAATTAAAAGTGCTGCCACTAACAGCTTCTCTGTTTTAGCCCTTTCACAGTGCAACAAAAACAGATTGCCCATAGGTAGGAGATGCATGCGACACCAAATGGGATTTTTCAGGCAATTAAAACAGACGAGGGAAGAAAGACATGTCCCAAACAATAAAAAAAATGTATGTAGATGGAAATTCACATCTATACCAGAAGGGATTACCAGTATATTAGTGCCAGTTTGGGAGGGGGTGCATATGTTTTGTGTATAAATTATGTGAAATGCATTATTTGTAGTTTAACGTCACAAAGTACACGCTATGATTCATAGGTCAGATACTGTAGCTGCTGCCTTTGCTAATTTGCAGTCCTGTCTCTCCAGGAGAAATGTTTTTGTTATTAATAAACCATGGGGCTGATGTCAGCTCAGTCGGTTCTGTGCAGTACGGAGGTTTGAATATCCGCATGGCTCACCTAGTACCTGTGTCAGCTGAGCACCACAAATCACTGGACAGGCAAGATTTTCTTTTGTGCCACTGTTTTAACTTAGAAACAAAAAACTATTCAAACAAAAAAAATCCCCAAATCATCTCAAATGCTCATAAGCCATTGAAATAATGTATGACCCCTCAGTCATCATTAATCTGTTTGCACTTGATATGCACAACCTGGAACTCCACTATACTGATTTCCTTAGGAATAGGAATAGGTTGTTTTGTTCATGACCGGTTAATCTTGTCATGAAGACATGTAAGAATGTATTTCTGCCCAATGACCAGCGATTTCAAAGACAAAACGATGTGTTGGGGATTCATGTAACACGGGCTGGTGCAAATATTTCAGGGATGGGGCAAGACTGGGGAGAAAGCACCTCAACTTTAATCATTCGGTTATTGGGTGAAGTTTGGTCTCTGTGAGAGAGAGCGGGCGAGAGAGAATGAGAGAGTGAGAGAGAGGCCGGGAGCAATGATCCAGCTCTCAGGGGTCTGCAGTTTGCTTATTTCTGGTTAGAGAACAAAATAATTATTTTGCATGGCGTTCACTTTGCCTACTTGTTATATCCCAAGGGTGTCAATAAATTTTGCTATTCCATCCCCCAAGTCTCCATGTCCAGGAGATCTGTTTGCTGATGGCTATTTTTTAACACTTCATCATTTGACTTTTTATAAATCATTATGAAAAATAAATATCTGCGTATTATAATGTGACAGAGAAGGTTAAACTCCTTAATTTTCATGAGATATATTTGGTTAAAGGTTAATGTCCTTAATGTTGCTCTGAAAGTAAATAATATATTAAAATGAATCTGTCACTACATCAGGGGTATATATAAGCCTGCATTGTGTTCCTGGTCCATTACTATGAGACACTATTAATTAACAGTATTGGTAATTATCAATAATGTAGTAGGCTGAATAACCTGGCCTACTTTGATTTAGACAATCTGGTCGATTCTATGGATCATAACCCTTTTCTTATATTAATCAAACCTCATCTCATTTCAAAATGTGTGCCTACATGACACCAGACTGCAAATGAATGACCAGTGATCGCACCACCAAATAGCTGTCATTTATTTATGGAATTTTAGATTGTGCTATAACAGGTGTGTCCAGCTGGGGGTCCACAGACTTTTTGTAAAAGTTGACAAAAACAACTGCAAGCAGTTTGTGTAATATGTGTTAGCCCCTGACACCATCCCTGGAGCGAAAAATATTCAGGTTTTCATACATGCTCATGGCTGTTGCTTCGTCAAGCTCACTGCACAAGTAAGTCCACACAGATGGAGACACAGATACAGAACCGAGGCAGGAACTAAACCCACCCACGAAACACATGAATGCCAGTTTAACAGAGACGTGGTTTTGGGGGGTACCTTCTCAGCAGAAAGAGTAATAAGCTCACTACATCCCAAATAAGTCTCAAATGTCCAGCCAAAACTATATTTCACATACCAGAATGAGAAATTTTATTGTTCAGAAAACAGATACTATATTATCAGTATTCTACATTATTATTAATAAAATGATTTGAATGACTACTACTACTACTAATAGCAACAACAATAATAATAAAAGACCAACTGTGGTACAATCCCTGCTGGCGTACAGCTACATTGGTTATGGCTGATGTTCTGTCATTTTGGACCCATGATTTCCCCTGTGGCATTCCACATTTATGATGGCAGATATACTTAATACCATTTTGTAGGCACCAGTAAGAATCACACTATTAATTAACGAAACCCAGGAAAAAAGATCAGGTAGAGTGATCACTAGCGTTACCGCAATGTGTTCTGTTTGATCCAGTGTCCCCACAGACGTGTCAGGAAGCAGAACCCGCGGATGTCTCCAAGGTGGGCGTTTTTTCCATTAACACATATTTTCATTCGTTGGGGATTCGCTGGTGCTGAACATTTGAAAAACCCGAGAAGTGATTTTGACACTGAAGCATAGATTTATATCTTCTTTTTTTGGCCCCTTCCTGGCTCAATCCGGAGTCTGATGAAAAGATTTTCTCTAAAAGTAAAGGCTTGCTCTACTTGTGTATAAGAAATCTAGTCATTATATGTTTTTACTACTTTATGCTGTTAGGTATGTGAGTAATGATTCAATAGTCTTTTCATTCAGCTTTGTCAAATAGTGTTTTCATTCATACTGTATATAGTTATTTGTAAGTAATTTATTATCTGGTTTTTTAATTATCCAGTGCTTGTCATTAGTCATGGAGTTTCAGCCCACAGCCCTGCCGAAAATTCAGTTGTGATCTAAGCTCCAAATCAAGATCTAGATTCCAAATCAAGCACATGTGACAAATGTGTATGTGTATACCCAAAATTGTGGCAATCAGTACAGACTAATTAACTGATTTATTACTTTTTCTCCATCTTGATATCAAACCCATCAACGTCTTTTCCAGCTGTTTTTCATTACTATGAATTTACTACTGAATGTCTGTAGTGGAAAGATTCATTGAAATATGTCTTAATGCCTTAAATGTGTATTTTTTGTTTTGCTGTATAAACTCTGAAGTGTAATGCATTTTAACTTCCAGGGATACAGCCTATTGCAACATCTACCATAATTACTCCTTCGTGTTGCACCTGAGGCCTGAAAAGTGCTCTCAGCATGCTAGGACCTTTGGCCACCCATTACTGAGCATTTGCTGCCAGTCACTCACGTCCATCTGGTAACAGAGATATGGCCACAGAATTGTATTTATCAGCTAATGGGTGGCTTAATGCTGTTGACATTTCATTTTATTAAGCCATTTTAAACTGCCTTATTTTATCTTTCACCTGCGGGCCCATTGATTGGCACACATACACCTGGATTTGGATGCTTAAATCAAGCTACTGAAACATGCAGGATCTCCAAGTTCCTTGATGCTGTATCGTGGCCCAACTTGAAAGCTTCCTTCCCTGGAATCAGTGAGACACTTTTCCATAAATGGCACAGCAGGCATACCCATTGGTACTGTGACATTTGCTTTTGATGCAGAAACAACACACAGAAGACATCGATCGATTGCAAAGCAGGAAATTAGAAATGGAGTAAATTAGTGAAAAAAGAAGTCAGTTACTGAATGGGCTACCATTTTAATATGTATTCCAAGAAAATTTACATTAAATGTTTCCAAGAATGTAATAAAAACTAATAGTTCAGAAAGGGTACTCTGTATAAGTTTCATTTACACTTTAAACTAACAGCTGTTTTTTTAAATTAAATTTCACAATTAAGTATTTGAACTAAAGCCCAAGGAGACAGTAGGAATGGAAACACGGTTTCTGGCTGCTGTCCTGTGTTGTAGAAGCTGTGTAATTTCTATCTAATCCAAGTCATGTCAGTGGAAGCGAGGTCATCAGGTTTTAAATATTACTGTGATTTTTTTTCTCATCGAAAAACAACCACCCATTTAAGTTGTTATGGTGCCTGTAGCCTAATCTAGGAAACATAGGGTGCATGGCAGGGGACATCCTGGACAGGATGTCATTGCAATTTCTTTGCAAGGCACACATTCATATTCACTGTAGGTATTTTAAATATAACCAAAAGCCTAACGGCATGTTTTTGGAATGCAGGAGGAGGATGGAGTACCTTCAGAAAACTTGCATATACATACAAACTCCAGGCACAGTTATATGCCTGTGACTTTCATTCTAACATCTGCTTAATTTATTCTATCAAACTGCATTCCATTACTTTTCTGATATGACAATGATACAGTTCTTTCTTCTTCTTATGCATACTGCTTCGTTTTTTAATTAGATTTCAGGCCACTTTTAAAGAGCATAACAGCATTCCAGCTTATTACCAAACAATTAATGAATGCTCCCTGACCATTGAATAAAGAATTAACCAGGTGACTCATTGTTTTAATTAAGCTGAACGACATTATTTTCTTGGAACACGCTGAACCGAACCAAATTAAGAAAACATCCTCTTTTTCATCAGCTCCAGCAAAATTGTGAGCTTCTCTTACAGAGGCTGCAGCATGCGTTTACAGGTATCGATAGCTTATCTAATTAGTATTTTGTTACTCATCATAAGTAGGGAATGGGGAGGACGTGTTCCACTGTAGGATAAATGCCTTTCTTTGTGCAATGTGAATATCTCAGTTATTTGAAAAGCTTAAATATCTCTTACACTTATTTGGGCATTCATCGGAAGTTCAGCCTAGCTGTACTTATGCCTAATCGACTCCTTGACAACCATATGTTTGTAATGTGCTATTTGCCCCACTTGCACATCACTTTGAACATAAACACTGCTAAATAAAATAAACGTAAATGTAGAAGCACATGCCCGTGACGGACTGGCATCCCATTCAGGGTGTTCCCTGCTTTGTGCCCTGTTTTGTCCAGGATAGGCTCCAGGCTTCCCCTAACCCCTAACTGGATAAGTGGTTATGGATGGACGGAAAGCACATTTTCTGGGGTTTCTTTCAGGCAGAGAGGAACGTTAATTAGGACAGTTGCTGTACTTTGTTGTCAGGACTCCCTCCATTTCAGCTGCCTGTAATAGCTATTTTAAACATTTATTTCCCTATACTTGCTGTATACTATATATGTGGACCACAGTGAGCACTCATTAACATGTCAAATGTAACATGTGGTGTAAATACAATTAATAGGCCTAGTACTTTTTGTATTCTCTTTTTTGTTACTTGTACAACTGGTGTTTTTGGTTCCCTCCTCCATAGAAAGCATCACTAAACCCAAATCTTATTGCATTTTCTCAAATGTGTTATACTCCTTCAGAACTCATACATGTGTTGAATGAAGAGGAAAAGAGAAGTAGGTAGGATTTGTTATACAACATTTCTATTAATGTTCTAACTTCATTCTACTGACTGTCAGGTGACGGCTGAGTTTGAGTGGACCTGACTATAATTTGAGTTTGTTATAGAAGGAGCTCTTTCAATAACTTAACAGTGAAGATATAATGTTTGCTGTGATTTCCCAAAAATCCCTATATGCCGGGAACAACAGTAATATAAGTGAAAAGTAAACATACTGAACCCATTATAAGTCCTGAGCCTATTTGCTGTATACCACACTTCTGAAATATCTCAACAGAACTCCCCTAGGGCCATTCTTATCATTACAAGTTTGGCAAACCAGCCACTATGTATGACAGAGGCAACATTAACTGAACACAGCAGTCTGTCAGCATCATGGACATCGAGAGAGGAGAGCAAAAAGAAACAGGTGCTCAGACAGTCCCTGCATCCACACATCCAGGGATAAAATAAACCAATCAACAATACCAGAGTATATTTAGCAGTGGGTTCAATACTTACCAGACATTCACAAAAATTCTCTGTATTTACTCTATTAAAACATGACAAAAACAAGCAAACCCCACAATTACAAATTCATGTATATTTGTGAAATTACAGACACACGGTGGTTATTCAATTACTATGTTTAATAAATTCTGAAAATGTGAAATAAACCAGCTCCTGTTGTGCATTCACACGCGCATTGGGCTTTGACAGTCCGTGACATTTCAAGATAGGAGTCCCAAATGGAAAAACAAGGAATTTCTTAACAAATGGTTATTACTGAAGACATATAACACTTTGAAGGTTCATTCCAATGTGTAATATACGTACACAATATCACCAGTGTATACAGAGCCCACTAACAGCCGTGAAGCTTTTAAATAATAATACAAGCCAACATGTCCATTATTTTTCTCTGCAGGAGTAACAAAACCAAAGAAACCAGCAACTAACTTTCAGCTAGTGGTTGAAGAACATATACCAACCCATAGACCTATAATTACAATGCACTTTGGTACTTGTGAAACCTGTCCATAATTTTTGTACCCAGCCAGAAATAAAGAAATTAAATTAAACCTCCAGACAGTTAGTTGTTTTTGTTGATTCAGTGTTACCCATCATATTTATGAAACCAGATAATTAATGATATCCTTGTAACAGATAGCGGGTGGCTCACAACCATTTTGCTTTCACTGTGCAGGGGTCCCATCCAGTAATATCCATTTTCTCTATATAATGTTTGCTTTTATATATCCATTTTCCAGAACCGCTTATTCCATTCTGGGTCGTGGGGGGTCCAGAGCCTATCCCGGAGGCTGTGGGTGCAAGGCAGGGAACAACCCAGGATGGGGCGCCAACCCATCGCTG
>JAAGVU020000092.1:12108355-12119649 GCA_011763525.2 Mormyrus iriodes | reverse complement strand
TAAAATATACAAAAATAACCATATAAACATATGGTTTTTACTTCGCGGATTTTCACCTTTCGCGGGGGGTTCTGGAAGTTGAATTTGCTTTGCTCAATTGTTGAGAATCGTGAGTGTAGCTAGAAATTCTGGACCCCCTGATGAGATGTCACATATATAATTTTATATATTCAAGGGCCCCTGTCAAGTGCTAGGCCCCCTGAATCTGTCAGAGTATGCATGCCCCTGTTAAGAATAGTTTAACTAGGCTGTAATATAGAGCATCCTGCACCCTCCATGGATTTTCACTTTAATTAATTTAGTATTATGATACGCTTTCCTAAAGTTATTGAATTGACTATTAAAAGGGGTCATGCCAGGTCTCGCAAATATGCGCCAGAATGCATGAGTGGGCTGGAGCTGCATCCAGATAAGTTACGATATATTTGGTGCATTGCTATGCTGTGTAGCAAAAAATGTGGTACACACAGTTTCATATTCACTGGGCCAATTTGAGCCGCTTTCCCTGATCATCAGTGTTTTTCTGCATTCTTACCTGATTAGTCCAAACTCAGCGCAGTATAGCTTTTACACATTTATGTAATTGTATTGTGTTTAAGAAGGCAAGACCAAAACTTTTATGTTCTTTAGGTTACTAACAAAGGCCAAGAGACTAGTCTCCACTTGCCTCCGTATAGTATATGGCAACCTATGTTATATTTTTAGTTACATAAAACTATTGTGAGTTTGGAACTGATGATTTCAATATGAAACCAGACACCAAAGTATGTGAATGTCTAATTATTGGCTTTGTTTCCCCCCTAATTATTCAATTTTGGATTGTACCTGTCCTATTGTTTCAAGTTGCTGTAATTTGTATAATGGCAGAAGCCACCATCACAGGTCTCAAAAAATTTATGATGAACTCTGTGGGACAATAAAACGATCATTTAATTAAATAAAGTTGATGCTGTTGTGTTTAAATATCTTTTCATTTTTTCCCTAGGCATTCATATATTTGCAGACTAGAAAAACCTTGCTTGACATGCTTATCATCAGGTGAAAATAATGCCTTCCCTGTCATGAACATATCATGTGTACATAGTAAATTTATAGTTCAAAGGAATGAATCATAAAATGAACTGCACTTGAAAAAAAGGTGCATAAAATGCATGGTTGATCTGAGAGTGCAATTTGCCTGGTGTAGAAGGAATGGACTGATGTGAGGTCATATCCTGTGATCTTTGATGCCTTGGATACCATGTAGTCCAGCTTCCTCTTCATTTGTGTGTTTGAAGGTTCTGTTTAATTCTGTACTTCTTCAGTTGTCTGAGGAAATATAGTCTGTACTGAGCTACATGTGCAACAATGAATTAGTTTGCTGTTCAGAAGCACTCATGAACCTGATATTGACAAGAAACTTGTAAAAATATTATTTTAAATTTTAAGCAGGATATTATAAGGATATTATAAGGACCCACAGGAAAACAGTGGAAATCAGAAATTTAAATATTTAATTGCCGGTATATTCCTTCTTGCAGAAGGTAAGGAAAACCGATATGGTTCTACATTTATAATATTTTGTGCAATCATTTTAGATACAATAATGACTCATTAATCTCAGTTTGCTCTGGCCATTACAATAAGTAAAAAACTATTAAAACAACTGGACAATACAATTTAGTAAAAGAATTGCTGGTGATGGACAAGCACATTCTACTTAAGTGGCATACAAAATATTGATGCAGAAAGGTCATTAATTTTCTTGAAATAATGAAATCATATCTGACTACCTTGCATTTCAATCACTCTTTTATTATTAAGGAATCATGCTTTAATGTCTTGATTGTGATACCATTTTAAGGCACTTTAACACGGTTTGTTACCAGGGAACAGCAGATGTCACTGTACAGCGACAGAGGAAGCCAGTAGAGCAGAGTGAGAATCCACAGTGAGCTGGTTTGCGTTCACCGCATTCTTCTCTCCGCAGGCCCCTCAGCAGCACGCAGCCTTATTTTGACCGATGTACTAATGGTGAGGCTGGCAGCTCTGTGTTATCCTGTGATTTATTTGTGATCCTGGGAGCATTCAGAACACCCGTTATACAGGGTGAAAACAATATTCAATGAACTCTCCTGTGCACTCTGTATACTGCTGAGCTGTGTGTGAAACGTCACAGAATTGGGAACAGAAAAAATAACTGCAATATAATAGCCTGTGTTGGAAGAATAGTTTAGGTTGGTTAAGTTGTGAATCTCTCTGAATAAAAATGCACAATTTATAAATAAAAAAAGGTAACATTTTGATGATATCAGTATGGATAAAGAAATTATATTAACAAGGAAGATCGAGAGTTTTTAAAATGCTGATGACATAACACATGGCGCTGATGACAATGTGTGGCTACATTGTGGCTACAAAACGAAAGATAAAAAATGTTAAACTTTTTACTTGATTTGTGCATGTATATACACAGTATATGCGCGTTTGTTTAAACTTAAGTTATATAAGAGCCAGAGACCCTGTTTATTGTATGGAATTATATCACATGTGCTGGATTATTGGATCATGCTTGTTAATATATGGTAAAACAAATAGTTTTCTGTTCTACTTTGAATTACTCTGATATAAATTATAACGATCAGCCATAACATTAAAATGACCTACCTGTTTTGTGCAGGTCCCCCTCATGCTGCCAACTCTGACCGTTGAGGCATAGACTCCATAAGACCTCTCAAGGTATCCTGTGGTGTCTGGCACCAAGTCATTAGCAGCAGATCCTTTAATTTTTGTAAGTTGTGAGGTGGGCTTGTCCAGCACATCCCCCAGATGCTCAATCACAGTGTGATCTTCGGAATTTGGAGGCCAAATCAACACCTTGATCTCTTTCATGTTCCTCAAACCATTCCAGAGCATTTTTTGTAGTGTGACATGACACATTATCCTGCTGATGGCTGCAGGCCACTGCCATCGGGGAATACCATTGCCATGAAGGGGTGTACTTGGTCTGCAACAATGTTTAGGTAGGTGATACCTGTCAAAGTAACATCCACATGAATGCCAGGACCCAAGGTTTCCCAGCAGAACACTGCTCAGAGCAACAACATTCAATATTCTTTATTTGTCACATTCATAGTTCAACAAGAACAACATGTAGTGAAATGTAAACCTGGTCACTCCTAAGACTGGGTAAGAATATTAAATGAATTAAGAAAATAGATCAAAGAAAAAATTAAGAAAAAGCTGACTCAGAAGATATACAGGTACATACGTTCAAAGTACAATATAAAGTACAGTGTGCAATTGTGTTCACGTAATAGTTGTAAGGCAAATGTATGACGGCAGATAGAGTTATTGTTAGGAGTTCAATTTGGATTATTGAGATAATGTTAAAACCTGCGGTTGGCATGTCCTGGTTGAGAAGTCTTCTTCTAGCTTCTGGAGAGATGCTCCTTCTGAGTCTCTCTGTTTTGGCCATAATATTTTGGAGACATTTTCCTGATTTCAGCAGCCAAAACCGTTACTGAGGTGAGACGAGTCCCTGACGATCCTTGTTGTTGTGGTCCTGCATCTCCTGATGTAAATCACACTGCCCCTGCCTGCTTGTTTTCCTCCCATAGTGCATCCTGGTGCCATCTCTTTCCTAGGTTAATGCTGCACATGCACCCAGCTGTCCATATGATGTGGCAGAAAATTAGACTCAAAAGACCAGGCTATCTTTTTCCATTGCTCCATGGTCTAGTTCTGATACTCACATGCCCAGTGCCCAGTGTAGGCACATTCAGTGGTAAACGGGGTCACACATACCAGATGAGCACATAGACCGGATCTTTGGCTGTGCAACCCCAAACACAGCAAGCTGTGATGTACTGTGTGTTCTCACACCTTGCTATCATAGACAGCATTAACTTTTTCAGCAATTTGTATTACAGTAGCTCTCCTGTGGGATTAAACCAATCAGGCTAGCCACCTGCATCATTGAGCCTTGTGCACCCATGACCCTGTCACCAGATCACCAGTTGGCTTTCCTGGGACACCTTTGGTAGGTACTGACCACTGGACACTGTGAACACCTCACAGGACCTGTTGATTTGGAGATCTGCTCTGACCCAGTCATCTAGCCATCACAATTTGGCCCATGTCAAAGTCGTTCACATCCTTATGATCACCTATTTTTCCAGCTTCCAACACATCAACTTCAAGAACTGACTTCACTTGTCTAATATATAATGGCAGGTGCCAGTGTAACAGGATAATCAGTGTTATTCACTTCACCTGTCATTGGTTTTAATGCTACGGCTGATATGAGTATGATACGGTCGTATATTTACCTCATTCAGCACTTCCATTATGATCTGGTTGTTAGGGGTGTAAATCTTTGTGCCCAAGAAGATTAAATTTGAAGATGATTATTTGTTGAGTGATTCAATGCATCAGAAATCTTTCATTTCTACCACGACGTAATTCAGTTATTTCATTATTCAATCTGATCATTTTAATAACCTAAATTCAAACCTTTTTAATTTCACTGAAAAAATGCACAAATATGACAAAATTAATTACACATTATCAATGGAATACAAAAAACTAGAATCTCAGGACATTCATTTTTATTGTTTTTATTTACATGGAGAACAAGCCAGCAGATGTAAATTGTCAGAAAGGCCGGCTACTGAGCTATGTAGAGGAAAACTATATTTGAATAAATGTACAAAACTTAAGTTTTGTAATTTGTTCTGTCAATAGTTTTGTCTTCGTGTTATCTCAGCATAGCTAACATATTATTTTCAAGACACTCTTTCTTTTCAAGGTTTGCTTTCAGAAAAAATAACTGATCCACATGCTCTGCAGTGAGAGCACTTCTTTGTGCATTAACACTCTCCAGCAATACTGAACATTTGCTCTGCTGATACACTTGTACCCGAGATGCACAAGTAATCTTTTGCTAAAGTGGACAGCAAGGGGAATTCTATGAATTTTCCACCAAGTCAAATAGTCATTACCTAACAATAGAGGTTCTCTCTTCTTATATTTGTGAACTTCTCTGCCAAAGTCCGCAGAAGATTTTACAGTCTCTGAAGCTGACTTGTGGAATTCATCACATTTACTACAGAAACAGCTCCTATGTTTTAAATAGTACAGATATAAGATAACATTCTTATTATATTAGGAAAATTTAATTACACATTTTTATATATGAATTAAACTATTACTCACTTGTGTATTTATACGGGATCTAACAATGCCTGAACTTTCTTGCACTAAAGAAACGCCATTTCCCAAAAGCGTCATGGTAAAAACATTATCACTGATCAGTCAGGTAGCCCTTCCTTTATGAATATTAATGAGCCTTCCCCTGCCATCCAGCATTTTGGATATTCCCCGATGATGCTACTACTGTGTGCGTCTACCTGCAGCATGTGAGCGTGAGAGTGTAAGAGTGTGGAACCTGGAAGTTGCAGTGTTTTTAAGGAGGATCTTGCCCCCAAAAATCGAATATATATAAATCGATTCCAACGTTACAGATCAACGCATTTGAATCAGCACCTTAATAATTGATTCATCATAATGCATCTTTACACCTTTATTGGTTATAGAGTCCAGATAATGATTTGAGTGGTTTCATTTGCTGCATTGATAGTTTTGAACAAAAGGGAACTTGTGCACAATGAGTATAAATCAGATTTTATCGGGATTGATCAGATCCTGAAAAATGTGCTACAAAAATTTTTTTGTGAGTTTTGTTTGTTTTACAGCAATGTTTTTCAAACCAGTCCTTGGGGACTCCCAGATGGTGTACATTTTTCTTTTCTCCGAAGCCCTGGGAGTTGGGAGAGAGCAAAAATGTGGACTGTTTGGGGGTCCCCGAGGACTGGTTTGAGAAACACTACTTTAGAATGCTAATACCAGCAACCTAGACTTGTCTGGGATTGTGTTTGCCACAGTACAATATTAATATTACAGATAAAACATGTCACAACAAAGTAATTCCCAGCATATGTTCATTATAGGAAAACTTTATATAACACTCTGGATACCACCTATGTGTAAGCCAGAAATTCTGCAGTATCAGGAACAGCTGCCAGTGTTCATGATGCCACAAGTCAGTAATAATCGCCGGCTTTCATTCAGCTTCCAGTTTTGTTCATCTCTGCCTCCCTCCTTCTCCCACCCAGGTAGATTACTCCAGTGGTGCCACTAAGCTGGTTTAAGCATTCAGCTATATTCTGATCTTCTATTGCAGCACTTTGGCAGAGAGTAAAGACAAATCCATGAAAAAGAAAAGATTTGTACTGCAGTGTCACTACATGACCACAGAGGGGGTCAGCTGTCTTGCTCATTACGGTCTCTTTTTGCACACACCCCCCAATCGATAACTGGCTTCTAACACAGGACTATGAAGTTAATCTCATATAGGAGCAGTTTATGGCTTAAGTAAAGGGTGAGATGTGTGTTTTTGTTCTGCTTTTGTTATAAAACTACATCCATTATTTACTGTACAGGGGATGAGACTGACCTTATGTCCTTTCAATAGACCTTATTTTTTCTGAGCTCTTTGATAAGGGGTGAGAATAAGTTTGAGGAATTGCTACTTGTATCCTATTACATCCAGAAATGTCAGACTCATCCTCCTCCTCATCATCATCATCAGACAATTTCTCTTTCTAACCTGTGATCCATGCTTCTACTTTGATGGGGTCTTCTGAATGAAGTCCCTCTTCTATAAACAGGGGAGGCCTGAGAAACCAGTTAAGGTGTATGTTCTTGTTTGTCACAGCCAACGAAAGCCTGATGGGAAGTGTCTCTGTTCTGCTGTTAGGGTAGGTGTTTGTATAGATTTAGCATGTTCTTTTTTGCACTGTTCCCTTTCATCATTGAGCAGTGGAAAGGATGCACCACAGAATTGCTACTAGAGTCCAAGGGAACTGCAGTGTTTTGTTGTTGCGCTGGGTGAACACTGCTGGTCCTGGCATGTGGCGCAGTGTGGCTCAGTAATTTCTGGCATGATGCTCCAGAGTCAGTCTACAGCAATCTATCTGACAACCCACAGCAGTCGCTTGCAGCTGGGTTTGAGCCACAGTTCCTGATGCTTGGCAGCTATGCAGATAGCCAGCAGCTGAGACCACTTCAAAGGTAAATTGCTTATTTATGGTTGGAAGCAGCTAGATTGAGGCTGGTGCATGTAACTCATAACCCATGGCTAAGCTAAAGGAGTGATGCATAAAAAACAGCTTTATTACGCAATTAATTTTTCAAGCCTTTTAAATTTTCATTTGATTAATAATAATATTTCTTGCAAAATCTGACCAATAACTTTTAAACCCCCTTCCAATCTCTCCATTATTGTCCCAGCGATGGTTTAGATACTGAGTGATCCATAGATGATTTGATTGTGATAAATTAAGTTTTTTTTCTCTGCAGTGATGTAAGAGTGTAAACATGTTAAGTGCATATACAAATATCAGAAGAGGATTCCCCTACATAGGCTCCGGACCCCCTGCGACCCATATGGAATAAGCGGTTATAGAAAATGGATGGATGGATTCCCCTACATGGTTTAAATTTTATTTAAAGCGTATTAAAATGCAAAATTTATAAAGAGCATTATATAATAAAAAGTTACATTTTAGCCTTGGAGACATTATCTTTTTTTTGAAAGTCATTAATTTGAAATACTTAAAAAAAAATTAGCTCTACAAAGGTATGATGTGAATTTAGTGTGCTGTCTTGCAAAATTAATAAAGATAATATTAAATATGACTTAACCATTCGCATACCCTGTTTTAAGAAAAAGAAGATGAAAGCAAAGAGCCATGTGACCCAGTCTGAATTGGGGAGATCGGGGTCCCATTCTTGAGCCAGGCCAGGGGGGAGGTCTTTGGGGAGCGCCTGGTGGCTGGGCCTCCACCCACTTGGCCCAGCTGAGCATAGCCCAAAAGAATAACATGGGCCAACCTCCTATGGGCCCATAACCTGTGGGAGGGGCTATGGGAGTCTGGTGCAATGTAGATTGGGTGGCAGTCAAAAGCAGAGGCCTCGGCAGACCGATTGTCGATTACCAAATCTAGCTTTAGGGACACAGAATGTAATCCCTCTCCAAACGGTCCAGTTATGGGTTTGAGGCTGGGCAGAAACCAGCCTCACCTGTTTTGTTTGGTTTTCCATAGTGTTTGTCATTAGTTCTCAGTGCTTTTCTGTTTTTGGTGTTTGTGTATTTCAGTTGATTCCATGTATTTTGTCTGGTTGCTTTAATTAACCCTTAGTGTTTGTTCATTTTCTCTAGTCTCTAGTGCTGTTTAATTGTAACATGCCACACCTGTTCCTTGTTTGCCCCGAGTCCTTATAATTGATTAATTGGTTACGATTCTCACCTGTCCTGCATTGTGTCTTGTTAGCTGTGTATTTAAATGCTTGTTCTGGTTCTGTTCTTTTATGGTTCATTGTAGTTGTAGCCTCGCCTCGCTTCGTGGGTTCTCTTAGGTCCCTCCTAGTTGATTCCTGTCTATTTCTGATCCCTCATGATTGTTTTGGTTTTGTAGTGTAGTGTTTTGTAGTGTAAATGCCTTGATATTCCTCCGGAGGATCTGGGGGAGGTGGCTGGTGAGAGGGCGGTCTGGGTATCACTGCTTAGGCTGCTGCCCCAACATCCTGAACCTGGATAAGCAGCAGATGGATGGATGGATTGATGGGATGGATGGATGAATACAGTTTTATACTTTTTCAGCTGAAATGGGTCAAAGGCCGTGAATAAAGATAAGACCAAGTATTTGAGTGACCCAAACAACAAAGGTTAAAGGCCATTACATACATTTGGTTTTACATTCCAGGGCATTCTTTTCATGCTTGTGTCCCTCACATTCACCTTACCTGGCCATTAAAGATAAAGTTTCTAGAAAGGAGTGAAATATATGAGAATCTGACTGAGAAGATATATGACTCAAGTCAAGAAGAGGAGGTCAGCTGACAGCATTTCTCACGTCTCTGTTCTATGTCTTCTGTGGGTTTATGCTTTCTGATGTATTTTTCTTTGATGTTTTAACATAGTTGTATTCCATATTACTGTATATTCCTGTCCCTTGTTCCATGAATTATATTAGGGCATAGCTGCTTGCCAGAATCCAATAAATCCACAAAAGATTGGAACTTTGAGTGAAAAGTAGAGAAGCAATAAAGTAGTTTTGTGCCTGGACCAGCTGAAGATCCTTTGGACACAGAACAGAAACAAGTCAGCTGATAGATCATACTGATGCTGAATTTGTGCTACGTGCTTGATAACAGCTGGAGAAACAGAATCAGTTATGTAATGTGCTACTGCAACTGGGTCAGAAGCACTCACACATCTGCTACGTCCACAGTTTTGTTTCAGATTCATGTTTCACACCAATATTATGGAATGAGAAAAGAATTTTCAGTAATTCAGAAGCTTCAGCCTGTTCAAGCATCAGTGACTATGTGATTTTTACAAGACTAGTAGTATTTTGAACACAGTGACTGCTTTTGACATACATTTAGAACACTGGAAATCTGTAAAATGTACAAAAAACCATTCATAGATGGGTTAGATTTTGTTTAATGTCACAATTAAATTAGTTTTTTAAGAAAGGCATTGGTGGTCAGTGGAAGTTTGTATGTGTGTATGTGTTCTGACTTTTCTCCATTTAGCCAGCAGGTGTCACTGACCACCCTGTTCCTTCCTCAGTGTTGTAGTCTCTTTCTTAGTCCTTAGTGTGTTCCCCTGCTCCCCAGGACTCCATGTAACTGAATGGGCTAAGCGTGCGGCTATGAAACTGTGATACCCTACCGTTGTGGGTTGTGTTCGACTTATTAGTTGTTTTCCCCTCGTTAATATATTCTTGTATTTTTAGTATAGGTCCTTGTTTTTGTATCCTTGTGTCTAATTATCCCAACCTGTGTTCAGTTTTGTAGTAATGTCATGTAACCCTTGTTCCTAGTCTTTCCTAGTGTTTGAGTCCATAGCGTTTGATCACCTTCACCTGTTCCCTTTAGCTCTGAGTCCCTCGTGTCTAATTAGTAATTGGTCCGCACCTGTCCCTCATCTAGCTTTGTTACTAGAGGATATGTGGCTGCCCTTGTACAATTCCTCAATTCCTTTGTTAGTCATTGTTAATGTAGGATTATTAGTGTTGTTTGATAATTCCCATGTGTGGGTTGCTGTTAGTGTTCTTTGTTACTGGTTTCCCCAAGTCTTTCCTTGTGTTTTAGGTCAGCCCATGTTCCTTCTGCTTGATCCTCCCAATCTCTTGTTCTGACCAGTGGCGATTACTCTAAGACTACATGGGAAGCTCCGCTTCCTCTAAAATGTCATGAAAAATTTTGTCAAATATGTACTGTTGTATTTACATTGCTATTACAAAGAGCGTGCTAGAACGTGTTCAACTTCATGACTAGCTCATTCAGAATCAACAATACTGTCTTGCAGGTTGTCTAACGTGATTTTTTTCTCATACATTACATTCCTGTGGCAGCACGACCCAGCAAAATCCATTAAAGTGCACCTTCAGGGAATGGTTCTGGCTCCATTTCTCTTCACCATCTACACTGCAGACTTCTCCTACAACTCCACCAACTGCTTCTTGCAAAAGTTCTCCGATGACTCTGCAATAGTCAGCCTCATCACTGAGGGGGACGACAAGGAGTATAGAGAACTGACCTGGGACTTTGTGGACTAGTGCCAGCAGAACTACCTCCAGATCAACACTGGAAAAACCAAGGAGCTGGTGGTAGACTTCCGCAGGCACAAGCAGCCTCCACTGCAGCCACTGAACATCCAGGACATGGACATTGAGGCTGTTGAGAGCTACAGGTACCTTGGTGTTCATCTGAACAATAAATTGGACTGGACTCATAACATAAATGCACTCTACAAAAAAGGGCAGAGCAGGCTGTACCTGCTGCGGAGGCTCAGGTCTTTTGGAGTGCAGGGGTCGCTCCTGAGGACCTTTTATGACTCTGTAGTGACATCAGCTATCTTTTACGGTGTGGTCTGCTGGGGCAGCAGCATCTCTGCTCGGGACAGAAAGAGACTGAACAGGCTGATCCGGCGGGCCAGCTCTATTCTAGGATACCCTCTGGACCCAGTGGAGGCGGTGAGCAACAGGAGAATGGTGGCTAAGCTGTCATCCCAGTTGGACAACATCTCCCACCCCATGCAGATGACTTTGACAGCACTGAGCAGCTCCTTCAGCGGCAGGATCCTGTATCCACAATGTGGGATGGAGAGATTCAGAAGGTCTTTCCTTCCAACCGCTGTCAGACTCTACAACAAAGTCCTTGCAGCTGACCACACACACATA
>JAAGVU020000092.1:12064175-12087018 GCA_011763525.2 Mormyrus iriodes | reverse complement strand
AGAGATGTTTGTGTTTGTTTGTTTGTTTGTTTGTGTGTGTGTGTGTGTGTGTGTGTGTGTGTGTGTGTGTGTGTGTGTGCACCATGTGTAGTATGAGCAATCTAGATTCTAGGTCAGCACAGTGGGCAGTGTGTTTGTGTTGTAAGAGTGAGTGGCATATGCTCACTAAAGCCATTTTATGTGCCCTCTCATACTTTGATTCCACGTCATTAATTCGTTTATGAAGGTTTAAAAAAATGGATTCAAACTCTATGATAGGCAAAATGCTGAAAATTAGCGTAAGACACAAAGACGAAGTTATCAAAATCTATTTAGTGCTTATGTGTAGCTTTGCTTGCTGACATTGGCATAACTCTTCTGGCTGACGATATTACAGGTGTTTGGAACATAGCATAGGAGTGAGAACATGTGGAAGGAAAACTACTTCATGGGGACATTTTTAGGCTATTAATGTCAATCTGTGTTAAATTATCCAAAAATACCGTCTTAGGAAAAACTGACAGTCAAATGTGGGAGTAGGTGAAATATGTGGAGTTAGTTCTTGAACACTGTCAAATTATCACACCAGTCATATAATTATTACATTTTAATTGCCATTATTTCAGCCACCTTTCAGTCATTCTCTCCATTCATCAAAAAGTTTGTTGTTGATAAACTGGCTTTACTAACTCACTAATTTTACAGTGATTTTTACATAGCTCATCAGGTGGCATTGTATGCTTTGTCCCACAAAGACCACAGTCTATCTCCAGCTCCCTTAACTTAGATATCGTCTGGGCACTGTGGATTCCTGTCATAATTTTAAAGGCCCTATTTTGCACTGGTGGAGAGCGCGACGTGAAGTGGTTTTGCTAGTTTCGTACCAGTGCATTGTTTATTTTCACGGCATGCGTGCACGTTGTCAAAATAGCGAATGATTCTGCACCCGCTTCACGCTCTTAGGAGTGTTTTTTTTTTTTTTTAAATGAAGCGTGGCCAGGTGCATTGTCGGCGCGTTGCTGTTCTACTACTTGAGTATATTGATTATATTTATCATATGTAGTACTGATTAAATGCCTCTCTGATGGTACTGCATGATGGATAAATATCTACCTATATTTCTCAGCTCCGTTTGCAGAAATGCAGCCTGAAACCTGCAAGGAACCTTTACTGTTCCTTACGGACACTCATCATTGTATCTCTTTCCAGCCCAATGGTGAACAAACTTCTGTTACAGCCAAAAATTTCAAATTTTAACTTAAAAGGTCAAGAGCAACTTCTGCCATTTTTATGCACCTCAGTTCCTGTCTTTGTGCATAGGTCAGTTGCTTGGCCTTGTTTCCATGTCAGAGGTATGGCTTTTTTGGCTGCAAGTCTTCCATGAAGACCAATTCTGACCAGACTTCTCTGGATTACAGATGGGTGTAATAGGGTTCTACTGAATAGATGGTGCCACTGGATGTTTCTTGATTGTGAAGCAATGATGTGCATGATGTGTCTTTCATTTGCTGCACTAAGTGTCCTTGGCTAACCACTGCATTTTCGCTCCTTGCCATTTCTTGTTTCTTTGTGCTTCTGCAGAAGAAGCTTCAGGATTCCAGTACAAGGTCCACTGCACCACTAATGCAGTACCAGGTCATAGTGGGGCCTGGAACTTATCTAGAGCAGAACAGGGCACAAAGCATGGGTACACCTTGGACAGGATGTCAGTCCACATTGGCACAAATGCACTATAGGTAGATTCACCAATAATTCACCTAACTGTCTAACTATAGGAAGAAAGGCAAAAGAAATCCAGAGATATAGAGAAAGACAGGAAACTCCACACACACACAGAGCAGGGGTGGGATTTGAACCTCAACCTCTGAGAAGTACAGCATTAGTGGTCCCAGCCTTGTCCTTCAGCATTAATAACAACTAAATCTGTAAACAATGCAAGCTGCATTGTAGAAATATGCCCATGGAGCCAGTTTACTTTCCCTTCTTTGAAGTTGCTTGACAGCTTTTCAGACCTGTCATGCTGCCCTTTTTCACAAAAAAGAATGTTTGAGTGCTTTAGTTTTGCAATGTACAGCAGGGGTTTGCTTGTGTTTTTCGTTATTGGTAGTATCTATGGGAAGCGACTGTCGAAAATTTGAGAGGTTTACTCCTGTAGTACTGTGATTGCAGTCGGCTCCTGTGGAGACCAGGTGCCTCCAGAGCATCCAAATCACGGCTGGAAAAAAAACCCCCATCCTATTCATTATCACATAGCACCATAAAATAACACCCAGAGATTCAAATGCTGATAATCAGCTGCTGTATCACAATGCAGTGTTTCATCCAAACCCTCATCCAAGTATAAAGCTGGGTTTAAGTCAAGGTCATTGTTTTTTTTAAATCTAAATTCAAATATACAACCATAAATAAAAAACAACAGAAATCCCTTTATTAGGTACATCTAGGTAGTAGCTACATAAATGTCATCCACAAATCTGCATTACAAATTTAAATATACTCAGTATTAATAAAGTGGCACGTTTTTCTTCGTGAATTTGCAGTTTCATTTTAAAAGACTTTAAAAATGGCTTGACTACGAAGATTTATACTGACTGACCACAAAAACATAACTAGGCCAATCCTGCCTCTCAGTTGTACAGATGTATCATAATGCAGCGCAATATGCCTTTAAAATATATAAACACATTAAACGTTCTTTGCAAATACTATGCTTATGAGGCACTTGAATGAGAAATCAGGAATATAAGAAGTATTGCATATTTAAACCATGAAGATACCAATATGCAATATTCTTCATAAAAACAATTTTAGTGATGTGATTAAGGTGTTTCACTGACACTGTAATCAAAAGTCAATTTTTTCTTTCAATCTTTTTATATAGCTAGATATTCTATCCATCTTCCAAGCTCTTATGCTAGTTAGGGCTGCCTGGGTCCTCTCTCAGGCAGCACAAGGCTGTATGGGCTGCTAGTCCTTCACAGGGCACATACATGGAGACATTCTAGCATACACTATGTGCAGTTTAGAGATTCCAATTAGCCTAACTGCATGTTAGTCACCCCACGGAGGTGTGAGGAAACAGGGCTTTCCAGTGACTCACCCTGCTGCCTATCAGCTAGACATTTCAGACATTCCACAGCAGGGCATTTTCTGGGACTTAAGCTGTCAGTCTTCATGTTTTAAAGTGTGCGGTCTCAACTGCTACATTACCTTTCAATCTATTTGACACGTACCTGGTATTTTTCCTGAAAATGCCTGGGCCGAAAGTACAAATTTATTGTATATTTTCCCCCATATTTCTGGTGTTTTCCTTAATGTATTTCTTAATAACTGCTTCACTTCCATTAATACAGCAAATGGCATCTAAAATAAATCCCTCATTCTCCTGAAAACTGCCTTTTTGGGTCAAACTCAATTCTTAAGGTACAGAGATCTCCATTCAAATGACCACTGAATACGTGAAAGTGATTTCATCATATGCGCATAATTCACCCTACACTAGGATTGAGGCTCCTTCACTTGACCTGCAATGTCTAGCACTGAACATTAATAATCAAGTGCTTTTTCATGAGACTACAAAGACAGGCTGGAATCACAATGTGTGGAGAAACCAGCACAAGTCATCTGTAGAATAGCCTGTAGGCCATCACCAACTACAAAGAAGTTTCAGATCATAAATTCTCATGTCACACTACCTGATGGGCAGAATAACTTTTTTGCAAAGTTTGAGCCTGAAAAAATATTGACCAGAAATGCAAAGCTCTCAGAACTTTCTGAACAGGATGTAAGGATGTCTTTCATCAAGGTCCAAACAACAAAAGTTTATGGCCCTAATGACATTGATTCTTGTGTTCTAAAGTCTATTACTGGACATTGCTATGTCCCTGATCACTGTCTCCCTGTGCTTCCAGAAGACCATAATTCTTCCTCTGCTGAAAACCACAGTTTCCTGGTGTGAATGTCTACCTGCCAATGGCAGTGTTTCTCAAACTGGCCCTTGAGGATCCCCAGACAGTCTAAGTTTTTACTCCCTCCCAGCTAAATGTGGACTGCCTGGAAGGGAGCTGGGAGGGAGCAAAAACATCACCGTCTGAGGGTCCCCAAGGACCAGGCTGAGAAACAACGGCCTATGGTATTAACCTCAACGTTATTGTTCTGGACTCTTTGAATCCCGTACAGTTTGCATTCCAGGGGACTAGGACAGTGAATGATACTGTATCTCTGGCTCTTCATATCACCCTTAAACATCTGGACAAGAAGAACACCTATGCGAGGATATTATTTATTGACTTCAGGTCAGCCTGTAACACCACCATTGCAGGCAAACCAGATGGGCAAACTCGGGTAACTGAGCCTCAGCAATCTATCTGTAACGGAGTCCTTAACTGTCTGATTGACCGACCCCAAGTTGTAAACAAAACATCACATTTTACTGTATATATTTGCTTTACATTAATGTCTGACCCATAGAAGTTTATCCCAGTCAGAGATATGATGAGCCTAGGGACTACCCAAGGAAGGCACAAGGTAGCAGACATCCTGGATGCTATGCTGATTTGATTCTATTTGATTTCATTCATTTACATATAGCACATTTCATAACAGATTCACTCCAAGGCACTTCACATGGGTGTGTTGTAATACATTCCTACATCATTTATACAGAATAATTCAAAAACAGAGAGTAGGGAAGACTATGAAATGAAAGAAAGAAAGCCAGATGGCAACAGAGGTGAGGAACCAAAAACTCCCAAGCAGGGAGAAAAAAAAAAAACGCCTGGGGGTCCATGGTCAACTGGTCTCCCAACCCCCCCACCTAAAAGCAAGGTATAAACTGTGGTCAAGGTTAAAGCCAAAGTTTATCAGTGAATTTGTTTTCCATGGCAACCTGTGCAGCATGGCAGATTGAAGGCTGCACCCACAATGTTAAGTTCGTAAGTCACATCACCGCTCCATGGGACTGAACCAGGACTCCAGCTCAGATGGATTCCACTCTGGACATGTGGGAATGATGGCAGAGAACATGGGGGGTCAGAACATGCTTCAGAAGATGCAGATAATGCAGATACAGTAATGGAGTGGCTTAATAAAACAATGATGTTTCCTCACCTTTCCCCTTCATCAGCTTCCCTACAAGACGCTGACTGAATATTTTGATTTTAGCTGTGAATCCTGGGATTCTGTGCAATGTCAAGACTGAAGAGCTTGTGTGATTTACAGTGTGGAAAGAATACTATAGATCTCTATTGATAATGTTTGCCACCACTATTTTCCCGTTTGGGTAACTAAATACTCCAAGCATTAACACGATCAAAGAAATAATGCGTTATGACTTTAATGCCAACATGTTATAGCTCTAAAAAAAATGTTGACCACGTTTATTTCATTAAATGGTTGAATACAACGTTCCAGGTTAGGACAAAATTCCATAGCACACTCTGCCGCTCTGCTCTAACCACTTATCCTGCTGAGGGCATTCTGGAGCTTATCCTAGATAGCATAGTGCACAAAAGCTGGGGTATACCCTGGATGGAATGCCAGACCATCACATGGCACTACAATTTACTATTAAAAATAATTGTTCAGTTCAATTATGACTTATCTATCATTATACACTCACAGGCCACTTTATTAGGTACACCTTGCTAGTACTGGGTTTGACCCCCTTTTGCCTTCAGAACTGCCTTAATTCTTCATGATATAGAGTTGTTTGAAAATTCCTCAGAGACTTTGATCTATGTTGACTTGATAGCGTCACTGTTGCTACAGATTTTTCAGCTGTACCTTCATGATGCGAATCTCCTGTTCCACCACATCCCATAGGGGCTCTATTTGATTGAGATCTGGTGACTGTCGAGGCCATTTGAGTGGAGTGAACTCATTGTCATGTTCAAGAAACCAGTCTGAGATGATTTGAGCTCTGTGACATGGCACGTTATCCTGTTAGAAGTAACCATTTGACTGCAGTGTAGGGTACACTGCAGCCAAAAAGAGATGGACATGGTCAGCAACAGTACTCAGGTAGGCTCTGGCATTTAAACGATGCCTAATTGGTACTAAGGGGCCCAAAGTGTGCCAACAAAATATCCCCCACAGCATTACACCATCACTAACAGCCAGAATTGTTGATACAAGGAAGGATGGATCCATGCTTTCGTCTTCTTTATGCCACATTCTGACCCTACCACCTGAAAATCACAACAAAAATCAAGACTCATCTGATCAGGCAACATTTTTCCAGTCATCCATTGTCCAATTTTGGTGAGCCCGTGGCCACTGTAGTCTGTTTCCTGTTCTTAGCAGACAGGAATGGCACCCTGTGTGGTCTTCTGATGCTGTAGCCCATCTGCTTCAAGGTTCAACGTGTTGTGTTCAGAAATGCTCTGCTGTATACCCTGGCTGTAAGTTAACGTTGCCTTTAAATTAGCTTGAACCACTCTGGCCATTCTTCTCTGGTCTCTGCCGTCAACAAGGCATTTTTGCCCAGAGAACTTCACTTTTTTTTGGCCCATTTTCTGTAAATCCTAAAGGTGGTTGTGCATGAAAATCCCAGTAGATTAGCAGTTTCTGAAATACTCATACCAGCCTGTCTGGCACCAACACCCATGCCACGTTCAAAGTCATTTAAATCACCTTACTTCCCCACTATGGTGGTTGATGTGAACATTAACTGAAGATCTGTACCTATATTTGTACCTGTATCTGCATGATTTTATTCATTGTGCTGCAGACATATGATTGGCTGATTAGATATTTGTTTCAGCGAGCAGTTGAACAGGTGTACCTAATTAAGTGGCCAGAGAGTGTAGATTAAAAAAAGGAAAATATTAAATACAGTCAACCTTTCCACATTGCGGGGGTTAGGGTTGCAGGCCCCGTGCGAACAGGAAAAACAATTTACAAGTATATGTACAAGTATAAGTAGATTTACAATTTTTTTTGCCCTCTTGGCAAGTGGAGTGGCGCAAAGCTAGGTGAAAATATACAAGAAGCAAAGATCACCGCACAATGTCATGCGAGAGGCTGCCAGGATTAACTGGGGAATGGGATCCCCTTGCATTTAATCATACTAGGAATATATAAATGCAGTACATTGAAGAATTTGACCTTTAAAAAATGAGATGCTACTTTTAATCACTGTTGCATTACTTGTCCTATAAATGGTATTACTGAATATTTTGTTAGTTTTTTCTTTCAGGATGACAATCTTTTTGACTGTGAAGGACAATATTTTATCCTACAGAACCCGATTTTAGATGTTTTGGCAGCTCTTGCACTGTGGCAGATGGACTCAGCTGGACTCATTTCCATCACCAATCTAGAATTTAGGCGGGTATCCAATAATGTTTTAATTACTGTTGAACTTACTTACACAGGAATTAGTGTTACTGAAATGACTTGCATAATAGGACTACATGTTCTATCCCTGGACTGTGGCTGCACTAATTTGGATCTCAGACATATAATTAATAGTAGATTTAATAATTTTCAATGAGTGCCTTACATTATAATTACACTCTTAAGGCAAATTAATTTGTTTTAACATTGTAGCATCAGAACTGCTGTACTGGCACAGCGGTCATGCTACCATCTTCTCATCAGGAAAAATACATAGCAATAAGTGTGCAATAAAAAGCGAAATCCACAGGTCAGCCATAACATTAAAACCACTGACCGGTGAAGTCAATAACGTTGATTATCTCATTACAAGGGCACCTGTCAACCAGGGTGAATCAGAACTGTGTGTTGTACCTACCACTAACCCTAGTCAGGCACATCTCAGACATTTTGTGGGATAAATTTCAGCCTTAATGCAATAGTAGACAAACACATGGAACAGAACAGAGATGGCATTAAATAACCCAAAATAAAGTCCTTACTGCATATGATTTTTCTACTCAACATTTTTTAGAGGTGGATGCGAGTGCGACAGGGGTGGGTGCTGTTTTACTGCAAGATCACGAGTGAGAATATAGCATTTTTCTAAGAAATTTAATAAACATCAACAGCATTATGCTGCCATTGAAAAAGAGACTTCAGAGCATTTATGGGCTTTGCAGCATTTTGAAGTGTATGTAGGATCTAGTTCTACTTCCTGTATTGCACATGTACCATCACAACCAATGGTTGATGCACTGGATGCTTTAGTGCAGGATTATAACCTAATCATTAAACACAACGAGGGACTTACAATATCGTGGCAGATTCGTTGTCCCATGCACCCCATGTAGGGTAAATTTGTGAGTTAAGGTGGCTCAGCTCTTAGGGGTGGGCATGTTATTTGGGGACACAGTGTTTCGTTTGTGCCGTCTGTTTCTTTCTGTGTGTGTTTGTGTGTGTCTGTGTCTGTGTGTTGGTGCAGTCTCCCCGCTAGGTTCTTGGGAGGAGCCTGCATGCAACGATGGATCATTTTCACCTGGTGCTCATTATTTGGGAGGGGCTTGGCTAAATTTGACTGAGTCAGGAAGGTGAGATCACTTTTTTTTGCCTCTGTTGCTGACTGCTGTGGTTTGCCTTTTGATAGGATGCTTGTCACACATACACAACTACAGCAGACACGAAAGGGAAGTGACCTTTGTTATCCTTCCTCTAGAAAGAAGACTGCACCCAAACAATCACATCATCCAACAGAAAAGCCACAGGTTTAGCCTTGGCCCGCTCCTCTTTGTTTGCAAAAGGTTTTTTTTTTGTTCTTCCCAAGAAGCTACCAAGGGAGGCCTTTTTCTTTTTAGACAGGGTTTCTTGTAAAGATTGGAGCTCCCGCCTCTGGCACCATTGACTGGCTGGCAGTTATTTCAGCAAACAGGTCCCTTTGTTTCATCCAACTCTCTGAAATTGTAGATAGCTTACTGGGGATCAAGCAGTGTGCTGATTCTCAAAAGTTTCTGTTAGACAGTTTTGATCTTTGACAAGATTGTTTATTATTTTCCCATCATCTGTGTCAAGACCGCGGGGACGAAGGTGAGGCATGATGCAGGCAGGAAGGGAACAAGCCAGGGAGAGCAGGCTAAGAATCACTCCGTGTGGGAACTTTATTACGGCACAGAGGTAGACACACGACAGCAGAGCATAACATCACTACAATGACCCAACAAGGGAGCACGGGACTGGGGAACTCTTATACACTAGCTACAGATCAAGAGGGTGAGATACAGGCGTGGCTGAAACACTGGGGAAAGACTGGTAGGGCAGGGCTGGACATGACAATCTGCATGTTGTCCTCAGTTGGCATTAACATTTTGTACTGCATCACTGGAGTAGCAAAAAAATAGTGACGTGATAGTGATAAGATTCTGCTGACAGAATGTCTGTTAAATTGGTGACAGGGTTTAGTTGACTGGTGTCAACCTCCAGCACTGCTGTGCTGCCATGTTAACTGTGGCAATGGATGCTAGCTTTTTACATCCGTGAACAGTCATCTTATTGCAGGAGTCTGTGTAGGAATCATCCAGAAATTAAGCAATAAACAGCATGGGTTAAATGAGTGAAATAATAGAATTTTCTTCTTATCACTTTTCCAGTCCTTTACAACCTCACTGAAACTCTTGACTAAGTAATCTGCTGTGTGACATTCTGTCATGAACATCGCTGCCAGATGCTTCAACTGATTGGTCCAGTCCTTATCAGTGTAGTGCTCAATAATATACATATAGAGTGTGTCAAGCCCAGTGACGACATGCCTGTGGTAAGAGTCACATAGCTTGCGCTCCTGATGTCTCATCACTTTGCCTTTGATCCTGTTGTATAGCTCAGAGATGTGTATTGAGACATTTGTGTAAAGTATTTCTGGCATGGTTGATCATACTGGTGGTCAAAAATTAGTGCCATGACTCAAAAATCTGCTCCTCCACAAGATTGAGTAGTAGCATTTCTTTGGCCAAGAATTGAGAAACTGAGAGTGTGCATTTAGGGTGTGCTCACACTAACTGATCTGTTGCCCGGGCACATTTGACCCCCGAAGTCCAGTTCGTTTGACTAGTGTAATCACTCTGTACTGTACCCTGCTTGGAGAGGTAAGCCAGAGCAGGATTCGTTGGACTCAGGCACAGTAAAGATATAGTGTGATTGCTAACCATGCCCAGATGTGAATTTTCATTTTACAGGGTTGTTTGGGAAAACTCATTTATATTCATGAGAAGCACTACCTGATTGGCCGGTGAACATGCTCCCATCAACTTTTTTTGATATACACTCAAAAAATAAACGGTACCAGCGGCTGTGACGCATATAATATGCAATGTCAGATTCACCATATATGACAAACCACAAGGCACTACTGCCTAAGCATGCCTGTTGAAATGAACTAGAATGCTACTAGATATAGTTAATTCAAAGAGCTGGAGCACTGCACTGCTGTTTGCTAATCGCTCTAATTTTCTGTCCTATACTGACATTCACTGAGCAACATAGGTCTATTTTACTACATACATTGTGTTAAGGCAATTTGCACCGATTGCCAAATCAGCCTCTTTCCTTGGATTACTGCCAAAGATGGTGCCAGGTTATATTTAAAAGTCTGTAAGCCTAGTGATGAAAGTTCTTAAAATGACATGTTACTAAGCATTTTAAATGTATAAAATACAATCTCAAAGCATTTTGGTACAAATTAAATTTGATCTGAGGGTTAGGGGCCGAAGATCCCCGCGGATGTGAAAATTTGTGAATAATACTTGGGCACCCCTAACCTTAGCCCGTATGTCTGCTAGCATATAGGGTAACATACAAATTCTACTTATTACCAATTTCTAAACAAACAGTACTGTACTGTACATTTTGCATGTCAAATTACTTTCTCATTTCTTATCAAGACCTTGTTATATAATATGTAAACCATCTAAATTATGCTCCTGCAAGTGCATAGTTACTGCTGTACGCACTGGGAGCACCACGTTTTGGACTCATTATTTAAAATGATAAATTAATGGCACTGACACAGTTTAAATGTTACTGCAAGAAATGCAAGATCCCATGGTTACAAAGTCGGCTAACTCGTCAGTGAGCCTGGTTGCCGAGACAAAGCTGCACAGCGTAACACAGCCAAGACTTTCAATATTAATGATATAATATGCACTAATAAATATTACGTATTACCCATAGTTATATATATTGTTTGATTTTATGTGATCCAAATTATTTTCATGACACTTGAACTTTGGCCTCATTTATCAAAGTTCCCCCAGAATGAAGACAAAATGGGTTGGAATTGGGCATAATACTCCTGGGATGAAAATTAGTCCCACTCTATGCCTGGTGTTCAATAAAGCGGAACGGTGCCATTGCATCACCTGGCAGGAGACGATGGCTCTGCTGTGGGTTGTATAGCACTTTAAGTATTACCTCTATGGTCTGCCCATCACTGTCTGAACTGGCTGACGGTCACGTCGCATGCTGGATCGAAGAATTGCAATCCTATAACTTCAGAGATGTGCATACGGTTGAGCCTCAGCATGCAATTGCAGTTGTTCTCTTCAGGCGGCCATGTGCAGTTGATGAGTTCAATTACTGGGGGAAGAGGGAGACTTGGGAGAGAGAGATTTGCGGTGGAGAGGTGGAGTTGTGCTTCTGAATGACTGATGTCTCGGAGCCAGAAGTAGCAGGTGGTGAAACTAGCAGAGCGGGAGCAACAGCAGGAGAGGGATACAGACTGGCAACGTGTGCCCCAGTGGGTCCAAGACCAGCAATAGCCACCTCAGGAGAAGGCGGCTGATCATTCATGAAAGGCTTATGAGTTCATTTTGGGGTTTTGGGTCTGTAGGATGGGGTGCAGCTTGCCTGGAAATAGCCTGCCAAGGGTGAAGATAGAAGGCAGGTTGTCCCCAAGTCCATTTATGGGGGGTCCCTTGGGCTGCTCATGGAGCCATAGTGTCTGGGCACTTTGGCGTTAGAATAACACTCTGGTGCATTAGGCAGTGTTTCTGCTAGGGGCTGTTGAGAAGGGATGTGGAAGATTTCTGTTGCCGGTGTGATCTATGTATTGCCAGAAAGGCCGACAGTTATGTGCCCTGCTGCAACAGATCTTTTGTGGTATTCCATGGAGAGGGTGGGGGTGCATGTGTTAGGGGTCAGATGTTAAGTAGGGGTGAGACAATAACGGAATTATAATGTTCATGTAAGGGGGGAGGATTTTGTAGCTAGGGATCTTGAGTGGGAATATAACTTACAGAGGAAAAACGGACACAGCCCTAAACTGGACAGCCAGTGGGTGGGGCCCTGCAGAGTGCTGGAGCCACAGACATTAATTACAGAATCCCACAACCTTAGACAAAGTAAAGCTGTATGAAAGTTGGAAAATGAAATCGCATTTGGGCCAGAGGTAGTGAACTGGAGGAAACTGAGCAGGCACTTGCTGTCACTTTAACGCTATCAGGAAGAACAAGAGAAATGGTGATGGTGATACTTGGGTAAGGACATGAGCAAAGCCACTTTGCTAATATAGCTGGATGAGTTATTCCTCAAAGAAGAAAAAGACCAGTCCTATGAAGATTACTAGTTACTATGAAGCTACATTATTATGACTATTATTAGTATTATTTTGAGTATTATTAGTATTAGTATTAGTATTACAGTGGAGATTCCATGGTCATTGTTGAGATTGAGCTAAGGTATTCTTGAATGTGTAAGTACAAGATGAAGTCGCCTGATGCAGTATTAGCATTAACGTTATTGGACATGGCATATTTGGATATGAAAGACTGACAACCGCATGCATAGATCACACGTTGGCATCAATAAAGTCAGCATTAAAGTAGATTTTTGGAGGAGGAATGTGTGCTGCGATGGTAGGCATTAAAGTGAATCCAGAAACTCTACGCAGCTGATTGGAGATGCCAGAGAAGCAAATTGCATTCCCATATTGACTAGAAGACAGCTCTTCCTGGAAAAAATGTACTGGACAGATCAAAATGTGTTATACGTCAGAGCACTTTGCATTAGGCTAAAGACTGACTGCACAAAAGGTTGCAAGTGAAAATAGCAGAATAAATGTAGAGTAATGTAATATTACTGTACCAATAAAGAATTTATGACTGAAGTAGAAATCTTAATTACTAAATGTTTTGGTTCTGCAATAATAACCATCGCCTGCGCATGCACTAAGGATGAGTCAGCATTGTCAAATGTTTGAATATTTTAGAACATATATAAAATCAAAAATAAATCTTAAAATAGAAAAACAATTGAGGTAATTTAAAAATATTATAGTATAGTATAGTAATATCATATACTATAGTAGTAGAGTAATATAGTAATATAATTAGTTGTGACTTATCTGTTCTTTAATAAGTTTCGGATTTATTTCCTCAGGAGCTAAAAGTCTCTCCACCCAGGCCAGGACACCGGGGGGCAGTGTAGGCTATGTATAGGACTACAGGCTAAGTTCGACATTTACAGGTTCGGTCCAAAAATGAAACTATGAGAAGTTTACGTGTGCCTAAAAACTTCTGTCAGAAAGAGTGTTCGCAACTGTGGGCCTCATACTCCAACAGGTTGCGCTCTCATCTTTTTCCGGAATTTGTGGATGTTTATATTTCCACACAGAAATGAAATATACATCAATAAAGAAATCACCAAAGCTACTTTTCATGTTTTAAGCTATCCTTTTGCAGCAATGAGTATTGTCTCGTTTTGTATGAAAATAAATTAATGGAGTAACCTATAAGCCAGAGACGTGTTGTTAGAATTGTATTATTAAAAATAAAGAAATCGCCACGTGCCATAAATGCCCAAGGCACAAGCTATTTTATGCTACTCTACTTCAGCTACCTCTTGAGTTTAATTTTATTTCAGTTTCAATTTAATTTATTCAATCTATTTTTTAACGTTTTATGCTATTTGTTTGCAACTAGTAATCCCACATTTTTTTATATAAAGAAATAAATATTTTGATCCATAGACAATTTTCTCCATGTCTGTCATGGGGGTCGGGTGAGGGTGGGGTTAGTCAAATAATATTTGAATATTGATTGGGGAAATTTGACTAGTAATTCAACACTATCTAAAAAGCAGAATTTACATGAAATTCTTACAAATTCACCACAAGGCTCCTAGGGGACAAACAGTGCGACAAGCTGCAATGTCCAAAGCAGAAAGTGTGACAAACTCCTGGATCATGCAGAGCCACAGGTAGGGTTAACATGGCAGAACCAAGGCTTTCAAGAAGTAAGATTATTATGAAAATCATTAAGAAGGCCAGAGCAAGGTCTGCTTTAGGAGCAGATGGCATCCCTTACTGGGTGTATAACAGCTGGTCTAGGAAAGGCAGAATGCCAGAGAGGTGGAAAATGGCAAAAATAGCAGCTGGTTAGTACCACCTTGTGAAAGTACCATCTTCCTGGCAAGATACAAGGCCTCTTAAAAGACTACTTTGATGGATTCAAGATGAGGTTCATGATTGGTAGTTACACGGCGGAATGTCAAAGGCTTGAAGTGGGGATAATGACAGGGTGCGGAATCTCAGTCATCTTGTTTGCTGCAGTGATTAATCTGCTCACGAAGTCAGCAGAACGACAAGGTCAAGAACTGAAAATGAGGTCTACTGTATGACATTCAAGCATACATGGATGATATAACCATGGCAGCGAGATCAGTTGAGGAGGGCTGGAGCACTTGGAGCACTGGTAACATGGACTAGGGTGATATTTACATTTACGGCATTTGACAGACACCCTTAACCAGGGTGACTTACATAAGTGCTAAGAAGTTTCATCAGTGAATACATTCTGACACTGGTTCAATAGAAAACTCAGTTGGCAAGTAATATAAGTACTTGCTAATAAAGAGGTAGGTTTTTAGTCATGATTTGAAGACACCTAATGATTTGGCTGTTCGGACATCTAGTTCAAAATTGGAGGAGCGGAAATACCAATACTTTCAGATATACCAGTGAAGAATCTGGGGAAGTGGTCAGAGAACAGCCTCAGAATACTGCAACAATCAAGGGGGTGCTGGGAAATGCAGACGACTGGATGTAAAGAGTGAACAAGAGTAGCCTACCAATGAAATACAAACTATGGTGTTATATGGGTGGCATACTTGGCTAGAACAGTGACTTTGAGATAAAAGCAGAGTGACATTTTTGCAACTTCCCATAGAATGGGCACATGTAATGGGATAGGAAGAGAAAAGCTGATTCTCGACCTGGAAGAACACAACTGGTAAGCAAGGTTTTTGTTCTCAGACGAAAGCTTGCAGGCTGGAGGGCTAACCTGACTTTTTTTCACCTCAACTGGTTAACTGGTAAGTAAATCGTCCCAATATGTTGCTTTGACATGGGCAAAACCATAATCCCAACAATGACAAACTTATTGATTGCGCTCACAGATTTTTATTAAACTG
The DNA here is from genome assembly GCA_011763525.2 of Mormyrus iriodes. NCBI lineage: Eukaryota > Metazoa > Chordata > Actinopteri > Osteoglossiformes > Mormyridae > Mormyrus > Mormyrus iriodes. The sequence continues at coordinate 12,071,706 of JAAGVU020000092.1, read as the reverse complement.
AGTTTCCCCTTGTGGGGATGGGAAAAAATGGCCCCCACAACATCAAAATGAGGTTTTTATTGCATTGTGGGGACATTTGGTCCCCACAATATAATATATTCATGATAGACACTCACAACCGGCCCATCCAACAGTTCATTCGAAAATCAACATGGCATCATTATTAAATATTTGTTTGGTTTAAAAAAGAAAAAGCAATAAATTGAAAATCTAAGGTTCTGTTAGTGGGGGCGACATGGTGGTGTGGTGTGGTGTGGTGGTTAGCACTGTTGTCTCACACCTCTGGGATCTGCGTTCTAATCTCTGCTAGGGTTCCATGTGTGTGGAGTTTGTGTGTTCTCCCATGGGGTTTTCGCCGGTTTCCCCCCACACTCCAAAAACATGCTGAGGCCAGTTGGAGTTGCCAATTGCCCATAGGTGTGTGTATGTGAGTGTGCCCCGTGATGGGTTGGCGCCCCATCCTGGGTTGTTCCCTGCCTTGTGCCTGTAGCCTCTGGGATATGCTCCAGACCCACTGTGATGGATGGATGGAGTTCCTTTATCATTCATATTAATGAACACTGTCTAAAGCACCACTGCAAGTTAAAATGTAACTAGCTTAAAACATGAGAAATAACACACAGGATAATTAAAGCACTATCCAAGCATCTAAAATGATGACCTGTACCGACTGATGAGTGTGTACCATATCTGGTGAAGCATCTTGATACCCTAGCCATGTAAAAGCATGAACTTGGATTAATGATGTGAAACAGGGCTTAAGTAAACAGCCCAGGGAAACTACAGGACACCAGCAGGGAGCCATTTGAGGAATAAGCACTTTATCTGTCCTTAGCTTTTAGTAAAGACAAAGTTAGAGAGAGGAGCCAGACAGCAAGTGTTTCTTCTTTGGTCTCTGGCAAGATGAATATTATGTTGTTCTGTATTTTGCTATTATATGTAAGGTCTCCTAAAATCATCTCTATAAGGCCGCAAGGGTTTTCAGATTAAATTATTTTGTGTTGAATCCGGTAGCTAACTTTGCTCGCTACCAAAATGAATTCACTACTAAGTTCAAGATACGTACTGTGATTTTGTAAATGATCACATTTCATGCATAATTAAAAGGAAATTGTAATCTTCAGATAAACTGGTAGTGGTCATTAACATAACATGTATACTGCACTATAGTATGACAGAAATTCCATCTCAATTAAGGAACATCAAGCTTAAGGACAAAAATACAAATCATTTTAAGTGGAATGTAATGGAATTAATTACAGCATGAAGTATTAATGAACCACTAAACTATGGCTCACTGAACAGTGAAAGAAAGACTGATAAGTGGGATATGCTACAGAGTGAGTCATAGGGGGTGGTGATTGAATAATGTATTCATCTGTAAACTTTTAACCTTTTGTACATGGGCATATATAGCGTATAATCATGTCTAACTAAGTTTCTCTGTACAAAGAGTTATACAGTGATGGATGGTAGTCTAAATGTAAGAACAATAATGTGTAGAACTGTTTCATTAGTGACCTCTCATGAGAAGGTGTGTCCAGGAAACAGAATTCTTAGCTAAAATTAAAAAGGCAGTTTCTCACTGTTGTGTGAGTGAAGACTGTAATAACATTTGACAGTAACTATTGCTTTGAGTTTACTGCAGAATTTAATGGTTCATTAATAAGGTCAGATAGTATTTTGTGAAATTTAAAAATAAGGCTACCTGACACAATTACATACTTGCTAGTAGAAAACTTTCCAATAATATTTGTTATCCGAGAAGTGTGCACAGTGCCAACTATTATGATTATTACTAACACTAACAATGTTCAGTAAAACAGAGCATGGCCTGGGAGTAACAGACGCAAAAGATGGGCAATACAGTAATGTGGCATACATTGAGTAGTGGGTGAAGAAGGATGAGTGGGGGTGGGCATGGAGGGATTGAAGTGAAGATAGCAGAATGGAGGGAACTCGAGAGATTAGAAAGCTGGGAGTGAGGAATTGTTATTGATATTGGACGGAAGGGGATTCTAAAGCTAAGGGACCCCCCAGGAGAAGGCTTAATCAAAAAAGCTGTGGAGATTGGAATTAGAAGAAGTGAGAAGCCCAGAAGAGGAAGATCTATGAGTATGCAGAGGCAGGAGATGGTCAGACTGATAGCAGTGAGCAAGATTGTTAAGGGCCTTACAGGTAAGATGAAGAATTTTGAAGCGGATGTGATGTTTCACAGGGAGCCAGCGTCACAGAGAACAAGAGAAATGTGTAGGTAGATGTCCGTGAAGAAGCAAGCTGCAGAGTTCTGGAGCATTTCAAGCTTGTGCCAGGATGTGGAACTAATGACAATCAGGAGGGAGTTAAGGTAATTGAAGAGGCTGGAAATGAAGGTATGGATGCGGGAATCAGTGGAAGAGCCATGGTCTGATGCAGACAATGTTACATAGGTGGAAAAAGGAGGTTTTCCTGATAGATGAAATATGACTATCCAAGGAGAGAGAAGGGTCCAGAATTACAATGAAGCTGTGAACTTCAAAGAGAGAAAAACAGCTGTGCCATCAATAATGAGTGTAAAGAAACCAGCTTTACTGAGGAAAGATTTTGGACCAATCATGATAAACTTGAGGCAATTGCATCATCCAGGTCTTGACAACAGATAAACATGCTTCAGTTTACAACAAGGCTGGTGAGTGGATTGATTTAGTACTCAGGTAAATCTGGCTTTCATCAGCATGACAACGGACATTATGGTTGAATTGTTGAATAATACGGCTGATGTGTAGGCTGTATAAAACAAAGGGACTTGAGACCCAACCGTGAGGAACCCCATAAGCGACTGCCATGGAGGAAGGCAAGTACCCTGATATGGAAATTAGCTGTTTCCTGTCCATTAAGTAGACATGCCCCCGATGTCTATCACGAAGATCTTGTCACCAGGTTCCAGCACCCTGTAGGGGCTGTTGTTTGGTGGCTGGAGGGGAATCTGGATGGAATCATGCCAAACAAGCTCCTAGAAGATTAACCTTAAGGGCAGCCTTCATTAGCCTATGGATGGTAGGCAGCAGTATGGTGGAGCAAAGCGCTGAAACCATGGCAGATGGCGGCAGATTAGCGATGTGACTTACAAGCAGAGGAACAAAACATTGGTATTAATAGAGTGGAGATGCAAGTACCAGGAGGGTGAGAGGTTAAGGGGAGTTGAGAGGGAGCAAAAACATAGACTGTCTGTGTGTCCCAGAGGACCGGATTGGGTAACACTACTATAGATGTTCTGCTGGGTTGAGGTCAGAGCTCTGTACAGGCCAGTCAAATTGTTCCACTTCCATCTCAGCAAACAGTATGTATACAGACCTCACTGTGTATGAAGGGGCTATAATCATATTGACAAAGGACAGGGCATACCCTTCCCCTGTTGCCTTAAAGTAGGAATCCCCAAATTTTCAACAATGTCAGTGTATGCTGTAGAATTAATGTTTGCTTTCAGTGAAACCAGGGGCTGTGGCCTATATAATGAAAAACAATCTGAGACTATTATTAGTTAGCCAGTTTAGAGTTGGCATCACAAATTCAGTCATGGAGTATTCTCAGTGCTCTGTCAGCCTTCCAGATAGTGAATGGTGATTCATCACTACAGAGAACAGGCTTCCACCACTCCAGGGTCCCATGCTGGCATTGAGCATGGTAATCTTAGGCTTGTGTTCAGCTGCTCTCCCATGGAAAACTCATTTTGCTAAGCTCCCAACACATACTTGTGTTGGCAGGAAGTGTTCCAACTTCGGCACTTGGCGGTAACTTTCTGTGATTTTGTTTGGTTTACCACTTTACTACTGAACTATTATTGCACCTAGATGTTTCCACTTCACAATCACTTCATTTACAATTAACTGGTACAGTTTTATTAGGGCAAAAATTTGACAAACTGATTTGTTGGAAAGAAAGTGCCGTCCTATGACACCATCACACTGAAAATTCCTCTGGTCTTTTGTATGAACCATTCTAGGCCTATATCCAATGTTTTTTGCATGGCATATAGAATTTAACCTCATTTTGAAAATGGACTGGGGTAACTTCAACCCCAAAAATAACACAGGGGTTAACTGGACAATTACACTAATAGGGGTATCCTAATACATATACAAATATTGCATCTATCTATGGAACTCATGTGTTTTTTGTGTAAGCTTCATGTCTTAAACTGTTACAGTGAGAAAAGTAAAAGCACTAAAACATAATTTACTGAAATGTAATGGAGAGAAATGTAACAACTATTATACCTTTTAATATTTTGTTTGTCCTTTTTAAAGATCAGCTAACTACCTTGATATTTATTGTATATGGGTGCTTTTACATATCAGAGGTGCCATTGTAGGACAGAGTTGTTCATAAATATTTCACTTATGATATTGCTAAAATAGCTTTTTTGTTGTATATTTGATGTAATTACTAAAACCTTTGAATTCCATTCCTTCAGTTACCTTATGATTATGAGACAAACACCAGGAGCTGCCCATTCAAACACCTTCCCCCACCAGGGAATGCTAACATCGTACGAGTGAGATATTGCGTTATTTCAAATTACATTTTGATTCATGAACTCTTCGATAATCTAAAACTCACAAGTACAAACCATGTTAATGTTGCTTGTAGGTATCTGTCAATAAAAGAAAATAAAACAACAGCCCCACTTTATTGTTGACTATGGCCACAACACGTAACAAGTATAATATTACAGGGAATGCGCGGCCGACAAATTCTCATGTTGATGCTGGTACCTGCCAGTTTGCTCATGAAGAACTTCTGGACTGATATTCTGATTCATTGTTTTATGAAATATAAAACTGAGGGATCCAGGTAATGGCTTCTGCTAATGGGCATGAGTAAACTCAAGGGTGGAAGAACAAGGAATATCATAGACTTTTTTTCACCAGGCCTTTTAATAAGACTTAATCAGAGTTTTCAAGTTTGATCAAAAGTTTGGAGTGAGATTACATCTGTTAGGGGCAGAGTATGTGTCTTGCTTAAGAGCCCTGCCTACCACATTCATTGGATCTTGCTCTTCCACTTCCACCTCGTCTGCACTCTGTGCGTGTGCACATCCATGTAATAACATGCTTGCAACTGGATCACATGCAACTTCTTTTGGAATTTACCCGGAAACCACAAATGCTATTTTCTGATTGGCTGGTAGGTGGCTATTAACTCTGTGCAACTTGGGACAGCTATGAACTTCGTGGAAAACTCTACTCTGTATGCCTGGGCATAGTCCATTAATTTTATATACCAGGACACCTTGGTGGGCATTATCCCTTAGTTCTCCGCATGGTAAATACAAGGTGTGGCATGTGAGCATGAGAACTGGTTGAAATGTGTGTCACGGTCAGTGCTGTGAGACTTGAGAGCCTTACTTACTGTAATAGATTATTCAGTCAGCCAACACAAGAAGTGAACAGAAATTAGTGAATATGCAGTCGCAGGCAAAAATATTTGAACCCCTGTACTCCACCACTCCTCCCATGAAAATTGTGAAAATGGTATCGATATGTTAATTTCTATTGTTTTCACTGGAACAACATAAAAGTCAAATCTGATATCACTCCACAGAGAATTCCAGAAATGGACTGGACAAAGTATTTGGCACCCTAAAATTAATATTTGGTAGCAAACTCTTTGGAAACTGAAATCATTCGCTTCCTGTAACCATGAATGAGATTTTTACACCTCTCTGCTGGAATTTTGGACCACTCTTCTTTTTTCAACTGCTCCAGGTCTCTCAAATTTAAAGGGCACCTTCCCCCAAGTGCTGTTTTAATATCTCTCCACAGGTGTTCTATGGGATTGAGGTCCGATCTAATTGTTGATCGCTTCAGAACTCTCCAGCACTTTGTCTCAAATCATTTCTGGGTTCTTTTTGAAGTATGTCTTTGGTCAGAAAATGTCAAAGGTCAAAGAAAAAGAGGAGAGAAGTCAGTAGGTTTCTGATTATCTGTGTTGCTACAATCCCTTCAGATATGATATTTCTGTGTTTGAAAAAATGAATGTCTGCCCGTTGTTCTCATATACCTGCAGGCAACAAAGGGCTGGCTTGTATTAATAGCTGTGATAAGTAAATTGTCCAAAATTGCATGGCATTTCTAATACCTAAACGAGGGGGGAATAGTTGGTTTTAATCAGGGGGATGCCTGTATTGGCACAGGCTAACGGGTGGTGGGGAATTTCTATCTGACATTAATTGATTGTTGGAAAAATTGTGATGTGTAAAGGTGCTCATGTCTGAAAAGTTCATATTATTCCAAGGCTGATGTTTTTTAAATTACTCATTGATTGGAAATTCAGTCATACTTGCAATATTCTTGAATGTTTTTGACATTTATTGCGCACTGTGCATAATGTGTATTGTAAGCCTCCCTGCGTTATTTTTGTAGTTACGTTTATTCCCTAACTAGCAATATTGTAAAGTAGCTCTTATGCTTCAGTATTTATCTTATTCCAGCACTAAGGTATAAATTCGAGATGAATAAGGTCGAGATGGATGATGCATGGAAACAGTCATTAATTTATTTTTCAACAGTTCGGAACAGCTGTTAACCATATTTTGTTACTGGAAATACATACCCTAAAACTTCATAATGTAACAAAAAAAATGAATGGAAGCTTTTATAAATGTATGTCTTATGCGTCTGTAACTAGCGATCAAACAAGCTGTTATTCTGCGTATTATATTTGCATCCACGCTTCGTCTGTAGCAGTTACCCAGTAACAGATGCAGTGAGCTTGGGCTGTATCCCAGGACACACGGGGCGCGAGTTAGGAAATGCTATTCATTATTTTTCAGAATTCATCCGTCAATTCATGTGCATTCACATATTTTACATATTTTATATAGTATATTGCTTGCCACACAAAACAGAGCTGGATTTAAGAAGAAAAAAGAAAAATAGAGCAAGAGATGCCAAAGAAAATATGCAGAAAACCACCGCTGTCCTGCTTCCCCTTGTTTTTCGTTCATTAGGCTTACGCCTCTTTTTCAGGCCTTTCATGCTGACTATCTCAAGCATCTCAAAGTATTGAAACTTCAGTAGGAGGCTGGGTTACAATCGATGCAGTCTTGTTTCTTTTTTTTGGTGTGGGGGGGTGTTTGCTCCTGATTATTTTCTATTAAAGATGAACAAAGGGTCTGCATCTTCGCTGGGTCATTTGTTCATTCCCCTTTAAATGCCCCTTGACAACTACTTTGCCCTGCAGGTTCACTGAATGGCAGTTGCTGAGGAGGGATGTGGGCTGACCTCAAAATTCTGGCTTCTCAAGCCCCACTGTCCATCTTGGCAAACATGTTGGCAAAGTGACTTGGAGTGTTTCAGTCAGGAGCACAGCTGCCTTGCAACTTGGTGTACACAGTGGCAGTGTATGAATTTTGCTATTCGTAATGTATGCATTAGCTTAAATCAATCATTCCCCCCTTTGAATTTCGGAAACATTGATAAACTGACAGAATTTGACAAAAGATGTAAAAGAGAAGGCATACTAAATCCACACTGAAAAATCTCCCTTC
>JAAGVU020000092.1:12047398-12062403 GCA_011763525.2 Mormyrus iriodes | reverse complement strand
TCGCAATTCAGTGCATCTGTATGCAATATGTTCTCTCAACTGTAAGTTAGTTCTGTTAAACTGCTGTGGTTTTGGTGGGATATTATTTTTTTCAGCAATGAAGATGTAGTCTTATAAAAAATTTAAAAATATGATTTTGCTGTAGCACATTTTAGTAAAACTGTGACATGACTTGGGAACTGGCCAAAAGCTGTGATTTGTGTAAAATATGCAAAAATTTAGTAGCTTGGCTAATGTTTTCATTCAAAGCAACTTAGATTTTTTTTAACCTATTTATGATTATTTTGCTGGATGAATTCAGGATAATTTGTTTGAGGTTTGAGAGTGCTAGATCAGGGTCCCATCTGGGAAGCTTATGACTAACTCCAGGGCTACCTGGTATCCCAAATAAGCAATTTTATCTATTCTCATGTGAGAAAGAGGCTAATGAGGCAATTAAATGCACCCAATGGCAGATGAGGATGACATATGTAAGAGATGCTTTTCGTAGAATGCAGAAAGCTTCAGAAATGTTAAAATGAAAACTTCAGTTTCTGCAAGGCTGAATGATTTAGCCAGGAAATGTACTGTCATGTAAGATTGGTATAGGGAAATCAGACTCTTTTTCCTTCCAACAATGATCTATTGAAGTTACTTTCATTGAAACAGCTTGTTGTATCAATAATCAGAGCTCCATGTCTACTAAAGTTTTGATACCCTCATCAGACCTGTTTTCAGACACGGTTATTGATATTCATTATTTGCATTATTTGATCCCTCCTTGCCTGTGCTGCTGCTGGCTTACACTCCTTTGTCAGTGTTGACACATGCAGTTCAGCATCAAGTCTTCTAAAGTCCTCTGATATGTCCGCATTTATGTCCAACAGACATCCATCACGCAGGGCAATGTTATGCAGACAACATGCCACAAAGAATGCCGTGATCTTCTGAGGACTGTATGGTAACGTTCCACCTGACTTACCTAAATATCTGAAACGAATTTTCAGCAATCTAGATGTCCTTTTAATTATAGTACGTGCTTAATTCTGTTAATGAACTCGACAGATTTTTTTTAATGCATGTTTTTGGACTGCTGGAGGAAACCTGCATGACACGGGAAGAACTTGCTGATTTCACACGAACAGAGCAGGGACGGAATTCTGACCCCCAGGCATGATGGTGTGAGTGCCACCCACTGAGACACCCTGCTGTCCTGTTCTTCTCCTGTTAGACATTATTACTTACTCTAACTGGCAACTGAGATCAGTTCAACCTCATTTTTCTGAAACCTTTTACTGTCACTGCCATTTTCTAAATTGTTCAGTTTCAGAGTATATCTGAGAATTGTCATTATTTTCTATATAATGTTTTCTTTCAGAATTGATGCATTTAATGTGCAAGTTATTCATATGTGTTAAGAAACCAGTATTAGTGTCATCAGTTGGCCTTGGCAACCTAGAGTTTTGTTTCATACTATACATTCCAAAGACAGAGTTCAAGTTCAAGTTTCAATGTTTTTTATCCTTATATGGGAGCCCTTTCAAAGAGTGAAATAATAAAAACTGAATTAGCTGTAAAGAAGGTAGAACAAACACTGTCCATTTGAAATGTTATCATCTGACATTATCAACAATCAGGCATGAAGGAACAATGTAATATTTCTGTTGTTTTTCACCAAAATGCAGTAAGACGATCGCCCCATAAAATGGGGATTACACGCTCAATAAAGCCAAAGCTGCAAATAGTACATCTATAATCATCTGAAATAAACTACAAACATGCAAAATGTTCACTACAATTAATCAACCATATTTTCTCGCATGTGAAGTGGTATTTTAAAAACTCGTTGATTCCTGTTTGTTTTCCAAACGCTGTTGATAAATGATATTTTAAAAGCAAGCAACAAAAACACTTTTATTGGCTTAAAAAAAGACATTTTTAACCTTTAAGCCATTTTTTAACGATCAACCTAAGGATACCTAAGCTTCAAGAAAATGTGCTGAATAACCTGCTAAAAACGTTTGTGCTATACTTTATTAGGGTAAAGTTTGGGCACTGAAGTGAAAGATTTTCATCCCTGCAACCACTCAAAAATTATAACTTGGAATTACAGTTATGAGCACAGTTTTCAAGCAGTGACTTGGGGAACAATGGGAGACCTGCTTGAGGCATTTTTCAGGGCATATTTGCCCATGCAAGTAACAATATAAAAAGTTTTGGTTGTGTTTTGGCTGCACTGCCTTGAGACTCATCTCTTATGGGATTTCTTCAGCTAAACCACACCCCCCCACACCCCCCCACTGGCTAACTGTCTCTGTTGACTACTCCATTGAAGTCGTTCAGTTGTTCTTCACAATCACTAATTAGCTCTGGTTTCTGATCTTTTACTGGGAGCATGGCCTTGCAGCACTTGTACCAAGCTTGTGTCTTTGGCGACTGTATATATATTTATTATGTATGATAGGCTATTACTCATCTGTATATTGTTTTGGAAAAAAGTATCTGCCAAATATATATATCTATAGGTGCAGTTAATTGCTGCCTCTAAACTGTAAATGTGGGCTCTGTGATGGACAGATATTCGGGGCGCACTCCGGTTTTGTGTCCAGTATTCCTGGGACTGGCTCTATTTCCTCCTGTAACCTTTTCCAGAGTAAGTAGATGGATGTATTGCCAAGTTAATGTGCTAGTACTTGATTGAGGCACTCTGAGGGAGAATAGAATAGAGGGTGCCAAATTAAACTAAAATATTTGTTTATCCAAGAACGACTTTCTGTATTTATTTTTTTAAACATGAAATCTTTCCCAGCTAATACTGAATACTAAACAGCATGAATGAAACAAAAGCATGTTTCAGTTCAAAAATTTCTAAATGGTTTAAAAGTGAATCATCCTAAAAAGGTCATAATTTTAGAAAAAGTTATTTATATTTCATATTCATGTGGCTTTTAAGATTTAAGTATGGAAATGTTTAATATTTTCATGTTAAATGTGAGATAATGTATTATCTTTGAGGGAAATGCAGTCAAATGTGTCTGACATAAAATAGTATTTTTTTCCCATTTGGCACTGTTTACTTGAAGGAAACGAATATGACAAAAATAATTCTTTAGGATCTAGGTGTATTGTAAAAAACTTAGCACTGAAACTGGAATTAAACTATAGCACCAGCCCTGTATGCCTGGCAAGCAGACCTTTCTCACTTTCAGTCATTCCCCTTATCCCTTTCTTTCACCTTCTCTCTGTAAAACTGCATTATTGATGTATTTTATGGACTATCAGGGGTATTAGTGGGAAAGCAATAGCTTACAGTTGATAAGGGAATCACTAGCGTTATTTGAATTTAAAAAGGCTTTTTTTTCTTTAAAGGTTTCTTGGGTAAACAAAATTTTTCTACATTACTAAAATTAAAAATAACACAAAACCTACACATAAAAGTTACAATCAGTGTAGAAGAGACAGACATTGCCATCCTAAGTTAGAACTGAATGATGCCAATTGTACTGATTTTCTGGCAAAAGAAACTGGATGTTTTCGCATAATATACACGCATAATATATTGAATACTTGACATTAGCTGTAAATTCCTCATATTATGCAAGTTATAAAGCTCAGGAAGAAGAATATTCTACAAGAAGGCTTTAGAAATTTAAAGTACATTAAAGACACGGTTAGCTTAAATGCACGTTCATAGCATCAGAGCCGTTATTTGTATCCATCCATCTTCCAACTACTTGTTGCAAGCATTAACATTAATTCTAAAGAAAAACTATATCCATATAAAACAGATCAAGTTTTTAGACCACTTTTAAATGAATAGCCATAATTGTAAAGTGCTGTCATTTTTGCTTATGCTCGCTTTCAGTTCGACAAAAAGATGAGACCTCAGTATACAAAAATGTCAGCTAACTGTTCGGCAAAAATGCTATAATCTCTTCTGCCAGGAACATTCTCAGGGTTTGTACGATAAACTCTCCTGTGAATGTTATTGAAAGTTTTAAGTTACCGCAGAACTTTCTAACAGCACCCTGCTAAAGATTAAATGGTCTGACGGACTGGATTGACTAGGTCATTTAGATTATACAACTATTATGACCGACCAGCGCCAACAGCAACAGCAATCTTGGGTGACAGTCAGATGAGGGTCCCAAAAATCAGATGATCTGGAAAATGGTCACTGATTAAATCTAAAAATAGTATTTCTGCTTTCAAGGGTGTATCTGTTGATGTGGGGACAACTTAACAGGAATGTCAGCAGTTTTATTGATGTAACTCAAGGGCAATATTTCTAACACATGGTTATTGCATTCCATTACCATCAAGCAAGTCTCATGTTATTTTCTTGCGCTGCCAATAATAATATTATATCAAAAAAGCAAAAAAAAAAAAAAAATGAATTTAATTATGTCTGGCCACTAATTAAAGGCTATACATCCCAAATGGCTGGTTAGAGGCTTGTGAGGGACTGGGATGATTTTCCCTTCTATCTGGTGGGTATCAATACTTTGATAAACCATGAAAAATAAATTATCAACACATTAAGAATGACACCCTAGCCTGCAATAATAGTCCTGAAGATTGGATACTTTCTACACTCTACAGCACAGTGCTGTGATGTATACGTAACTGGTGGAACTTACAAAAGGTCTTGCAAAAGAATTCAGGCAGCATAATTACTGAATATTATTAGGATATATTTAAACGAAAATTCGCTCATGTAAACGGCCCATGATTCATATAATGATGCTGAAAAATAGATTTCATAGGCACCTCATGAGGTTTTCGTGAAAAGCACACCACTAAATGTCCCTACCTTAGGAAAGAAACTTGTTCTGGTCATTGCAGGATACTAATCACCAAGACCAACCAGGACAAATCTCCACCAGCTGCAGCACACTTTACCTTTTCATAGTAATCCTAGAGCTCAGGGCATTGACATGGTCTAGTAGGCAAATCTTATAGATAGATATATTTAATATATATTAAGGATATATACAGATATATCTATATCAGTCACCCAAGAACATATTAATCCTTTTTTGAATTAACAGTTCACTTATTTTTAATAGATGAGTTTCTGTACAACGTCATCACAGAGGTGCGAGCAGTCATGATTGCTTGCACATGACCACAAAGTGCATAATTATATGGATCAAAGGATTTGTATGCATGCAGACTGTCCTATGTGTAAACACTAGGCTATGATATATTTAAAATCCATATGTGGTAAGGAATAGCATAGGGTTCAGGTAATTTCTCACCATACTGAGAACAAATTTATTGAGGAAACTGGCACTGTCTGAGCTACTTTGAGTTCCTGTGTAATCTCTGCCAGCCATTTCCTTACTGTCACAGATCTAGCTAGCTGTCACGTGTTGTTCAGTATGTTTATAGTAGCTGTATATGGATATGGCAAGTGGTAAAGCAGCCTTATCGTAAATATTTTTACTTTGACTTAGTTAGTTAGTTACCACCATGCTCCTGATCATCAACTAAAGTGGTTTTGCCCCCTGGATGCACGCACACCCAATAATGTTTGCAAACAAGAAACCCATCCATACTAGACAGTTTTATCAAAAACTAAAAAAAAATAGTTGCCATTGCTAAAACCTTTATTACTCTTTTATTCTAACACCCATTGATCATTCATACTCAATTAATGACATAAAAGATTTCATAATCATATGCTGAACTGGGGCAAATGTAGCTAAACCTGAGCTCTTTCCAGGAAACTTTTCACACTTTTCTGATTCATAAATGACCTTAAATTATCTGCTACCCTTAAGAATTGTCCATGAATAGACTAAGGCCCCTATAATAATGGAGTTCCCAAAAGTATATTAATTATCAGAATAATGTAAATTTTATTTCTGGGAACAGCAATAATGAAGTGACAGGTGTCTTCAATACAGTGGTAAGACTTTAAACTGTAAAATTGATAACACTGGACTGTGGTTTCAGCAGACATACTATGTCTGAAAGATGTTAACCTGTAAGCACTGTCTCAATAACCTTTGTTTGGTTAATGAAGTTTAATTGGGAAGTATCATTATAACTCTGGTCTGAAAGTTCTTTAAGTGGCGTTTAGATAAATTAATGGCACTGGATGGAGATGGCCCTACTTGTCAAATCGGAATCCAGAACAGCCCTGTAACCCTCCAATTTCCTTATGTATCTAGCCAATCAGACTTCGCACTGATGAAGAAGCAGAGAAAATATAAATGTCAAGTTTAACAATTTACTAATTATAAACATGACCACTGGAAAATTTTTCACAGCTTAAATTCAGGTAATTTCCTTACATCATAAAGCTGGGGGTGGCTTGGTGGCACAGTGGTTAGCCTTGTTACTTTATACCTCTGGGACCAGGGTTTGAATCTCTGCCATGGCTCCATGTGTGTGGAGTTCAACTGTTTTCTCCGTGTTAAATTGTCCCTAGATTTGCTTATGTGAGTGTACCCTGTGACGGTTTGTCACCCCATCCTTAGTTGTTCCCTGCTTTGCACCTATAGTCCCTGGACCAACCGCAATCCTGAACAAGACAAACAGTTACAGAAAATGGATGGATGGATCCCCATCACTGGGACTTGTTAATGACTATTTCAGAATCACTGTAGTTGGACCACTGTTTAAGAAGTTAACTATAGACCTCTAAAGTCTGATTTTTAGAGTACCACAAGTATTTCTGGTTTCCACCTGCTTAGCCTTTAGGTTAATTGGTGCCTCTAGTTTACAAAATGTACTCTAATTTGAGTGTGTTTGTGTATAAGTACCCAGTGATGGCTTGTCGCCATGTCCAGGGTTTACTTTAACTCAGACCTCATACTCCAAGATCACTGCAAACTTGAATTAGACGATCTGGGTCATTAGGGAATGAATTCCAATATAGATACATTCTGTGTTGGAGAGTAATATCTTGGGAGCTGGTTCCACCACCCTGAGAAAGATATGAAAATATATATTCTAGAGGGGGAACTGTGGGATGCTTGAGCTATTACATGCATGTTGCTGAGTAGATCACACCAGCTAACTTGGATGCTACGCGCTAGGAATAGGTTATAAATTAAGGTAAATTTTTTTGCAATTTTTGGCAGGCCAGAATCAAGGTTTTAGACTTAGTTTCTGGATGTGATCAAGAACCTGGTTGAAGAGATGTGAATAGTTTGTGCAGACTGAGAGGCTGAATATAGTAGTCCTAATTCTGGAGTAATTGCATAAAAATGAACTAGAATGGAGTACACAGCTCTTTTTGCACAAGTATGCATCATAGCCTGCGGAAAAATGAATTTCATGATGTGATACTTAGGTAGAGCAAAACCTCCTTCAGGCAGTGCAAAATATGCAGTTTTAAATATAGTGAACTGGAAAGCCTTAACATGAAACATCAGCATTTTTAATTTTGTGACTGAAACGACCCCATTCAGTCCTGTTGGGATTGATGTTTTTTGTTTGGTTTTTAGATGTTACATGATAAATAAATGTGCAGTATTTACTATAAGAGAAACAGAAATGTTCTATATAAATATGATTCAAACACTTACCATGTCTTTTCCAGGGAGACACTCAGTAGCCAGAGCTCCCATATTGCTTATGATCACTCAAAAAAAGCCAACTTGCAAATCGCCGAATCAATTTAAAATTTAAAGTTGAATGGACAAGTTTCCCGAGTTGCTTTGTCGCATGGTGGGCGAGGAAACGTTCAATACCAGTGTGTGCTCCCTAACCTCACCTGGACAAGTACAGTAATACCTCGTCATGTGTCGATTTGTGTTATGTTGAATTTGACTTTAAATACAAATCGTCTTAAGTCGGTTTACACACCCTTGTGTCGGTCTAACGGTGTTAAAATATGTAAAAGGAAATATTGTAATGTATAAAATCAAATAAAGGCTTCTAAATTAAAAAAAAAATGTGTCATTTATCTGGTGTTTGGTGCTTATTAGGTGTTTGTAATGGGTCTAAATAATTTTTAGTTTTTTTTTTGTTAAGTCGTTTTTCGACTTAAGTCGTGCCTTTTGGAACCAATTACTGACATAGGATGAGGTAGTACTGTATGTGAATATAATGTTGATTTAACTCACAAAAATTACTTAATTTCCCTACTATTGGGTGTGCCCGGCTTGAGATGGGAAACATGAAAGTGCAAATCACGAAATATTAAGTACATTCGGTGATATTGTTTCATTTTCCAGGTTCATAGCAAAGCAGTCTGTCATGGACATTTTCAAAATATGAAAACCACATTGATGATTAATTAGCAGAGGAACTATGACAATTAATATCAGAAGCAGAGCACAAAAGAAATCATTCTTCTAACCACTGCATAACAGTATCTGCAATACAAGAACACCAACTTATCTTGAAATAAATACCGCATGTTCATTTATTTCACATTCTTAATGCCATGTAAGCATGGACCGAATGAGCATACCTTCTCAAATGAACCTTCAAATACAAATTAAAAGAATATCTGTATGACAGTTCTCAAGTGAAAATGAAACAGAAATAGCAAAAGTATGGTTATCATAAAAAGTATATCCAGGTAGTTCTCGACTTTATGAGCTAATTCGTTCTAAATTACTGCGCTTTAATCGAGATCTGGTAAAGCGAGAGGTATTTTCCCATAGAAATATTATCAAAATGATGAGTTCAGATCCATCCAAAAAAAATGTATCGTAAATTTTTCCCAAATAAACAAAAGAAATACGAACGTATCATTAAAATTAACATTTAATCAAAATATATTCATCTTTAAACAAAAAATCCTTGGAGAAAACCAAAAAAACAGTTAAAATTAACATCAAAATAGTAAAAAACTGTAACATTCACAGTCAGTTTTGGTCACTTTGATGTTTTAGCTGATGGGGTGTTTTTTTCCTTCATGTGTCCCATTGAACTGCTGGAGATCTTGCACAAACAGTACGTAAAATAAAACTGCAGTGGGTTACACGAGCTAAGCGTAAGTTCGATCGTAAAGTCGGGTGTAAAGTCCACCTTCAGTCTTACCTTGAAACTAGCTACTTTGAAACTAACACCGCGTTCGTTGTCTGTTGCACCACTGCTGCTTAAGTTACGTCGCCGTTAGTAGCTACTAAATAAAATTTTTGTCGCACAGAATGACGTTTTCACCGTGGACAGCCAATCAGTGTCACTGTCTGATATTACCAGAACCGACTCGCTGTTCCACGTTTGTTGAGTTCGGGTTACACGTAGCTACCGATTTGTTTTCTCTGTATTTGTGAGAACTGTCTAAAGCACAGATGTAATGAAACCCGTAATGTGCCGTGTACGGCGCGACGTAAGAAGTGTGTTTGCTAGGTAGTTTGCTAGGTTTGGTTTAGGGTACAACGGATCAGAAAACTCACGACTGGGCTCATATCATGGTGTTTGAGTCATGGATTGAATCATTTTTCGGATCAGCAAAAACTTGAGACCAATATAACTTTGCTTTCCATTTATTTCTTAAAGAATTGAAAGAAAACTCAAAGCGAGTAACTTTTATAATGCTCGTTTAAGTGAACACAAAGTGCTTTGTCTATATCTTTTCACTGCAACTCTTTATTGGACGGAAGTCCGTAGAGGACATTCACCATTGTCTTTTTCTTATTATTTTACTCATGATCACTATATAGCCAAAGTTGTTTTCTCAAGATCAGAATGTAAGTTATCTTGGAAAGACAAAAGTTGTAACTAGACACGCGAACAGCATGTGTCATGAGACGGAGGGAAGCGGATCCCGCTAAAAACGCCATGGCTGTCATGCTATTGCATTTGCAGTTTTTTGTTATTGCACTCTCACAGATAATCTAAAATTCCCCGTGTCCTACGCATAAGTTGGGGATTCAGTCTTGTTGTAAGAAATGACTTTAAATTTGAAAAGTGACAGCGACAATAAAACTTTCACAGAATCACGGTTCAACTTTGCAGTTAACAGTTAACTTTGCAGGAAGTTATTGTAGGTGCTTGACAGTCGTTCTGCTACATGAAATACTCGAGCCCAACGAGCACAAACGGATCCCGTGAAACCGGCAGCGAATTTTTCTAGCTTAACCGCTAACGTTAGCCCGCAAGACTAAGGTTGATACATAAAGCCGGCGACCTTCTTTAATCCTAAATCAGCAGAAAAGGGAACAAATTTATCACGCTATACTATTACTTGTTAAAAACAAAAAGGCTTGTTAGGTTATTCACAATTGTGGCATTTTCACCATTTTCAAACTTTTTTTTTCTGCTACGGTGGACCTTACACCTAATGTTAAGGTAGTGTAAAATTTATGTTATAACTTAGTGCTTCATCGAAACTATTTGCGTGGTGCAACCAATTATTTTTCAGTAGTGCGTAAACTCGATCGTAAGGCGGGTTACGTCCATCGTAGGCTAAGATCGAACTTACACTTAGCTGGTGCAACCCAGCACGGTTTTTTTTTCACCCAATAACAGGGTTCCTGCCTGGTCTTTTTCATAAGTGTCCTTATCCACTGTTTTTTCCTGCTTAGGAATTCAGGCTTTTAACTTGATAGAACATTTAGAATGAGTAGTTTTCTAGTTATTCAGAATTATTCTTGGAATTTTAGAATTTTAGAACAGGAGAGTGTATTTATCAATAGCTTATTTAATTTAGCCTGTTCTTATTTTTTTTATTTTAATTTTGTACTACTGCGAATCTTACTATATTCGGAGAACATGCTGCTGTGTGCTTGCCCCTGATAACATAAGGAGACTGGTTATATCAGAAAGCCATGTTTCAGTTGATCAGCTGGAAATCATTCTCCAAGAATGACTTTGATTATGATTTTCTGATTCAGTTTGACGACCCTTAATTCAGAAATGAACTCTGTAATTTTATAGACGTAACAGAGTTTCCACCAGATTGAGCAGTGCTGAAGATTCTCAAAAAGACATGTGAAGAATCTGATGAGATGGCCTTAGTATCTTTAGACACTGCCAGCGTAGAATCCTCCCAATCCGCCAGCTCAGACCGGAGGCCATCATATTTAGGCGGCGTGAGAATTCACAGCAGTGCCCCACTCCTTTCCTCATTCCTACACTCTCTTGTGATGTAGATTTGAGGCTAATTAATGGGAATGGGCTGTTTAAAGAAAATAAAACTATTCACAATTCCAAGGGAGATGAAAATGGACAAATTGGACTGCAAGCTCAGGCGGATCTTTTCTTACAAGGCTTATCCGAGTAATCAGGAGCTTAATTCGGTGGCTGCTGCATTAATTGAAAAGCATTTATGTATTAAGGATACAGGCTTGAGATCAGGTTATCACAACTGGACCATGAGCATTAACTCTAAGCTTGGGAATTACTGACAGAAACTATGAATGGCAGGTTGCACTGAAGTCTGTGTAAACCGGGAAAGAATGGGAGAAGATTTTAGGCATCATTTGAAGAAAGCAAAATGATGATGTGAGAAGAATTTCCTCCCAGACCACCTTGCAAGCCAGACAGATCTCTGCGAAGAGAAAAGGTCCCACTCACCCAGATAGCAAAATTCAGCTGGGTTGCATTTGGCACAGGTATGATTGACCATCCTCTGTTTTGAATCTAGGTCCAATTCCAGCCAAAGCACTCAGACTGCAATTGGGCCAAGTGTCGCTCGCCTTCCGGTCCGATGAGTTGGGGCAACTCCGACTGGCATGCAATTCATTATGTGGCATTGTGCATTTCACTAGTGTATGGTACAGCCTACGTTTGAATATTTAAAATACCACAATTTAATTGCTCCTACAAATATTAGAAAGACTAATTACTTCTGTAAATATTTAATACACTGTAAAAAATACAGAGAATACTATGAACTTCCTGGTTGACTCTTCCTTCATCTCTGTAATGCCATATATTGTAAATTGATCTATTCATTTACTGTGCACTATAGTATTTATAACTAATGGAATATACTGAAGAATTATCTATGAATTTTCAATACATTGAATGGTCAGTTCTGTAAATTTTCTGAAAAATACAATAAAATTTTGCTTCAGCTTCACAGTTAGTACCATTTCTTAGAGAAAGTAGGGCTCAGAATACTGTTTTAACTGTTAAGGCATAATAGATAACAGTAAAACTCTACAAAGGAAAGAATCAAATTACAAATATGCAATAACTATTGTGATGAAAACTCACCATTTTGCATCACCGAAAATAAAAATGTATTTATTAGCCTCCCCTGACAAGCAGGTTGTGTGAATCGCTGACCTTTATACTGATGCAGTTAGCAGACTGCGGCCCATACCTGGACAAACACAATGTAACCCAGACCTCATTTTTAAAACCAACACTAAAATTAAAACTCTGTTATGGAGCTCAGTAAAAATGCAAAGACCTAAGTGAAACTAAACTGAAATGGAGACAATTGAAGGAAAAAAAAGAAACCTAATTAAAACAAAAAATAGAACTTTTAGAAATTAGGTAGCGGGTCCCAAAAACCACCTTCGAGTGGCTCTTACTGCATAAACTTTAGCTCGTACAGTCAGGAATGTTTTTAAACTTTGGCTGTGGCACTGATAAAAGTTTCATGTCTTCGAAGGTTTCAGATGAAATGAGGTTCAAATGTGCATTTTAATAAATGAGTCCCTCTGAAGCAAGTTAAATATGTATGTTTTTATCAGGTTATGTATGGGTATACTAATCCCATTGATTCATGCCAAAAAATACACGCTCAGTATTCTCTTTTTTGTGCTAATGAAATTTTGACTTTGCAGGAGTTCAGTAAAAAAAATCCACTTCTGTTGGCTTTAGTGCCATTAAACATTAAAGTCAAACATTAAAGTAAAAAGAAATAAACCACAAATCTTTATAATGCGTTTTCGACTTTCCATGTTTCAGTTGGTTTTCTTTGATATTTTGATGTCCATAGACATGATTAGACATGAATATTGTTTTTTTATTTTACGAAGAAATTGTGTAACTTCAGCACCAGTACTCACGTAAATGACAGTGTTTCAGTAGTTGTTATGGAATATTTATGGAATAAGCCATGGTCTGCTTTCTTAGACGGTTAAATGCTGTACTGACTAAAGTTTGAGTTCAACTTTATCTTAGTTTCAAAGACAGATACTTGTCTTCAGATTCTATGCATGATCATTCCCTTTATAATGTTCTCAGCATCCAGAACCTCAAGCAGATTCATAGTCCAAGCTTTTTCTTTGAATGAACTTCCACTTTTCTCAGTTAATAGCCACGTCACTGAAATAAATGCATTTTTATGGGTTCATATTATTTTAATTGCTGGACTTTCCAAGAAAGTAATTTCTCACTCCATGCCAGAATTCAGAAGCAGTAGGAGTCGGGCAGACTGCAGAACGTCCTTCAATGTGCAATAAACAGGTGATGAACGAAAAAGTAACAGGTGTACTCTCTCGCTTACTGTCCCGGAAATGCTGTAGAATACATGTTATTTCACACCATGGCCAAGTGGCAGAAATAGACATTGACAGTGGCCATGGTGATAAATGTGTCTGCTTTTTATTTTACAGCAGAAATATGGCATAAAAAAGAACCAGAGGATTACTAATGCTACAAGTTTGTGTGTGAGGAGATTTATGAAGACAAAAACTTTAAAGAGAACATTTAGTTCATGTCATGGAAAGACACATAAGTATGTTGCACCATACAGTTTTGTACTGCAGTAATGTTCTGTTTTGTACTTATTTTTGCTTTTTTGTAAGGGCTTGTCCTGACTATCACGCTTAATATTACTATTATTATATGCCATCAATATGATGTTGACTCCTGATGATAATATTGGCAGCATTCCTCAAGATTATGATCTCTCTCCACCAATTCTTGATGCTACTGAAATGTTAACACTGTAGGAGATGACAAATTATATCAACCATGTGGCTTTACACCTCCATTTGTATATTTTTCATACCTAATTTTCCTATACAAGGGCACTGGGCTCTGCAGCCTATCCCGGAAGCAATGTGGGCAGGGCAGGGAATAATTCAGAATGGAGTGCCAACCCATTGCAGGGCACCCACATCATTCACACCTATGTAAAGTTTGGTGAATCCAAATCACCTTAGCATGTTTTTGGAGAGAAATTGAAGAGAACCCTGCAATGAAATGGGGGAAAACCTGCAAACTCTATACACATAGAGCCAGGGTGGGGACTCAAACCCTTGTCTCCAGAGGTGTAAGCTGACCATGCTAATCACAGCACCACCGTACTGTCCAACTTCATCCCTCCCTGAAAATTGATCAATTAGGGAAAAAGGTGGCTCAGCTGGACACATCTAATTCAGATGAACTTTTACGTGATTTAAAGTTAATCTACACCTAATACCTGTTTTGTAATAGAAAGGCTGCAGGAAGGAATAAAGGAAAATCTCTGGTGACTAATAAATATGATGAATATGGTTTGGTTATTGCTGCGGTTTGTTAGTTTGCTTTGGATTTTGTTGCTCTTAAGAAAATTATTTTTCCCCCTCTCTATGTGACGTCCAGCCCTTCCCGGTCCGTGTTTCCCCACAGGCGGGGCTGGGTAGCAGGCACGCCTGCTGAGTGTTGCTAAGTTACCTCATGTTTTTTCCCTGTGTTAATCACCCACAGGTGCCCCTCGTTCATTCCTCCCTGTGATCCTGATATAAGCTTCCCCTGTGCTGTGTTTCTTTGTCGGTCATTGTGAAGTGCATGTCGTAGTGTAGCCTCACCTGGCTTGTGCTCCCTCGTCAAAATAAAGTCCCCTTACGGGGTTCACCCACCTACGCTTGCCGCCTGCTTCCTTTCGCCTGGCATCATGCCTCGCCGCTTTGTACGCTGTCATGACACTGTATGCTTATGTTGTATAAGGGTGTTTCACACCTATACTTCAGTTTCTCTGGTCCGAATCAGTAGATGAGTTTGTAAACTTGTAGCATTTTCCCCTTGGTTGGGTTTGCTTTCACACAGAGAAAAATCCGAGTTAAGCAACAATGCATCACTACAAACCACGTGAGAACGTTCATACTGCTTATTGGTCAGATGTGTCTGTGGTGGGAGCAGGAAAGTAAATACAGGGAGAAGGTCCTGTGTCC
>JAAGVU020000092.1:12005705-12020248 GCA_011763525.2 Mormyrus iriodes | reverse complement strand
CTAATGCCTAGATGTTTTGGGGGGTAAGACTATTCAACAGAGTACCAGTATAATACATTTTGACCAGCATGACATAAGACATTGATAATGGAGGAATCAGCAGATAATTGTACATAATCATTTTTTTGACTGTGCCAAAGCATCTGCAATTTGACCAAAAGCATGAGACTTTGCATTTAGGAAATGCACAAGTGACTCTATGGTGTGGAGGTTGTACAAGTATTTATGAGAATTTTGAATTCTGATCTGAGAAATGTGCCAAAATGACTGAGAGAAACTGTAACTTCCTGTTTTAAAAAAAAGTTTTTTGAAAAAATAACATCACCAGTATCATTGTCCTCTGGTTGAAAGGGGGAAAAATGTTGTGGATTTAATTCAAAACTAAGACGAGAGGTGATAATATATAAAAAAAATAACTTATGAAAATGTATGGGTGGAAATCAGACTTCAGGATAAAGAAGTGAGTAAGCATCTGGTAACGTTAAGATGCAGGGTAGAGATTAGAGATTTTATAAAACTGTTATTAGGGTAACAGACACTGGAGGTGCATGTATATCCCACAGGAAACATCAAATGAAGCTGTTGGAAAAATGAGGTTCTTAGTAGTCCAAGGTATTACGGAAATACATAATATCTCTATTGCTGTCTGTCAGGGCTGTCTCTTCTGCAGACATGACAAAAAACAAAATACATCTGAATCTGGATAGTCTGAGGGGACAGATGAGAGCCCTCCAGATTCATTAAGTGAGTCAAAAGTATGATCATATTACCTAAGTGACAGACTTCAGTGTTACAGACTGGAATGAGTGGAGGGGTAATCAGTAAATCACATGGTAGGTGGGGGGATTTTTTTGTTAATACTGCTTAACTGTAGTAGATGGTCAGAATGCAGCACTAAAGCAACATGTGTTTCTAACTTCTTGTTGTTTTTGTGAGTGGAACCATAAAAATCATGCAATGTACAAAGTGTTCTCTATTTTCTGTTTTTCTTCTTTGTATAATGACTGCTTGATAACATTTTACGTTAGGTCAGTTAAACCCAGTGAAAAGCCACATTTTTTAAATTTCAAGATAGCACTCACTTTACATGTTCTATTTTCTCTCATAAGTGAAAGGCTGCTAAGCCTTTTTTTGGCATTCAAGGGTACCAGGAAACCAGAAAAAAAAATCACTCAAAAGTCTGGGGATATTTCCAAGAAAATATGACTGATGGACGCTGTCACTGCTGGTTCTCAACACATTTTAATGTCACAGGTATCAAGTGTACAGCAGTCCAAGTGTCTTGGCGTCAGAGGGACGAAAGGGCCCAGCCGGTGCCTGATGCGATTTGATAATAATGCTTTCCACTCCGAAGCACTGCAAGTGCTGAGGGCTTCCACTGAGACAAAGAGGAGAGGGTCAAACTTTAGCCCCAAGTCGTCTCTCTAAGTGCTCTCAATATTGTGGCGAGTTCCTGTCACCCAGAGTGCTAAGGGCCTTTAATGGGGGTTCGCTGCTGGACTCCCGGCCGTGGAGCCCTGTGTGTGACTCTCAAAATCATTTCTAAACAGAGGACTCCAGATGATGAATCTGTAACTTTAGAAGTGCTTTGCAGGTTACATGAAAACTTATACAAAAAGAAGCTGAAATGGGTTCCTAACACACTGAAGGTCGTTTAAATGTTTCTTTTAGAGCTGACATAGACATATTTTTTTGTCCATTTATCATAATGAGTTGCTGTTTTACATTATTTATGCGCTTAACAGCTCCTTTTATGTAAAGCACTTATGCATTTTTTACAACGTTCATCATTTTCAAGGATACAGGATATGTATATATAACATGACTCTGCATGTCAGGACTTGTGGTGCCTGTGAGTAGAAGGTCACTGGTTTTTATGTCACCATTGGGCTCTTAAGCAAAGCCCTTAACCCCAGTACCCCCAGGAACATTGGCTAATGCACCTCTCTGATTCTTACGTATACGTTGCTTTGGACAATAATGTCTGCAATTATAATCAAATAAAATTGAAATGTAATATTGGACAGCACAGATAGATAGATAGATAGATAGATAGATGTACTTTATTGATCTGTAGGAAAAAAAATTATTACAGCAGCCAACATAAATTACAAACATAAATTACACAGTTCACATAACATAAATATAGAAAGAGTTTAAGATAAAAAAAACACACACAGGATGCACAGGTGAAATACATCCCATAAGTGATCTGACAGATGGGTAAGAGTATTAGAATAACCCCTAATATACAACAGTAGTTGGAACAGCTATTAGTGTCAAAGGTAGTGGAAGTATAGAACATGAATGTACAATATGCAGTCTGCAGTGTGGACATTAATCTAATTGTTCAGTGGCACTACAGTGATCACTCCATGTGAGTGGAGTTTGCATGTCATCCCTGTCATTGTGAGGTTTCCTCCAGGATCTCCAGTTTCCCCCCCACAGTCTGAAAACATGCTAAGATGAACTGGAGTTGCCAAGTTGTGCATAGGTGTGAATGTGTGTGAAGGGTGTATGTGTGCCCTGTGATTGGTTGGTGTCCCACCCTGTGTTATTCCCTTCTTTGGGCCCTTTGTTTCCAGGATAGGTTCCGGACTCCCACGACCCAGAAACAGACAAGCAGTATAGAAAATGAATGAATATTATTAGGGGGGCAAACACATATATTTAGATGGGTGATCAAAAGTGGAATATAAATTCAAATATTGTATCTAAAAAAAACAGGCTTTTTTAATCAGACCAGCAGGAGCTTAGAATTGTACGGTGGAATGTGGAAATTTTAATGGAATACTCAAGAAATTCCAGAAAATCTGGGCAATGTAGAAAATGAAAGTTTTGCTTACTGTCCTAAATGGTCAGCTGTGAGAGCTATGGCAGCCATAGCAGAACACAACTGCTACTCTGATTCTACACACATAGTGCAGAGGCGAAATTTAAAATTAGCAGCCCGGGAGGTACAAGGCAAACGTGATATGCACTGAACTACTGAACATGTGCAAATGATTTTTAATGTCTTTGCCTCCTTAATTTAAGAAACCAATTTACCCACAAAAGGAAATAATGTGAATATGCGATCAATTTTGGTACATGGTGAAAGTGGTCCAATCTCGTATAATTTTGCTCTGGGGCAAAATGTCCAGGTAACAAAAAAATTATAAAGTAAAAAAAATGGAACAAAACGTGGGTCAGAATGACTTAAATATTAACAATCATAGGTGGTACTGTGTATTTGAACATGAAATGTCAAAGTCAAAGTGTGTTACATTTCAGAATCTTTTCTATAGAGCATGTGAACAACAAGTGGTGTCCTGGTTTAATGGTTGAGAAGCAATAGAGTCTACATGGCATATCTCTATATCTTTGTTCCTTTTTAAAAATATAAGTTCTGGAATGTATCTTGGCAGAAAGCTCCGATAAGCGGAGCTCCTGATGTGCTGTCAGAAGCAACGCTTCATAGTGCTTCAGTACACACAGTCAGTGGCAGTAATGGCTCACGGGTTTGCCTGCAAGACTCGTGTCAGAAAAGGTGACATGAGTTTCTCATGACAGAGTATACCCCCTTCCCTTCCGGCAGAATTAGGGCGTTTGGGCTCTGCCAGCCGATGTAAATGCCGTCACTGGCACTGATGCAAATAGCTTGCGCAGCTTCCTGTAGGGCCTGGGCATCCTTTTTGTTGTTTCTATTCTAGCTTTACATGGACCAAAGCCTTAGTCTTTATTTAGGATGTTCACAGGTTGGGCTGTATCCTTGAGAGCAACTTGACGACACACTATGAGAAATATTAAGAAATGTTATGTGTTACAGAAAACCAGAAAATACTCCTGGCTATGTCTATTTTCTCTCAACACTACATGATTTAAGGCTGCCTAGCCTGCACCAAGTAGCTTTATTAATATGACGGAGAAAGGTTGCAGTAATTGGGGGTGAAAATGACTTACAGAAAGTTTCCTAAAAGTCACACCACACCGCAAAGCCTACTGCTGCAACAAACGACAGATGTGGCAGACGGAAACAGCAAAAAATGCAAGGACATCAGACTGGAAACACACTTCTTGTAGTTTCCATGGTCATAACTATATCTTTTTGAACCTGCCTGTTAATATTGTGAACTTTGCTGGTAGCTGTATTGTTCTGGGCTCCCAGAAAGGGTGGGAACCGAGACGGCATAGTTATGTGCATGGGACGGATGGATAGGATCCCCTGACAATATTTGCGGAAGGCATATGCACATTCTCCCAAGATGTTAACTGCAATTAAAATGTACTGTTTGTTTAACAGTGCTGTCTGTCATAATCTTAATGTTCTCATGATTGTCCTTTCCCACATGTTTTCCTGTTTGGCACCACTGTATGATGTCATACTTATGACCTCGCTCAATTACTTGAAATATCTAGGGGAAAAATTGCAGGGAACAATTTAAGGCAGATCTTTAAAAGTGTTGTAATAGGGTAATATAATTGATTTGCAGTTATCCCTGCTATTCCCAGTGATAGACTTGTTTGATTTAGATTTACTGTGGATATGTGTGTGTTTGTGGTGTACAGGATGGCGGTTGAGGAAATACATTTTCTTTAGCCCATTACTTAATAGGGATGCATATCTCACAGCTACGCTATTATTAGGGAATGGATCGTGATCTGTTGTCTGGAGGTCTAGATCCAGCTATGCTACCCACACGAAGGTCACATTGTCAGATTGCACCCATGAGTGACCTTCATTCCTGCTTGGCATACGACAAAGTGGCTAGATCAGGGCTATGCACATGCTTGTCAGGGGGACCACTAAAGTTGTGTGCCATTTAGAGTCTCGGATAGGCAGGATGGGGGATTTGGGCATCAGATGATCTGGGATGGTTCCTTCACTCTGATATAAGCTATTTAATCAGCTACTACAGTGAAGGTTTAAATGATATCCTAAACACAGATTCAGCTTTATTCCTAAGCTTCAGGTGGGAAACAATCTGCAGATATTTCCCTGTGTTATGTTCTGTACATGTCCCAGAATAGTATTGCAAGGTTTGGTTTTGTTCTTTTCTTTAAACTATTTTCTTTTTAAAATAATATAAGCCCAGATTTTCAATACTGCTTTTTGAATCACTTCCTCTGTCTTTCAAACTCACTGTAATCATGGGTAGTCCTGAGAAGTTTCTCATCTGTTGAGCCTTGACTGGACCACTGTGCAGGGTCTTCACCCCTATTATTTTCTTTGAGGATCAGAGTTTACAGTTCATGAGATTCTGTCACAGCCAGAAATTCTTTGTCTTTATGTTCAAAGACATTGCAAAACAAACTTAATGTGACACCCACCCCTTTTTGGTTTATTTGTGCCTATAGGGAATCAAGGAGGTCCTCTTCGGAGATCAGTTGTGCTTCGTGGCCAGCAAAGACTAGCTCCAGAATGGTGTACATCTATATGGCTCAACCAGGAATATTATGGGAAGGCTGAAGAGAGACTTGGACAGGGCCCAGGACAAATGAGTCTAATGAGGACACTCTCATAGGATTCCCTCAGAGTATGCTAAACCCCTCAGCAATACTCAGTGTGGCTTAATACTCTGCTTTGGGATATGATGTCATAGAGGTCATAGACAGAAGCTGTGGTTCTCAGTGCCTTGTCTGTTTTGCCTATAGGGTACAAAATAATGAATTACACACAAACATGGAAAAATAAACAATGCTATTTTTGATCATTTCCTCAAA
Source organism: Mormyrus iriodes (assembly GCA_011763525.2). Lineage (NCBI taxonomy): Eukaryota > Metazoa > Chordata > Actinopteri > Osteoglossiformes > Mormyridae > Mormyrus > Mormyrus iriodes. The sequence continues at coordinate 12,014,545 of JAAGVU020000092.1, read as the reverse complement.
ATGAGATTCTTCTGTCTGCTGGTGTCAGTTAAAATGTTGCAAGAAGCTATTATCTTAACCATACACTCTTGGGTAACTTCAGGAAATTTACTTTAATTTGTATCAACTTAAGCTACGGTATACAAATCAGCTTTCTGTACAGTTGTATGTAATTAATTCTCTCTTATTATGTGTGGCTCTGCATAACACATACACATATATCACGTTTTCATAAACATGTACAGCTTTTGTGTTTTTGAGAATATTTCTATTTGAATGTTACCAGTAAGCACAGAATGAAAAATTACCTTTCTCATAGTGATATTGGAATATTGCATAAATACTAAAACCAATACGGTAAATAAATTAAATATGTCATTACGTAGTTATGTCTTCAGAAGCAGTGGGTTGTTTGTTAATAACACATTTTCCAGGGGTCGCGTCTGTGAAATACTGACTCAGGAAATCATTATTATTCTGTGACTGTTTTCCTTCGCGTTTATTTTTGGTCTGACGATGTGTTATGAATTTCACACAGATGTTTTGAGATGACATGCTGTGATTTATCCTGAATTTATACCAATACTGCTCAGTTTCGTTGGCCTGACATGCTCTCTAAAATGAATACATAATGATCCCACAGCCAAACCTAAACCAGTAGACTCACATAATTAGACTAGACTGTCACTTGGACTAGCAGGCAAAGCTTTATTTCAAAGTTTTCCCACACAAAAATACAAGAAAGTGCAAATCAGTAAATTTTCCTTCTTCAGGTCACACATGGCTAAGAATAATGTAACTGTTTTGCATTTGTGCTTAGTGTTTCCAGTGCGGTATTCCTATCTGCCAAGTCTCACTCCTGTGAGTCTCACACATGTGAACACTAAATCTCACAGCCTCATAGGTTTTCGAGTGCAGTAAAAACAGAAATTAATGATGGCCTGTTTTTGCACAGACTAATATTGGCAATGTGTCGGAAAGAGCCATCAACCTCTGTGTTATTCTCCCACCCTATATTCAAATACTAAGATCTGAAGACTGAAGACTGAGACTGAGACTGAAGACTGAGACTTGCACCACTGCAAGGAAGAGCAGATTACCCAGTTTTGGCCCCAGTGCTGGACCCCAAGTGAAATTTTTTGGGAGAAACCTTGCAAAAGGGCACAAAACTACTGTCCCTACTAAGTATTTAGGAACATAAATAAATGAATTCAAAAGAAAGCAGACAGCTTTAACAAGACTGGTGCTTTTCCACTGCCACCAAGAACTAAGTACTACCCGAGCCATACTGTGAAAAAACAGTTGTTCTTCATAAATTATGCAAGTCATACCTGACTCGTATCCATGCTGACATAGCCCTCATTACTAGCAGGGCCAAAAGCATGACTAAACCGAGTACGTATCTCTTTGGTTTTACTTTACTGTCGTTCTCCAGATCTGGCAACACCTTTACCGAGCCAACCCTTTGCAGTGGAAAATCAAAGCGAGCTGGAACCATGCTGTAACTAGTGTCTCTTTGTGGTACAGGTAGGGTATGGCTCCTGTATGCCAGTGGAAAAGATCCAGACATGACTCGATCTGACTTGCCCCAGATGAATAGTATCAACCAAGATATATCTAACTGATACTGCAGAGGATTTTTAATACTGATCTATTTTTCAAAGAATGCCTTTTATGGCTTTCAATTGATATCTGATGATAACATCTGATGTAGAGAACAATTTACATTTGCCTGAGGGATTGCAAGTAAAAGGCCTATTGCACCAACGTGAAAGCTCTGGATTGTAACCAGGACAGTATTTTGGTGGAGAGCAGGGGCCTGATTTTTTTTCCAAAGCCAGGTGGTTGATTTTACATACGATTAAAGCTGAGGGTGATGCCCTGAGAAAAGCAATACATAAAACTAATTTTCTTGAGATAAATCGATAATTTAGCTGTGTGGCAGTGTAAGCTACATGTTTTTAAAGGAATTGCTGCTTATATACAGTTTACATTGAAATCTAAGGGTGGCTCTGTATGTCTGCCATTGTGCAGATGAGTGGAATAATCCACAAGGATTCAGACAATGTGTGTAGATTTGAATATGGGTGTAAAGGTTTGTTTATATCAAGTTTCAGTATTTTTATTAACATATCATCTGTATATGTTGTATACAGTGATAAGACAAAGCATTTTCCAGACCATGGTGCAACTTAGAGACAGAACATGACATGCGCTTCACGGTAAAACACTAGACGGATACAACACTTAACTCTAACGTTAAATACATGGACGCCCACATTACCCAACACAGTTACAGTACATTTACGAGTTGTGCTGCAAATGGCTTGACTGCCTCGTGGTGTCACATATGTTTATGCTTTAATTATTCAATGAAAATTATCTTGCTATCTCGAGATAATGACATAATTATCTCGTTATCTCAAGATAACGGCATTAAAAAAATAATTGCAAGCACGACCGTTCTCGGTTTCCGTACAAAGAACAGGAAACTTTAGAGTCTGGAGAAACTCCATGCAGACTCCACCCATATAAAATCTGGGACAAAACCAATGTTATGGAGTTGTGTCATTTCAGTGTTTGCTACCAAGCCATCATGCCATCAAGTAAACCATGTTTGATTCCACCATATTTTCTGATATAATCTATTGTACTACAACTAGAAACTTATGACATAAGGTACCCATCTGTACTTCCCAGATTTAATGAGGCGATTTCTGTGGATGGCTACATGTTATTAGTCGATTAACTGCTTGCCAGTTAATAGTACAATGTAATTAGTTTTTGACAAATAATACTCAGGATGCCAAAAAACTGCTATTTTGGCTTTTGAAAAAGTCACACCAGACAAATGGTCATGTGATTAGATATCCATAAATTCTGTCACATTGCTGAATTTTGCCACCTTTGTTGAATACCTCAACAGCAGGGGACCCAGATGCAGAGCTAAAAGAGAACCAATACAATAGACCTACAATACAATTGAAGTCGGGGACATAAGTAAAGGTCAATAAGCCAGAGAATCGATCCTGGGGGTGAAAGGGGAAGGCAGGTAGACGTGCAGATGTGAGGACATTGGTACCCACCGTCACACTGAAAGAAGAGTCTAATCATACACTCACCGGACAGGGGATCAGGAGAACTCCACACTAACGAGAAAGAAGGACAGGAAAGCCCTCGGGAACTGGACATCTGTCAATACCCGTTTGCTATTTTCACAGCAGCATTTGAATCTAATTAGATGGATATGCAAAATGACCATGGAGGAACACTTATGAGAATACATAATTTCATATTGCTCTCAAGGCATATAGTATGCTTTTCTCAGTTCACCAAGTTGAAGGGCAGTTTACTTAACTAAATTTACATTTTAACACAAATTGAAGTCAATATTTTCGATCCTTGCTTTCAAGTCATTCATGAAGAGTAGGGCGTAGCATTCGTTTATGGTGTAGCTGTTAAGTAAGCACATAAAATAATTTGGTAACATTTTACTTAACGCTGTCATCTGTAATTCAATAGAGACACCGTCGTAATGCATTATAGACATGACGTTCATAGAAAGTGTTACCAGTAATATCATTCACTCTGGTAAACTTTATGTAACTTTATCCTATCCTATACCATTGAATGCCAATTTAGTCATAATGTTTTACAAATGGTATATTTACTGTATATAATTTATCATTCTGCTTTGCTTTGTTTTACGAAGATTAATAACAAAGAGTCTTGACATTATTACGTTTGAAACGTTTGCCATAGTGTATTTTAATACTGAGACTACTGGTCCACTCTAACAAAAAATCCAGCATTTTGAAAGGAAAGGCCATCAAAAAGGTAATTTTTTAAAACAGATGTGAATAAAATATGATGTCATACCTTTTTATTAAGGTGTTATAAAATTCCTAACATATTATTGTCAGTCATTCCTGTGATATCACACCGCAAATTTGCTGTAATGCGATTGATATATTAGCACCCAAGTCCAATACAATGCGGAATTGCATTTGTATTTATGCGATTTTCAGCTGGAGAGAAAATACTACGCAAATTACAATGCAAAATGGCCTTAGCGAAAAACAGTACTTGCATGCAAAAACAGCTGTCCAAGTGAACGATAGCGATGTCCGATTCATGGAGAAATCGTTCTTTTGAACCAATTCTTTTCAGTGAATCGGTGCAACTGTTTTACAGATCTAAAAGAATTAAACTTTTTTACCTCTATGAATTGCACATGTCAAAGTCTTAGGTTCTAAAAGTCTAAAATATTTGATAAATTACCATACAAAAACACACAGCAACCTTTTTTGAAACCCATTTTTCCTATTGGCTTTGTACATTTTAGTACATGATTTTAGTGAAAGTGAGGTTTTTCAGGAACGCATTAGGACTGACTGTATATTATGATAATATCTTCTATAGCAGCAAGAAACAATGACTTATTAACCATTTAGAAATATCTACAGTTCTGAATTACATTATTTGACCATCGATGCCAAAGAATCGATATAGAAAATCATATTGAGCACTAAAAGACAAAAATAATAACATTTTTTCATGTTAACACATTGATCCAAGACCGCATTTGTTGGAAAATGCTTTACTAACTGGTGTTTTTTTTCCCTTCAGAAATTTAAACATTCTAAAGTAATGAACTTTCTGCTACAGTAATTTTGTTGATTGTCTTGCATACTAAGCATGGTTGTCATACTGCAAGACCCACTCTCTGGTAAGTTTATACTCCTGGATACATACCCTGACATTCCCCTTGAAAATACGGTAATATAATCCAGAAGTCATCGTTCCTTCAATTATTCGCATGCAATCCAGAGATGCTGCCAATCCAGTGCTTCACGGTTGCTACGAGGTTCCTTTGTCTTGTTTTCTGCAAACATAATGCTATTAATTTATGCTAAAAGGCTCTGTTATTGTTTAATCTGTCCTTTGGAAGGACTCTTCTAGGTCATCCATGGTAGACAATTCTCAGCAAACCTGATATGGATGGACATGTACTTTTTAAAAAGCAGTCATCCCTTCTTTGCTGGTTGACTTGTGACCATTGAGATAAACCATAACCTTCACCCTGAGGTTAATTTTCACCTCACGTTATATTGAAAGCCTTGCTGTTGGGATTATATTTGGCAAATTGACTTTTCCTAGGAAGAGAACAGTGGTGTAGGGTTTTATTTTTTGTTCGTTTTACTTTGTTTGCATTACCTGTGAACTCAGTGTGGCCAAAGCCTTTTGTAACCCTATCCAAGGTTGTGTCACCCTTCCTGCATAGTGAGCAATGACAACTTGCAATCTTCGGAGATTTCTTTTGATCAGATGACACACTTGATTCATTTTCACATACAGCAAACCATGATTGGGACAATCAGCATTTAATCATTTTTAACCTGTAGTGTCACTCAATCCGGAGTGTCATCAGTGAGGACTGAAAGTGTTGGATCAAGATTTTTACTGAGGAGAGAAAAAAACTATAATTTTCCACGTGTTAGACAGAATTCTAACTAATCATATCTATCTATCTGTCTATCTCTCTCTCTGTCTGTCTGTCCATTGGTAGGAGCTCTGATTAGATTCACAATCCTGAATGATAGATGAGTCAGACGTTCTTCCTTCAGATTCTTACTGTTGCATCTGGAATATCAACAACGCATCCAAGAAATTGAGTGTGTAAGCGGTGCTTTTAATAAAAGTATACCAAATATGTGAATGCGTCCCTAAGGGGAGAGGGCTGAAGGCAACTGAATCACAGGCAGCAGTTTATTCAGCATCCCTGAGCCATAAACCCCTACTATAAATCTCTGACATGGGCAGCTCCTTAACTTACCATATTGTGACCTGGGTATACATCTTCAAAGGGATTTACAAATGTAGCATTAAGGACATGTAAGCCTACAGCAGGGGTGGCCAGTCTTATCCAGAAAGGGCTGTTGTGCATGTGGGTTTTCGCTGCAACTCCCTAATTAGATTACTAATTTGAGGATTGATTGGCTGAAGAGTCCTCACACCTGGGTTTGAACAGCTGACGCAGGAGCACAGGAAACATTTTTGAAGAGGTGGGGGGGGACCAAACAGAGTGAGCCAAAGGTCTCAGATCTTAAGCTTATCAAGCCAATCTTGATGTGGCATTTGGCATGATTTAATATACTTTTAATATACTAAACATTTTGACTGAAATTGGCAATAATGGCCTATTCAACAATAGCATAAACAGATTTCTCTACAATTTGTTTAATTAATTGCTTAATTAAATTGCTTAATTTGTTTAAATTTACTGAGCCCCAGTATAATGTAATGTTACATATTATGTGAGGACATATTCATAGTTATAGCTTAATTCTAACGGACATAATTTAATCTTAGGTCAAACTAGGATGAAGTTGCAGTTGAAGTTCTTTGTTGCAGTAACATAAATTAGCCAATCAGAGATATGGGAAAATTATGCTGACAATTGCATCTAACATAGGCTTGGTATAGATCAAGCATATATAGAATTTTTGTCTACTTTCATTGCTTGCTATGTGAAAGAACATTGTGACAGAGTTTTTTTCCCAGGATGCTTTTCTTCCTGTACTGCATATGACTTTGGTCTGTGTCCAAAACTGCATCCAGCACAATTTAAGGCAGCAGAGTTCTCAACTTGTTCAGGACCCAAAACCCGCACCGGCGGAATATAAATAGAATGTCACAAATGCAGCAAGTGTAGATGTTTTTGAATAACAATATATAAAATGTTTTAGAAAGTGACATCGGTGTTTGAGTTATTTGTCCTTCATTAAATCAGTTGGTCATCATGGAAGTAAAAAAAAAATAGTTATTTTTTCCCCATCAAAAGTGGTGGGGAGAAGTCGCAGTCTCTGTATAACTGAGGGGATGTGCCCCCCACCCATCACCCCCACCTTCTGTGCCCCTGAGCTGATTATCCCAAAAACCTGCATATGCATTGTGCCATTGTGGATAAGACCGGTCACCTCCGGCCTAAAGGGATTGGATGCATTTAAGCAAATGTGACACTGACTTAAACATTAAGGCATTAAACAATGACAGAGAGGCAAACCTGGCAGCAGGCAGGTGGCATGACCCTGCTCATCACCAGCTCAATGCTTGATGACTCAGTGGTATGTTGATGACTATAATTCTAATGATTACGATTGTAATTAGCTTATAATTTGCAACATTCAAAAACAAACTGACAAAGTACAGTATCATGTCATGGTTTTTTTGTGGCAGCATCATAATGTTTTATGTTGCTTTTTAAGACTATTTAGCAAGTTATTGAATGGTACAACCAACACTCTGCACTACACAACACTAACACTATAGCCCTATAAGGTAGCTAGACCTAACAGATAAACTAGCAGTGCGTCTTCTTTCAGGTGCTTTCTTTTGTTGTGGTTAAAAAGGTTTGTCGTATTGCCATCTGACATACAAGCATTATATTTGCAAGTTTTGCAAATAACTGCTGGTTTTCTAAGATATAAACACGTTACATATTACCGATGTCGAATTCTTTTCAATGTGATAAAAAACCTAAAATTTTGACCTTGTGGGGACCATTTTTGGGGGGAAATTTAATTTAATAAAAATCTGTGTATGCAATCAAAAAACTTAAAGATCCCAAAAGATTGTATTTTGTTTGGTTACTTATGGTTAAGATTAGGCGTGGGTAAGGGTTAAGGTTGTTTAATTAATGGAGAGTCCCCATAAAGATATGAGTACAGGTCTGTGTGTGTGTTTGTGTGTATTATATATATATATATATATATATATATATATATATATATATATATATATATAGCTTACCTTTTTTTTGCACATGACTACAGTTCTATTCATTTACATCGTGTCTTTACAATTTAGCTAAAAAAAAAATAATCAAGTTACAGACTGATTGTGGCTTCCATCTCTAGCCCACTGAGTTACTTTATGGACAGGCCTCACAGGGAAGCCATCAAAAATGAGGATGAAAGAAGATTCTCACTTGTCTCATTGTCTGCAGTTGAAGCCAATGTCTGGTTAAAAAAAAAAAAACAACTCTGACAGATTGGGCAGATTTCCCTCCGGCCTCAGCCGATAGTACTGAGGGCATGTGACTCTGCCCAGCGGCAAAAATGTATGCAATGTGATGATTGATAAAAGCAGGAGAGGACGCTTAAGCACAGCCCCCATCTGCTCTCTCCTCGGTGGAGTGCCCAGAACCTGCAGTTCCAGCAGGGCCCAGACTAGATGCCTGATGTATGTGTGTCTTCCTGGCACGACCCTGGGGCGATTAATCAGACCCCGTTTGAGCTGGGCTGCTCTGGATTTCCATCAGCACATGTCTGATCCCTGAGTCAGTGCCAAGGTCCCTCGCTGCCCTGTCTTTCGTACACATTCAGCATCCAAGATGATTTGTGTCTCTCCTAGCTTACAGCGCTGAGTAGCTGCATGGGTGCACCAGCTTCCAGAGACATTCTTTACGGGCCAACAGGGATGGTAGGAGAGTGTCTTTGGTGCATGGAATTTTCCCTGTAATTCATTGTTATTCATGGGACCACTGAAAATGTATTTAAGGGCAATTACATGCAAATCTCCATTTGATATCACGTCCAAATGCTGATAAAATGCTATATATTTATAACATGTAGTTAATATGTGAATTTTGAGGATTTGTCCATATTCATCTCAAGAGGTTATGTAAAAAATATGCAATCTGACTCATTGTTACTAAGCTTGCACATGCTCTGAGACATGTCAGCAGCCATACCACCTGCAGTTCCGACTGGGTAATCCACTTGAAGCTAAGCAGGTTTGGGCCTGGTCAGTACTTGGATGGGAGACCATCTAGGAAAGCTGGGTTGCTGCTGGAGGAG
>JAAGVU020000092.1:11969643-11985439 GCA_011763525.2 Mormyrus iriodes | reverse complement strand
CTGGTACCTTATCCAGGGACCATTTATTCTCATACCATTTGTTTCGAAACATACTGGAGAAGGGCATTGTGTTAGGCCTTCATTAAAACATAGCGGTAACAGCAGAACATATATCTTGGTTTTACTTTTACGTTAAATATATGCTGCACTTTTAAATTGAATTATTTGATTTCATTTATTTTAGCCAATCTGGCTTCATGCATTGTAAAACTTTCCAAGTCATTAATGGCTTTCAGTTGTGTCTGACTTTGCGCTAATCTCTTAACATGAAAACACATAGGCATGCACCATAAATTCTCAAGCTATTCTGTATTCTGCAATACGACATCAATTTATCTGAGTACAGCATGGAAACGTAATTACTAGGACTGCACCAATTACAGAAAGGCATGCAGCAAATGTTAGAAGGACAGTCGAATGAAAACGCGCTTAAGTTTGAAAATACATAAAAAAAATTTAAAAAGGAAATAAATTCCTCGCAAAAAAATCAAAATAAACCTGGCATTGCATTATTACGATACATATACATGCTCACCAACAACTTTCTTCCCTGCTGAGTCTTATTTGCAGCCTCCTTTAATACATTCAGTACTGAGTTATCTTTCATTTATCTATCATGTACACTTTGAAGACAATGTGCTTAGCATTCTTCAGTGACACTCCTACGAACTGTTTGGTCATGTAGCATGTTTGTCCTGGAAGAAAATGTCTGATATAATAACTTGATATATCACTGGTCCACTAGACATGCTACACAGAAAGCCATATGGAGTGTCCTTAATTATAGGCAGGCCCACTGTGTGTCTTGTGCATGCCTGGGAAGAAAATGATGTCTGCACCTATCTGTTACGACATTGTGAACTAGCTAGTTCACCCCACTTCTCAATACATGTGAGAGCAGTTTAAAGCTTATAAAAGTTTACATAAGATACATATTTTTTGACTGGTCATGTGCACAGAACTGGCGTATAGGGAATTTATGGAAACGAGCGGTTCCTAATTGCATTGAAGGTGAGAGATTTATCCTTATTTTATTAATGCTGCAATGTCTAATGACAGATGTAGATCAATTTTGATATCAGCCTAGGGCTGGGTGATATGGTGAAATGTTTTATCATGATTTTTTCAAACAAGATCAGTAATTATCACAATATAATTCAAGTCATTATTTCTTTACTAAAATTGATCCATTTTCGCTTAGACTTGCTCTTAAACAGGTTCAAAACATGAAAAAAGTTGACAAATGGAATTGACTGCAAACTGAAATCTAATTTTAATACATAAGTCATACAAAAAATTGCACAAATCATACATATAAAAATACACAGTGGGCTGTCAATTCACCTGTCTGACCACCAAAATCCACTTACTGCATATTCTGGGTCTGCTGGAAATCTATGAATTGTTAAACTAGGTTTATTGCCTCTCTGACAACGCAGGTATTTTCAACAAAAATTTTCTCAAAAATGAAATATGTTGCTGGTGCTTCTTGTGTGTTATAAGTTCATTGCTTTTCCAAAGAGAGAGTTTGTTTGACCGCCACTAAAAGAGCAGACCAAACTATCTATGCACTACAGGGAAAGTAAAATTGTTTTTCACCACTATATCAAAGAAAATTTGGAAGAAAAAAAAAAAATGTGATTTATGTGATTCTCAAATACCACATAATTTTTCATAAATATGTATTTTTGACAAAGTATTCCAGCACATTATTTAAAGGTTAGATGGCCATTTTGGGCCCCCGCCTTGAACCAGGGCTCAGGGACAACTGGCCTGGTTTCCCCTCCTGTCGGTGGCCCTGCTTATATGGGTCTTTCATTGTATACATAAAATATAAAGCCTAATTAAAATTAAATACAACCAGCAATAAAGGCAGAAACAATGGGATCTAGAAACAGTCTACTCACAGGAGTGCAACTATATTAGGAGTTAAAATAAATCTAATAAAGTAGCATATTACACAATGACTTCATGACAATGGCCCATTCTTGCTTGCACTGTTCTTATATAAGTTTGTGCACTGTTTTTGTAAGCATTTATCTTCTTTGCAAACTTTGAATACTTTATTTAGCAATTCACGATTAGCAGCGCAGTCAATGGTACAAAATGACACTATAACTTTAATATACTATAATATGTTTAATGTATTGCGGCTGTAGATTTTGAAAATATTCTTTCTAAAAATAAACTTTGTTTCCCCTCCAGTTTTTATTAGATTTTTGTACAAAATCTAGGCATAGTTTCCTACACCTAATTACAGTCCATTTCAGAGCAGAATAATTAACAAGGAAGTCTGCGGTTTATATAAATTACAGGATCTGCAAGGGCCCTGGAGTGCAGTGCAACTCATAAATAGAGGCTGCATCTGGAGCTCTCCATACCCAGTGGTCGCCTGTGTGGGACTGTCCCTGTGATGCCCCCAGTGTCACTGCAGTCTGTCAAACTTCACATTCTGCCATTCTGCTCCATTATAAAAAAATGTGTAACAGAGGCTCACAGACAGACTCTATGCTTTGGCAGATTCGCTGAATAAACTGGCCTGCCAGACCAGCACTTAATCTATCCTCTTAATGAATCTGTTGCTTCTTTGTTTCAGACAAAGGTGTGACTTTTATAGTACGCAGTTAAGTTGGAACATTCTTCTTCAACCTTTTTCCACTTCCCTATCTACAGAGTGCATACAGAGGGATAAATGCATTTACCCAGACAGTCAGCTATGTCAGGTCACTGCATATATCTCCTAAATAAATAAATCATTCTATATATACTGCTTCCTTACCAGCCACCATTTATTTTTCCTAAAATAAGACCACCGTCAATTTCCTTGTTTTCACCCAGCAAGGCAAGCCTGCCTGGTTCCCAAGGTAGGAGTGAATCAAAAAAGCTTAGAGGGCTGGTGTAGATGTCCAGGTGGGGCTCCCACCTTAAAGGTGGAACAGGTGGCTTGGGCAGCAGTCGGTGTTTCATGGTGTCTATCCATAACCTTCATGTAATTTTCAATACAAAACTGCTTAATTCTTGGGCAAGCATCATACTGCTTATAGCAACCTCTCAGATAAATTTATGCAGACATTTACATAATAGATTAAGTTACTGTGATGCTTGGGTCCTGAAACACAGACCACTTTCTGACGTCTTTATTTTTAGTCTGCTTTGGAGCTTGAGTAATCAGTTGATCTTTGACCCCTAGAGATTTTTTTTCTCCTGTTGAATTATGGAGTTTGTTTCCGCCATTGTCCTCTGCTCTCATTTACTATCAACTTACACTATTATTATCCTAAACTGCTGTGCCAGTACCAGATATTCTGTTTTGAGCCAACCATGTTGCGAAACATGCCATATGATAATAAATTGAACTGGATGAATAAATATAAAGCTGTATTTAATATTCGTATAATATTTGTCTGTTTTCGTTGATATAGGTGCCTGCACAGGCATGAAATGCGAGCAATTTCTGGCACGTGACATAATCGATTCCCATTTTGTATCAGGGAAGTACTAAGTCCCATGTGATCACTACAATTTGACCATTCCACCTTACCATTTGTAGGCATTACAAAGTAATTAAAATAACCCTCTCGAAAGCATTATGTGTTATGTGATTAGGGCAAATTTATTTCACTGGAACTGAATGACCCAGTGTAGGCCAAGAGTAAATGGTTCTCTGTGCTTAGATATTAGCTCACTGCTTGGCTCACAGTGGATCACTTCGGTGCAGACATTAGATATGCCCCAGGTTGTATTCAAATGATGAGTATATTTATTTATTTCCATGAGTAACATTACAGTGATATTCTAAATATTTTATTTTGTTTATCATTTAACCAGTACATATACATGACAATTGATGGCCTTTCATATCAATTTGTACGTACAGAATGGAACTATGGGGAGCAACCTTTGGAAAGTGATAAAAAGAAAATTACAGACTTGTTATTGTCTGAACTGTAAAAATTACAAAATGACACAAGTTGCACAAGTTAACTTCATATATAGAAACTAGGGCTGTGAATTGATTTAAAAAATGTACTGATTTGTTTGTACACTTCCATTGCCTTTAGATGTATGCGTGCCTTGTGATGGACTGGTACCTTATCCAGGGACCATTTATTTCTTGTACCATTTGTTTCGAAACATACTGGAGAAGGGCATTGTGTTAGGTCTTCATTAAAACATAGCGGTAACAGCAGAAAATATATTTTGGTTTTACTTTTACGTTAAACATATGCTGCACTTTTAAATTGAATTATTTGATTTTATTTATTTTAGCCAATTTTCTGTGATTAATCATGATTAATTTTAAAATATACAACCATAAATATATATACATCCTTTGTGGCCCGGAAAAAATGGATGCATTTCAAGGCTGCCTTTGTAGGAGCCTTTGAAATGGGACGGCTTTGTCGTGCCTCTGTGATACATTTGGTCTGCACCTCCTTAAATGGGATACAGTTCCTGTTTTTATTTTAGCTCTGTGATTCTGTGCAAAGTCACAACCTAAACTCTTATGTTGTTTACAGCCAGGTAGTAAGAGGTCTCTATTAAAATCTACCTTCATACTATTCTCCCATTTGGGCAACAAAATACTTCATGTGTTAATGCGATCAAAGAAATAATAACCTGTTATTACTTTAAAACACAATAGATTTCCCAGTCCTAATAGAAACATAGGCTTGACATGTAGTAGAATCTAAAATAAAGCTGTACAAATCGAACCAATAGTAAGCTAAGGCCTAGGGATGGATGTTTTAAATTTATATCAGTACTAAGGTTCCTATCGATTCCATCTTCCAACCTCTTATCCCAGTTTAGAAATGCCAGTTCACTTAGCTGCATGACTTTGGTGGAGTGCAGAAAGATACCAGAGAACCCAGATAAAACTCCACATACAAAGAGCGGAGGGGTGATATGAATATCCCCAGCACTGGAAGTGTGAGGCAATTCACTGAATGTATTTAACTGATTTCTTGATGTACTTTTAGAGACTAAAAATTATTTTCTGATGGTATATAGCAGCAGGACTAATAATGTTTGTTTTCTTTTGTCAATGAATATGTGGGTAATTTCTTTGTTGAAGCACACGAACTCAGCCTGTCAACATGAATAGTGCACATGGATGTGTGGGGGAGCTTTTTCTGTAACGTCTTGCATAATTTCTGTTTTTCCTTGAAATTTCCAGTAATCATTTTTCTGTGATTTCAGTCAGAATGCCCTTTATTGGCTGCGGTCCTGGGCGCTGAGCAGAAATGTTCACACGGGTGCACTAATTTTAAAACTACAGACTGGGGCTCCACACCCATGCATTTTTACTTGCTCAGAAACATCATGACTAGAAACAAGGTGTCAAATCAGGTCACATTTGATTAGATATTCAATGTAGGCTGAATATTCCATTTACCCAGAATACTTTAATGGCTCACAAGACCTACAAGACCACAACTACATCAAGTCTCAGAAGGGCAGCAGACATACAGCAATACCAAAAACAGGTAGTAGTACAACTTGGACTGCAATATTTTTTTGTTAGTGAAAGTGAAGGATGATGAATGTACAAAATAGGACTCTGAGGACAGGACAAGGCTGTAGTGGCAAGACAAGACAGAAAATGGCAAAGCAGTGAGGGCAGGATGGGATGTCATAGAATGGGACATTGGCAAGGTTGCATACTGATGTCTACTACTACGTTTCTTGTTCAGCTGGTGTAAATATATTACTGTGAAGTCCTGTCTAAGAAGAAATAGCTCATACATACTGAGAGGAGACAAAATATTCCCGTTAGAAGTGATATTGCCTTCAGGGTAGTGGTCAGCTTAATGATGAGTGTTCACTGACTATGGGTCAAGTAAATGAGTTAAGGAGCTTTTTGGTTGGTCTTTCCAGTTTAATAGAATGATCTTCTTTGCTATTGTTAGCAATATTTGTACAAATGGCTTAGTCTGCTGGGACATGTGGGCTCACTTCACAACTCCTAATAAAATGATATGGGAGCAGCGTGGGACGAAATGGCCGAGGATCACAGGATGCTCATGACGGAATACCAGAATGACGGAATATGTGGGCAGGACCAAATGGCATGAATATAGTCATCTTTTGCTTCTTAGCGTTGTATTCATGTATTGTTGGTATTTGTTTCTTTTATCCATCCATCCATCCATCCATCCATCCATCTACTAAATAGTTGTCCCAGTCATCGTTGCAGTGTTCATTTATAATTCTTTTAACTGAATGTGAGTTAAATTGTATTTCTTTTGTATCTGGTTGAAGGTCATGAGCAAGCCGTCTTTGAATACATGCCCAGGCTGGACACTATTCTGTCTTTCCATACTTTTTCTGTTGATTTTGAACACAGCATTGTGCTGTAGTTGGGTGAAAATGAATGGTGACGGGTTACTGAGAAACGTCTTTCAACCATGCGGTTTAGGTTAGGCTTTAAAGTAGCAGTGTTTCTTCTACAAATGTCTGTGACTGGTTATGGTCTTTGACAGTTTCTGACAGCCTGATGTTATTTTTCCATGTCTATCTATTGAATCTATACAAAGATGAATATACTGCAACTGATTTAAAAGAAAGAACTTGTAACAGCTTTAGTCCACTGAATAATTTTATTGTCTGAAGAGATGACAGCTTGATTCTAGGTTTTTTTCCCTTACCATTGGTAAAGCAGTGACTGCAGAAATGAGTTCAGTGAAATAGTCTGGGGTGATATAGAAGAGGTAGTTGACCTTTGGAAACCTTCAGCTTGAGTGTGGAACATCATCCTATTAATGAAGGTAGTAATAGTCCATTTTGGATAGACTGAAACAGTGGGATGAAATTGAGCTTAAGCGAATCTTTTTGATTGGGTGTTATGCAAGTGCCTAGATTTTTGATGGACCTGGCAATTTGTAGGGGGAGTGAATCCTCAACCCCAGCATCGTATTTGATGTAAGTTGGACATTAGACAGAATCTTGGATGTTGACCAGTTAACATGGCTGGCCCAACACTTTGCAGAGTGCCGTAGGAAAAGGGCCAATTAACTCCATCAAAGGCTCTTTCAGCATTCAAGATGCAGTGATAGTTTGGGTTAGGTTGAGAGGGCTGTAATGTTGGAGAGATGTATTAAGTTAACATGCCTATGCATATTTAATGGTTTGCAATTTTATTTATTTAATTTATTTAAATGTTTCCATTTAATGAAGTTTCTGTCATCTGTGTGTATAAGTGATGAGCTTACTGATTTTAATATAATTGTTAAATCTATTAATTTTATGTCTGTATTTATTAGTGATAACAGTGAGAACAGTAGCATGAGCAATGACACGGGCAGTAATAAGCGCAGAACTCATATAACGAGGCCTGGCTTTGACGAGTTCCAGTATCATTTTATGGACCAAAGGAGTGCTTTTAGAAGTGCTTGTAGAATTAAACTTGGTGATTTATTGTTTGGCATGAGATGTGCTCTCATACGTACCTCTCCTGGAGTTTCAAGAAATCCTCTCTGTGTTATGTTTAATTTTCAAAGGGAAACATTCCTTTGGAAGGTGCTTATTTTGTCTGATGTAATGTTTTAATCCACAATGCAGAGACTAGGATAGAAATGTCTGAAAGTGTTGTTAATTGTTCTACGGTGATATTTCCAGATTTATCTGTAATGGATGTAATTAATGATTTTTCTGTATTTTTTAGCAAATTTGATGCAAGTTTCCAAGTTTTATTACAATATCTGAAATTATCTTGAAGGAATCTAAGAAAAGAAAGAGCTGATTTATGGTTAATCACATGGTTTTGCTCATAACGGCTTTTTAGAGGCCTTTCAGGACAGAATGTTTAAGTGCTTCAGAGGCCATTGTCTTTACCTCCTTTTTATCTTTTCGACGCAAAAAGATTATTTTCCTCTCGTTGCTACCAAAACTGTTTCCATACTGCACATTCCAATATTATTGGTATATTGTGTCTAAAAATGATGCCCATTCATGAAGAATGTGACTGAGGAAGGTCTTGTCTCTGAGTAATGAGATGTTGTAGCACTGTGGGGGGTTAAGTGTGTGAATGTACTAAAAATGTAATACCAGCGAGGGAATGGACTGAAATTGTAATGCTGATGATTAGATACATCAATCTATGGGTAATAACGTTAGCGGTTAGAAAATAATCAATAAATGAATAGGATTTAAAATATGAAGAGTAATAAGAGTATTTTCGATTGTCTGGGCTATGAAGTTTCCAAATGCCTACCAAGCTGAATTTGTGGCTTATAGACAGAATTACCCTAGGATACACATCATCTTAATGTGGCCTAATAACAACTGAATGCTGTTTGGTTTGATTGAGGGGCTGAGAGTTAAATCTGATCCCAATAATCTGCACGGCTACAGCTGCGCCTGTAATGAAAAATGTCACTTCCATTACGGATGGGTAGCAGAGGCCTTACATTTTTCCACTATATAGGCATCATTTTAGCTTGTGCCAATGCTTATATTTACTTTTGTACAGTGGTCCCCTGGTATAACAGGATGATACATTCCAAGCCGAAACCACCGATGTAGTGAACCATCCGCGGACCCCATATATAACGTGATTTCCGTGTATCTCCTTGTGGTAAAGTTTAATCGACATATTACGCACCATAAGACATTGCCAACAGTAATAAAAAGTTCATTATTATACAGAACTGTACTGTACTCTCTCAAACGCATTTTCTTGAATGAAAGGGAATCTGACATTTTAGCCTAATTCTCAAGAGACAGTAGACCTACGAAAAAATATCATGCATGTCATGATGGAGCAATGAGAATCATGTTATTTATATACTCTTATAAGATAGACACTGTGATAATACGGCAAAGAATGTGGTCAGAGGGAACGCTAAAGACAGACTGGACAAGAGTTGTGTGGGGAAGCGGGGGTATGGAGATAAACACAAGTTTTGTGCTAGGAATGGATGGGCTGGCGCATTTCACCATGTTACAGCCTGCACTCTCTTAGTGCACAGTTTGCAATTTATGAACCGTTCATTTGTAGAATTTTTCATTTTTCTTTGGACTGTGGTAAACCATGAATAACTGAATCCACAGATACTAAAGCCATGGACAAATATAGTAGCTACTTGAGATAAAAGATGCACCTCGATTCATTAATGATGAACAAACATGAGATCAGTATGTAACTAAGACTTAGTTTGTGGTTAATTAATGCTTAAGTAATAGCATAATACCTCATTATTTGTGTCCCTTCAAATAAAGTAATTTACTATTGACTTGACATTTATAAATACCAGTACCATTTTAAGGTCTGTTTTCTTTTTCAAAACTGGGTCTCAATCAACCTCCCCTCCATTTTGTTTGGTTAATTTGTCCATAATAAACACTGTGGGGATTCTGTCTCCCAGCTGGCCTGGAAACTTCTGGGCATTGGACAGAGAGGTCTGGTCTGATCCATTTGGCAAGCTGCCACTGCAACTCTGACCAGGAGCAGCCGCATAAGGAGAGTGACGATAATGTCAGTAACAACATGTATATGTTCATGCTTGCTGTGTTTTTGCAGTGTAAGTGAGATATAGTGCTGTCATGTGTTTGCTCTTTTCACTACCTCTGGCATCTGTAAGTTGGCACAGAATCCATGAACTGAGAAATGAGAAAGTCTCCTGAACACTATATATATATATTACTGAAGAAACACAGGCACAGGCCACTGCCAATATTTGTTCATTGCAGTTTCAGTCATCATGCACAATATTATGCCCCAAGTTCTTTCATCTTTATTGAGTTTTGTATAGTCAAGTACATTTAATAAATAATTTTAGCTGGGTGTCTCTTATTCCACTAATTGCAGCCATATTGGCATCTGTAGGTTCTGTCTCTGAATTTTATTACAGATCAGTTTGGGCTGGAGAGAATTAACAGATACAGACTACAAGTACACTTATAGTTAATTTTCAACTTCAGTTTGGTCTTCAAGACCACTAATACATTTAGTAATAGATGCTGACTAATAGATTAGATTTTAGTAATTAAATCAAAAACCAGCAGTAGAAAATTCCTGGTTAAGTGCTGAAAAGAAAACGAAGGAAAAGAAAAAGTTGGAAGAGGTCTGTATCTGTGTAGGATCATATCAGTCGCTTAGTTCAAATGCCAATCAAGAAGGCAACATAAGACCTTAAAGCCATCCTGTGCTCTTAATGTTGTTGGAGGGTCTAGTGCGGTAGTGCTTGTGATGAATCGATATTTTCCCAAGCATTAAGAAACATGCACCTTTATTTCATTCCTGACCCTCAAAAGCACAAAGCTAGAATTCTTGGACAGCTAAACTCTCCTGGCTGTGCTGCGTAGCCCTTCTATATAAAAAAGTCCAATGACATGTCATCTACACTAAAACCTTCAAACTCACTATATGCTATTCTTGAATTATCTATCATCAGATGCCGCAAATTTCAGTGTATGATCAAGAATTGTTTGTGGGATTTTGGCAGCAAGGTGTTTGATCATGCGCCGATTAACTTCTAGAGTGATGTGTTTTTTAGAAGGCCTGTCAATTACTTAGAATGCACCACAGAGACTTGCTTCACAGATCACACCAGATAGATTTGGGATGCTGAATATGTTTAATCCTCTTTTTATCCTGTTCATTTGTAATGAGCTTCGTGCAGAGTAGTTCTGCAACTTTTTTGTCAGCTCCCATTAACAAACGTCATGCATGGAGCTAAGTTCAGAAAGAGAAGCATTAAATGCTTTACAACAAGCAGCCCAATCCTAGTCCTCAAGAACTGAAGGGTGACATACATTTTTATTAAAATCACATACTAATTACTTTACAGAAGCAAGTATAGCTGGCGTGTCCCTGCATGTTGATGTTTCATCTGTAAGGTATGTGCTCAAGAAAACTTTCTAAAATCATTTGGGCACTCAGAATCATGTGCTCAGCTGTGATAACCTAACCCTCTAGCCCTCAAGGGCAGGTCACAGCATACCCATTGTCTGCAGGCACTCATCAAGTAACCTCCTCGAGAGTATATTGCTTATCATATTTTACCAATAAGTCTGAATGTATGAGATGCAAACCGCGTGTGTGTGTGTGTGTGTGCATTCACTCTCCGAATTAAAAATGGGGTTCTTTTCTGTCATTCTGTGATCCCTCTACCGCATTGTGAGCAACTGAAATCTTTATAAAAATAATATTTTTTTTTGTAATTCTGTGCTCTATCACCATTCCAGCTGATGAAGTGTGATGGCCAGGTCAAATAACTCGGCAAAAGAAAAAAATGACCATTAGTGTCCTTCACATGTTGCAATTTTGTGGGCTTATTTGTCTCTTTAAAACTCTGTTTTCATATCACTGGAACAGATTTTAAGAAATCTTAAGAGTTCAAAGAAAATTTTGTTTCTTAATAAAAAAGAAATGTTGAGTTGGAATTTTTGCCCTGCACAACATCTCTAATGCATAGAACTATATAGAAACTCTCAAATATCTCATAAATATATCCATAGTCTCTCTGATCTTCTCAGAATCCAAGTCAGCATTACTATGAATACCTGAGCTTGATCCTTGCTTTTCTGTTGGTCCACATTTTCCCCAGCACCTTCAATCAAGGTAGTTAAATAAATCGTCTCAAGTCAGGCACATGCATGAATGTGGAGTGTTTTGGAAAGTGTAATGCACAGAGAATATTACGATATTAATAATTATCATATTCATATGTCGTGAATGTCCCTTTTTTGTGTAGTGACATAAAAGGTTCTGACAAGTAGCTACTGAAAATCAAAAATCGGTGAAAAATCGTTACATTTCACATCACCTATTTTTCATACACTGGTTATATGGGGACACAACTAAATACATTATTTATAAGAAGCATATTAATATACATTATAATAAACCTAACTTCAAGGTGAAGCACGCATACTTGTCTTATTTAAGGTAACAAATCACCATAATAGGCTTGTAGGACGAAAACAATAAAAATACTGAATAATATTAAATTGTTAGGTCAGGTTCTAGATAATGAACTAAATACTGGCCAAACAGGAAAAAATATTTCCCTATAAATGTAATCAATGTGATATTCTTGAGATATATGTTTAATTACATGAGTAGTAAATTATTAAATTAACAAGACATCTGTATTTAACACAGAATAGAAAATAATAATTCACATTATTATGCAGAAGATGTTCATCATTATGGGGTTTAGCCAAGAATTGCGAGTTGTAATGTTATTACTCCTATACCTAGTGTGTTCCTCTTTATACTAAAAGAAAGTTACAGTTCGGAACCCTTATGAGAATGTTGCATCACTTTGTGACATAGTAAAACATAACACTTTAATGTATTAATGTGAACTGTTAAGTAATGTTTCATAATTAGACATTACAGGTTGAGAAGATCACTCTCTTAGGTTCTCAGCTGTTGTCAGGTTGTTTTTTTATATAAATCCCTGTTGATAACTGGCAGACTCTGTGCTGTTTGTGGGTAGGTAGTAGACCAGGTGCAGGATAGAACCCAGCCAAAGGAGAAACGGTTTCTCAGCAAGCGTGGCGACTCTTCAACTAATACCTCAAAAATCCAGATTCTAATAAGCTTTACATCTGTCTACCATTTGCTAAAAGAACATTTGCTCTGCATAAGGCACCTCTGTCTGAGAGTATGGTTACTATTGATGTTTATTCGTTTTTTTTCATACACTTTATCTGCCTGGAGTAAAAGTTTGTCATTAACGTCAGGTTAAAAGTACCCATATTTGGACTTAGTAAAGAGTTATTGTGAGTCATTGATCTGCCCCCTGATGTGTTAAATAGAGATACACAAGCATGGAAAACATACAAAAAAATTCTCTGGATCTTTCCACCTATTTGTTTTTCACACTCCATAGAAGTACAAAAGCATGCCCACCGTATTACATCTTTTGGAGCCTTTGAAACCTACTTCGAATTAATGGATTTGAGCACAATAATGCCTGTGCAGGTTCTCGTCTTGTAGGTGTTCCATGTCATAATCTGGGCCTGCAAATGAGATCATCAGTCATATACTGTCATAACCTGATGCACAAAGGACTCGAAGGTGGGCGTGGCGAAACAAATGCGGGTTTATTGAACTAAATGAGGAGACCAGAAACAAACAAGGCAGTGAGGGATCAAAACGAGAGGATTGGCAATAAGGAAGGGCACAGGCAACAGGACGGTTCAATATCAATGATTGGACTAGCCAACTCAAGACTGGGAAGCACTTATATATGGACTAATGAGGGAGCTAATGAGTTCCTGGGGCAGCTAATGGTGTCAGCTGAGGCCCAAGAAAGGGGCTGGTCAGAGACAGGGGCACACCAACTGTGCCAGCTGCCTAGACTCCCAGTCGTCTGACGTTGCCCGCCCAGGCAACTATTCTGCTGAAGCCCAGAGGGCAGTTCCCTTGGTACCCTCCTGCTCTTGCTCTGCAGTTCCCTTGGCCTCCTCCTGTTCCTGTCCTGCAGTTTCCTTGCAATTGATTTCTAATAGTCATATAGTGTAGGTGCCATATACACGAAATCATGCCCCCCCCCATCATGTACGTAATTTCGCGCACTTGGCTGAAAAGTCTCTGCATGTCACTATTATTCAGAATGAAAGAATGATACATTTGAAGTGTCACATATAGAACAAATAATTTGACTGTCATTTAGTGCATCATGGTGGAAGACCATTTAATACAAGTAACCCTATCACAACCCTATCCAAGGAATAGAACTCTGAAGGCCAACTTAAACCACACATATGGTTAGAATAGGTGAAAAACAATCACACAACTGGAATCTTGAAATCATGTAAATATAAAGATCACTTCACTCACTAGTACATATAAATTCAATATATACATATACCATCTAAAAACTAAATCTCTCAATGTCATAATTATTTATGTTTTGCTACATTAAATGACATTATTGTGTTGTATGATCACATTGAATTTCTTTGAATTGAAATTAATAAAGGTCTTATTCCTGTCATTTCAATTGAAATTCCAATTAAAAAAGGTGTGGCCAATTCAATAAAAATTTCAATAAATTAATTTAATGGGGCACAATTTATAAATTCTGAACAACCCTGGTACATCATGAGCTAGCAAATCAAACTTGCTTTGGGTTCAGTCATATCCTTTAAACTGAAAAGGTGAGTCACCTGTCACGACCAGCAATGGCAGAGAATTGTGCAAGTCAACAGAAGACGGCATTTGTGAAAGCACAATCCAGGAAGCCAAGTTGCTTTGGCAGGTGGCCATGAATCCCTTGGACTATCTGACTAATGAACAATTCATAGAGAAATACAGGCTAGCCTGGCCTGAAATAATGAGTCTCCTTGGTCTGGATATAGGTTATACTGAAAGGAGGAACACCAGAATTTTGCCCTCAGTGCAGCTTCTGGCAGCTCTCAGTTTCTATGCCACCAGTGGATACTTGCAGGCCATTGGTGATGCACATCGCCTCAGCAAGGCTGCCGTGTCCATACCTGTGCATGCACTGATCACATTTCTATTGTACCGTGTGCAAAACTACACAGAAGTTCCAGCAGGATGGGATGCCTTCTATGACACTACCATTTATATATTTACAACAAATAGGTTGATTTATTCTGGTCTTAATTTGGGTTGCTTTGGTGTATTTTTATTGCTTTTTTTTTTTACATTTGCATGTGTCTCACAGTCACGTAACATATATTTCACCATTGAAGTACATGGGAACAATGTTCCTGTTATTGACAGTCTGTGCTTTTCTTCCCCCCCGTCGTGTTCGGCAGTTTAACAAGCAGGATGTTAGTCTGGGTGCCATAATGTGCCAACACTTTTATTTTGCCAAGTGGAGCTTCAGAGTAAGCTCCTCTTGTTACTTGAAATTTAATCTTTATTCATCATTTTAGATTATTGCACTATTAAGCTGGAGCCGACAGGGAAAGTTATCTGAAATAAGAGAGAGATAGAGAGAAGAAGAGAGGAGGGAGAGGAAGAAGAGAAGAAAAAAGAGAGAGAGAGAAAAAAAGGGGTCAAATAGAGAGAGAAAAACAAAGGAAAGAAAAATAATACACAACGACTTAAGAAGAAGTAATCTGTGCTTTTGTTATGCGGAGGCTGGGGAGGAACCAGCAAAGTACTATTTAAAGTTTGTTCAGTAATTCTGGTGTAATACAGAGTTCTGTTATTCACTGACATTGATCGTTTTCAGGAAACATACCCCAGTTCTGAGGCGGGCTCAGACTTTTTAGGTCAACCAATCCCACTGTGAATTTCATGTTTTCAGTGGACTAGCTCTGACTCCAAGGGGTCAGGGTTCCAGTATGGATGTTCAATGCTGGGAAAAAGTCTTTTTAGGGGACTGCCACCATACACATATTGTAGCCATGCACACAAAAGTTATCCGCATAAAGAATAATGATCAATGGAACAATGGCCATGCCATTATTCCTTTTTTTTAGAAGATGGGAAATCTTCATGTAAGCATTCATTTGCATGAACCATTTTACCTTTAGTCTTGGATATTTTTAATTTTCATGAACACGATAAATTGCACTGATATGCTGGCAGCCTCCTACTGAGGAGTACGGAACAATTAAACTAATGATTTGTAGCAATTGCAGGAAATTTCAGGCAGAAAAAGCTCCCCATGGCAAGGAAGAATCTCAATAGCTGAGGTGACACTTGGCTATGAGTCAGTATTTGATAAGATACATTTCATATGCGTACACTGTATTTCACATAGCACAGAGGGCAAAACAAACACACACACACACACACACACACACACACACACACACACACACACGCACGCACGCACGCACACATGCACACACACACACA
>JAAGVU020000092.1:11958350-11968350 GCA_011763525.2 Mormyrus iriodes | reverse complement strand
TTATTAGGCGTGCCTAGCTAAAACCTTGCTGTTGCACCAACCTATTATTTTTGCACTTGTGACCTTCTGAACTCCAACTGGGACATTCTAGTGGTGGCATATAGTTCTGTGAAATAGCATTCTGTGCTTATGTCTGGAATGTTGTAGGTTTCAATCCTATGTCCACCAAAGTAATCAACCATAACTGCTTCAGAGACCCTGGCTGAGGCTGCACTCTGATCGCAAAGACACAAGATGGGAGGTGTGAAAACTACCTGATTTCCCTGAAGAGATTAATAAAGCGCCTCTGTTCCTTTTTGCTGTAATGAGCCATTCTCCTGTCACCTCAATCATTAATAATGCGTTAATATTAATAAAAATACCATTGACTGGATGTTTGCTCCACATACACTTTTCTGTACACTGCAAGTGCATGAAGATCTAGGAAGGGTTTTCTGAAGATGCAGGACCAATCTCATTGTGTTCAGTATCACTTAGATCAGGCATCTTAGCCATTCTAATGTTTGACTGATACGTAAGTGAATCTCTTGACTGGATATTGTATATACAGTCGACCCTCCCACCTTGCGGAGGTTAGGGGCACAGGCCCCCTACAATCTAAAAAGAACTGTGTAAAATTTTTTGGTTCTCTCTTTCCCCTTGGTGAACAATGTTAGCATGTGAGCAGAGTGAAGCAAAGCGAAAAGATTCAAGGAACGCGAGATACAAAGATCCCTGCGACTTATCAGGCGAGAGGCTGCCGCAAAAACACACTTGGCATCCTCCAAAGCAGCACTGCATGTATATTTTATGCATTTCTACTAAACTTTTTATGTTACCAAACTTATGTGTTGTCTGCTAGCACGTCATCGCAGCTTTTGCAAAACTCCCAAAAACTCTCAAAGAGTTCCCAAATAAATTCCATTGAATGTCTTAGGCCAATTTTGTAAAATATCAAAAAGGTTGCAATGCAGAAGGATCAGCTGTATTCAGTTGTAGCCAGACGATTTGCGTTTTGGAGAATCAGTGGCCTCAGAAAAGCACTACACCAACCATTTCCTTATTAGGGGGCCTTTGAGCTACTCGAGTCTCACGAAACACAGGAATGAACAAATGAGCTGCAAATGAGATCTTTTCTCAGTTAACTAAAGTTTTCACAGAGCAAACAATGCACTTTTCCCTCAAAGTAAATAAAGATTTAAAAAATCTTCAAAATCTGATATCTCTTTAGCAGCCTATTAAGAAACTAAATAATTTTAAACACTGCCAAAACCTACTATATATAAAACATTCTACAAATATTATTGATGATTGCAATGTATTAGTACTTCGCTTAATTTCTGGCACATGCTAGCTTGTCTGAAGGAATTTAATCTCGTTTACTCTGTGAATTTGAGGTGCATTTTTGGTCGAAAGGAAGATAGTACAATGGTGAATGTGTGTGTTTTTAATGAAGCAGTGCTTAGAATACATGCTTCTGAGAGGCTTTGAGGTGGTGCCCCCCCTGGTGGCGGTGACTGTGAAAATCAGTGAAACCTGCCTTTCGTGTCAGATACACCTAATAAAATCTTTCCTGGAGTCATCTTCCTCAGAAGTTCTCTTATGTATTACCATAAGAATGTCTTTCATCATCTGGTTCTACTTAGACCTGATGATCCTTACAAGCTTTTTGAACTGTTTCTTGTCTCCCCTAAATATGTGTTTATGTCTCTTTCTTTCCTTTGCACGTTAACCTTTTTTTCCCCATAAATGGTTATAATACCGATTAGCTATAATACATTGATAATTTTGTCTTATTAATTTGGTATAAACTGAGAAAAATCTGTGTGGCCCAGGATTCCAGTCAACCCAAGCTTGTTACACTGCCTTCATTACTATTCTGATACCGG
The DNA here is from genome assembly GCA_011763525.2 of Mormyrus iriodes. Taxonomy (NCBI): domain Eukaryota; kingdom Metazoa; phylum Chordata; class Actinopteri; order Osteoglossiformes; family Mormyridae; genus Mormyrus; species Mormyrus iriodes. Next base: position 11,966,482 of record JAAGVU020000092.1, on the reverse strand, counting down.
GTCTACAAAAAAGAGGCAAGATGTTTGCACACAGTTAAGCTTCCTTTCCTTAGCAGGTAGCTGAAACTGCAGACCTCAATATAATGGGCCACATGCTGCTTAGAATCGTGGGTGTTACACACGCCTTTCTCACTTTTGGATCCTGTGACAAAAAAAATGATAAATCAAATTTGTTAAGTGCGTCAAATGTAGGCTTTTGTCTGTTCACTGTGGCAGAAACAATTTGTTATAATACCTGGGAACATATACCTTGCGTGCAAGAAAAGTGACTTGCCATGTACAGCAGAAATATTCTTCACACACAATTTCCATCCATTGCTTGTCCTACTCTGGCTCGCAGGGGATCTGGAGTCTATGGGTGCAAGACAGGGAACAACCCAGGATGGCGTGCCAACCCATCACAGGACACACTCACACATGCACATCTATGGGCAATTTGGTAACTCCAATGAACTTCAGCATGTTTTTGGACTGTGGGGGAGAAACTAAAGTACCTGGAGGAAACCCCATGATGACACAGGAGAACATGCAAACTCCACACACATGGAGCCATGGCGGAGACTCAGACCCTGATCCCAGAGGTATGAGGCAATCGTGCTACCCCCTGCACTACCATGCTGACCACCGCACACAAGTATTTTATGCATAATTATTATTAAGCCTGATAAGGTACAGCAAGGCTTATATGGTCAAGTTCATAAAAGGTTTTGGAACTAGCTGCATTGTTTGTCCTGTAATGCCATTACTAACATGAGGCGTGACATTTAGCTCAGCACCAAGAATGAGAACACAAGCTGTAAATCACAGAGGCATTGTGAAATAGTGGCAGGGCATGGGTTAAGAGAAGCATAAAAACTAGATTGCTGGCCAAGTAACTATATGACCTTTAACAGGCTTCTGTGTGAAAGTGTCATGTGGATTTAGCGGTGTGAGCAACTTTTTTGTGTGTTAAAGGATGTTATTGTCTGTCCACAGATATATGTAATGGACAGAAAACACTACATGAATATAGACCTGTGTGAGAGGCCATACTTAAATTGCATAAAGCTGCCTTCAGGTAAACACTTCCACATATCCAGTAGTCCAACATTATATATTTCCCATGCTTCTTAAATGAATCTGTCAATGCCTGAGCTGTAACACAAAGGCAGAAATGCCCTTTACACTGGGATCACAGGAAAATTATTTACAAATCTGCTCCAATTTCAGTCACATCAGTTGTACTCTTTGTTCCGCTACTCCTCTCCCCTTTCCCTGCCCCTATACCTCCTTTATTGTTATATTCTCAATGCCACAACTCTCCTTCTCTTGGCCCCTCCCCCACTCAGCATATCCCACCTAAAGATCCACCCCAGCCTGTTCCCAAGCAGCCTTCCGCTTCATTCAGCACTCTGCTCTGTCCCATCCCTTTGCATCCTCCGTTAAGCAGAAACTGACTGACCAAATAAGTTGAGCGCACATATATAACCTGGAGAAACACACAAATGCGTGATAGCTGAGAATAGCAAATTATATATTACATACTGTAACCGTAATTTTTTTTTTACTTTCATGTATAACAATGGCCCATCCCTCAATCTGACAATTTCCATGTATACAGTATATAACATAATCTACACTTGACATTATTTAACAAATGTGCCTTAATGTGTGACCTTCTCCACTCCCTGTGTTAAACCTGTCTGACCCCTGGCACTTCATTTTAGCTGGAATTTGAAAAAAAATTAAATGAAATATGAAGAGCGCAAAGAAAAAATGGCCTGGTAAAACCAATAAACAAATCGACTAATCAGAACAATAATCGAGTTTCAAACAAATCAAAGTGTTACGTGAAAATATAAACACCACAATAAAAGTTTCTTGGTAAAGAGTGTTTTGCTGGATTAGGTCTCACAGTATAAACACATTACAATGTATCACTTAAAAAATATGCGCGAATGCAATAGAAAAGATTGAGAAAGAATTAGCAATCATGTAAATAATTCAGCTAATACCTGTTTGTACTTTGAAGCAATGAAGCCTGGCAATAAAAAAGAACAAAGGGGAAATCAACCAAAAAATACTTTAATACATGCGTTTAAAAGTATGTGCATAACTTTTTAAAGGGTTAACTGATAACTAAATCTGCATGCTGACCTTTGCCACAGAGCATTATTTAAATATCTTGTTGGAATAAGAGAAAGGTTTTGTGATGTTTTGTGATGATTTTGGAGCCCATTTACACACCCTTGGAAGGATTCCACACGGTGGTAATTATGTCCTTTCTTCAAGCGCAGTTGCGTAGCATGATTCGGTAAACAGAAATTCTCAAGGATCAGCCTTGTTGCCTACTGCACTGCAGCTGAACTGACCTTCATGCTGTATGAACTTGGATATGTGTTCAGCAAGGGAGAAACCAGGCAATAAAAAAAACATATTACTTTTTTGGCCTCTAAGATTATTCTTTGATCTGTTTGCTGACAGTTTTTCTAAGGCGGAGCCAAGAGGTTTGAAATAGATGCTTAGAGAACGAGGTACCCAGTCATACTGGTTTATGTCATAAATAAAGTTTTTGTTACATTAGTGGTTTGAATAAATAAATCAATCAGTATTCTGCATTAGAATCCACTGGAGAAGATTCATTACAAATGAGGAACAAATGTTGCTATAGACAGACTTGCACTGAGTCATACAAAACCACAAAATCTCATCTTGATACATGTAGCTGCACTGACAGGAAAAAATCTTACTTTCTTTTCTACAGGTGTAATTGATGAGGGCATTAGCAAAAATCATCATCATCAATCATCATCATGTGACAATAATAACAGAGAAGAATAGGACAGGAAAATTTTAGGTATGAGTTAAGACAATGAACTGAATCCATGCTTATAAGAAAGGTAAAATATATCAAGCAAGGGTGATTAAAAATATCACACAGTCTTTTATTTTTTTTTTTGTCCATGCTCAGTGTTTTAATTGTGTGTGTGTGAGATTTTATTTCTATTTAATTTGTGCAATTTAATCCAGGGCCTCCTTTATTGTAATAGACAATGACTTGACTTGATTAGTTACATATGCTCCTTTGCTGTTAATCTTTTAATTAGTTTTAATATGTTCATCCATTCTTTTCTCTCGTTATTTAAATCACAATTAATCATTAACATTATTTTTTGCCTTCTGTTTTGGCAGTCTCTAAGTCAATAGACTTCACTGCAACATTTTATTTGGACCAACATCATATGGCAGTAACATGATTAATCACTTAGCAACCACTGATCCATGCTACAACATGTTGTTTCCCTGCCAAGCCATGTTTCACAGCCCATCTCCATATTTGCACACATTTCTGTCATGATTACAGCCACATACAATTAGTGTCGTGTATTTCTGCATTTTATATTTATTAAAGGAGTGCACATATTTGTGAAAAGTTTTCAGTTTGGTCCTAAAAATGTTATTTCTGGAGAAATGCTTTCTAAATGATTGGCTATTGATTAAACATCACATAACAATAACTATTACAGTTTCAATAATACCCAAAGGTAGGTCGATACATCAAAATACCTAGCCCCAATCTACTCTTCCCCAACTGTTTTTTATTAATGTTTTTTAAAAGCAATATAGCATTTCTAGCCAAAGCCATGCAGTCTGGTTAGATCTCCACAAAACGCTGTCAGCCAGTCCTCTTATGCCTGAAATTGTGAGATGTCCCCCTAAATTCCTTTCACTTGACTCTAGAGTGAGTTTTGTACTTATCTGGAGTATTAGGTTGCATGTTTCTCAAAAGAAACAGTTATAAATCACTATTCCTCCCCTCTACTCACTTAAAGCACAAAACATAGTTTATATCATAGCTGTTAACCTACATGTGCAATCTGTAAAAGCCAACAATCTGAACAGAAACATAAATTCAGTAACTCGCCAGATGAATGAACTGGATTTGTCTGAAAGGGTATGTTAAGGTCAGCTGCAGAATAGAGCACTGAACACAGATGACTAAAGTGTTTCTCTGATGAGAAATGTGCTGTTTAGACCCTGCAAACTGCAACTTTGTATTAACTGAACCAAAAGATGCCAATATAGTTCATTGCTGATTGTTCCTAGTTAACTGTGTTACAGTCAAAAAATCTCTGATCCAAAAAATCTGCAACTTATAGTGCAATATAATATAACCAGATTATTGATTATTCACGGCTGACACAAGTCACTGACACTGACTTTAACTAATGGTAAAATCCAAAATTGAAGGTAAGGGACAATATGCAGTTATAAATCCACTGGATGTGTTATTATACTTACTTTTCATGTGATAAATTCTAAAAAAAAATCTTCCAAGATTATAAAATAAGATTATATGGAAAATAAAAACGAAAACATATAGGTGTAAAATCTTGCTTCTAGATGTATTATATGACATTGATATTACATTAAAATACTTTGTTACCACGTTAAAGCATACACCCTAGTATTTATTTTTTATAAAGTAAATGGAAGAAACCAAACACGCTGACATCATATCAATGTCAAATAGTGAAGGAAACAGAAAGAAGAAAGTATACATTAATGTTACATATTTTAAAATTTTCACATCTACAGATAGATCTACAATTTTACTCACATCAAAAAAAACTTTCAAGTATCTAAAATTAGCGATTCATTGTTTGTATCTTTGTTATGCATTGAAAGACAAAAACAACGGCAAATCGTAAAGTACATCCTGATTAATACATTTATGTATTTTTCCTGTTATTACTGTTGAAATAAATTCTAGGATTAGCAGCTGAATTTTGTGCTAAAATATCCTGAGTAGTAAATATTCATGTCATTTACATAACAGAATGAATTTGCATTCCAAGTCATTGATATGGTTATATATATATATATATATATATATATTATTGGAATTATATCATTTATAGCATATCAATAAATTAACAAGTGAAAGCTTAGAAATGGTCTAGAGAAATATGCTATTTAAATAATGTTATCTATATACAAATAAGTTTATGATTATGCTCATCAATTGGATATAGCTCATTGACATTTCATTAAACCAGCATTTTTCTTGACCATAAATTACTGGGTGTAATAACAGCAGAGTGTGTTGCTTACAAGGGAAACTCTCATTAAAGCGTCAGTCATTTTCACTACTATGAGAACTGTTTCTGGGCAAGAGAGTCTGAGGCTTATTGTGAAAAGTTCAGGATAGAGTGCTATCAAACATCAGCTTCTTCACTTCTTCTTCTTCCTTTAAACCCTCGAAATCCCACAAAAGATTCCATACAATTGCTATTTTTAATAACTACTTTGCTGGCCAATGAAGTGAAAATGTGTGACGAAAAAGCGAGATGTGTTTGCGACCTCGTGAGAAGCCCTCACATCACACCTTGGTCGGAACTTAATCACAAACAGCTGAGGCAATTTTAGGCCACCAACCAAACCAGCTTTCTCTTAATGGAAACATAGCTCTGTTGCAAAAGCAAGCAGGCGGACTCTGAACCATATTTCAGACACTAAAGCATATCTCAGAGATTGACCATAATGTACTAAGCTGTCAGGAGATTTAACCCACGATGCAGTGTTTCCCAACCCAATCCTCGGAAACCCACAGATGGTCTATGTTTTTCTCCCTCCCAGCTCCCTGCCAGACAGTCCACATTTTTGCTCCCTACTGGGAGCTGGGAGCGAGAAACAACATGGACTGTCTGCGGGTCCCTGAGGACCGGATTGGGATACACTGGTCTAGTAGGTGGGTGAGGAAAGCTGGGAGAGTGGTGACCCAGTGCATTGACAAACACCTACCTCATAGACTGCAGTGGTTAGTACGAGCGGTATGTCCAAGCATGAAGCTCTCGGTGCATTGCTGGCTGCTGGATGACAGGGAGCGGCGAGGGGATCGCTGGAAGCGGCTTCTGCGGCTGAAGTAGCTGCCCGCGGTCCAGGTCCGCTGCCGATTGTGCAGGTACTCCTTGTAGTTCTTGGTGAGCAGCGTGTAGAGGAAGGGATTAATGCAGCTGTTGCTGTAGGTGAGACAGGTGGTCAAGTAGTTGATGTTGCGCCTGGCTTTACTGGACAAAGATAAGGAAGGGTGGAACTGTCCCAAGAGCTGCCAGATCCAGAAGGGCAGAAAGCAGGCCCAGAAGAGCAGCACAATTGTGAAGATTAGGTACAGCACCTTCTGGTTAGGCAGCTTCTTGGTCTGCTTGAAGATCTCTGTCTGACTGACCCAGTACGTCCTGGCCAGGCGGATGTAAAGGTAACCTATGATCATTCCGGGGGCCACAATGCTTGTGCAGAAGAGGAAGGAGATATAGATCTTGTATGACAGTTGGCTGAGAGTAGGCTGGCACATGATCTTGTTGCCCACCGGTATGAGCTGGATTCTGATGATCATGGGCAAGGTGAGAATGAGGGATGCCACCCACACCAGGACTGCAATGGCTTTGCGGTAGCTTTTGGACCTCTTCACAGTGTCCAGCGGCTTAAGAACGGCAAAGTATCTCTCTGTGCTCATAATAGTCAGCGTGAAGATGCTGGCATGCATGGTCAGGAAATCCATGCTAATCAGGATGCGGCAACCTGCCTCACCAAAGTACCAACCCTTCAGGAAGTGGGTACAGACCACAAATGGGATTGTCAACAGGTAGAGTAGGTCTGCCAATGCCAGGTTGATGATGTAGATGTACATGGAGGCAACTGAACGCATGGAGTGACACATGACCACCAGAGTGTAGATGTTCCCAGTTACTCCCACCAGGCACATGACGGACAGGATGGTGCCAATGGTAAAGGTGGCAGCCATGTCCTCAGCCGAAGAATTCCGTGGAGGATCAGTGGTATTGGTTATCCTCTCCAGTAGGACTCCCAGGGGGTCCAGGGTGGTCATCTCTGTGCATCAATGGGAAACACATGGCCAGACAACAGGCACATTTTACAAACATGGAATAATTTGCCACTGGGATTTTATATGGAAATGCCATTAGTTTTTTGGACATTAAACGTTAGTTTTAGTTTAACTGAACTATTGTTTGCGAAAAGCACTGTGTCCTGACAGCTAGCACACAGAAGACACTATTGAAAGTCTACCATTTTTATTGACTGCTATGAGGGAGGATTCACCCAAACATCTGAACAGTATTAGATTGAATTGTAATTAAGATGAGTTATTTGGCCTTCATATAAAAAAAAAACTGCAAATACCTCTAGTCTGAGTGAGTTACTCTCTATCTGGTGCGGTTTCAGTAAGCCTAAGTAACAAAGTACCAATTTCAATGCCTTACCTTGGTTGAGCGCAGAAGAAAGCGGGGCTTCTTTGAGAGAGCGGTTTGACATTTAGGGTCAGTCATGAAGCACTGATTAACTCATAGTGCATCATGTGTGATTCACATGAAGGTGTTAACAGGTTGAGGTCCAGGTGATTACAAAAAAAATCATTCTCAACAAATAAATTAATAAATAAAGCAAACAACAAAGAGATGTTCCTACATTGACAAAAAGTCCACCTTTAACCTGCGCTCATCAGACAACAGTCTGTCAAAGAAAAGACGAAAATCAGAGCTTTGCCAGTAACAAAAATGACTGCGCCAAAGATTAAGAAATTAGTGAATTTCATACAAAAAAAAGAGGGAAATGAGCACTTAAAATTACACATAGAAAACAACAAAGTTGACGGGAGTCTCCAGACGTGCAAACCAAAGTGAACCACTGCAGAGAATATATCCCCGCTTTCATCCACAGACAGAGTTGCGTGTGTGAGGGAGAGGGCTACAGAGGAGCATTCGCACACGAGTGCGGGGTGGGAGGGGTGATGGGGGAGGCAGGGAAAGACAGGCAGGGAGGCAGAGGCAGAGAGAGAGAGAGAGACTGAAAAGGAAGGGGCTGGCTTTCCGGGGAGGTATGCTTGAAATGCACCCGACCGTCTCCCATATAGGCTGCCTGTTCCTTGGCAGTGGGGCCACAGCACTTCACACGGGCAGCCTGGGCTATGGTACACCATGATTTCCAGGGGCTGATCACAACATTCTGAGTTATTAAAGTATCACTGCATCATTGACGCATAAGTACGCTCCCTGACTCTGCTGCCCATTCATGCAAGTGCCCCTATCTATCTATCTATCTATCTATCTATCTATCTATCTATCTATCTATCT
>JAAGVU020000092.1:11919908-11936167 GCA_011763525.2 Mormyrus iriodes | reverse complement strand
CTTAATTAGAACAGATGCAGTGGTAAATGGGGCTTAAAGTAAAGAAAGTTATGGGATTACTACCATTAGAGGGAAGACCAAGGATAAGTCCCCTTAACATGCTATTCAGACCATAAGGAGCTTGATCAATTTTTAAATGATTTCTGTTTTTTTAGAAAGACCTCAGGCCCTGATCTCTGAGTAGGGGTACATCATTTTAAAAAGCAGGGGGAAAACATGATGAGAATGTTAGTGTTTCAGTGATCGAGAACTTTACAATGAAAAAAAGATGTTAAGGATAGAGATGGATAGATGTAGTGAGTTCATTTATTTTTTTATTTAATTGCTATTTTCATCTCAGAGAGGTCCACGGATGTGCTGGTGCCCCATCAGCAGAGTGGTTTAGATGAAAGCACCGGAATGATTTATGCTTATTTTAATTTTAGCTTTTATTTTGTATCTGTTTTATTGTTAACTATTTGCATTCATTAAATGCACGTTTTGGGTTGTCAGGAAAGTAATTTTGTTGTGTTACACAATGACGATAAAGTCATTGGATTGGATTGGATTGACTTGACTTGACTTTAATTGAATTGAATTGAATTGAACTGAACTGAATTGAATTGAATTGAAACTGAAGTGAAGTGAATGAGGGCTCAGTGTTCTTCCCTTCCCTTCTTCAAGGTCCAAAGATGCACAGGCAAGAAGGCCAGCTGCGTTCACTGTTATATTCATTAGATTCACATAAAAATTAAATCAAAACAGCAAACGGGAATACTTCTTTTAAAGGGTTTAATGTTTTAATAACTAGGTATGCTAGACATTAGTCAGACTATCACTAATGTGTTCTAGGCACAGACAAACCATTCTTGCTCTCCTCTTTGCACGGTACTTCTCTATATCCAGCCAAATTTTTACATATAAAGTATAAATACTGATCTGTATCAAAATCTGGGGGATAATCTAAGCTCAAAAAAATCAACAACATAGAAGAGTACATTTTTTTACTGGTGCAAATTATGTCACATAAAAGCTTTTGAATTACTATCCAAACTGTTCATACTTCTGATTTTAACTTTTTTTTTTCCACGTACTCAAGGGAAATATATGTGAATTAAAATTAAATGCAAAAATACATATATTCCTGATGGAGCTTACATAAGAGGTTGTGATAAATTAAAGAGAGGCAGACAAACAATTTAAAAGTTTAGCAAAAGTCTAGTGGCATAACCAGATTTGAACGTCTAATTTACAAATGACACTTGAAACTGAACTCAGCACCACAGATAAGCACACAAGTGGAAACTCTGCCCACTTTTCATGTTGAATGTTACACATGTAAAGTTTGAGGTCTCCAGTTCAGAACACTGTTCGATAATAAGTGAACAGATCTTTTAGCATCATTCTCAGTATAGCTTTTCTTGTCTGGGACCTTGTTTGCATCACCACCATACAATCTCACTTTCTTTGGTAGCTTACTTTTAAAAGCACATTTCTGCCAAGATTGCCCACAGGTCTGTCTTCCCCACTCATTACATATACTATTCCTAAATGCAAAATGATGATTCATTTTTATGTTATGTGAATGTTCAATGCACTATGGTTTGCTCTTGTGCTTAAAAATTGATGAACAGTTTAATAATTAACTTTTTGTATTTTTCCTACAAATAAATGGGTCTCAGCACTTTGGAAAATGTTTTTCGTTTTTTTTCCCTTTGTTAAATCAACAACGCTAAAAATATCCTATGGTGAAAAAATAAAACAAACAACAATTTAACGTTGAAAAAAAAATCACAAAAAACAAATAAAAATAGATTGAAATTAAAAAAATCTACATCCTGTACAAACACTATGACCAAATAATTTAAGAAAATAGTGTCTCTAAAACGTTCATATTGCTTTGTACCTCCACAGCGGCCCTGTTCTGGCCAGTGTCCTACAGTACCATAGCTGGCAGCCTAGCAGGAGCCAGCAGAGGGCGCCCCGAGCAGGGCCTTGTGCCGGCTTCTCCGAACGAGGTGTTGGGATTCACCTGCAGACTTTTGCAAGTGTCTTGGAAGAGGAACAGTCATGTTTTTCATCTTTAAGCAGTTTTTTTCTTCTGTATGTGTTTATTTTATCAATACAGAAAAAAGACAAAAGATGGTCATTACTCGTCATGATCATGGATAGGTACCATTGAAAATACTATCATCTTTATTACTCTACAGTATTATTACTATGACTATCGTCGTCAGTGTGTTCCTGCTCGCATGTGCGGTTCAGTGCTCGGCGCTCGTTTTCTGGGAGGAGAAGCTGGGCAGAGTCAATAGCTTTGGGGTGGGGGCGGGATCCTGGAGCGATCCGTCCCCGCTCCCAAGGTCAAAGGAGTCCTTCGAGTCGCTGGAGGGCGCCCGTCGCCTCAGGCAGGTGTCCTGGGTGGCCAGTGTGGTGTCCTGCGTCTCGGGTGGTTCCACAGAGATGCAGGGCGGGCTCATCTTCTTCTTGCGACGGGGAGAGGAGGGCAGGAGCGGCGGTGCCTGCTGCAGGCTGTTGGTGCGCGACACGAAGCCTGAAGAGGTGGAGCTACGCTGGGGGCTGCGTTGGGGGCTGCTTTCTACCGAGGAGCACACCTCAATGGAGTGCCGCCGCGGGTCGTCCAGCCAGGAGGAGGGCCGTGCCAGCAGCACCCGCCGGCCCTGTGTGTCCGCACTGTGGAACTTTTTCAGCTGCCTCCGGTAGGGGCTGTTACCGCCACCGCCATCTCCACCGGCACTGCTCACTAAGCCTGCCCGGATGATGCGGGACACCTCCTGGTCCACAGACTCATCCTCCGTCTTCTCCTCGGTCTTGCTGCATGCTGGGGGCGCGGGGAGGCGAGGGGGCGGGGGGGTCTTGGAGACGTTACGCTGGTTGTGGACGGTGTGTTGTGTGTGCACACTGGAGCGGGCGGGACTTGGGGAGGCACCGGGGGTGGCAGGAACCAGGAGGACCGTGGGCTGCTGGTGCTGCTGTTTCTGCTGGGTAGGGAAGCCTAGAGGTGCCACGGACAAGCCCCTGTGTCCTTGTGCTCTGCCACCCTCCTCTCTCTCTGTATAGAGTGACTCCTCCGAGTCATTGATCACGGCCACCTGGAGCGATGGGGGGAATGAGTGGGAGGTGAGGTAGGTGGGGAAGGGGAGGTTACAGGGAGACTGGTTAGGGGATGGTCAAAGGGGATGGTTTGTATTGGTGAAACCCTTATGAGTTCTTAGGGATTAGTTTCAGGGATTGACGTGTGCAAGCTGTCAAATTTTTTATAAAAGCAAAGTCGCTTTTAGATTATGAGTGTTTTCACAAGTCTGTACTCCAGAATAAGAAGGTTAACATGATTATAGCACCTATGTGCTCTGCTGCTTCCATCATTGCCCATTCTAAACATTCCTTCATTGTTGACTTTTTCATTGCGTGCCAATATGTGTCCTCCCCACCCCCCTCACCTGACTTGGCTTAACAAAGGTACAGTATGTTCTCGAACACAGAAACCCGAACTGTTTCAACTCAAATCACTACTAATCAATATATGAATCACACTGCATATACCAACTATACCAGCTCCCTGCATGAATTCAAAGTCCCAAAGAGGAACTGCGCACTGTCATTACAGCAAATAACAATACTAGCGACTCATTTATACTCCACATAACAGGGTGCTCAGCTTCAGCACCAAACCCTCAGACGTGTGAGCCAATTATCACAACAGCTTGACTTTCCTTCAGATGAAAATTAGAGCGCTCTCAAGAAGAAGAAAAACACACACTGGTCAGCTGACACTTCTCCAATTACACTGAGGGGAAAAAGCAGGGCCAAATCTTTATATCAGCATTGCGCAACACAACAGGAGTGGATTATTCCGGGGTAAATAATGTATTTACAGACGTGTCACATCTGGGCCGTGAAGGGAATAGAACTTTCAGCTTTCCCTGCTTGAATTGTACTGGAAAAAACATGGAGTTTCAGGCACATTTCTAAGGTGCAAGTAGGCGTACACTTCCAGTCAAAAGTCTTTGCACACAACAAGTTTTTACCACTTCTCTGTTTATTTGATAAACTGCAGATTTTTTATTCTGGTTAACCATTGGAAAGTTGAGTGAACAGCTATAAATGAAAATATAAGTCAAAACCATGGAAAGAGTATGTAACAGTTAATGTCTGGCATCCTATTACCTAGTTGTGTAGTGATGGCATAGTCAAATTCTAGGCTGTCCTTTAACTTTAAATGCACTAGTTAACTGTTTCATCCCATGAAACAGGACAGTATTTAATGTCCCTTGTAGAAAGAATGCCTCGAATTTTCCCTGCTGTTATAACTGCTAGAGGAGGTGACTTTGATGAATCAAAGATGTGACATTTTCTTGCTAATAAAGGTACTCAAATGGTGAACATACTGCAAATTTATTTATTTGACTGGTAGTGTAGGTGCTCTGCTATTTTTGAGTACAGCAGTAGGCCAAAACAAGGGGATTTTATTTACAAAACTGTGTAGAGAAAGCAAGAGAGAGTTTTTCTTTTAATTTATGGCCCTTTTGGGCTGAGGGTGTTTTGAGGACATGCAACCCAACTGCCTAATGCTTTGCTTGTGACCTTTCCTCTCCCACAGACAGCAAAGAATGCAGAGAACAGAGCAATGTTTTGGAAGACAGAAGCTGTGAAGCCAAAGGTCAAGAAACCAGACCTGACCAGTGGCCTGACACAAAAATAGTTGCTGCAGAATAGACAACAGCAGGCATGGAAGGTCAAATCTCTTGTTTTTACTTGTGACAGGAAGGCTATGAAACAGCATGCGTATGGGTGCCTACACATGCATAATGTAGACCATGAGGACATCTAGTGGACTAAAAGATGTACCAGCTTTCCTTTTATTGAATTTGCTACACTTTCCATTACTATCTGTGAAAATGTCTTGTGTGTTAACAAAAGCTAAAATAAGCACTGTAAAAAAGTGGTTTTACACACTGAAGCAGTATAAAATTTTCAAAGGATTCTATACAAATGAATTATAAAAATGTAATATCGATATATACATATATAGCATCGGGGCATACCTAGAAATTTTGTGGCCCCTGATAAAATGTGACCTTGCCACCCCCCCTCCCAATTTTTATGCATTATTTTACATATTTTACGCCCCAGACAAGCATAAGTACTATGGTAAAAAATCAAATTCAGGCAAATACTGCCCATAGGTCACTAGTCCAAATAAAACACCAGTGAACACTAGTGATGATGAAGTTACATTTGCAAGTTCTTTTTTTCCCTAGTATGAGAAATGAGTTTCTGCTTTGTTTGAATACATGCAGCTCAGAGGTATCCCCAGACGTGTGGTATTGTATGATAAAATTACAATTGGAAGTTGTTTTTTTTATAACCAGAAATTTACTCAGCTAATTCAGCTTAATCACAGCAGGTGCTCTTTTTAAGTCCAGTAACGGTAGTACGTAACCTGGTTTTCAGTGTCTTGCCACGTAAGCATTTCAGTATAAAATTACATATTTTCCTTTACAAAACAGGTTGCTTTTGTATTAGCCAACTGCTGTACAGTAGCAGACTTATGAGATTTATAATGCCTCTGTTTCTAGCCAACTGCTTTGCATATGGTTTGTGTAAACAAACTGTAAATGTAATCTAAAGGCAGCGACCTCTTTATCCAACAGACCGACGCGTCCCTGTGTCAGAGTGCCTGTGTCATACAGCACTGTGCAAGTCTTAGGCAGTCAAAGGAAATGTTTAAAACTATTTATCTGGCTAATAAGTATATATCTGCTGAACAAAAATCACAATTTAGCATTAGAATATTCATATTGAAAGTAAGCCAATAAAACCGAACAATTATTTCTTCTATTCTCCAGAAACATCACTGATATCTTTTCGAATTGCTAGATGAACACCACTTCAGTTCCCAAACCTCTCCTCTGGGGCACCTCAGCCATTACATGTGTTTGTTAAATTTCACAACCAGCTCACTTAATTAATTAATTGAAGGTATATTACAAAGTCAGTGTGTCGCCGATTGGCTATACGAGGTATGCTAGCGGTCAAGTAAAAAAATACAGGGGTAAATTGGATGGCTGCTGCAAATACTAGGGTGATTTCAGGAAAGGTGTTGATATGGTTACACTAGCACACTTTTACAGACATCACGGTTTTACACCAGGATGAAGATCATTGAAACATCATTTTCTTTGACTGACTGAGACTTTTCCACAGTGCTATGCATTTGGTGAAGAAACATGAGGATGAGAGTGGGGAGGTGGTGTAGCGGAGTTGGGTTTGGAAGGGTGAAGGTTTGGAGGGGGGGGGGCATTTCAGAAACAGGAATATCTGTCTCTGAGCTACAGCTTAGGGTCTGACTTGCGATGGACCAGGCTGATCTGAGTGCTTAGTAATATACCAAGCAAAAAAAACAACAGGCATAGAGAGAAGAATTCAAAGATAGACAGTGTAGTTAGTTATAACTATTAATGATAATATTGAAATGAAGGCCTAAACCATCATACTAAGACTGATTTCAGTAGAAAGCACGTTACATCTTACTGTAGCAACACTTATATGCCAGTTGTTCAGAATATGTTACATGCATGTGTAATATACCCACTTCTATACTTCTGTTAAATTTGTCAGTTTGTATAATAGATACCAAGTTAAATACTGCTGTTAAACTATGTGGAATATGCAAACACTATGAAACATATTGATGATGAAATCACTTATACATACATTATATATATCCTGTAGTATAATTAGCATCTTCCTATACTTGTTTCTGTAATATATCATATAATATATAACTGATGAGATCTTGAGAAATATTCTCAATACTCTCAATTTTTGATTTTTTTCTTTGTAATATTGTTGCAATACAACACAATATTCTTGTAGTAATATGTAAAATTATTGCAATAGTAAAAATACAGAAATGTATATTCTCCAGCATTTTCCTGTGATATATTTCTGTCAATTACTTTGTTATATATTTGACACAACTTTGGCTATGTCTTCTATACCTGTTTGAGTTATGGAGATGTTCTGTGTAGTTGCGATGTGGAAAACTGATTTGTGCTCACCTGTCTGTGTAAGGTACGGGCAAAGGTGTGGCCACGGCGGGGGGGAGGGAGGCGTGGGATGCTCTCCGAGTCGGAGAGGCTGTGGGGGCTGATCGGGCGAAAAAGGTCAGAGGGCACCGTCAGCTGTTGGGAGCTCTCCTCCGGCTGCGACCGCACTGAACTGCTGGAGCCTGCAGCGAACACAAGGGGGCAATGTCAGTGAACATCAGTGGGCTCAACTTTGCTATCACGACAGTCTGCAATTAATTACTGACAACATACAGTCAATGTCAAAGAAAATAATGTTTAAATGATCTTGATATTGGTATAAATTTATAATATTATGTCTGTCAAAGTGTTTTAGCTGAACCATTTCAATGCCGCCCCTAAAGTCACCCCAGTATTTGCAGCAACCATCCAATTCACTTATGTGTTTTACAACTCAACCATTGCCCCACTTTGTTTGGCTAATCAATACCTTATTGAGTTGTTTAACTAATCACGTTAATTAATTAAAAGAGCTGGTGGTGAAATGTAATGAATGCATGGAATGGCTGTGTCCCTGAGGAAAGGTTTGGGAACCAAAAAGGCATTGCTCTAGCTATCCAACAAGATTTTAGTGACTTTTAGGAGAACAGAAGAAATTCTTGTTATATTCGGTTTTCATTGTATTACTCTTTATTTGCATATGTTACATTGTGTTTTTCTCTGTGCAAATGTACTGCCCAGTTATATAACTTTACACATTTTCTTCAACCGGCTTACACAGTACTGCATGTGTGACGAGTGAAGAGTGAGTGATGGCTGTATGCGTCACCTGACTGGGTCTTCTTTGGAGAGGCGCGCGCGCCGGCGGTGGACGCGGGCTGCAGGGGGAGGAACATGTAGCTATCGTTGGGCAGGGAGTGAGTACGCCCCACCAGTGCCTTTCTCACGCTCAGCATGTTCTCCTCCAGCTTCTCCCCGGTGCCCACCGGCTCCGCCTAGAAACGGGGGGGCAGAGTGAGCGGTGCGGTGGCAGGGCAGAAGGTGGGAGCCAGGGCCACGCCGAGAGACCACTCCCCACAAACAGGCACACATATAAAGGCTGGATGCGTTGGCACACGATGGTTGAAAGACTGCACCATTTCACGCCGGCCACAAGTAGGAGACGGACACAGCACTGACACGGGCTGTAGCATGGTGGTCCCTCTCCCAATCCATCCTAACAGGACCATCCTGGTCACAGAATATTTACACACACACACACATATATATATATATATAGATAGATATATAAACATAAACATAACAGATGCCTGTCGTGATACTGATGTGTGAACAGCAAAATCGCAGGTTAATACATCATCAGTGTCATTTCATTCTGACCAAATTCATTCTGATTCGATTCCATGAATCAGTCGTGACTCTGCCCCTGTCACAGCTGTGCCCGTTTCCTTCTCTGCGCAAGCTCCGCCCACGGCCCCTGTCAGAAGACAGGAAAGGCAGCCGGTGGTCACCATTTAAAACACGGAGAAGACCAGACAGACCGAACCCAAAACAGGAACAACCATAAAGCAGAGCCAGACAGAGACAGACAGAGAAAAAGACAGATAGAGAGACAGACGGGTACACGGCAGAAGACGGAAGCTAGGACAGAGATGGGATCCAGAAATGTTGGAAGGGACAGGCAGAAAGCTGCAGAGAACCCAAGTGGAAGACGGGCAGTACTACTCTACTGGACTGGAACGTACGCACACCAGGCTGGAGGAGTGGGATGTGTACAGAGAGAAATAAAAGCGTATGGTTAAGTAGCCCAGGGGATCCAAGGAGACACACCAGCACAAACCAGCCACACCCCTACACTCTATTATTACGGATGTGTGCTTTTACCTTTGTTTTCATACACGTCCCTATTTAGACCTTTAATGTTCTCTTTCTGAATCATTTATCTCAATGTAATTCTTACGAAGGGCATCACTTATTCATTTGGAATTGAGTGAACCAGCTTAAAGTTGTGAGAAACTCATAAGAATACCATTGCTATAACTGTACATTATTTAGAGCTGTGGTTTCACTCAGTGGGTAACTTGCATTACTAGGACAGGAAACGATATTGAAGATAGCCTGCCCTGAGACAGCCACCTTCTGGGTTGGGAGGTAAGGTGAAGGGGAAGCTTGGGTGGAGGTGTGTTTGGAAGCCCTGGGTTGACCAAGAAGACTGCAGAAGAGAATGAGCTTTGCTGTACTGTGAGTACATTGCACTCCAAACTGGTTAGTAAGAAGGGGTTAATATCGTCGGGGACAGAGTCGTCCGTCAGAGCTAAGGACCAGGATTTCTCCGACGTCAGAGACAGAGCTTCCATCTCCGCTAGAGGGATCTAAACAGGAAGAGATGAGCCAAGGGTGAGAACGGCCATCCCTGGCAGTCACGGACAGACAGACGAATGGGGATACAGAACGTTAGTACGTAGGGACCCAGGTAGACTTTTAGATGGACACACCTGTATGGTGACATGCACCGAAGTATCATTGCCAGAAAGAAGCTGGCAGTGATACACACACAGGGATGAGGAACACACACGTATGGAGAAGAGACAGCCACGTGACAAAAACAAAGCCACGATGAAAAGACAGCAGGGGGTGGTGAGGGCGGTCGGGACTCGCCATCCTGCCCTACGTTACAGAGCGGGCCTGCGGAAGTCACTCATCGGCAGCAATCGTTCAGCATCCTCAACACAGACTTTCCAGAACATCCTACATGTTTTCTATAATTTCTCCATGTCTTGTTAGAGGTGCTGGAGATGCAGGCTGGGCCTGGCCTTGTCACCCATGCCAGTTATGGAGACTCATCTGAAGAAACGCTTTCTGACAAGCTAAGGAACAATTCAGACAGAAGGTGGGGGGTGGGGCTGAGGCCTATAGGCAAAGGTTAATGTGCCAGTTAATAAAAAGAGAAAGAAAAAAAAACTGCTGGTACTCTTGTGGCAGTTCTAAATGCTCCAATTACTCTAAAAAGCTTTAAGACGGAATCGTTTTACCACACTAATCTTGTTCCAAGTCATCTTTCATCCTGAATGGTTTAAAAAAACCAAACACATTTATGTGCACATTTAAGGCATCACCTAGTTTATTGATCACTGCATTACACCATCAGAGTCCCGCTGACACTCACGCACTGGCAAAATAACTCCTTGTCCTCATTCACAGCCTTTATCTCCTGTCTCTGATAAAGAGGCATAGATCCCATTTAGGGTCTCCAGCCAAAGTGGTGTGTGTGGAAGCAGCAACCTATCTAAGAGGATATGACAGTGTGCGGTGTGTTCTCTCGGAAACTGACCTGATGGTGCATCTCCCTGTCTCGCATGGTAGCTGTACATAGCCTGGCAGGCTACTCATTGATAGGGCCAGGGAATGATAACATTGCTCCTAAACACGCTAAATTTTGTTGCATTTGTGTAATTAACTTGCACAAAGCCTTGATCACAGGACGACAAAGAAGGGACTTGGAAACACAGCACAGGTGGTCTGGGGTACAGAGAGAGATGGAGGGAGTGGCGTGTAAGTGGTGGCAGGTGGGTAGGGGGGGCAGCGTAGTGTAGGTGTGAGAGATTGACCTGTTTCTCAGTGGAGTACTTGCAGGGCTGGGGGGGCAGGGCGTAGCAGTGGAAGATGGAGCCTGACAGGTTGTCCATAAGGCTGAGCTCCCCCTCCAGTGAACCCTGGATCACCAGGGACACGGAGTCTAGCATGACCCTCCGCTGGGAGCCAGTGTGCAGGCAGGACAGGGAGGAAGGCAAAGGGCGCGGAGGGAGGGCCAACGTTACGGGGGGAAGGGAGGAGGCGGGGGAGGCAAGAGAAGGCAGGGAGGGGAAAGTTCAGGGAGAAAGATCCAGGAGGTCATGAGGCAGGACAAACACACAAAAAGAGACAGAAGAGAGCAGCGCAGAGTTTCAGTTTATCTAACACTGAAGTTTTAGGGCATAAGATGCATACATGAGACAGAGTGCTATGTATACCAGACTATGAAGACCACTGTATTCATAAATATGCGGTATTGCAGGAACTATATACACTGTATACCCACATATGGCCTAAGTGAATAACACATTCGTAGGACACAAACTCCCGATTAAGAAACCATAGGGCCTTCTTAAAAGTCTACAGCTATATTTGTATCACAGTGGTTGGGTTGGTATGTTATTGGCTATATTTCTGAATAAAATCCAAAGGAATCCAAAAGGGGGCAGTACAGTACTGCTAGGAAACCAGTCTGTCTTGCTGCCAAAGTGAATTAGAATGCATCAATGCACGGTGCTAGGAGCAGAAAGGGGGGGGGTCCAATTTTGCAAGCATGAGTTTTATTCACTGCAAGAATCAACCTACTGCATTATGAAGTAAATAGTTATCAAGGATGACTGAAGTATATCTTCTTTCCCATGACATAAGTCTGACCTATACATTGTATTTTCTCTTCATAACAAAACCAACCATATCCTGTCTAGGCAAACAATGTCACAATTTACTGGGCAGCCAATGCACTTTCCTACATCAGTCCAAATATAAATTAATTTGGCACAGCCTCATTTCAATGGCAATTGCTTTATTTTTGCACATTGAATCACTATAAGCATGACGTTCAGTGGTTGAAAATTTGTGTATGAGCTAAAAAAAAACAAATCTGAATATATTGTATACAGTTACAGAATATTTATTATTACTGAATAACAATGTGTCATTAATCATATTACAACCACATTTTGAGATTATATGGAATGAGAAATAAAAAATGAACATTTAACAGTTTTACGTCATTCATGCGAATACTGACGTTATTGAAATAATTACTGAAATAATTTTTTTAAAGTAATTTTAATTATCTATAATTTATTCTAAATATTACATTTAAATCAAAAATAGAATGTTAGAAGAAATGAAAAGGTTTATATTAAATGTCTGGGTTAAAAAAATAATACATCCAAAATCTTGTCTTGGCATCACTATTCTGACATCCCTTCCTTTCAGCTGAACATTAGTCAATGCATAATAAAGGTTTAAGGCCTCAAGATGACATTTTCATGGATGCCAGAAACCGTAAAGACATGTGGTACTGCATCTCATCTGATAAGACCATGTTTGGTCAATTGATAATAGTCACACACGTCACACATCACATGACAAAGAACCAGCCCCGACTCATTAGGGAGAACTCATTTCGAGTCACTGTTCTGTGGCTCTTTCCTGAAGAAACACTGGTTTATTCAACGTGTGAAACTCCTCTCATATTGGGCTGTGCTTGAGGGTGCAGAGCTCACAGCGGGTCACAGCGGCTGACACCCCTGTTTGCACGGACTATTCTCTGGAGCGGAAATAGTTCACAAGCAGGCCGCATTCAATTCTGGCTTCAAAGCAACCTCAGACTGAGCTGTCTGTAATTGGGCCTATGCTCTTCCTACCCTAAATCCCCTGTTTCAGCTCTTCTGAAAATGCAAAATATCAGTAGAGACAGAAAGTTAATCCTTACTGCAACTTTGGAATAACACTACATTGATATACCACAATGTAAGCCATATGTTTATAACAGATTATTTTTCATATTAATACGTTTATATTATATAAATATAAAAATATTCATGTATGGTAATATTTACATTGTTTATATACTATTTATATATAAATGCTAGAGTCTTCCCTAAAAAATCTTTCCTTTGAAGCCGCTGTCATACACGGACTGTATCTAGGTAAAAATGGCATGTCAACCAACCACCATCACTTCCCATTGCTTTTTCAGGAGCTCAGCCATGACTTTGATTGGTTGATTCTGCTCTCACTTAAAAGTTTGTGAGGCTGCTGACTCCGACAGGAATCTGTGATCCTGGCCTCCTTCGGGTCTGCGCTGTTTTTCACCCCAGGGGGGAGCTGTCAATCCAGCTCTGACGGGACTGTGTTCACACACCCACTCTGGCATATTTGTTGGACCCATCTCAACCCACACTGAACGAGAAGTGGTCCACAAGCATGTTCTCACATACCTTCTGCTCATAAACCCACCCCCTCCTCTTTCCCTTTACTCTTTCCATTCGGACCCTGGCACAGGTCACTCAGGTCCACACAGAATGGCATTTTGTGAATAGCACAATTACTATGTGTGACTTATGCAGGGGTGTCACGCTGCAGTATTACTTTGACACTTTGCAACTGGTGGGTTGTGTAGTCAAGTTTGCACTTTAAGTTGATCCACTTTGATTTAAATTCCAATTGACATGTCTAGTTGCTAAACAGGATTAGTACACGCTAGGACATTGTAACAGCACTGGGTATTACAAACAAGTGACTCTAGCTTTTTCACTAATAACTTGGGTTGGTTAAACTGGCCCGGTGGTCAGATCGGAATTCATGTGATCTTTTGTCTATATGCATGGGCTGAGCAATTCTTTTTATTCTCACGACTCGTGCAAAAACATATTGATGCGCGCATGCGAACCATTTCGGAGGACAGATGCGTGCATGTTACAGTTAGACACAGGTCACTTGTAATTATGAATGTGAACCGTCAAGATGGGCAAATCCAATCTGAGCAAAAAAATTTGATTTGGACAACCAAGCTTGTAATGTGAACGTAGCCTTATACCAAGCAACTTCAAGTCTATTTCTTTTAAAAATATTTTTGCACTTTAAGCAAGATGCTGAGGAACAGATTATGTATTTTCTCCTAGAATACGATAACGTAAGTAGATATTTTGCAAATGTACTTAACCATGAAGAAGATGCTGACATTGACTAAGCAGATGGCAAAGGTATTGAATATTTGAAATATACTGAATATGTAGGTCATTCTGCACTGTTCCAGACATCACCTGCTTAGAAACAGTCTGCCACAGCTCCTTGGGTAGGATACTGCCTAGTATTACTGGCACAGACATATGTTATCGTTTCCTGCCAAGTCCATGATAGCGGGGTTTATATGCATCGCCACTGACCGCTGCTATCATATTAGTAGTGTAATAGTCATGTACAGTTTAAAAAGTGTGAAGCGAACCATTTTCAGCTGTCCTGTTCGCTCTGACCTTTACAGCATTTCAAAATAAACTGTAAACAAATAGATGCTGATGTTCGCATAATTATTGCAATGAAGTAGAAAACCACCACCCGAGGTTAAAAAGGTGTATGAGACACATGTTAGATTGAATGCACAGGAAGTAACTCACCGTATGGGGTGGCTCAAGGCACAGGGCGGAGTCTGCCTTCATGGGTGCATGATCTCTGGGACTGTCCAGTGGGCCAGCTCTGTCCTGAAGGTCTCTGCACATCCAGGGTGGCACCCCAGGCCCACCAGCATCACTCAAAGCCAAGGGAGAGAGGCGTGGTCCCATGACCCCACCCTCTCCCCCTATGGTTTGCAGCTCTAGTTCTGCCTCTAGCTCCGCCTCTAGCTCCGCCTCCTCCTTGGCCTCCTTGTTGCTCTCTTCTAGGTGCTTCATGAGCACAGCGATGACCACATTGACCAGCACGAACTGTGCGGTTAGCACGAAAGAGACAAAATAGAAGGGCGAGACTACGGTGTTGTAGCAGGGGCCATTGTCCTGGGCGCAGTCTCGCAGGGTGTCCTGCCGGGGACACAGAGTGGAAGAAGGTGGGTGAAACACTTGATGTTAAAGGAACGAAACACGTGGCTAAAAAGCTGGAGGTTTAAACCCCACAGAGTGTTTGCTGTTTTTCTCTGAATGGGAAATTGACCAGAAGTTGATCATTTCGCATGATTTCAAATGATGTAATCCATCTGGTCATGAACACAATGAATACGATTTTGAAATTCCCCTTTAATTAAAGCACATAACCACAAATGCTTTGAGATACAGACACTCCTCACTTAACGGCCTACCTGTTTAACGAATGCCCGGACTTACGACCAGCTCTCCGACTGTCCAAAAACTTCGGTTGTGGAAATGGCAGCACAGCGTCTCAGCATCAAGCATATCATCTCGCCTCATCCTGTCTTATTCTCAGTCTCGTTCCTGCAGTCGCTCAGTATTCACTACACTAGCGTTCGCAATCTCCAACACTACATATTTCGTCTACAAAAGTGTATCGTCGGATATTCAACCTACTTAATCGGAGTATCAGCGGTGATCCCTAAATGGGATCTATGCGATAGTTGAACGTTAAAATGTTGTTGACTGATTTGATAAAATCATCCAGATATGCAAATTAAAACAAAGTTATCAAGTTGGAGTTTCCTTTAGACCCTTTATTTATTCAGGATGAATAAAAACGATTACCTGTATTGACAGCATGCAAACCTCAGTAATGTATATTACAGCTGACTTCCTCTGTTCTGTTTATTACAGTATACAATAGACTCAGAAAAAAAGGGTACCAAGGGGCTTTACCCTCAAAGGTCTGCCAATTGTACCCTAGCTACAGGTAATTATACCTTTTAAGGTACAGAAATGGACTCTGAAGAACATTTTTGTACCATTGGGGGTATATTAATGTTGTTTGTAAATTAGGGATGTTTGAGGTTCAGCCCCAGTGACAAAAAAGGTACAAATTGGTGCCCTTTTTTTCTGTGAGTGTACAATACTGTACAAACATTTATAAATATACTAAAAATGTTATAAACGGTGCAAAGGTGACATTAAAAGAATATCTTAAGATGGTTGACACAGACCCACTACCAGGACAGTATGCTTGAAATATCGGTAAGGAGCTGCTCCTTGCTTATTGACCAATTCACTTAACGACTTTGTTATAGGAACTGAACTCGGTCATTACGTAAGGAGTGTCTATATATTGGTATTTCAGAATTGCTTAAAATGCGATCTTAAAGAGCAAATTTTCTTGGAATACAATAAAAAATGAAAGGCATAGAAACATAGAAAATAACAAGGCTGCCTGATGTGAGACGGGAGGCATAGCATTTAACGGGGGCTGTGATTCCCTCCTTCCCCAGACGTACCTTCATGATGCCATTCCAGTTGTCCCCTGTGGACACCCTGAAAAGCAGGAGGAACGCCATGCCAAAGTTCTTGAAGGTGGCATACCGACCCAGACCCTCGCAAGGATGGAGTTCATCACATACTGTGATAAACAGAGAGGGGGAATAAGAAATAACAGTTAATATACAGTTTTTATATTGAAGTGAATGTGTTACAACAGTGTTTCCCAACCTGGTCCTTGGAGCACCACAGACGGGCAACATTTTTGCTCCCTCCCAGCTCCCTGCCAGACAGTCCAGAT
>JAAGVU020000092.1:11865102-11910885 GCA_011763525.2 Mormyrus iriodes | reverse complement strand
GTTTTATTGTATGCGCGGGAAATACAGTAACCTTTTAACACTTGTGAGGGTTACGAGCGGAAGATCCCAGCGAATGCTGGGGGGGGAGAGTGAGACCAGTCGCACACGCTGACTCCACCACTCTCCACCAGCACACGGGACCGAGAGAAAAAGACAAGGTGATAGAGCAAAGAGAAAGAGGCCGAAAGACAGCAGGGCACAGCATCCACTCTCGAGGGAGTCGTGGTACCAAAAGAAAGAAAGAAAGAACATCCAGCTCTTTTCTTATAACCCCAAAATGTGAGGACAAGGAGAAGGCTATCGCTATGTATGGGATTGTACAGACTTAACTGACTTAAAAATTATGAGCCAAATAAGTAGATCTGAAATGCTCTCCTTCAGCCACCAAATAATTTCAAGACAGATCATAGGATAGAAAACACTGAGAAAATGAGAACAAAATTTTTTCTTGAGGAATGGGAACTATGGGGGGGCACCATTGAGTTTAAGAGGGAAGAAGTTGCTCTTAAAGTTGTTTACTGTATGCTAGATGTATTACCAGCTTAAACTATCTTGTTTCTTTCTTTAGGAAACCTCAGAGAGGGACACACATTAACTTGTATTGCCATGAAAAAAAACTGGAAAAAAAGAAGACAGTTTTACAATTTCCAGCATCTTGGGAGGACTGTATAAAACGGTATGAAAGAAAATGAGACAACTGACAGTGTTTGAAGAAAAGAGGTTATTATTTTCCTAGCCTACATCAATGCTGAAATGATAGAGAAGCAGGGGTATGGACATGTGGGGCTTTACTGTCCAATGAGGGCAGGACAACAAGGGCGTCTCCTGGGACATGCGGTCCATAAAAATGCAGTGGCAACATGAGGAACAAGCGCAGTGCATTGCAGTTTATCATAATGGAAAGCCCACGGTTATGCACTGGCATGGCCATATGGATGCTTCTTGCAGGCTACGGTTTTCCATGCGAAAGACCCAGGATAAGGTATGGCTATGTGAAGTCAGAACAGGTGGCACATTTTTCACTGGGAAAAAACAAATACAGGGATGACATATCCATCTGTATTGAGGCATCTTTGTATGCATGGTATATGGAATGCCTGGAGCCAGTAAGACTTGGGGTTCCAGGACAGGATGCCAACCAGACCAGTTGTGTGGTTCATTATTATGAGGATTATGAGAGACATCTGGCTCCAATGCAGACTAATTGAAAACATGTTCCTTACGTTCCCGAATCTGCTGACTTCACATTAAATAACTTTCATAATCCACAATTTATGAATTGGCCACACATCTTTTCAACAACGTCTAACGCCTCACATGCTCTCTGACATCAGCAAAATAATGCCTCCACCTGTGAGCTGTTGCTGGGGTAGAAAAGGCCTAATACAGAACTGCAGTTTTGGGTCGTTCACTGGCAATGATGGCAATGGCCAACTCTGAGTAATAAAAATGGTGTCAGACTAGGCCGCTGCTTTGCTGTCCTGAGCCAGCCCGTCTCCTGCCCCGGATTGGCTTGCAAGATTGTGAGCCTAGATGCTCTGGGAACTTATATAATAATGGAAGCAAAGCCCCACAGGTCAGCCCAGCTCCTCTGGTCCTTCAGCACAGTACTACTCGCATCATTAGCCTCTCAGCTAGTCTTCCCTTCCCCCACTGGGTTTAGCAAATCAACAGTATTCTCAATGGAAGTTATTACTATTTTTTTTTAAACGAAAAACTGGAGGGCATTTACACATGAGATTTTTTTCTTTCTTTTTTCCCCCAGTTTTAAAATGATTCTGGATATTTAAAGCCTTCAACTAGGCTGTTTTATTGTAACACTACTTCTTTAGAGAACAAGTTGCTCCTCAGAGAAAAAAAAAAAACAAATCCCACAGAGGAGGAAGAGAAATGATACTGAGATCTGAGATTATGCCCTTTGAGTACTGCACTGAGACTGGGAGGCAGGCCTTCTTCTCCTGAGTACTGCACTGAGACTGGGAGGCAGGCCTTCTTCTCCTGAGTACTGCACTGAGACTGGGGGTGGCAGGCCTTCTTCCCCTGGGCTCAGAGAGCAGCTCCCTGGCCACCTCCCCCACATGAGAAAGAGCAATAACATGCAAATCAGAGGGCCAGTTGCCAACCTACCCTTCACTAATTCAAAGCTCGAGTTCCCAGCTCGTTCAAGAGGCAAACAAATGTGGTATTAGAGAACTGGATTATACTGTAGGCCCCAGTTACCACAACAATGTCAAGTTAGTTTAAAAATGTAGGTTTAAATTGAATAAAGAATCGGAAAATGCCGTTATTTAGGGTTACCTAAAAACTCCACTGCAATGCTGATCTCATGGCCGAAATGGCTGGCGGCTCAGTGCAGTACTCAACCAGGCTCAAAGCCCACAGATGCCAACTCATTCCCACCTCCCCATCCACCAATCCATATTCATGCTCGTCACGCTGCCTCCGCCTGGAGGTCTGAATATCTCGCCCTGTGCTCGTGCAGGTTGAGAGCTGGATTTCTTCATCTACCCTTATCCCTCGCAGAGGCCACGGACCCTTATGACAGCGCAAATCAGTCTGTTCTGCAGCGGCCAAAATTCTTCGCAATCGCTCCCTCTGTCTGTGCAGCTGACATCGAGTGACCCCATGTGGTCTAGTAGATATCTTTAGACTGAAGGGGAAACAGAGGTCCAAGGCCCCCCTCAAAAAAATACATCCAAAGTAAATTGAGGGTTGTTACAAAAGGCAAAAAGGGAAAATCCGTTAGGAGAGAAGATGCACATATCGACCTATACCTGAGGAGTGTGATCAGTTGGGACATACAGTAACAGTGTCTATCTATCATCACCTAACTAAGCATAACATCACAGACACAGATAATGGGAAATCTTTGTCATATTCGTTTTTCACATAAATCATGGGGATCTTGATTTAAGGTTTAGGGGGCTTTAAAGAAACACTTACATTAAATAAGCCGAATAGTTTTTCTGTTGCTATCTCCACCAGTGAATCACACAACCCGGATCTAGTCCTCTCTGGGCCAGAGCTGACTGTGGTCAAGGTAAGGAGTATCTGAACATGGCTATGGTCTTGTGGGAAAAAATGCTTCTGTGGGGAGTCACAGGCGATATTTTAAGTAGAATGTGGACCCCTATATGGGCAGTGGCCCTGGGCAGGAGGTTAATGTCATGAGCTGGGTGATTGAGACCGGGGCTGGACAGAGACAGCTGGAAAGGTGAGAGAAGCTCAGAGCCCTGGATGGTAACAATGTCTTCAAAAGGAAGAAGAGGACAGGAGTGGTAAAACCAGCTGCAAAAGGTCGCCAATGTTACAACTGTCCATGAACTTTGAAGCTTTTTTTGTCTTCTAAGATCCTAGATTTATTTTAGTTCCACTGGTTTTATACTCCTGACCTCAACAGCCAATGGCTTAATCACATTAGAGTCAATGTGTGCTGGATGCTGATGTTATGATTACTTGTTTGTCAATTTAAAGCAAAATATTACTTTTCTAATAGTTAATTTTGGTTTTTCTTTGTCATTTTTTTAACCAGCATACATTGAATCAAAGGCTAAGTGTACAAAAGAAGTGGGGAAAAAAACAAATGCATTGGATATAATTCTGTTGGATTTCCCAAATGCTCTACCCTCTTCGACATCAATATTACAGAACTAAACATGTAAGACGGGGAGAACAAGAAGTGGAGCTATTTGAGGAGTCCAGAAGAAAGAGAGGAGAAGAAAGAAAAACACATTGGTCACAATGATAAGGCATGATAACATCAGAGACCAATATATGTACAGATACAATGCACACACAGAGATTCATACTTACAGAAAAGCACACAGACCAATGCGCATAAATGGAAACTCACACATACACATGTAGACAAACTGACATGTTAAGACAAACGTACGCACACACACATGCACACATCGTGCAGCAGGTTAACATATGAAACAAACCACACACTTCTTTCTGAGTCTGACTTGAAAGAGATGGGCCGTCTGGAATGGAAACTGGATGGTGACTGGAGGTGGGCGATTATGTAGCTGTGAGTGGTGGACAGCTCACTGGGTGGGGGAGTGTGCGTGAGATAATCCCATTAAAGGGGGCAGGGACCATTAAGGATTTAAACATAGGGGAAGATCTGCAGATTTGTCTTTGACCCCCAACCAGAGGTACGGCTGTGTTTTCTATTCAGAAAATATATTCTCCAAATCTAACTGTCACCCTTATTTGCCCAGAAGAAATCCTAGAAAAAATGGAAACCATACATTTCATTCTATATACAGTGAATTATTTGGCTCTTACCCATCAAGGAACTCATTTTTCAAGACTGAAAATTGCATGCTTACATACACTAGTACAAATATTTCTTCTCATGCCATTTATTGTTTTGCAGGTATTATTTCAATTATGTTTTAAAACTGTGAACTTAAATTTAAAAAAGGGGAAAAACATCAATAAACAAATACACAAAGGCTTTCAAGGAGTCCCGGCCATGGCCTTGTCGAAGAGAGAACTCCATCCACCGTACATAACCAGGTTAACTATACCTACCAGATTAAATATTGATACTACTGAACATGTCAGGAGTGTTCGCTGCCAAAAGATAATCATCTGCTGATGAAGAAAGTTGTCTCACTCCGCACATTTTAGCCTCATTTCTTATAAGGCCCCTCCCTCGCTCTGTAACAGAGATTAATTTGATGCGCTAATGGGCTGTCGTTATTAATTACCTCCTCCCCCAGTCAAGAGAAAAAAATGTGGGAGGTGGGGAAAAAAAAAAATTCGTTAAATCCGTTTCAACAAATTATGACCAAGAATGAAGCTTAAAGGATCATCGTATCTTGGAGTATTTGACAAATCACTGATCTTTACATTTAGAAGAGTTTCGACATCCATGCTCTAATCTCTCTGTTTACCATTTTGCTGTTCGCCCATATCAGTGTTTAACACTCCAGTGCACAAATATTGCTGTGCTTGCTTTTTCTATGTATAACTGAGTTACTGTGCTAAGATTAAATGTTCTGCAAAGTTCCCCTTCAAAATGTGATTTGCTTAAATTTTTATATTGTGTATACATACACAGTATCTTTAAGAGCCCCATATTAGAATATACTGCTCATTAATATTCTCAGTTAAAAACACCATGAACTTTCTACTGTGAAAAAAAACCCACTGCATTCTACTAAATCTTTTACCTTGTTATTGATGAGTCATTTTAGATTTGTGCAAAAAAAAAAGGATTTTTTTTTCAATGATAAACAAATGAACTAAAAACAGACACCTTCAGGGATTTGGGGAATGGACACATACTAGATTATAACACCATCAGATGCATTTGAGCAATACCTCCCTATACGGAGAAAAGTTCAAGCCATCTGTTCATTCTGTGGAGCCACCGTTTCTTGGAGTTGCATTAAAAACACTTCTTGTCAGTTTTACTCGTGGGGTGACAAAAAGGAGCCATGCTTCTCACTGCCAGATTGCATAAGAAACCACACTTCCTTCAGCTGCCAAAAGTAGAGCTAAAAACTATAATTTAGCTCTTTCTCACTACTCACTACTCCATATCTAATAGCTAAAAATGTATTATATATAACTGATTAGTGCAATATACCCACAAGTAAAATAAACTACTACCAATTCCTTAGTCCGTTTATCATAGTGCAACAGAAGTTGCATCTTTTCATCTCATCATCATATATCACGACTCATTAAGTTATGAACAAAATAATGCATGTAGCATCCAGTACGACTTTTGTTTACAAGCCAGCCATATCTGACCTGACAAGTTTCAGTGGGTAAGTGTAGAGAACATGTAATTTTCAAAGAAAAACGTACCAGCTGTGTAGGCTCCATTGAAACGTATCAAAGAACACGTGTTCTTCTGTTGGAGGTATGTGACCTAGAAGTGGTATTATCCTAAGCTGTAGTTCTCAGAGAGGTGACAGTCAGCTACAGTGGACCCTTCGCCACCATTCACCGGGGGCAAGGGAATGCTTTGGCTCACAATATCGCATTTGGCAAGGCAGGTCCACCTGCTCTGAGCAGATCGGCCATCTCCAGGTAAATGAAAACAGCCTCAGATGAAAAGCCAGAGCGGGATGAATAAGTTATGACTCAAGG
This sequence comes from Mormyrus iriodes, assembly GCA_011763525.2. Taxonomy (NCBI): domain Eukaryota; kingdom Metazoa; phylum Chordata; class Actinopteri; order Osteoglossiformes; family Mormyridae; genus Mormyrus; species Mormyrus iriodes. The sequence goes on along the minus strand of JAAGVU020000092.1, from coordinate 11,904,771 downwards.
AGTCACCAGGAGTGAGGAGGAAACAGGTACAGAGAGACAGATGGTTCCGGTTCCACAACTGAGTGAGATTATTAGCCGTCACCTCTGATCCGGTGTGCCGGTATGCAGGATCTTCAGCCAACGTGGGCCGTCCAACAGGAGTGGAACAGAAACTAACTGATAGAGACAGACTAGTGGGTGGCATCCCTATCACAGCTGCCCAAAAGTATGTAGAATCGCACCGGAGGACAGGTTAATTAATACATTGCCTTCTAATTAGCAAAAAACATGGGATCCCTGGGTAGTAGGAATGGACGAAAGTGCAGTACATCCATACATGTTAGGTTGGCTACTTCCAGCTGTGTGTCAAGGCTTTTAATAAGATCTCATCACTCTAGAAATGCAATGCCAGACTCTAACAGGCATGCAATTCTGCAACTTATCAACAATGTAATGCAAATCAGGTGGACATCAGGTGATGTATAGGGAAATAACTAGACTTGACAAACATACTTGAGCTGAATTGTTTTGGTGAATATCCAGTACAAATGAACAAATTTAGAGCCCTGTATGCTCTGTAAGTCACTTTGAATAAAAGCATTTACTAAGCAAATAAAATATGCAATGTGACCTGACACAAATGAGAATTCACTGCTCCTTTTTATAGATTCCTCCAGATTATGGATACCTTTTTGTATGGATACCAAAAAAAATCCGGTTCTGAAGCCAGACAACTTATGAATTGAAAGTATACAGTGCATTCTCCACAGAAACCGCTAAAGGCTCAGGCTAATCAAAACAATAGAGTGCTCACGCAATGCTTTTTGGATGAGTTGACCGCACACCTTACAACTTGACCTGTTCTTCAAGGGCGTGTCTGAGATGGCCAGGAACAAAGGTTTCATGCTATATTTGTTGGTGACAACAATAGAATAATGGCACTGTCTTACAAAATTATTGTGCCGTTAAGAGGATTGGAATCCCAGAAACTGAAGAGGAGATGTATCAGAAAGAAAACAGATTAGAACTCTGTGTGTGTTTTCTTTACTGTGAAAAGGCCATTTCAAAGCTTAACTGCATGAACCTCAATGGTCAACACTAAGGATAATTTCCTTCCCAGAGAGTGCAGATTTTGTTCTTCCTATTCTAGTGCTTATCCAGTACCTCAGCCCCCGTTACTATAATGTTGATGATCTCTCTGCTCACAGGAAGCAGCAACACCCAGAAACCAGTTTGTCATGCTTGAGCCTCAACTTTGAAAAATTCAGTTCTCAATCCCCATCGTTATCCACACAGTAATACATACACACACTGGGAAAGTTCTGTTTCCTAAGCCACCTGTAAAGTGGGAAAGCTGAAGGCCTTTCATCTTCTTAGCACAAGGTACAGATGAGTCACAATCATGCATTTCTGAACAGCCATAAATGATAAACACCATGTGGTTAAAAAAAAAAAAAACACCCTGGAACACTGTCGCCGTGGACATGGTCACATGTACAGTCACAGTACAGTGCCAACACTGGAAGAACCACCAATGAGACTCAAATCACACGAATCAGAGAAGTTTATGAGTGGTGGACTGACACTGGCCCCGCCTTCTCACACAGCAAGCCAAGGAGCATCACGCTGGGAGAGTGAGTATGTGACAAAGGAGAGGACTAACACACACGACCAGATACAGTGTTTGTTGCCACATAAACAACTTACAGTGATACCTCTGTATCCATTAGAAGTTGAGCATAGTGCTTTATGGCATTTTGTTTTGAGTCATTCTGTTAGAAGGATCAGATCATTGCCCTTTTAAGATGTTACTGTTTAGTTGCTCTTTGTCACTTCAGACTGAAGCAACAACCTGGTGCTAAGGACTGCACTCCTCCAATGCACCTTCTTACCAAGTTGATTGCTTTTTTATAGACTACATGTTACATGGCCCCATACAGAAGAGCTACTTCTGATCGAAGACTGTAGGAGGCACTATTGCTGAGGTTAGATGAGTATAATGTAAAATGTCTTTCTGCTGACAAAGCAAAGCCAATTACGTTCTATACTAGTGGCCAAGATTGTGGAAACACTTCCAGTTTTTAGAGATTGCAGAACTTTATCCAACTGTTGCTCCACTTATTTAATTGTCCAATGTATGATATTTGTAACATTTTTTGAATGTTTATAATCGCCAATTACCGCCAATATTCATGTAGTAATTTTTGCAGCATAATGCGAAAAATACTAGGGGTTTCCACAATTTTGCCCACTAGTGTACCTGTACAGGACTTATGGCCACCATTAGCAGATGGCCCACATATAGCTCAGGCTTGAACCCTGGCTATAGATCTCAGAATGAGAAAACCTTTACAGGCTGTTTCCTGCTTGGTTGACAATGTCTACCCTACTCTCCCCAGTGTGAACGTGAGGCTGCCTGGCTCTCCGAACCCGGGATATGTGGCTGGTCCCCTGTATGAGTGGCACACAGATCTTGACACACAAGATGTCTCTACGCATGGTGGCCAGTAGGTGAGACAGGAAAGGGGCGAGAACATGGAAGGTGTCCCTCCCCCTCCCCGTCTGCTCCCAAAAGTACGCCCCGCACCCACCCCACCACAGGGCTGCGTTACACGGCGGCCCAGAAGCACAGTGTACACACACGGGCATGCTAGAGCTCAGTACCTGTCGACGTGCCTCCCGAGCTGGCCCAACTTACACCAGTCAGCATTACATCTAGAAGGATGAGACCATGTTAATCAGGCTGAGTGGAGCAGAAATGATGGGAAAGAAGGAGAGATGCCCCGTGTGCAGGAGAATGTCCCAGATTCACCAGCATTCTGAGTCCAGCTTTAACTCCTGCTACCACACTATAGCTATTTGAAATCTGTGGAATTCTGTGCCAGTCTGACCAATAAGCCTTTAAGTTTCAGATCATCCATCAGACATCACTTTGTTTAACTTCCTTGTGATAAGAGAATGTGATATTATGCTACAGCCACAGAAAGTCTATTTACAACACGTTTCAACGCTCCTTCAAATATCTATTAGTGTTCTTCACTGCACTGATGAGCTGCCATTATAGAACCTTTTTGCTAGCTAAATGGGTCTTCTTTAATGAAGAACACTTATAACACATTTAGTGTCGAGCCCAAGAAGAATTAAATAAGAAAATGTCAGATTTACAACAATGTAAACTCCTAATTTTAAGTATTACATAATGGCTAGCAATAAACATATTATGGGGAAAGGCATATAGTATCATAGACCAGTTCTTCACAACCCAATCCTCTGGGATCTATAGATGGTCCACATTTTTGCTTCCTCCCAGCTCCCAAGGGAGTAAAAACATGGACTGGCTATGGGTCTCCTTGGACCTGATTGGGAAACACTGTCATAGACCATCAAAAGCATGACATATATGGTAAATTGAACTGAGGGAAATGTGTGAACATTTTTATTATATAATGAAGCAAGATGTTGGTAATACTAGCATGTCCAAATAATGCATACTAATAATGGTAATAATTCTGGCTCCTGGTTGTTTCCAGTGACTTCACTGTCCTTTGGTAATAATGAAGTTACTTGATAGTCCCTCTGACTCAACAGAATTGGAACTGTGAACCAGGGTTTATGTAGTAATCCTTACAGCTTGACACTGTTGGGGATCATATGCGGCCATTATGGTGAGACGCGAAGGTGCGAGGATCCACACCATCAGTGTAGAAGCAGGGGATCGCTACACGCCAGTGGGAAAGCACGCACATTCCACCGAGTGGCAGAAGAAAGCTTGTGGAGGGAGATATGAAGGAGGGTGTTGGGGGGGCAGTTAAAGCACAGTTGCTTGGCAACATCCTTAACTCCCATGTGCCTGGGAGCTGTCAATATGACAGAGCATGGTGGACAAAGGTCTAATATTCTGCAACTTTGCCCACCGTCGCTTACTATCCATCACTGATACTTGGCGTGTCTTTGCATTCTGTACATTTTGCTCCATTCCACCTCGCGTCGAAGGTTGTGAATTTAAGGTACACCTTCCACATCAATCTGCCAGCCCTTGCACTGAAAACCAAAATCCCACCATAAACCAGAAGCTAGGCAGAACACCAGCTCCCTCCGTATTTTCTTTATATGTGAGGCCTGTCTCGGAACAATTATAATAACCGCCGAATGGTGCCCACCACGGCCTTCACAACCGACCCATCTTTGATCCACACTGTTCCCCCTGATGTCAGAGGGTGACCTTTGTCCCAGTGGGTCCAGACCTCATCCTCCCAGTGAAGGCTGATGCGTTTTATTGGTGTACTGTGCTACAGTGTCAGTCATCCACACCAGTGAGTGAATGGATTTCCAGCAACTGAAAAGAGCAAGCTGGTGAGTGAGTGAGTGGGTGAGTGGGTGAGAGGGGAAATGGAGTGGAGTGGAGGCTCAGGATAGTTTATGACGTTCCATTAAGCGTAAATATATCCATATAAAAATAATAATTATGGATGGATGGGGACCATTTAGTGAATGCGAAAAAGAGCCTGACCTCTGACTCAGAGGGTGAAGAAGCAGTTTGCTTAGGGAGTTCCTTTTTCAGAAATGAAATGTGTACCTGCATTTCTGTATCCCTGAAAAAAAAGGGTTCCAAGTGTATCTTTTTCTCTTTTTTTTATTCCAGGTGAATGTTTTGTGGGACCTCCAGAAAAATTCTTTCCATTTTGTCACACGTGATGGTGGACAAGCAGTGTTTCTAATTCTGTACTTCATGGTAACAGAGACAAGTGGTATCGTCCAAAAAGGGAACTGGCCTTCTGTCTATATTTCTAATCTAAGTTATGCTCTCTTCATTTGGGAGCTATGAGCGTCTTGCAGTCGGCTGCGTACAATCGGCCTAAATTTTTTAGAAAAAATATGTTTTAGTAGCCAGGTTATCAGTAGAGAATATTGCCATCGCGTGGTTATTTGGCAAATTTTGTACAGTGAAAATTGGGCGGGATTTTGTCTCTTTGACTGGAGAAACAGGGTGTAACTGGTTATAATGGGTTCTAATGGGTTGGAGAGGCAAGCAGAGCGGCAGGCACCCTGACACTCGCTGCTTGTGCCCTGGTGCCTGCAGAGCTGCGCTGTTGTCCTGAGGAGCATGGTTTACTGACTGCCTACCTCCCTGGCGATCCTGGCCTGAGCGCGGAAGAAGAGAGGGAGGGGGCAAGCTGCTGAAACTATATGGGCATGCCACAAGCCCACCCCACCCCACCCTAAGCGTTCTGTCATGCAGATACCTGCATATGCACACAAAACATGCTCTGGAAAGTAAACCAGGCAAAAAAATAGCGGGCAAGGCTGGGGAGGGGCATTCCCTAATGCAAAGAGGAGGAAATACTGGGCTAAGGGCTTTTTTTTTAGGGATGGGGGGGGCTTCATTTCACGTATCGATGTTTTGCTTTCTATCAAAAGTCAAGCAGGACTCAGAAAGATGTGGAAAAGCTACCGACCAGCCAGCTGCTTCTCCTTACTGCGTCTCTTTTTCTCCATCCGCTTCAGGCGCTTCTCCTCGCGTCGCTTGGCTTCCTCCGCCTCCTGGTGTCGCCGGCACTTGTGGAAGTTTTCCACCACCACGCCCACGAACATGTTGAGGACGAAGAAGGCCACGATGAGCAGGAAGGAGATGAAGTAGAGTAGCATCCATGGATTGTGGTTCATCACGGGCTGGCAGATGGGAAATGAGTTAGCGCCCCCGCCGTGCGTGCACAGGAAGTACTGAACGCATGGCGATAAACGAAAGGAGTTGCCATGCGCACAAGTACAGTGCAATGCTTTAGTTTCCATGTTGCCCATCATGCTCTCCTTTAAGAAATACACGCATAAGCAGTTGAGAGCGAAGCTTGGGGTCAGAGAGCAGGGCCAGCCTTTCATCTGGCTGGAGCATTTTTCAGAGAGTTAAGGGCCTTGCTCAACAGCCCACTCGAGGTGTGATTATTCTGCCGAGGACAGGATTTGAACCGGCGACCTTCCGTACACAAGCAGAGTGACCGAATCCAGTGATCTGCACTGTATGAGGCCTAGGACAGAGCGAGTGCCCTGTCTAGACGATTAGAGAAGAATAGCTGGTCATCGTGATGATGGAAGCAGAGCCATTCAAATTTCTGCCAGCTTTCGTGATTTTTTTTTTTTTAAAAAAAAGGAAAATAGTAATTTTTGGTGAAAAGCATAACATACTCAACCACATTAAAGGACAGAGGAAAAAAATCACAGAAAAATATTGTAAGGGGTAGTAGAAAGCTTAACGAAGTGAAAATAGGAAGACTTTGAAATCTGGTCAGAAATGTTGACCTGCCAATTGAGAGATGGTTTTTGCTTCCTTGGCTTTACCAACTTTTGTTTTACAATTCCTGTCTCTAGTGAGCATAAAAGCTGGATTAGGATTGGTTTAACATCCAAGGTTTGCTTGTCCCTTATAGTTTTATTAACTTGACCAGCTCTCTCATAATTTCAGATGAAGCTTCTTTGTGGTCGATTTTTTCATATAAAAACATTGCAGCTTAATTATGGAACATTGTGACTGAAAGGTAGCATGCACATACACACAAACACACGCACACACCACACACACACACACACACACACACACACACACACACACACACATGCACACACACACACACGCACACACACACACACACAAACCACACAACACCCTACAGCATAGTGTTTAAGGCTCTGATACAAACCTGCTGATCCACCCCCACTGCATCCAAGCCGTCATACATAATGTCAACCCAGCCATCCTTGGATGCCAGAACGAAGAGGGACATCAAAGCCTGACAAAAGAGGGGGATGACTGGTGAAGGAGTAGCAACCATCCGCACTGTCCAACCCCACGTCACATGGATTTTGGCAGAAACCCACTGCTTTCCATTCTTACTCCGCAGTAAACTCGTAAAGTTTTACAGCTTGGCTGAGGACTCTGTTCCGCACTGCAGCGTGGGTCGTCAGCAGCTCTGACTCACCTGGCCCAGGTTGTCAAAGTTGTACTTGTGTCGGACCCACTTGTAATTAGCTAGCAGGCAGTCAGATTTGTTGGTGATGTTCCTGGTGTCCTCGCCTTGGCAGACATAGAACTTCCCTTTGAAGAGCTGAGAAATGGGCATATACTTAAATCGAGCACTATCACCCTGAAATAAGTGCAATTTTTATTAGTTACATGTTTAATTACTGCTTTCCTGCCAGAGTTTGTACATAGATGATTATGACTAAAGGTACTGTATTCAAAACATGTGAGCATCCGGGCTGAATTCAAGCAAACATTTCATAATCCTCTGAATAAAAATCAGCATTTAGTCGTTTAGACCCGACTGCCAGGTGTAGCTGTGCAATACAGAGAAAATGTCTGATACTTTATCACTGGTTTAGAGTCTGTCAGAGTGATTGCACCTGGTTTTTAAGATAACACATTATACTCTTAGGATAAACGTTTTATGTATTTTATTGACTGAGAATGGTGTACAAATGAACATTTTCAATCTAAGAAAAAGTTATCATGCTGTTGTATTCTTAATATTATAGACATGGCTGAGAAAAAAAGGTTATTTACCATTTTACAGTTTATTTTTATGACATGATGCACTTAACAATTGCTGAAGGTCATTAGACAGAACATTTCTGTCACCATTATGCCATTAAACAGTCTCTGAGAGAACTGTTTTCATTAACACACAGAACATTAGTTCAGGTCAGTTTAGATGTCACACGTGACAACGACTGTAGGAGAAACTTTACATATTTTTTGTTCGCTTATTGGCATGCTAGGTAGATGGGATCATTCTGAAGTATTTGTAAGGAGTTACCTAAGTTGATAAATGAAAAAATAAATCTCAGGGAAGTGTGAAATGATTCAGGATGAATCCCCATGTGTGCAAGATTTATCTGAGATCCTCATCAGTTCTCTATATGTTTGTCTCATGCACCATCTTCTGTTGCACTGAAAAACGGGCTATTTTTGCATTCATTTTTGCTCCTAGCCTGAATAAAGCTAGTGATTGAAAGGTATGGCTGCAGAAAATCCTTGAACACAAAATGTCACATCCACAACCTTTACCCTTTCTCCTTTAATACATTTAGGCCAATAGTGCCAACTTCCTTCTATACTGAGAGAAATCGATATCAAAGTCTAAGAGCTGTGACCTGTAATTGGCAAAGGAATTATACTGATGGACACTTGCAGGCTAACAAGGTCGATGAATATATGTGCATGTTGTAATTGATTTCTTCCTCTTCTACTTTGGCTTAAGCCTGCACAATAATTGGCAATCTGACTTGACGCCAACAATGGAAATGTGGGAAAGCCAGGGGTGATGAGCGGAAGCTGCCAGCCCTGGGGGCACATGTGATCTCACCTGCACACCCAGGATGCCAAAGATGATGAAGAAGGCACAGCAGATGACCACGATATTCCCGATGGGTTTCAGGGAGGACATTAAGGTCTCTACCACTAACTTGAGGCCTGGAGCTCTGCTGATCACCCTGAAATGACAAATGACACAACAAATTCATTAAATGATTGCGATACCCAGCAACTTTTAAGTTGCAGATTCTGAGCCTGAAGTACACAGGGGCCCATAGCAAACGGGTAACCTCATCACAGGTCACATGGACACAGAAGTGCACAGTTTACCAGGAGTTGAGAGAGCAGGATGCTAGTCACCAGTGAGAGGTTCATTTGATCCCTCACACCGAGGCCAAGGGGTGCACCGGAAGATAAACAGCCGCAGGGAACAAACTGCATCCATGTAGCATTTCGGCAAGTATGGGTCAGTCACAGAATCGGTCAGCCCATGGCAAGGCTGTTCCTCAGTCCAGATGGCAGCAGGCAGGGGCCCCCTAACCTTGTCAGGAGATACAGGTACAAGTTGGAACTCCTCATTCTTCTGTGGAGACGATTCCTGCACCTGCTCAATCTGTCAGGCTGTCGGCCTGCCCTTTCCTGTGCCATCACGGCCTCCGCACTCAATAAACACAGCATAAGCTTGGCGCACTTCCGCAGCGAGGACAGAATCAATCCGGTCGCTCTTTAAATATTCAACAACCCCATCTCACAAAAGCTGTTTCCCCCTGCTCTATTGAAAGGCGGGTAAAGGTCCCCCCTGTTGCATCCCAGCATTCCAGTAGAGAGAACAGACAGCATTAATTAAACTTATAATGTGACAACAAGCATTCAATTTTTAAACAACCTGACAGAGGGCACGAACCCGGAGCTGTGATTCACGTCCAACCCCACGCCCCCAGGGCTGGGGATAAAACTTAAGTGAAAGCTTGTTTTTTTGATATTTGTGACAAAACGTAGGCCCAGACACAGAAGCACACAGCAAGAAATAGCCTGTATCCCGAGCAACATTACGTAAACTGCGGGGTAATCCCTGCAGCCCGGGATGGCGAGGAATCACGGTGGCACCTGTTTTCGCCAGATCAGACACAGAGAGCGAGAGGCATCAGATTACTCTTATCTGTTTCCCTGGACCGTGGCTGAGCCGCGATCTTTGCCTGCGGTTCTTACTCCTCTGTGCGATCGTATCAGCTTCAGGGGAGGTGATGAGGGGACGGGAGCTAGAGCTGAGATGCCCAAATTGGAACTGAATAAGTTTAATAAGAGGGGGAGTTGAGGCAGCATCCCAAAAATGAAGGCACGCCCACACAGCTTACATTTGTTTGCATTAATTTATTCCCCCTTCAGGATGTGATGCATTTATCACAGGGAAGCTCAATAGAGTGCGGGGGTGGAGAGGGGAGGGGGTGGGATTTCAGCCAGGCGTGTGCTCCTCACTGAGCATGAATCAGTCTGATTCACAGAGCAGGAACAGCGCTGCCCAGTGGGTCGATGCCGAAATTGAAAGCTTGATATCGCATCTGTGAACTTCAGTGTGAAAGTAAGCAATGCATCAGCCACCTTTTCATGAAAGCGAGCAGTCTCACGCAGGTCAATTTCAACAGCCACCAACAGAGGGCAGCAGTGCCCAACAGCTCTGGGAGGAACAGGACACGCTCTCACTAGCAGCATATTCCAGCGCAAATGTTAGGGAAATAAAGACAAATATATAAAAAAATAATAAAAAAATCGGGCAATAAACATTTATATTTAAGTTTTCAAGAAAATGGGGGAAGGATTTGGCGTCTTATTTTTTAAAATAATACTTGTAGGTGTGGTCCAACTGGGTGTAACCATGATACAGAACTAGCTGTTTATTGGACTGAATCACATAGTTGGATCACAGAATCTACAAAGCTACCTCTGCAAATGTGCAACTGTTAATGCATTGTATGTGAAGGCATGAACATGAAACACGCTAAATTAACAGAAACTGTACTCTTTCCACTTCGCTGTTAGGGCTTTACAAAATTTACAAAAATAATAACAAAAAAAAAACCAAATAAACCTTTTCTAGTACATGTTTGTTGCTACCTCCACCTGCAACCAACAGGAAAAGAAACAGAAGAGCATTAAGAAATCCGCTCATTCCCAGGGAGCATCTCCATCCTGGCTGTAATTAAATTACTCTTCTAGACGGGCATCCCCGAAGGAACTGCTCTGGGCCATCCAGCCTCCTCCGCTGCAGAAGCCAAGGAGAATGACCTGTGGTCTGCTGAAGTGAATAATCCAGCAGAATGAAAAACACCCTCCAGACACACTGGGAGCAGGCGCACACAGGCACATTACAACTCGCACGCGCGCGTACACACACACACACACAAGCGCGCACACAGAGGAGGACGCTCACCCCCCGGGTACTTAGCAAATTCTTAATCGCCGCTCTAAAATGATAATAGCCGACTGCTCCGGCGCTCCCGGGTAGCTCATCTGCATATCTCATTAAAAAAAAAAAACATGTGATTTACCCGTGGTAATAAACGCGGACGCACAAAAGCGCGGACGTCTCATCTCACGGTGTTCTGCAGTTATGGCTGTTAGCCGGAAGATTCAAAGCGACTAAATACCTTCCTGATTTAGCCGCAATTAATGGCTGAATTAACAGGGGCTAACGTGAACATCGTCGTGCAGCCCAGTGGCGACGCGCACCATCTGTTGTGCACGAGGAAAAATATCACATACTGCAAAAGCTGCAGGAGGACAACAAGCAGCACAATCAGAAGATAAATTTAATTCAAAGCGTTAACTATCGACTATTAAGCATTTGAGAGATTACACCTGGAACGGAGCTCAGTGGATAGCAGTGTTGACTCACGCCTCCAGCAGAGGTTCCAATATTGCCTTGTCTGTGTGTGTGTGTGTGTGTGTGTGTGTGGCATTTGAGTATTCTTCCTGGGTTAGTGAGTTTTCCCCAAGTACTCTGGTTTCCTGCTGCAGTCCTGACGGGCAGTTAGGGTTAGAAGTACCTCTAAATTTACTGTAGTGTGTGTGCCTTGCAATGGACTGGCACCAGGATGTCCAGGGTGTATCCTTGCCTTGTATCCTGTGCTAGCTAGAAGAGGCCCCACTGTGATCCTGTCCAGTATAAGTGGTGGGAAGATGAATGGATGGATGGATGGATGGATGGGGATTAGACCTGCTGAGGGGTCATAGACAGGGCAACCTATCAATGTGATAGATGGAACAGTTTTACAATTTTTTAATTTAATTTGAATTATGCAACTGCTCCAGGAAAGTTCATTCTCTGACAAAGGGGCTCAATGTGAGGAAAATGGGAGCTTCAATGGTTTAATGAATGGGGACACAGGTGTTTGTGGAGGGACGAGCAAATCACATAAATCATGGTGTCAGAGGTGAAGATACACCACACCTCCTCTTTACTCTGGTCTAATAGCGTCATTAATATTCCAGATTAGTCACACACACATAAACATACACTCTACACTGCTCTCTGTGATCTCTGTTTCCAGGCTGTCTTGAAGGTCAGCCCACCTGGGCATGTGGTCTGAATTAATGCTGCCCATCGTAAACTTGGGGTGGGGGGTGCCTGGTTTGGGTGCAGGGTTGGAAGTATTGCCTTTTATTGTTCTGTCTTTTTCTTTCTTGTGATTTCAACTTGGCTTTCTTCCTTTATTATAATAACATAAAACCCAAAAGAGTAAAGACAAAGAAAATAAAATTGAATTTTTAAAGGCTGCACTGACACCCTCCCAGCAACGTTTTCTGACCTTGTGATATATTAGAGGTTTGGATGCAGTATGATAAAGTGTGTCTATGTAATATGAACCTTCTACTGCTATAAGAGAGAACACGTACATTTTTCCTTTTCGTTCAGTTTTTTTCTTTTTGGAGATTTCTACAAAGAGCACAGCAAAAGATGAATAAAATTAGAAACAATGGTCAATACCAGTGCATTGTGCCATGAAACTTTCTTTAAAATGAATGACTTTTCATACCAAATAAATTAATCTAATTAATCTTTTTTAATGCTTGAAATTTCTTACATTACTCTCTTTGCAACAAAATTTTGCATGTATACCTCACATAGCTTTGGGTAGAACAGTATTATTACTTATACTCACAAATTACATCACATCACCTTAGTGTAAATTCTGTGTGTGGGTATCTAGAAGTATGAATTTATTAAGAGTTCATAATGGTGTGTGATTCTGTGGGGTGGTATGTGACCCTGCAGGTTAGGACACAATGCTTATTATCAGAAGGTTGCTGGATCGAAACCCACAGCTGGCAGAGTTATTTCAGTGTCGGGCCCTTGAGCAGGGCCTTTTTGCTGCCTGCACAATGAATATTTTGAGGGATATCTTCTAAAGTCTGCTTTCACGACAGGGAAACCTGAACCAAAAATCAGATGTAAAGGTACAATATAATCCCTATCACAAATGAGGCTGATGCTCTTCAAAATCATTTTGCATGTTGTTTTCGTTTCACTGGTGTCTGACAAAACTAGCCTGCCAATATTTACGCAGAAATGACCGCTTAACCATACACTATCAGAGCAATAATATATGGCCAAAGGTATTTAGACACCAGCTTGTCCAACATCTCATTCTGAACCAAGGATATTAATATGGAATTGGTTTACCTGCAGTTGCTATAGTAATAACACCTATTATTCTGGGGTGACTTTCCATTAGATGGTGAATCATTGGTGGTGGGATTTGCTCCAATTCAGGTTGTGTATTGATGTGATCAGGTGATCAGCTCCCTTTCTGTGAGCTTGCATGGCTACCACTTTGCAACTGAACTTGCTCCCAGGTATTTCCACTTCAGAATCACTTCACTGGTGGCTGACCAGGCCGGCTGTAGCAGGGCAGAAATTTGGTCAATTGACTCGTTTGAAAGTTGATATTAAATGATGGGTGCCAAGTTTGAAAGTTACTAACCTTTTCTGTGCAACTACATACTGCAGCAAAAGGTTGTTCCTGTGTGCTAAATTATACAGCTGTGTCAGCAGTGGGTGAGGTGTAATTAGTCGGTTCCACTAATTAATATGGTTGTCCATATACTTTTGGCCATATAGTGTTGTTATGTTGTGTGGGGTTGGCATCCCACCTTGCCTTTCCCCCCTTAGGAGAGGCTCCAGACCCCCCGTGACCCTGAATAGGACAAGCAGTTACAGTAAATGGATGGATGGATGGATGGATGGATGGGTGTAGATATCCACTAGGAAAATTTCAGAGTGACAGGCACACAAGCATTGGAAGTTCATCCTCTGAATGACAGAAATCAGAACTAGAGCTTTTGGATACCTGGTGTGACACAAGATGGGGTAGAAGAAGAAAAATGAGGCTTTCCAGGCATGGTGTGCTCTTTTTAGACCCATACCTGAGGGGTCGCAGGGTCCTTAGTAGCCTTAGCACTCGCAACATGCCCAGGATCTTGGTTCCACTGTTGGAGATCATGTTCACGAGGATGTCGATGACTGAGATCATCACTAGCATGCCATCCAGGATGTTCCAGCTGCTCTTCAGATAGGCCTGCTCTCCGAAGCACCAACCAAGTGCTGCCACCTGCCAGACAAACATGTTCCATTCTTACTGTATGCTTCTATGCATAAGTAGAAACTACTCACGTGTGATAGAGGTTCAAGAGCAGGAATAATAAAGTCTAACAATATTACAATTCCTATGCACCACTACAGGCCAAATCTCAAAATATCAAAAATGATCTAAACGGGGGTGAACTTTGACTCTTCAGCAGCCTAACGTGGTTTTTCATAAACCTGTCATCTGATCCCACCAGAGATGGTTTGTCAGTCGCCATTAATTAACCTTCCTTGAAGCAAATTATTCTTGGGCATGTTTTTCACTCGAGGCCTCCGAATAGGTGTGAGCCGGCATATAGCAGAGCCAAGAACAGATCTTCAGACCTCAGTGACTGACACTTGTGAACTTTGCTGCCTTCTTCAGAGATGCTAATGCATATTTCGCCATTTAGATTAAAGCAATTTCAAATTCTGGCCCACAATCATCCACTTTGGGTATTAACAGGTGACACACACAAAGACTGAATAACTTCAGGATGTGCTTTCAAATCCTGCTGTTTTTGATCCTCTGAGCTCCCTTTTACAATGGGGTTTACCAAAGCTCTTAGGCTGGAAGCCTACCATAGCAATCTGCTTTTGCAGTGTTTTGTGTACACTTTGTCTCACTGCCCAAAATGGGAGAACGCTTCCAGTCACAATTAAAAGCCACATTCAAACATTTCTCCCGTGGCACAAATGTCACTATGAGGTCACACTGCACTGGGTTTGTAAGTAGGGGAGACTGGCAATAATTGTTGAATCGGGTCATTTGTTGAATGGACTGTTAACACACACATCTCTCTATTTCAGGTAGCTTAAGGCTCCTAGCAACAGCTCTGATGCTTATGAAACATGTCGAACTAAAAGCACACAGATTCGACTCAACAACTCTCTCTGGTCCCCGTTAAGTGGTGGTAGAATATGGTCAACACAAGTTTGAGTGAGGTGTTTCCTGGAAGCCGCTCAGTACGATTGAACTGTGGGTAGAACCTCATCGCAATTGCCTTTGTAAATATATCTGTGCTCATCTCTAAATGAGACACATGCAGTAAGGGCAAAGGTCACGCTGACTAGCAGAGCAAACACTGTTTAACTGGCCCAGATTTACATGCAATCAAGATCAAGCTCAGCAACACTTTTAAGCGTTTTTTAAACCACACCGATGGCTCTCCAGTATGGCGACCCCACGGAGTGAAATGCCAAGGCCGTCACCTACCTTTACCGTCATCTCGGCCACGAAGATGGCAGTGAAGATGTAGTTGGACAGCGTCAGGAAGATGCGTTCCTGTGAAGCGACCCAGACAAGGAGAGGAAGTGACTGGTGAGTCAGTGTAAGGAAACAAGTGAATTCAGGTTAGCTTGGAGTCTGAGGAAGAGCATAGTGGCTGCAGCTTTAACAAACCATATGCAGAAGCTACAGATATGCCTGGCAGAGAAAGCAGACAGCTGCCCAATGCTTTTCACCACACCATGAATGTCCACAACCTATGAACTGCAGCGTGTCAACAGCAGATTCTGCATTAGACCATTAGCCTGGACCAGACAGCAGCTAATGCAGTATAATTTTCATTGGGTGAGCACCTGCTTTCATGAAGGTCATAAACAGGAAATGTGCAACATTTATTTATATCAGAGAAAAAAATAAAAATTTCACCCACTGTCAAAGACTGAAGAACACTGATATTAATACAGCTTAATTCCTAACCCTTTCTGAAGGACTGGTAAGGCCAAACTCTACCTATACAGAAGGGTCTATGTTTCGCTGCACTCCTCACCATTCCACACAGGTAGCCTTTTGGTCCCCTAACCCAACATGGGAGGATCTTGCCTACCACTGGGAACTCTATTAAAGCAACACTTTCTTGCTGGGTCAGTGTAGCACATCTTTTCATGCTAGCCTTGAATTTAAATCACAGAGACAATGGAAGCAGCTTTCAGATAACACAGAGAGCTGGGCGGAGACTAGATCCAATGCTACGGAATGAAACAAAGGAATACATTTACAGTGTACATCTGCTGTTATGTCTAGAGTTATACAACACTGTTCGATACCTGTGGGTGTATCAATAATTTTCTTCGGATAATGGCATGTCAAACAACCAAACAAGGTATCTGAAGACAAAAAGTGGAAGAGTATAGTATATAATTATGAAAAACAAAGTATCGATCACGCTTCACCATCAGTGAACTGAGAGATTGCTAATGCAAAGTTCACACTACACGATTTTAGCGTTTTTAGAGATCGCCAACAAAAGCCCCAGATCAGAGAGAAATTGGAGTTCTGAGTCACCAATGCACCACAGACACCCGTCAGATATCTTGTATGCTAAATTTCTGTACCTGCCAGTGACCCCAAATTCTGTAGTGTGAAAAGTGTTGTGACTGGCAATAAGTGCGATGACATGCTACAGCCAATGAAAGTGCAAAACACAGGGTGAGGCAGTTTCAAAAGGTGTAAAAAGTTCAGTTTGTTTAGAAACTGTTGCTAGTGTTCAGGGATACACATATATATACACACACTCACAGACCTGTACTCATAACTTTATGGGGACTATTAATTTCTATGGGTATAACCCTAATCCCAGCTATGGCAACCTTAACCCTAACCCAGCCCTTACCTTAACCATAATTAACCAAACAAAATAGCAGACATATGACAATTTTAATTTTTTGATTGCAGTCACAGATTTTTATAAAATTGAATTTCCCCTTGGTATACCTGAAACCCCCACACACACACATATTACACACGCATATATATATATATATATAAAAATTGTATATGCCAGGTGACTACTCACTACAGACGCAAGGTATGCGATACTGTTACCTGTAAGTTCTATGCGCATGACAGTTGTCGTGTGTTTGTAAATGTAGAGCGTTTGTGTTGTCATTTGATTACAATGTTTTAACAATTAGTAGCACATTGACACTAGAAATGTGATTTCCTGTTGTCATTTACACACGTGATTTTGTAACAAAATGTAGTTTGGAGAGCAGTCGGACTTGTCAGTGATTCCTCCTGGTGAAAGATCTTGTAGTGTCACTGATCAGTCATGTAGTGTGTAAACCACAATGACTCCCGATTACAAGATGGCACGTAGTATAGTGAGAACAGGACAGCGATCTGACAACTTTAAAAGTCGTGTAGTGTGAACTTAGCATAAGCTGAAATTCAGCTAGAAAAGGATGTGAAACTGTTTCCTAACTCAAACAGGCGGCAATGGAATAGCAAGACAGAATGTGGGAAACATTGTGTGTCTCGTTTATTTGTCCTTCTTTTGCTTTGTCTGAGTTTCAAGACCCAAATCCAAATGTCATTTTCCCCCACAACCCACCCCCACATTAACGTAAGAGCCAGCCTACGGCTGCACCCAATTCCCTATGGAACCTCAGCAAACATGATTCAGCTGGTTGAAAACAAACAGTTTGGATTTTTACCCACTTATATTATACCCCCCATCCATCCATCCATCCCTCCATCCATCCATCCATACATCTTCTAACCACTTATGCTGGTCTTGGTCACAGGAGTAAGACATGCATTAATTTTTAAATTTGCATTCTTGTATGAACTAAAGAAAAAGATGAAGGAAACATCATAGAAATCATGAAACTCTTTAACAGGCACAGAAGCAGAACAGTGTTTGTTTCCAAGGACACCACAATAGAAATTATAATAATGATAATAAATTTGAAAAACCACGAAAGAAAAGTTATGGAATTTGCACCGGTTCCACAGCAAAGATTCTATTGCTCTTTACGGCATAGAACACAGGCACGTTGCATGGATGCATGTCCAGGGCCCAGAGTCATTCACTGAAATGGGTCGGTCCACAGCGACAGCCTAATAACTTGCAAGAACATATCTAAAATGCAGAACAGAATTCTCAAGAGAGTCTTGTACACACATGCGTGTAGTCAATTAGGGAGGGAAAAAATGAGCATCAGGCCAGGGGTACATCTCCCCCAGGGAGAGAGAGAGGAGGATATAGGCAGGATAGTGGAACTTTGGGGGAGGGGGGGTGATAAATGGCTTGCATTTATCCAGTTTGGGCAGGTCAGGGGTCACAGAATTACATAAGAATTACATTTGTATTTCCATCTGCAACAGCTTGGCCATCTCCTGGACATTTTATTATGCTGAATCATAGCACTATGTAGGCTGGAAATTAAACTGATTTCAAAAGGGAAATATATGTGCATTTTAATGTGCTTGTTGTTTTGTGTATGCAGTTTCTCTAAGAGTGTATTATCCCTCCATGATACGGTCGACCGCACCCCTGAGGACTGGGACGCCATGAAGCTCCAGATCTGCTGGATGAATGAGGGGCCACATTCTAGAGCAAGCCCGGAGCTAGCAAGAACTTCAAGTTTTCCTTCAGCCACATTCAAAGGGACCTCTGGGCTGCATGACTTGTTTACAGATATCTATTTTCACTGACATTATTCAAAGGTTTGGCTTTGGAGACAGCAGATCAATCAATTGCAAGCGCACTGTCTCTGCACGATAGAAAGGGAAGCAGCAGCCGTGTTCTACTGGGGTTTTTGCCAGAGCCAAATTAACAATTCTGATGTTAAATTAACACTGTCACTACTGTTCTGTAATGAAGAGGAGCAAGAGAAAAATCTGAGTCAAGAGTCAGGGTGAAGGAATCAGCAGCTAATAGGCACTGAGCTGGATTTATCTTAGTTAAAGTACATGAAACATATTTACTGGTAAGTAGATGCCACCTATTTGCATAGGGAGTTAAAAAAAGTATTCTAAGCCATACCACACTGGTTTTATCTGAACACACAACTTTTTCCTTCGATCCCCAAACCTCCCACCTTCACCCAATATCTCCAACTCTACTTCCCGACGACCTTCCAATGTGCTTCAAACACAGTGCGCCAAAGAATAAATGGATTCAAGTTCTCACTAAAAATGTCTACAGAAACATTATTATTGGCTAGATTCATCTGTCAGCTGAAGATATGGTTACTTAAACTTATAAGCGTTGCAGTGTTTAAGGATGATTATACAGTCACACCTGTGTGTACAGCTAAACATACAAACAATAGATGTCATGCTGTAGATATATCATATTTTTACTGTACCCCATCACTATACATATACTAAAAGTCAACAAGGATATTTCCCAATTTACCAGTTTATTAAGGCATAGCATGAAATTGCTTCCCTGTTTCATAAACAAAAAGAAAATGAACACATAACTCTCTCTGCTTATTCATACACACAAAATTACCTATAATTTTACTGTGGTTATGCCTAAAAACAACAATCATTATTACTGGTGCCATTATTAATGATTTTGACAAAAGCATCCATTTGAATATTAATATTAATGTTTTATTCAACATTTGTTTGCTGAAAAATCAAGATCTGTGTCCTAGACAATTTATTTTCACAGGGAAACTCGTGCCCTTTCTTAGGTTACTTGTAGATATACACTCACTGAGCACTTCAGCGGGACACAAGACTAGTACTGGATAGGGCCCTTTGCTTTCAGGAAAGCCCTCATTTTTTGTGTCATGGATTCCACAAGATATTGGAAACATTCCTTTGAGATTCTGGTCCATGCTGGCCAATGAAGGGATACATATGGTCAGCAACAATACTCTAATAGGCTGTGTCATTCAAGTGATGATCAACTGGTATTAATGGACCCAATATATACCAAGAAAACATTCCCCACACCATTACATCACCACTAGCCCCACCTGGCTGGACTCTTGACATAAGGCAGGTTGGGTTCATGGATTCATGCTGTTGACACCAAATTCTAACCCTACCATATGTGTGCCTCAGCAGATATCGACATTCATCAGAGCAGGGTATGTTTTTCCAGTCTTCACATACAGTTTTGGTGAGCCTGTGCCCACTGCAGCCTCAGCTTTCAGTTTCTGGCTAAGAGATGAGGAAGCCGACATGGTCTTCTGCTGATGTAGCCATTCCACCTCGATGTTCAATGTGCTGTACATTCCAAAATGCTTTTCTGCTCACCGTAGTTATACAGAGTGGTTATCTGAGTTACCACAGCCTTTCTGTCAGCTCAAACCAGTCTGACTATTCTCCTCTGAACTCTCTCATCAAAAAGCCCGTTCCGTCTGCAAAGCTGCTGTTCACTGGATGTTTTTTTTTGTGTTTTGCATCATTCTGATTAAACTCTAAAGACACTCTAATTAAACTCTAGAGTGTGAAAATCCCAGGATATCTGCAGTTACAGAGATACTAATACCAGCCCATCTGGACCCAACAATCATACCATGGTCAAAATCACTGAGATCACATTTTTTACCCCAATCTGATGTTTGATGTGAACATTAACGGAAGCTCCTGGTCTCTATTTGCACATGATTAGCAGGTTATTGCATGAAGAAGCAGAAGTACAGGTGCTCCTGATGGAGTGCTCAGTGAGTCTATATGCTGTGAATGTGCATTATGGATCAGTGCTAATGTACATATGATGTAGCTGAATACTCACTGCACTGTGGGGGTCGATCCTCGGACGTTCCATGGCAATGGTGATGCAGTTGAGGAAGATGATCACCAGGACGATATGGTCGAACATCTTGTGAGTGATGATCTTGTTGCACGTCACACGGAACCTGTTGGGATTCCGCTTCTTTGTCATGTGGCATTTTGAAAGGGTTCTTAAACCCTCGCACAGGGACTTCCAAACACTGCCATTGCATCTGATTCACCTGACAAAGGGCTTTATGAGAGGATTAGCTGAATCACATGATCTGCAAGTGGAATGGAATAATACGCAGTAATACTCAGAGTGATGGGGCTTCCCCTGGGAGAGGTATGGACACATCCAATCAAGCAGACAAACAGGCACTATAATAACAGCAAGTAGACACAATTACACACTGAGCGATTGCACTGTACTGAACACCGAACCCCCAGCTGGTGTGATTCCACATTGTAAAGCAATGTTATGATCACTGAACAAGGAACTAAAGTTGTTACTGAAATGATTTTGTGTTTTATTCAAAAATAAGTGCATTTTATTATAATTCGGCTCCCTGTGGGACCATTCTGACACATCTGCAGCATGCCAAAAGCTGCAGGATAATTGATGTGATCAAGCCCCCCATTATCGGGGCGAAGCAATAAAGACAGCATCAAGAGGAGCACGATTCATCTCTGCGTCCCTTGACTTGGTGCCGGAGAATCCATACTCCAGTTATGCAAGTGGGGTTGTGGGTTGGTGGCTGAGGTGGGGGTGCAGAAGCTAGAGCCTGTTGTCATGCCAACTCCCTTTGCAGGGTTTCCATGAAGCTGTGGGCTCCTCCACAAAGGAGGGAGACAGGGAGAGTCCACATGCAAGAAGCCCCACGCAGTTTCTCCCTCCCCTGCATCAGCTTATCCCTAAAACCTTTCAGTGTCATGGAACCATTGTTCCGTGATGTGCACACCAAGGATATCCTCCCGGTGGAGGTGTGGACTTAAGGGCAACGGCGAGCAAAGACTTAGTTTGTGAAATGGTTCAAAGACCCTCAGCACCACTGAGACCTGATTTAACATACAGAAAGGCTTTGAATTTTAAGAGAATCCAGCACATTTCTGTTGCAGGGGACACGATACAAATTCTTATAGTCATTCTCTGATCTGCCTTAGTTGGAAAGTATTAAATTTAACCTAAAGATGAAGAAAACCAGCCATACACAAACTTTTTATGACCTGAGAGTGCTTATTAAATTATTAAAATGCTCAGCTCTCAGGCGTTAGCAGAGTGCAACATGCCTTGCATGTTTTCTCACCTTCTACCAGAATGTTCTCTTGATGACGTCTAATGTAAGCTGACATGCACTTCAAAGGCAGGCAGAGATGTGAAGACTTTGTTTGCTGGGAGCCCGCAATGGCCCAGAAGTGTCAGCTGAGGCTCTTGTGCGGAATCAGTATTATTACAAGTATATAGGCAGACTGCTGGTGCATCTGAGGTAAGCCCACAGTAAATGGAAGCTCACCTGGACTGAGGTGGGAACAGGTAGAGGGACCAAGTTCTTCTCTGCCGACACCACTCTGGCTGGCGCCTCTCAAACCACCGGAACAGCCGTTCCTTACGACTCTGGAAGGGTGGAGATTACAGCAAGGTTCCAGCACTATAAGCTCTTTAGACAAACTAACAGTCCCTTCTTGAAAAATGTCAATTTTTATAGTAATGTGGCTAGCCTGCAGCCTATCCCTGGAAGCAAAGGGCACAAGGCAGGGGATACCTTGGGTGGGATGTCAATTCATTGTTAGGCAAACTGGAGATACTAATATACCTAAGCACATGTCTTTGGGCTGCAGGAGGAAGTCTGGGTATCAAGAGAAAACCTACACACTTATCAAGAAGTGAACTCTCCCAAACTTGCAGATGTGAGGCTATAGTGCAACATACTGTGGTTTCTGACATGGTTCCTGACCAGGATCAGCCATTAGGATGGATTTATTGCTTAAATTTACTTTAAAAATCACCCCTCACTCTATTCAATGAGGGAGCCATTGTTTCTGATGTAATGTCTTTATATGAAATGAATGTGCTATTTTCCATTTGCAGAAATGCCTACATTGGAATTATTTAGTTTTCACATATCCTATCTTGCTTTCTGTTGAGACATACACGCTTGGGGTCGGAGCACAGAGTTGGGCACTTATTTGGCTCTCCTTGAGCATTTTGGAGGGGGTGGGGGTTTAGGGCCTCAAGTGACCAATAGAGGTGCAACTATTCAGCCAAAGATGGGATTCAAACCTGCAACCCTCCGTAACCTGGACTCAGAGGCCTAACTCACTGAACCACACACCACCGCCATAAATTTCATCATGCTCCCACTGCCTTCCTCACCATGTTAACTTCTTCATCCGCATTGTCATCCTCACTGTGCGGGTCGTCCAGGGACAGCTGGGGGGGCAGGGTAGTGCTGGCGGAGCTCTTGCCATTGCAGTCTATGCCCAGGTTAGGAGGCCGGGCGCTGTGCACACTGGCTGTGCGGTACAGGTAGGAGGGCACCTGCAAGGTGTCGGGGGGCAGATCGAAGGAGCTCTTGGTCTCAACGGATTCCATGCGGCGGTGGCGTGGCCGGGGTAAGGAGTCAGCGCGGGACAGGGAGGCGTCGTCGCCCTCCGAGGTGCCTGCACCGCCACCATCGTCGTCTGAGCTGGATTGGCCGTCACCTGACAGCAGCGAACGGCGTTCCCCGGATTGCCGCTTCTGACGCTTGAGACTTGGGGCCCGACCCAGGCTGTTCCAGCTAGAGCGTCGGCTGTTCCAGCTGCTGGCCGAGCTCCAGGGTGCGTAAGGGGAGCTGCGTGCGCTTGACTGGAAGATCACATAGGGCACGGCCATCAGGAAACGAAGACGGAGTGCAGGCGCAGTAATTACACTCAGCCGCTATGCACAGGGTGCTTTTATAACAGCAGATAGTGGATTGAATACACAGTAATGCAGGAGTATGTATAGTGGCATGGCTTTTACACACTGTAGATACACACAGTGGTTATGTATCATAACTATGCACAATGGCTGCGGAGTAAATGGTCACAAGCACTAAACAAAATAACAAGAATAGGATGAAGAGAGGGGAAGGGGAGGGGGGCAGGATGGTGATGCACTGACCGGGGACTTGGCATCATGGCAGCCAGGCTCTACGGAGACGTTGCTACCCCTGCGTGACTCATAGCTCAGCGCAGGGTCACCAATCCCGGAAATCTTGGGTACCGGCATGGGCGTGGCCGCAGTGTGAGTGATGAGGGGTGGGGTCAGGCTGTTCTTCATGTCCACATGGCCATTAATGGGCACCACTGTTGGGGGGGGGGGTACTGGGCTTTCAGGACCCCACACTAGCATGGCATATTCAATATTTCCCCGAATACATTTAATTTTACAAAACATCTAATGGTAATCGGAGGCATAATTAAAGCTTAACAGTATAAGAAAAGATTAAAAGAATTCCTTGCCTTGGCATCTTAGGTATTTAGATTCAACTTTCTATCTTGATTTCCAGTTATATAAGCAAACATTAACTTCGGTGTGAATGCACACAATGAGCTGCATCGTTGGCTACATTTTGAGGCAAATACGTTAGACGAACAAAATGTCTTATTATGTCACTGGTTACATTTGAATGGATCCATTAATGCTGGAAAAAACTATTCTTATTCATGTGTTTACATTTAAAAACCAATTTGTTTATGCTTTATGTTAACTGAAAACCCACCTCTCTTGCTTTCATCATTGTGAGACTAATTAGAGAGATTAATGAATGATATGACACTAAAGAAGCTTCTTTTTCTCATTTAGAAATAGAACACTAAGTAATTTTAATAAGAGAGAAGACGAATATAATACGAATGTGATTTTAACTCAGTAGAGGCAGGGACCAACTGAGTCATGAGGAATTTGGAAAAGATAAGACTCCAAACAAAGAGCAGAGAAAAAGGGTGAAAGAACTGTTGAAAATATTGAAAGGCTTATTACTTATATACTATAATTTATTAAACAAAACTTATTTATACTTATTTATAAAACAAAAAGGGAAAAAATATAATTGTTCGATACTAAACACTGTGAGTTAAGGGACGGATTTTCCTTCGATTCGGACTGTCTTGTGGAGTCTCACAGCATGTGGGGGGAGCAACAGGGCAGGGGCTCCCTTGGTAAAATTTGCTGTCCTGGGGAGGGGCCTTGTTCTTGGTAAATATTGCAGTGGGCTTCCTGCCGTGATGGGCCCTGGTCCGGTTGCCCCTCTGCCCACCCCCCGCCTCCTCTGCCTTGTAACTTTACCCTGACACTGTTTTTCAGTTCGAGTGTGCATGACCCACCTGCTGAGGCTGACCCATCTTTCTTGAGACCCCAGACGTCCTCCATGCTCCGAGCGTAGATATCGACCTCCGAGTCTGATTTGGAGGCATCTCCCTTCATTGGGTAGTAAGAGAGAGCAGGTGAAGGGCGCCCCAGAGAGGGAGGGAGGGAGTGTGTGGTCGTGGACGGTGATGTTATGTGTGGAATGTGGGTAGGTGAGGTCCCTGTCCCCTTTGCACCATCCAACCCTCAGCAAGGAGCTCAGGGGATAGACAGTTCACATGAGGGAACCCCAAACACTCATAGTCTGAACAGCCATAGAGGTCACATGCAGGACCAGGCCCAGACCATGTATCATACAACACTGAAACATCCAGTATACGCTACCTATTTGCTAAAACGCCTCAGGAAGCCTTGTTTAATTTTTGTATACTTCATGACAAATTAGTAGGATTTGTATTGTTAAATGTTACTGTGACGTGAAACTAGATTCGGGGAAAAAGTGCATTCGTTAAGGATGTATATTGACATTTATGTAATCTTCATAGAAAATATCCCACATTCATGCCATAAAATGAGGGCTCATACATACATCCCCAGGCAGTTTTTTCCCCAGCAGCCGTGTCCCAAGCCAATCGGGATTAACCACACAGCAGAGCAATGGTACTGTTTCAGGGTGGTTTAATACAAGTCATCTACTTGGTTTGTCAGAACCGCCAAGCTGTTCAAGTTCATTTCCATCAGTTGTGCATATTTGCCGAGTAAATTTCATTAAAATCAGGACCATGGCATGAAATCTGTGGACTTCAATGCCCAAGAACAGTTTCTTTGCTTCCCCTATGATAGTTGTTTTTTTTTGGATTTTGTATGTCTTTGCTAATTTGGAAGTTGCCTTTTTGAATGAAGAGCCACATTCCATCAAGAAAGGTCCGATTAGTAACATACTATATACTTTCCATGCATCATACTTCAAAGTAATTTTTATAAGATACAAACGCAATTTGAAGAGACAGTAATGATAATTCTGACAAAGATTTTGACCTGGGGTGCAACGCCTCTCTTTGGTTTGTAAGGCCGTTTATCCCTTTGGTGAAAAATAGTTCCTCTCTGGAATTAAAGACACAAAGGAAGTTTTGCCATTGTAGGAAACTTATATGGAAACACATGAGAGATCTGTGAAGTACAAACCAATGAGAACATTGCACCATTTTAGTATATTATATTAAAAATAATAATTAAAACACAACATGTACAAAACAAAGCAACCAAAACCAAGCGAAAGAAACTGCAAAAATAGCTCACCACCAAGAGAAAACACAACACACAAAAAACACAACAGCGAAGCAAATTAAGCAAACAAAAAAAATAATAACTCCCATGGGAACCCTTTAATTCTAAACTCTGAGCTCTACCAAAGTGCTGGGGAGAGGAGCAATGCCAGGGTAAAAAAAAGAGCTGTGATAGGTTGAACTGAGCAGAGTAACACCACAAAGCATTATGGGTATCCCAGTGGCTCCTTCTCACCCTTGTTAGGCTAGCCAGTGGGACAGACAGAGGAGAGGGCTTTCTCCTGCTTTATTTACTCACAGTATGCCCATCCCTGTGCCATGGGCCCTTCTCATTCCCCTGGTCTGTAGTGGACAGATGGCTGTCTGGCCAAGCCTTAGTTACCTGTGTCCTTACTCCCACTTTACCTTTCTGAGCAAAAAAGGGGGTTCAATTGTAAGAGAATGGCCAGGCTAAGGACTCTATAGTTATTATGGATTTTAGTGTTCTTAAATATGACTACTTTTACAGTTTAAGCTTACATATTACAATGGAAGGTAAAACACCGGAAGAACTTAGTGGTAAATATATATTCATGTGAGATGAATTTATAAAGAGAAGTTTAATATATTCTGAATATATCGAGGGAAAAACTTTAAGATGCATCAAGGACTTGGACACTAGTATCTAAAGACATCTGCCTAGAAGTCCAAATCACTATCTTTACCCACATATATAGAGAAATAATGTGGTAATGAGAAACACAGGAGTCAGTTCTAGGGATATAAGTCTTTAGTATATTATTTTAAAGCTATGGTATAATGTTAAAAGCCAGATGAAAGAATATGACACTCCAGCGGTCAATAGTTAAAATGAAATTGTTAAGGAGGTGATTTGTTCTGAATGAAGAATGGACAGAAATGTTTTCCTTTCTCCAGAAATGGAATTATGCAGTGTGGGTTTTGGAGAAGATGCTGACAAAGCAGTATTATAAAGCAGCCCCCCATCCCGGGTTTATTTCAGTGGGGTTCTCTCACAGCGTCACCTACCTTACTGCTGGAATGGGTACAGTCACAGAATGGAATATACAAAGACACCGACTTGTCACTGAATGTTTGATGTTATGGTCAGTAAACAGACTTTTTTTCAAAGTCCCTTTAAATGGCTCAAGCGTGCTTGTGGAAGCACCTCTGAAATCATTTTATAGCTCTATAGACTTTAAACCCCTATAGACTCCATATTTAATACCATTCCGTTCAGCTCCCTAGTGTCATGTGCTATAACTTATCAGACTCTGAAAACACTGTTCTGTCAATTAACAAAGGATGAAACACCCAATAAGGCCAGCAAATTTTTAAAATAATTGATCAATAGGAAAAAGACTTATTTTGACAGTTGGAGTCTCCTCTCTTTTTTTGAAGCAAGTGTGTTTGTTGAATAATACAAACATGGCAGCAGTGTTTCCTCTGCTCCCTCTTCGCCAGCCCACCCGATATCTGCCTCAGCCATGTTCCTCCTGGATTTGTCTGATTTCATGGGATCCTCACAGAAATCTAAAGCACAATCCTTTTAGCCGGATGAAGCAGGTGAGTCTCATGACAGCTTTTCTATAGGATTTGGCTTCAGCCCACAGCTAACACAACGAACCTTTGAACCTAAAAAGGGACTTCAAATCAAGTCTGCTTTCACATAAACGACATAACGACAGGTGACACTATCCACAAACGTCAGGCCGGCCCAGTTAGTCTCACTGTGTGACGTCATGCGGAGAGCTACATACCCCCGAGTCTACAGGCAGCTGAATACAGCTCAGCTGGCCCAGCATATCCTCTCTCTTGGACATTTCCTGAAGTGGAAATGTGCAAAGTTTGACTAGAGAGAAACAGGTAGCTACTGTACAGCGGCAGACAAGAACACTAAGGGGCAGAAGCAGAAAGAGCTCGTTAAACATGAGATGATGAAAGAAGGCAGGAGGCAGACATAAAGAAGCCAGTGTGATGGGGTCAGCGGCGGGGGGCGGAGCAGGTGCGAATCTGGCACGTTCATCTGACAAAACCACGTGAAATCCCACATGGTGGTCACATGCAATCGTGTGAGCAGTGCCGAAAAATGAGCTGTTATTTACAAACTGATCTTCCACGGCACGCACGATACCGGTTTGTGTATCGCTAATGGGAAGCTGTCAAACAGAACATTCTGTTTAAATGGCAAATGGACTTGCCTCCAGTACCTGGCATGTTCAAAGGAAACATCTGTTCATTTTGCAATTAGCAGTTTGTGGTAAGGCACAATGAATCTGGTTCATACATTTATGTTTAACAGGAAAAGAGGTGTCGTTTTTAAAGTGTAAATCTCACATTAAAAATTGTTTCTCTGAAATTGTTGCTCCATAGGAGAAACTGAGACCCATCAGGTGATTAAAAACTGTGTTTGGGAAATATGGCTGATGAGTGTGTGAAGACGTGTGTGTGTGTGTGTGTGTGTGTGAGAGAGAGAGAGAGAGAGAGAGAGAGAGAGAGAGAGAGTCAGCTGTGGCCTGGTTTCAGATGCAAAGTGTGAAGGTTACTGGCAAGGGAGTCAAAACCACTGAAGCAGCATATGGTGTGGTACTGGCAAACTGGAATGGACTGAATCGAAGTCTATAGGTTTAATAGCCATAACTTCATCTCCGATGTGTATATGCCTTCTGCCACCTTAATGCAGCAGGGTATTTCTCACTTTAACGGTCCTGCTCAAGAGTGCAGCGTGCAGCATTAAGCCTCTGAGACATGTCTCTTACCACCGATATAATTGTAAATAATATGAAAAACAGAGGTGTTACCGCACACTTTTATTTTATTACGCCAAAAGACGAGACCTTTTCTTATGGATAGAGGATCACAGACTCCGGATCCGCGTTCAGTGCACGTCACTCACCCTGCTGTTCCCTAGCAACCCTGACGCACTGCAAAGTTCAGCCAACTAAAAATAAACTACACGTTTGCAGGAAGGAAGGCGAGTTCATAAGTAAATAAACAAATAAAAGTTAAGCGAATAGCTTTGGGAGGTAAAGAAAGGATGAATGATAGAACTGAGAGCCAAGCTATCAGGAAGCTGGGCGTGCGGGTGGTGGGAGCCTGCAGTCGGTTGCGTTTCCTTGAGCGATGCAATGAAACAAAGCAGGAGCACTTCGGCATGAACACCCATTAGGGTGGCGGGGGGGCGGTCAACACCCGAGGTGCCGTCACTCAGCTCAAATCCAGCCACCGTGCAAAGCTATGCTGTGCTCCCACATGGGACCACAGAGGAAGATGCAATGCTAAAATCAACAACAACATAATATACGTGATATCCCCATGGTGACAGGAGACCTAATGGGTTTCTGTAAGGACTTTCAGGCCTTTTTAAACCCTCATGTTATTTTTGGGGTCGAAGTTACCCCAGTCCATTTTGAAAATGAGGATAAATTCTATAGAATCTAGAATTTAGAACGGAAGAAGTAAAATACACAAGGGTTAGGCTGTGGACAGAGCCATAATACAAAATGGTTACCTTAAAACACAATCCCTTGCCTGCACTGATGCCATGGCCAAGCTATTTATCTCTGGCAAGGGTGATGCAGTAACTATGGTACCCTGGCAGAATGGTGAGGTCCAAGTCTCAGTGAACTTCAGGGGCCATGGTGTACTGGACTGTCTGTGCAAATGTCCCGCGTGGTGTGTGTGTGTGTGTGTGTATATATATATATATATATATGTTCCTGTCTAACCCATTAATTATGATCTTATGCAAAACTATTATCTAGATGCTGCATCAATCAACAGTCACAAACTATAGTTTATAATAATATAATACATTTTTGGATCATACGTTTCTGGTGTTGGTGGAAAACACAACAAATTGTCAAATCAAACTTTATTTTATGAAGCAAGCATTCACATTCAAGCATTAAGGGTGAAAAGTATATGCAGTGCAGTGTATTTTTGGATTGTTTTCAACAGAAAACACTCTTGCAAATCCCCTGAATCTGGGAAAAACAAAAATCAAAAAATGTCAGGGCGCGTCACAGTGAAATTCAGTCATCTGCTCAATCATGCCTCATTGAATTAAGAGATCTGCTGGCGTAGCACATAGGGTGCCCCAGGACCATGACCGCAAAGTGATTATTACGACTTCCTGTCAGTTTTTCGGCCCAGTGACTGAACGAGGCCCAGAAGCATGGGGCTGACCAGATTGGTGCCTGCATGGTCCTACAATTGCACAGTCATCATGCTGCTCTGCTTGCGAGAGAGACAGCATCGAGTTCTGCCATGGTTCAGGACATCCTACACTTAAGCAGAAGCAGCCCTCGCTTTTTATGCCGCCTCAGATCTACATCTTGAAAGAGCAGCCCCTGATATTTGCTTTCTGAGTATGTATCCCAGTAGGAGAAAACAATGCATTGGTTCAGCTGTAGTTCAGTGAGAGGGAGGCCCCTTGCAAATAAAACCAGGTTTGAGGTGAGATTTGTGATTATGTCTCATACAGCCAAGATTATGACAAAGCAACTCAGACTCCTCCTGCCAAAAACATTACCTGGAGTTCTGTGCCACAAATTACATCCTAAACAAACACTCTAACGTCCCATTTAATTATTCTTTTAAGATGTGCACAAATAGACCCTGTTAATGTGGTCGGTGTCAAAAGGTTTTAGCAACACTGAGGAGAAAGGAAAGAAGAGAAGGACATAGGAGAAGAGGTGAGATATGCCTGGTGCCAGGAGACCATGTGACAGGCTGGAGCAGAACTTCAGCACATGATCTCCCATGGTGGTCTAACACACTGAAGGCCACAGATGGCCTCCTGCAAACGACTGGCATGAGACAAAGAGCAAAGAGTAAGTGTGAGAGGAGGAGAAGGTACAAGCCAAAAGGGCAGGGTAGAGCTGGAAAAAAACACTGCGGTAAGAAGAGGGGAGACAGAAGGAAAATGAGAAAAGGCAGGGAAAAGCAAGACGGCACAGACTGAAGGCTGGAGTGCAGCAACTTTACCTCTGTCTGGAAGCCCTCGACCAGAATGGCCACCAGCAGGTTGAACAGAACGTAGTTGCCAAAAGTCATGAGGGCGATGAAATACAGCGCAGCCCAGGGGGAGGTGGAGGCCATGCCATTATACAGCACTTTGTTCCAGTCTTCCTGAGTCAGGATCTGGGGCACACGGCACAGCATATAATAAGGAACCCAAAGGACAGGGCCGGTCCAACCCTTTTTGGAACCCTAAGCAAAATTTGAGTAACGTAGCTGTTATTTGTCATCTTCTTTCCCATTCTGACAAACTGATCAGATGGGGACCCCCCTAGTGGCCGCTGGGCCCTAAGCAGCTGCTTAGTTTGCTTATACCTTGGACCTTCCAAAGAACATACACATGAACTGTGGCCTAAGGATGCTACAAGCTCACCTGGAAAACAGTGACAATGGCCCAGAGAAGCGAATCGAAGTTCTTGCGATCAGGCAGAGTGTCCCCATCCCGCTCGGAGCCAAACTTGCAGCCAAAAAGGTGCATTCCTAATATACTGCAAACATAAATATAGGAACAAAATATGCAAAGGAAGAACGCAATGTCTCACTCAATTTGTTTTTTTTTCTGTTACTTTTTAAAACCATTATTTATATGTTCTTCCTTATTTTCATTTTTTCCCGTTTGAACATTTTAAATAACATTAACATTAATCAAGGTTTGTATAAGGCTATCCGTATCCTTCTCCAGTTTGTGAATTTGGCTCCTCTTCACAGAGCAGTGGGTGTTTATTTAGTTACATATTTCCATTTTGAAGCCCACAGCACATTCTTTCTTAGCTTTTTTTAATACATTTTTTTTGCATGCTTGCCAAGCCACGGCCGAGCTCACAGACACTCTACGAAAAAAAGAAAATATCTGAAATGCCAACGTCCTAGTTTTATTTGGAAGGAAGTCACAGGTCAGATGAGTGACAATATACCATTGGAAGGGCATACACCGGTACCTAGGTGAATCACAAACTTTTATTTTGACGGCAAGATGTAGGTTGTGTTTTTTTTTTACACAGTAATGAAGACTGAAATTCATCATATTATTAGCTAAAAAAATGAATGAACCTTTCAACAAAGTGGTGGAGGTCTTTATAATCAATCTCAATTTTGAGTCTCCTGCAATAATCATCTTCCATAATTTTGGTACTAATTGCGATTAACTTCTCTTCCCAGCAGGTCTCACCTGAAGATGAAGATGAAGAGCATGAGCAGCATGCAGAAGGTGGCTACATTGTCCATGGTCTTCATCAGCACCACTAGTTGTCTCTGCAGAGCTGGCATGAAACGCACCAGTTTCAGCACGCGCATCAGCCGGAAGGTCCGCAGCACCGATAGACCACCGCCCTGCTGGCCGACTATCTCCCACACGCTGTGCATTGATAGAGATGGGATATTTTAAAACACATGACCCCAAAGCCAGGCAAAATCAACACAGCAATGCAAATTCTACTCATTAGCACTCATAGTTCTCAATATGTGACACGTATTAGTTCATTTGTTCATTCTTGGAACTTTGAATACTTCAAGTTTCCTTCACCTGATCACCACAATGATTCCATCAAAGATATTGTAAGGATTCTTAATGTAGCCAAACGGTCCGTACACCAAGACCTTCAGAAGCATCTCCAGAGCAAACAGGCTGGTGAAGACAATGTTGCTGATCTCCAGGGCATTGGTCAGCTCATCAGGCTGGGCAAGGGAGAAGTCAAAGGCAAGTCAGGAGAGAGATGGGTGGGAGAAATCATAGACAAACACAATATCACACTCATATTCATAGGGTTTGTTGGCTTTGTATTAATTACCCCTTAGTGTTAGGCCACACACTTCTGTGTTAGTACAAAGGCAAAAAAACCATAACAATACATCATCTATTTCTATACCCATGTTTTGGCTAAAATTCAAGCCCAGGGCTGCAGAATGAAAAATAAGTCACTGTACACACAAACGTTTTTTTTTTAAGTTGCTCAAATTAAAATTGCACTATTAAAGGACGTTAAAGCATTTGCCCTTCATTGAATCTCTTGACCATTGTGTCCATAATGCTTTATACCATGCCCCTAGAGTTGAAACCACATTTAGAGCAAATAATAGAATGAGGCTGGTTTGATACCAGCTCCATTACAGGAGAAAGCAGTAACTGAGAGAGGGGACCAAGGCAATCTTCCTTCCTGTCTTAACAATTCACACCACTTGTTGGATTCCCTGCTGATGTACTTTACACAACCAGGAAATGTTGGCGAACAGCACACCTGAGACCATTTTGACATCTTAAAAGTAAAACTTAGCCCATTCTTGTGAAAACTAATTCCAAAAGTGTCTCCTTCTACAATCTGCCTCTATTGTTTAAATGTTATCTCGTAAAGGTGGATCAATAATATAATCCAATGTGATCTGTCAATCAGACTCTAAGCCAAGTCTGCCATTTGGTATGCTGTTGACCTTGATTCACACCACACTTTAATTTAAAAGTCTTTTGAGCAACACATTACATCTTTGGCATTCCATGGAATAAAAGGTACACTACATGAAAAACAGTGTAAGCCAGTTCCGTTACAATAAAGGGAAGTGGAAAAGAGAGAAC
Source organism: Mormyrus iriodes (assembly GCA_011763525.2). NCBI lineage: Eukaryota > Metazoa > Chordata > Actinopteri > Osteoglossiformes > Mormyridae > Mormyrus > Mormyrus iriodes. Next base: position 11,871,194 of record JAAGVU020000092.1, on the reverse strand, counting down.
TGAATGATCTGTGAGCAGATGAAAAAGTACTTAACAGGATTTTTTCACTCAAAGCGCTAGCACTGCTGCTCACCATGCACTGTGGATGACAGACGGACTGCTTATATTACCAGTGCCCTGGACTGCAGAGATGGTGCTAATGTATCTCTGCCATCAGCCAACTTTGATTATTTAACACCAAGTTAAATACACACAGTGGGCAGACAATGTCCCAGTCATATCGTTCACTTGGGTTCTACAGTTGCACGTAAACCCAAAAATGGTAAATTATCCATCCATCCACCAATCCATCCATTTTCTGTCCTACTCAGGGTCACAGGGGGTCCGGAGCCCATCCCGGAAGCTATGGGCGTAAGGCAGGGAACCATCCAGAATGGGGCACCAACCCATCGCAATGTTGAATTATAAAGAATAAATTAAAATAAAATTAAAAACTATAGTTTTCACTTTTTAACTGCATTTTGATGTTGGTTATTGTTTGTCCGTGTTTTCATATACAATGAACTGTTAATTACCATGTTTCATGTATTATATTGACAGGCAAACAGAAATACTAGTGATGGAAGACAGGGCATCATGTGTCCATTATTTTCACTATTTTCTCCATATACAAAAAAACCAAACAAAAAAAAGGCGGGATAAGAAAAAAAGCTGTCTTAGGTACCACAACTGTCAGATCAATCTGATCCTTAAAAATATGTAAATGTGCATGGCTGTTTGATGCCCTGACAAACATTAAACCTGACAGGCTGTGATTTAAATATACTATAAAAAATAGACTCACTCACTCACTCCCTATCTCTCATTATATTGTGCAGAATCACTGGTTTTGAAACATGTACAATCTATCCATCCATCCATACATACATACATGAATGCATGCATACATGCATCCATCCATCCATCCATCCACGTTCTAGCCACTAATCCTGGTCGGGGGGTATGGGTCTGGAGCCCATCCCAGACAGCATAAGGTAGAAGGCAGTGTTATGCTCTGGATGAGATGCCAGTACCTCTCAAACCACACACACACAAACAAAAAACAAATCTTACACAATGAACAATTCAGAGACAACAATGAACCAAAATGCATGCATTCTGACTTTGGGAGAAGACACAGGAACAAATAAAAAATCTCCTGACAAGCAATGATAGATAGAACACTTTTTATATGATATTTCAGCCCAAACCATCACTGATCCTACCCCTGTTCTGCACTCTGGATACACTATAGTCCAGGTGGTAAGCCTATTTGGGACTTCTCCACACTATAACTCACCCAGATGTGGGAAAGACAGTGAAGTTCGACTCATCAGAGAACAATACATTTTTCACATTGTCCACAGCCCAAGACTTGCACTGCTGACACCACTGAAACTGACGTTTGGCATTGGCACAAGTGACCAAATGTTTGGCCATAGCAGCCTGACCCTGAATATTGACCCTGTAGATCTCCTGACAAACAGTTTGGGTGGAAACAGGAGAGTAGAGGCACACTTATAATTCTGCAGTGAGTTGAATGTTGAGTTGTTTTTTGGATACAATCCGGGTTAGTGCCCGAACATCCCTTTCAGACAGCTTTCTCCTACGTCCACAGTTGCTCCTAATGGATGTGATCTGCCTGTGGTCGCGGTCATATGCCAACATTACTCTGGATACCATGGCTCTCGATACACCACAAAGACTTGCTGTCCTGGTCACAGATGTGCCAGCGAGATGCGCACCAACGATTTGTCCCCTTTTGAACTCTTTTTGAACTCTTTTGATATGTTGTGTGGATTGCAATATTTTATGTACAGCTGTGCTATTGCTGCTGAAGGCATGTGTAATCAGTGAAGATTGGCTACTAGGCCACACATATATAGGCATGAAACCTCAAAAACCAGTTTGGCTACTGTTTCTGTTCCATTGTCCAAGCCCTATATATAAAAGAAGGCCGGCAAAAAACCCAGCCTCCCAAAAAAAACCTTTACCTTTACAAAAGAAGGAAAAACTAAATGGAACAATTTGCTGCATTTCAGTAATGCAGTAAGACGAAAACACTCATATGTAAACTGTATGTAATGAAACATAATATTTCAGGACAAACTGAGTTAACTTTAATTTAATATAGATCCTAGTCACTTATGACACATAATGAAGCTATTTGTGACCCACTGTGTGGTCCAGCTCCCCTATAACAACTTGGTGAAAACCATAGCAATGTAGGACTGGACTAACTGTTCGTATGGAGATTGTTGAGAACCCCTATGGGCTTCTGGATTCAGTGAAGGCCATGAGAATTGAAACTACCTTATGACGGCACAGCTATATATCTGTATTGCTACTCTTTGGCAGCTTGTTTTTAAGAGTCTCAGATTATTTTTTCCACCTCTGGTCATGCATTAGAAAGGCCAAACAGAATCTGTCAGCCGGTGACCCCCAACCATCAAAGCCTTGCTTCTTAAATGGGGCGATGCCTCGATGTGTGTCCTCCTAGGAATTCCCAACATTCCTATACTTCAGAACATACTTATCTTGTCACTGCGCAAACCGAGCTAGTTAATTCTGATGCCAGTGAGGTGCTTCACCCACTCGGTCGCTGTGGATGTGCTCCCTGCCACTCGCCAACGGGCACTTTGGACTGAACTGGAGACTCCACTTCTGACAGTCGTGTCTCAAAAGTGTCTCTCTCCAGCTGGCTTACGTGGGTATTCACCTCAAACAGATACTCTCTTCAAAGACGACAATATGAAATTTGATCACTTCCTTTCACCTACAAACCTCATTAAAACTGAGCGATGGGCCGCCTCAAGCTGGGACCCAAGTGTCGCCATGCAGCGGGCGACACCTTAGCACCACACCGGTTCCGATCCCCAACCGGCCTGACCCTATTAGCTCTCCGACGGTTTCGACTCTACCAGGGATGAGGCTCACGAGGGCTTTCCCTCATCCCCTTCATGGTGCGTGCAGCCTTCCTGTGGGCGCCTACAGCAGAGCTACTTCCACTGAGAGCAGAAGGGCGTCGTGCCTGTTTAAATCAAGCTGTCATGAGGTGTTTTTACGGTGGCTGGAGTGCCAATCCTGCCACCAACCCCCAAAAATTTTTCCCAGCAAGTTGGAGGGCCGCTTGCAGCGCCAGATACAGTTTAACGTGATGTTCAAAAGAAATAAAAATTGGACAAAAATTATGAAAATTGTAAGGGAAAAGAATGAATAGCACCTCTAATTGGTCTTAGTTTTCCTATTGTCAATAACACTTAGACATTGGGGAGACTCTATAATCATGTTATGTTGTGTATTGAGGAGATATTTATGGCGCACCAGTTCAAGAATGCTTTCTTGGCAGGAAAAAGGCTCGTGGTGGCCACTTTCCAAGCCCCTTAGAGGAAGGTTGTTTTCCTATTAACAATGGCGAAGAAACATGTCGAAATAATGCCTGTAATCCCATCTTTTCAAGTGACTTATCGTTGTGTCTCTACAAATAACATAAACGAAGCTGGTACACTTGGTTATCGCTACACTGGTGTTGGCTTGCCTGCTCGCTACGCACACACAAATTAATCATAGCCTGGCTTTGTGGACTAGGGCCAAGCATCACCAAGCTTGGTCAATGTCGTGCAAATTGCCCTCTAACACGTTTTCATGGGCTATTGACCATTGACCTCCCTTGGAAAGCAGGAAACTACCCGCCCTTTCCCCACTCCATAAAACACCCTCCAAGCTCAGGCGTCAGAACCACAAAAAAGGAGCATAAATGAGGCAGTGTGGCATGCATAAGAAGGCACTGCAGTTGAAAGGACACACATATGCAGTCGTAAAATTGCTTCTAAGTACACAATACCCAACCTGAACTGCTTCAACAAAACAATGCTTATACGAACGAAGCAGAGAGTAAAAGTGCTGGAGGGTATATATTGCGAGGGTGTATATTATCTAAGTAAATTATTTAATAACACAACACATTCTGATTTACATTGTCTTCGCGTCAGATGCTGCTGTCTTTCTAACAAAAAGACAATGGTGACAAAGTAATAAAAGAATGAAAAAAAAATGACAAATACTGTATGAACCGTGAATACTCACATTGACTCCAGACTGAATTTTCTATGCTTTTGCACCACTGTATGTAAAAACATATCTGTACAAATTAACCATGAATTTTCGTATCATTTACTGGTAAAATATCCTTGTTTAGGCATGGAATATTTCTGAGGTAATGATAACATATTTTACACAAATCCTACACGCTCCTCTACATTCTTGAAAGCCATTCAATAGAAGATAGTAGCTTTTGTTTTGGGGTCTGTACTGATAAGACTGATAAGAACCCACACTGGGGCTCAGCTAATCGGATGCCCGGATATTCGTCTAGGATTCTGTCAACAACAAGCTGCTGACTTCCTGTCTCCTCAAAATTCCTTCTACTGGGCATCCTGATGACTGCCCAACCAAGGTCGGGTCTTACAAGCCTCTTCATTCTGAGGCACTAGCCATCAACAGGAGCTCCTGATAGAACCCAGAAAACCTAGCTCCACTGCAAATGACCTCTCTAAGCAACGGCAACAACAACCACAACAGTCAAGTCCATCCTCCTCGGGACTGTTATACATGGGGGTTGGGCGCGGGGGGGGGGGAATCAGGCTGCTACATCCACTGTCTCAAAAGAACAAAAACGTTTATGTAAAAAAAATCAACACTGTATAAATAGTGTAGCGCTTGGAATCATTTGTCACATTATTGGCATTCAGACAAGTATTCCATCTGGATACCATAAAAGGTAAGCCTGTTAACATGAGGAAAGAAGATTTGCCCATGATTGCACCCCCCATCCAACCACCCCACAATCACATTCCACTCAACGGAACCACTAACAGAAGTGGTAGCTGTGACGGGCTGCTTGGATGCCAGTCTGTGTTGGCCGAAGAGAAACAGGAATCTGGAGAGTGTGTGTGAGATAAGCCGGCGGGAGGGCGCTTCAGATACGGACCCCCAGTCCCCAGAGGAGAAGGCGGTAACTGTGGCACGCTGGCTTCCATCGCTCGGTTCCTCAGATGATGATTGTATCTGAAGCATGACTCGGTGGCACACATGTGCAGAACTGCACTCACAATTGCATGCTTTTAATACAAATTTGGACCTGTCTCTTGCTTGAGGGAACAGAAGGAAGCTAAAATCACAGGCAATGTACTGCCATACTTATAGTGGCCTGCTCCACAAAATGCTAAAATGCTTACATATTTATAATTTTATGATCTCAGCAATAAAAAGGGTCATATTTGCTGGATAAGCCATTTTTAGTTTAATCCTAACATAAGAGGCAATAACATTTTGTGTTTTATTGTGCAAAAGTTGAAGAGTTCCTTTAAAAAGTTCTCTAAGGTTATGCCTGTAGCTTGGAGGATCAGCTGGTGAATCTTTAATACCTCTAAGTGACGGTCACAAATGGTAAAGCACCACCTTAACAGACGGAACTAAACTCATTAAAAAGTAACAATAAAGTAATGCAATTCATTATCAGTGATTCCATCCTCAGTAAGAAGCAGATTTCCAAATTTTGAGACTTTACCCACTCAAGTGGGTAACAAATTATATTTTTAGATTTGTGTGTAACTGTAACAGACGCCCAGTGCCATGCTGAGTGTGCCAGCTTGTGGTTGAACCACAAACCATCCTGGCATAGAGCCCTATACGTGGCGAACAGGACTAATACAGTAACACAAAAGATGCCTGCGTTCCTGTGCCCTTCTTGCCCATCTCAAATATACAGATATTTTTAGATTTTGTAACTTTTTTTACATTGGCAAAGAAAGTGGCCAGAGACTACATACTGCCTGTATGCTTCCTCGAGTCACATTACTGGAGCAAAGTGGCTACATTCATATTAAGGTAGATAAAGTGATACAATCCAACAATCCAACTGCTTGTCCAGTACAACATTATGGGGATAATGACGAAACACATAACAACAACAACAACAACAACAACAACAACAACAATAGTAGTAATAATAATAATAATAATAATAATAATAATGTTATTATTATATGTTTAATCATTACCCCCATAATGTTGTATTATAACATTGTAACATATAATACATTGCTATGTAC
>JAAGVU020000092.1:11840600-11865002 GCA_011763525.2 Mormyrus iriodes | reverse complement strand
TGTATATGTGTGTATTACCAGATGTCTGACACAAAACACAAAGAAATAGGAGAATAAGTAGTCGTTTTAAAATCAACATACAGAGAAAACTTCTATGAATATAATTTCTTCAAATGAAAAAAATCAAGGGCTACCTTTTTGAATAAAATGAAATTAAAATTATAGCCTATATTTTTGGGTTTAGCAAAAACAGAATTAAATGACTGTATTTCATGTAATTTTAAAATGCATCATAATTACAAACAGCTAGGGTGGGACTGGTTTTGGAACTGTGAAACTACACATATATAGTTGTATGGGGCACAGAAGGTTGTACAACACTGGCGAGTGGCAGTTATGGCAGTAAACACAGCCACTTTATCTCAAAGCTATCTATCTATGTATCTATCTATCTATCTATCTAACTATTCTTCTGTCCATCCATCCGTCTGTCTGCCTGAATAAGGTCTTTCTTTGCACGTATTGTACTCTTTTTAAGTACCTTCAAACAATATCAATGCTACTTCAGCCAATGTCCCACAAAAACAACTTAAAAAAAAACACTGCAAGACCGAAGGCAACCTTCTTCAAACAGAAGAAAGATTTTTAAGCCTGCATGACTAACTTGTACTAAATTGACTAAATTGTATAATACATTTCTTATTTAACATTATAGGGCAAACAGTGATGTGTACCTAATTCTAATGTAATGCTGATTGACAACATGAATGTAATACTGAAATTTACGCAGGCAGTTCAACACCAATGCGACGTGCTAGCTTATCTGCAGAAGCCCAGTACCTGCTTAAAGCCGACAGGAGGAAGCAGCCTAAGGGCAATACAGAAGCTTGGAATGATGCACTGCGACCTGAGCTCTCTTGGATCTCTGAATACACCAGGCAATGTAATTTAATACTGTTAGTAGTAGGCTTCATAACTGCTGAAATGGCTAATTACAAAAGAGTATCTTATCTTATTACCACAAGTACCAGAACTTAAATTGCTGCATTTAACAAAGATGGGTTTTGTATAGTTTGCCTTTAAATCAATATATTAATATAAAATGCAGAATTATAACAGTCTTCTTAACATCCAAGGCAGCATGGTGATGCAGTAGCTGGCACTGTTGCCTCGAGTCTTTGCCATGGCTCCATGTATTTGGAGTTTGTATGTTCTCCCCATGTCATCATGTGGGTTTCCCCCACACTTCAAAACCATGCTGAGGTTATTTGGAGCCAAATTTCCCATAGGTATGCATGTATATGAGGGTGCCCTGTGATAGGCTGGCACCCCATCCTGGGTTGTTCCCTGCTTGCACCTATAGCCGGGGTGGCCAATCTTATCCACAAAGGGCCGGTGTGTACGCAGGTTTTTGGGATAACCTTTAGGTCAGCTGTTGAAACCCATGTGTGAGGACTCTTCAGCCAATCAGTCCTCTAATTAGTAATCTAATTAGGGAGTTGCAGCGAAAACCTGCCCATAAGATTGGCCACCCCTGACCTATAGGCTCTGGACCCCTGTGTCCCTGAGTAGGATGAAGTGGTTTTAGAAAATGGATGGATTTAACCAATCACAAATGAGAACTTATGTCATACTGATGGATCACCCACATCATAATTTCATATACAGTATTAATTAATACGTGGATTAATAATCAGATTTTGGTTACTTTTAAGCATCCCACGCTTTTGAAAAACTTCATTCAAATTTGTGTTTTATGTATTTTTTACATAATTGATGTTCATTTCTTTTTTATAATATATAACTGTCCATATCTGTCCCCAGCTGCACTTCATCAAAAGGCAAGAGCTCAAATGCAGTATATGAACGTGAATACTCCTCACTCTCATAACTAAAGCTAGAGGTATGCTCATGAATTAAAAGGCTAATACATGATTCAAGCAGTTAAACGAAAAAGCACATTTTGATGTTTAAGTATTTCTGAAGTGGCGCTGAAGTACATGCGTTGTCAAACGGCATGAAGAAGAATGCAGCAGAAAATCCAAATTCAGTGATGCACAGTGAGGCATGCATGTGAGAAGAACTGGATTAGAGTAAGTGGTAGACAGGCTATTACCATAAATATGTAGCATGCGACCAAAAAATACAACAAATAAAAGTACATTGTAAAAGCCTTAATAATGCTGTTGCCATGATCCAGCCGCAGTAAAACAAATCTGCTTATTAAAACCTGAACCTTACGACAGCTAATAAATGATAAAAAAGAACACTGCTTTAGAAGGTTGGACCAAACCCCTTAACATAAAAGTTACCCCTGTTTAACTTTTCTGAACTAGAAACTCCTATGATGCTTCTTACAGATTTCTCTCCAGGTAAGCCTTATGTGAAATACACACGCAAAAAACAAACAAATAAATACATTTTTAAAAAGCAATGCTTAGAAAGTGGAGGTGATGAGCAGTAACCTTTGTTTCGATAGCTTAACATGCCCAGCGTGCATTTTGCTTACTCAGGGACTGAGGGGAGTAGCCATTCCACTGACAGGAGCGGCACACTTCATAGGGCCTGAGGCGCGGCATAAAGAGCGCTGAGCGCTGACCTTACTCCACGAGGGAGCAGCACCAGACAAAACAATTACGCTTAACTCTGGCACAGGAAACTGACATGACTTTTAAGCCAGCAGGGGAGCGTACAGAGAGGGGCTGAGGGTGTGGGTGGCTGGAGTGGGGGAGTTGTAAGAGCCAATCAGAGCGAATCCAAGCTTCCAGTTGTCCTGAACCCATCAGGTGTCTCGCAATCCTTGACAGTTCACTCTTGGAAAACGCCAGAGTCTATTGCCAATAGAGGACCATTGAGAATTTGGCTGAGGGGCCTGAAGCACAGTATATATTTCTCACAGTGAATACATAGGATTTGCAGATACAGCAGTCATCTGGCATCAGGCATCATATTCCATATACAGTCCACAGTCATCATTTCCTTCTGCATCTGATAGCTTATTTAATTCTTTACATTATATGTTTAATTACCATTTACACTAAAGGTATCCATCGACTTACGTCGTAATGAATCATGGCCGATCACATTTCTGGGTAAGGTCCATAGTAATTAATATGCACCCATTGAGAGACGCCTGAAAGAGGACGTAGAAGGATTTGTGTGTCACTTAGAGTCACAGGTGCAGGAGAATGGGCAGCACTGCCAGCCGTACAATGACCCACTGTCCATATCTAACTTGTAATATGGTGTGCATACAGTAATGTATATATAATGGACAGCTACAATAAGCAGTAAATACAGGAAGACGGTCCTGTGTCCTGGGCTATGCAGTTGAACATCTCTCACTTTTATGTATTATTTCCTTTTTTTTTTTTCTTCTTTGACTTTCACACAGCACTGTTCAGTCGAGGGGTCAAACCCTCTCTCGTTCAGCCGTTGACTGAACAGAGTTTTTAAGTTGAAAGTTGTTTTTAGGAGCTGACAGACATAGTCATCTGCCAAGATTTAAAAAACAATGTACCTCACTGCAAGACCAAGTGAGACCTCAGTTCATTTCTCCTTCTCCGCCTAGCTGCTGCTACTGGTTCGCGTGCTCTGCCACATCCCAGAATGCAAAGCACACCTGGTTACAGGAGACGTTTAGCTCAGACTCGCAGAGAACATCTGGAAGTTGGGTCAGATTGAGGTCGGATCACGCTCACACCATAAATGAACCACTCCAGAGTTCATTTGAGGCCAGGTCGAGACCACCTCCTCTCAAGGGTCTCGGTGCGGTTGTTTTGGTCTGTACCCGAGTGCAATTACTGTGTTCACACCTGCCTAAATGAATCGTATCAAGGGGGAAATCGAACCAAAGTCCATTCTAACCGAACTAAAAAGTGCTGGTGTGAAAATACCCTCAGTCCGTACGCCAAGATTTGGTACTTTTCATTTGTACACGAACTACTGGGGAGGTGCTTACAGCAGTAGTTTGCGGATTGGTTAACCACAAGCACCGGCGCTAACTTGGAAGTTTTGAGGAAGTGCAGAAAAAGGAAATATAATTAGCTGAGCAAAGATTAGGCAGATAGAATTATTTTTGTACCCAAATTACATTAGATGCATCAATCAATGCATTTTTTGCTTGCATCTCCTTATTTCTGCATTAGAAAATTCGATCGTTAACCAATAAACCTTTGTCTAATATCGACGGCGGTGAAATTTGGCAGTGCTTATTAGCGAGATAATCTCCTTTATTCTGTGGAAAACGAATGATTGATCTGCTGGCCAGATTTAATAACAATCATGAATATGTCGCGGGTCATATAAGTAAAATGTAAATATAAGGCCGTGTCCCATTTTGATCATGATTGATCGTCTCAATAACTAACAGGTTAACTGAAAAATGACTTATTTATCCTCAGCTGTTTTGGAGTGGCTGTGTAGTTTCGTATGAAATTATATGTGAAGTTTAACCTGCGAACATTTTACATCTCCCATGCTTATTTAGCATAAAGGTCCCAGTTCTTGTTTTGTGGTGTGAAAGCGACACACGAAAGTGGCCAGGAGCTTCAAAAGTCCCAGGGACTTGTAAACTGGGGCCAGATTCCCGAACTTTGTGTGTAAGTGCCTATTATTTGCTGTAAAGCACTGTGCATATATTACAGTACTGTAATTAATACCTTGCCCCTCCTCTATAACTAGTGAGATTTACCAAAATTGACTTGTGTGCCGTGGTCACAGTCCCAAATATGAATGCAAGTCAAAGGACACCCAGTGTTGCCACCTTTGGTCAGCTGGCTGGCATGAGATTTTCAATTTGAGACAAGCCTGCACACTAATTTACATGTATGTAACAGTTTTATTACCTTGTAAATAGTCTGTAGGGTATGCAAACTACCCCAGGATTTTTGATGTAGCTAATTTTGGGCTTATAATGAAATAAAATAGATTTGTTGTAAGATTTCTTGTGTGAGCGTGAGAGTCACGCCAGATGCGTCACAGGTGGAAACCCTGAATACCTGTATGTATATATATATATGTATATATATATATATATATATATAACATATATAAGTTCACTCATTGAGGAAGTTTACTTATTTGTTTACTCATCCTGACAACTGAATACAGATCAACTTTAATATTTTTCATATTCTAGTTGGTGCACAATTGCCAGCTGGTGTTTATATCATGAATGCACATATGCATGACGCAAACAATTATCATTAAATGATTAATGATGACAGAAAGTGATTAATATTAGCAATACAAAGTAGTGAAGGATTGATAAATCCCTTGTTGTGGTCCAGGGTGGAAATAACTTGATGCTAATGGTTGAAAATGCTCATCTAGGACAAGGAGAGATCAGCTGTGTTTTTCACTTAGGATTTAGCAGTCACCTCTGAGCAAAGAAAGCATGTGTTACAAAAACAGCCAATGCAAAAAAGGGAGAATGGATGCAGCCAAATTGGAAAAAGAGAGGAGAGTGAGAAGTGATGAGGGTTAGAGTGAGGCTATAAAACTTCCTGTAAAGCTAGAGGGAACAGATGCAATTAGGCAGGTTGGCGTCTGTTTTTATTTGTTGAGGGACTGGGTCAAGGAACCCGAGTAACCTCTTACGTTTGAATTGTTATTGCACTCACGTCTCCCATTCACTAGATGGCTCAAAAACACCTTGGGGAGGGGTACGCATGGGGGCCTGCGGCCGCTTCCCTGGGATTCAGCGGCAAGCGATGCAATTAGCGAAGAGCTAAAACACAGAAATGCATCACCTGCATCTTTCACTCCAGGGTATCTGGCAGCAGGAAAGAGTAGAGAAGCTGATGCGAAACAAAGACTCTGCTTATTAATAAGCTGTGTGAGAAGCAAGGCACCCTTATTGTTAAGCAACTTACTGTTAGATCACCATTATGCCACGCTATTATGATGGGGGCGGGGGTTTGAGTTTCAGTCTCCAGAAATTTCTATTTAATGTTATGCACAGATATTAAATCTTTTTGTATAAGATTTTATTAACTCTGTAAAATTGTGAATTGCATTCAGCTCAAAGTAGTGAGCTTTTTGACTAAAATATTAGTTTCCAAACACATGAATCTCACAAGGGACAGAAGTGAAACTCTATTTATTTATTTATTGCTGAATGGAGAACTTTTGATGCTGGGAGAAAGTCAGCTATGTGCCATTCGTCAGGTCAAAAAAGCAGAAAACGAGTTTTGGTTTACAAATGCTGCTTCAGCAATTCCATAACCTGACATACATTCTGAATAAATTTCTAAGAGTGAAAAAAACATTTTATTGTCCAGTGAACTGCATTGGATTTACAGTCAAAGCATTTTCTTTTGCTGTCTTAAAAAGTTATCATAGACAGGACTATGCAGTGTGTTGAACAAATAAACCAATAATATTCTCCAGTGCAGAGGGTTGAACTAACATGTCCTCAGCCAGATACGTTTGGGCTAAAATGAATGATAAAGAGTTGATGAGGTTTCAGGTCGAGGTAGAATGAAAGACTGAAACCCTGATCCATGGTAGTCCTTAAATAAGTGTCATATATTATCCTGACATCAGGCCCAGCCTCTGGCACGATTATTTCAGAATGAGAGGGATCGAACGTCACCTCCTCATTCCTCTTTCCTTGTAACAAAGTAAAAACCATTTTTATCTGCTGCCAAGGAGAGAGTTCACAGGCCATTAGGCTGGAAGACGGAAGGAGCACCTCCTGCGATTTGTTTTGCCAAAGACCACAGTAAGAACGCAATAGAGAAGGATGGAGTGGTGGTGGCTGTTTCTTTTTTTATCCTCAAAATCATGCCTGCTTTCTTGACAAATATGAAGTAAGTTTTAGTGGAAAGGCAGCTTAGACTATGCACTGCATCCAAGCGGAATTAATCATCCATACCTGAAACCCGGGCACTCAACTCCTACACAGTTCCTGAAAGTAGTTTATGGGACATTTTTGGACAAATTACCAAGCATACTGACTACAAATCTCCTCAGAACATCAGTATGTTTTTACCACGATTAACCTGATGAAGGCCATGGTGAATACACAATGATAGGACTGTACTTTCGTTGGTAAAACCAGGATCATTCTGTCTTTAGCTCTCACTGCTGATTCAAAAATCCTCATGCATTACCTTGACACCTAACATTTTAGAGTAAAGCAGAAACAAACATGATAACCATAAAAGGCTTCTGTCTCCATGAATGTCGAACTTTCTGATCAAGACAACTGGGCCTTGTGTGACATTAGCAGAACATCTCTGAGAGCGACTGGCACCCACCTGCTCGTGGTACTCGATGCCCATGCTGAGAGTATTGATGAGGATGGCAATCATGATGCCCCGGCCGAAGTATTTGCTGTCCACAATTTTGCGGAAAGTCTCACACACAAGCCTCCAGAAAAGTAGTACTTTTCTTGCCCGTAGACCCAACATCATTCTGGTAGACCCCCCTTTCTGGTTAGGGTCCCGGTGGTCACGATAGTGCATGTCTTGAGTGAACTCGTATACACCCTCGCTGTCTGAGTCGGCGCTCTCATTCCCTTCTGTGCCTTCTGAGTCCAGACTTGTGGATTTTAGGCAGTAAGGGCAGCTCTCAGGGTCAAAGGTCAGATTGGTGTCCTGGCTGATGCCGCAGTTAGCTGTTGCCAGCTTGCAGGAGACCCTTCCTGCACCCAAGGTAATAAATGGAAAATCAGTTATTTAAAGTCAAGCTCTCAGCTAGTTTGAAAAATCAATAAGACTGTTTTAATTGGCTTCCATAATTCCCTGGATAGATAAACAGCATGAAAAAAAACATTACTGACCAGGGCATTTTAAACACAGTGAACTGAAAACTGTTAGGCATTTTCAAATCAAATAACCAGACAGATCACTTTGATACAGTCTGACATTACATTGAGTCTGATTCATTCTGCATTTCATGCATACTCATTACCTTCATTATATTTGTTTTCTTTGCTATAAAATATCTGTTGCAAATGATGTATAATTTCAAGCAATGATTCGTACAAATATAATGCATAATAAAGATAATATCAAACATTCAACTGAATTCCCATTCACAGAAGAATGTGGCTGCACATTTAATGCTTTGAAAATGGTATGATGACAATCACCAACTGATGCAACACGTTTGTCATCGGTTCTGACTGGATGCCCTTTTTCATGGGGCAGACACCTGTTGTCTTTTATTCACTGTCCATTTAGACTATTGTTACCCTAGACTGCGGTTCATTAGGGAGTAGCTCAATTGTTTGACTGTGTGTTAAATGAAGTTATAATTGAATTAGAAGTGATAATCCCAACCACCATGGGTTTTGAAGCTTTATTGGTTCCATCCCTACTAAAGATTTGTTTCTGTAGCTTGGTATATTTACCTATGGGGCTGTTTGCCTCTATGAGACACTGTGTACTGTTTACAGGAGGGGGTGGGATGTTGAGGTTGGTAACTGTAATGGTACCACAGCTACTGGTCGTAGGGTCGATGGGCATCATCTCCCTTATATGCTCCTGGGGAGAGGGGGGGTGCAGGGTAGGATAGTTTTTTGGAGCTACCGGCAAGGCCCCAGGCACAGAGTTCCTCTTGAAGCCCTGCAGCATAGGGATAGCAGTTGGGGCAGAGGACGTGGAATAGAGTATTGGTTCGAGGTGACAGTCAGCGTGGTAGATACTGTGAACTGAACCAGCACTGCCAACCGTAAGAGGGGCAGTTGTGGTGGAGGTGGGTAGGGTTGAGCTGGGAGGCAGGGGCAGGAGAGCTGGTGGTGCGAGACGCCTGCCGCCATTGGTTACAGATCCACTCTCCACATCCCGGGGCTCCAAGCTGGCTCGGTCGGCCCTCACACTGCCATTGCCCAAGTGGTAGTGGTGATGATGGTGGTGGTGGTGGTGCACCAGGTGGTGGATGGAGCCTGGTTGCCTTGTGTGGCGGCGTCTTTTGTGCGGAGGAGGCTCTGGGACAGGGGAGGTGCAGACCCGTAGCCCTGCCCAGCGTGCGGCGGCCCGTGAGAGTTGAGCCAGCTGCCGGCTGGCCTTTCTCACCACGTGGACCAGGTACTTAAGCAGCTCGTCGTAGCAGCTGCCCGGCTCTGAGAAGCTGGCCAAGGTGCTGGCGTTGGACATGAAGCGCACGCGCTGCTCCTTCATCAGCTGGCTCTCCCGCTGCTTGGTCTCCGAGAATTGGGTGGCAATGACGACTAGGCACAGGTTTATCATGAAGAAGGAGCCCACCTGCGCAGGGAGAGAAGAAGCCACAGCCCTGCTTAGGCCATCCCCAGTTTATTTATATAGACATACATATTACAACTGTGCTCACCAGTTTAATTGAACAGATTGTAGGAACAGTTTAGCATTTCTCATCATTTTGAATGTATTTGGCATTGCCAATAAAAACCTCACCTCAGCCACATACCGCCTCTGAAGCTGTGGTAAGTCTTAACATATATAATCAAAGCCAACTACTCTGCAAGAATTTCAGCCGATGTCCCCGAACAGCTTTCCTTCATCTTTTCCTACTGAATAGCAAGACACCAACTCCACCGCCTTTATTGGTAGAGCATAATCTCATGCCTGTTATAGAGTTCTTCACATTATACAAGTGTTTCCCCAATCCAGTCCTCAGGGTCCCACAGACAGTCCACATTTTTGGTCCCTCCAAGCTTCCAGCCAGACAATAGACTTTTTTGAGGACTGTCTGGCAGAGAGTGCGGAGGGAGCAAAAACATGGACCGACTATGGGTCCCTGAGGACCGGATTGGGACATACTGCAATAATCAATTAAAGCAGAGCCAACAAATACAGGAAAATATAATGCGAATCATTGGCATCTTAAAAATAGGAATCTGCCAGTGTGTGTGACGTGATGCTCATTATACAAGGACCTTTTCACCTGAGGCTCAAGGCTTGGCAAGTGCTACAGTACTTACTATGATCAGGAGGATGAAGTAGATAAAATTGTAGAAGGAGTGTGCATCCATCACAAAGTACATAATGTCAACCCATCCCTCCAGAGTAATCACCTTCAAAAGAGAGCGAGACATAAAGACAGAGTAAGCTTTCACACAAAAAAAAAAACATTCTACCAGCAATATCTCCTCTATGACAACAAACAAAACATGCAGGCATGATTGTTTCTTAGGTTGGCGAAAGGAGTGTCTCAGCTGATCTTGTGAGAGCTGCATGTTTATAGGCCTTGCGGTACAGCTCAGATTCTGCCTCCTAAACCCACCGCAGCATTAACAGAGGCTAAGGAACTGCTTCTACATCAACTGTGCTATATCTGCAATTGATGGGCGGGGAGCAGGGTGGGGGTGGATTTAAAGAGAAAAAAGAAACATTTCTTCTGTAATTTACAAGATGCTACTGAGTGTGAAACCAAGATGAAAAGCTGTCAGACAGCTAATTGATTTCAGAGGCAGCGAATTAAGCACAGAGTGAGGGGAGGGGGTATTGGCAGCTCGCTGCTGCGAGATTAAGTACTCAAATACCTCCCAGTACTCAGGACATGACGGCTTTAGAAACAAATTTCAGTGTTGAGCTTCCCGAAGGAGAAACAATGAATGGAAATTCATTATACTTAAATGCAGTAATTATAGCTAACAATATGTCTTGAAGTTTGGGCTAGAAAGCCTAATGCAGATATCATACATGCCATAGATGATTTTTTAAAAATTGATTTTATTATGATTTTTTTCCTTCTATCAACCAATTTTCCATCCATCCATCTTTCCACCAATCAACATGGAAATAAGTCAAGAAATATGCATCTTTTGCCACCATTCTTCTCCAAATATTTTTTTCAAGTTATTTACAGGTGTAGATGTTTATTTATATTTGTATTTGATCTGTTAACGGCTGCATTGCAGAACAACTTCCATATCCAATTTAAATACTGATGAGAACAAAGTTAATTAAGTGATTTTGAATCTTTAATAAAACATGAATGTTAAACGACATGCGTATGTCACAGAGCAATTATCAAAATGTTATATGGAGACAATCAGAATCTTGTCTTGGCTTTCATTATGAAGGTAGTCACATGGTGTGTGAATTCACCTGTCTTCATGCACCTCGGTCATGCCTAAGCATCGGGTCGAACTAGAAATGCCAGCAGTCTGCCGGGCTTCTCCAGCTAGATCGCCATGGTTACCATAATGAAGGTTTGTGCCTGTTCTGTGGGAACCTGACATTGTTTTACAGCATGTCTTCAAATTTGCACCAGCATTATGAAATGTGTCTACAAATGCTGTATGAGGCTGTGGAGGAAAAGCGCCAGGTTTTTTAATTCATTCATGTGCTGCTCAAGCTAAACACTGTAGCGCACCCAGCAGGGAAGACGAGCTATCACGATCTGTTCCAAGCGAACGAGTGGACCCCAGGCTAAAAACACATATTCAAAAAGATCACGGTGACTCAGGACACTAATGTAATGTCATTTAATCATACCACCCCTCTCCATCCCCTTGTAGCCATATTTATGCCGCAAACTACAAACAGAAATTCAAAGGAGATTTAACATGTTCATATTCCAGAATGCCACCAAGAAAAGCTCTCTTCCAACTGGTTTCACTGGTACAGGTTATATGCATTGGACACCATTCACAGTTTTCTAATGACTGATCATTTTCTTGGCTCCACAACTTACACTAATGCCCCCTGCATTACGGAATATGGATGTATCTCCTTCCCAGCGTTACTCTTTGATTCCCTAGGCTGACATCATCCTCGGGACAGTTCCTCATGACATATTAGTAATTTCCAGAGCTAATGTCACTGGACTGCCTGCCAAATTCATACTAAAAAAATTACTCTTCATTTAATAAGACATCTTGCAGGCTGGAAATAATTTATTCAAGGTGCTGTCTGCTTAAACAACAAGAATGGTTTGGAAAGAGTAACCAGCATATTATTAATTATATTTTCAAACTCAAGCTGACGGGGTTTGTTGTAATCAGTGTCTGTTTTTCCATGTTTCTTTTCTTTATGTCGATAATGCGATTTTTATAGTAATCACTAGTGTATTTCCACAGTTGGTATCAATGTTTTTACCACTAATAAGAGGCAGAGACATATGCACGCTAAATATGAATATTTTTGTTCCCTTTATACTAAACAGCAGTGTCTGGAAAACACAAGGATAATATTTTACTAAAGAAACAATTAATCAGTGGCAAATAATGCCAGGCACTGGAAGTGATTATTTTTCATTAGAGAAGAATTTAAGAAATGAAGGGAAATTAATTCGCTTCAGCAACAGAACCAACTGCTACACAGAAAAAAGTCGAGAACGGTGGTTTCCGTGGGGCACTACATAACTATGAAGAACACTTAATTATTAAGCTCGGCTCAGATTTTTATTCGGTCATATTAATGTTCATGGTTGCACAACAAAAGCCAAAGTCAGCATGAATTAAGTAAAACCCTTTGATTTTTTAAAGCAAAACTCACCATGGTATGTATATTGTGATCTATCATCTGGAAGTAGACAACAAGCATTGTTTTTTTCAAGTATAAAGCATATCTCCATACAAATTACCCATGACTGATATAATTTTGTTAGTGTCCTGGAATTAATGATGATCGAAGACAAAATCCTCTTAATTCCATTCATTTTTTAGTCATTGATTATATCCAAATGATTTTCAGTTAATGTCTCATTTTCATTAAAGCCTTTTTCATTCTGTAATAAAGAACTCTAAACTTAGACATTTTGAAGAGAGCCAGAGTTCCCATTCTCTATTTAAACATCTCCTTAAGAGACCTGATGAAAGGAAGCACTCAAAAAGATCCACCAAGAACAGGAGCAAAACTTCATACAACAAATAAATGAATAAACAAACAGACAAATAAATCAATAATCTAAGTAGGACCCCAAGCATGATAAGTTTTGTAAACAGATGGATATAAAGGTTGAATATTCCATTGCAGTGACTGCGGCTCACCTGGAAGATAGCGATCCAGGCATAACCGATGTTGTCAAAGTTGATGGCGCCCTTGAATGGGTTAACGTCACCGGCGGAGCAGTTAGTGTAGTAGCGGTTCCAGTTAACACAGGTGGTGTTGTCAGTGTTGTTGTAGGCCGTGTGGTCCAGCTGGCACTGCACACCCTCCTCATGCAGTGTGGGCACCGAGCTACAGAGGCGCATGCCATTCTCACGTGGCTGAGAGCAGATGAATGGGTTCTCATCATCGTTCTCCGTGTGGTAGTAGCTGTACAGATCCAGAGACAAGGGGCTGGGGGGGGGGGGGCACACATGTATTCATGATTCTATGACACTACAATACCTGATATCAGCAATAAACATGAGAAATTATGTAACTGTCTAAACTTACAATCCAGTCATAATTAAATCATGATACTAAAGCAAAAAAAAGGGGGAAATTTAAGTACCAGAATAAGCCTCCTTGGTACTCTGGTTTCTTAAATGGTAAGATACTCTGTGAGTACTGCACATAGAAAAACTACAGCCCCATTTAATCAAGTTTGTCCTGCACACCGCTACTGTTTGAACAAGCCCTCGACTTTGGACCACAGTTTTAACAGCATGCCAACCTGACAGCAGAAAAAAATCACTGCTGACTCCAGCAGAGAGGCTGCCCGGCGTGGTCTCACTCTAATGGCACACGTCCCTGACTGACGATAATTGGGGTGTCTGTCAACACAGATTCACTTCACTGTGAAAGTGACTCACTGAATTAACTGTTATAAGTGACTAAGCACAGGAGGAGCTTCTATGGCCCATTGGGCCTAATCTCTCAAAAAACTGCGATAATCTTCAGAAAATATATACTTAATAATACAATATATCTGGTTGGGTTTTCATGCTGTATTCCATTTCTTCATTCCAGCATTTACTCAGATAATACAAATTTCTGATCACTTCTTACACAAAGTAATTATCATGATAATCAAGATCATTATTTCACTCATTTAGTTTCTTCACTGTGCCTTTCACCAGTATTTATCTGCTCACTCCCTCCAGTTAGTGAGAAAACTGACAAAAGATGGATTAAACAATATAACTCACATTGCATATTTATTGCTAGGATGACCTCTTCACACCAGTGTCGACTGGACAAGTTTCATTTACCAGCTACCTAGGCTTTCCATAAAATCTCTTGCTTCAGGGTCAGAATGAAGCTGGGAAGTTACTATCTTGTTACTTTAAGACCTGACACCACAGTCGGTAATGTTTCTTCATGCTCACAGGGCATCTGCACCGCTAATTGAAATACATGCTCCTGTGGCAGGAGATAATTTAGTAGTTAATTTAAGATAACCTGGGCTGCTCCTGCAAAAAGTAACTAAAGCTGTTCCATTGTAAACAGGTAAAATCAGGTCAAAAGCATCAGTTAAACAAGTAAATGTACTCTAGGAATGAATATGGCTCTACTGCATCCGGTCCAGATTTCATTGCCACTCACAGGGTGAAGTTCTCTGGGAGGAAGCAACGGTTCCGTAGCAGCCCGGCCCACAGCTGTACCCCAACGATGCCGAAGATGAAGAAGACGAAGAAGCAAAGCAGCAGAACATTGCCGAGCATGGGCAGAGTGTCCAGCAGCAGCGTCACGAGGATCCGCATGCCTGCAGAACGGATAACCCTATGACAGCCTTTTCTCCATGCAGTCATATCTTTATGCACACATATGAGAAAAACCAAACTGCTCTTAATGTAACAAAGGAGTAATGAGATTGATTTTTATGCTCAACTGGAATCCACATCTTACCTTCTACATGTTGGAGAAGATCTATCCTGGCAACCATGAACTAGAGTTACACATACACACACCCACATAAAACACACAAACCTGTACCAAAAAGGGAATGTCCTGCCGTCAAATGTGAGTCGATGTATAATAATACCCACGTTATGATTCTTCACAGGATTTTACAGTCCTGCGCACAGATATTGCACACCTGTTCGTGAGGTTAGTGATACATTCAGCAACACATATTGCATTAGCCAGGGCAGGGTAATGTTCCACAAAAGTACCATCAGAGCCATTTGGGTGGGGGACAGGTTACCTAAATCTAAAGAATGAACATTACGTTGCTGGCCAAATGTTCAGAGTATGATAATTGGTGCAGAATCCCAACAGAATGGCTGGCAGGACTGTGCCTTACATTGACAACCTACTCGATATAGTCTTCACATTCTGAGGAAAGACTGATAAGGAGAGAAGCACTGTCACCGGAGGTAGATACTTAATGAAGAATCTGCTTCCCAAGATATAAATTATCCTAGTGTCTGCTGTGTGTGCTTTTCAACCCATTCATTATAACAAGCCCCTTTGCTAGGTACGTGAACTATGCAGACATTCAGCTTTCTATTCTAAACACATGTTTAGAAATGTAAAAAGGATCATTTCCATAAATTAAAAAGGTGACTGAATGGGTTTTTTGTTCAGACTAATACTCAAATTATAATTCTAATTAATTCTGTATAAAATCAGTTCCATTACTTAATAACTGAAGTGCCATATACTGCATATAATAATCTCAGCAACAGCTGGACTTTACAATATAACAATATGGCTCTTGTGACTGAAAACAAGCAAATTTACGAGTAAATTTGATTTCCAAAAAGAAAAATATGAGCACATTGAAGGCTGTGAAATTAGATAAATGTGACAGAAAGGCATTTGAGAAATTTGCACCTTTGTCCTTTGGGAGTTACTAGACTGAGGCCAAAAGCCTGAAATGAACTGAATTTTTACAATCATGGAATTGAGAACTGGATGGCATTGATATTTAGACCATGAAATGCATCATGGGAACAAGTGAGGGGTCTGCATTTAGGGAGTGGTGCAGAGATAAAATAGCTTCCTGTAAGAAGCCTATCGGTAATGTAATTAAAGCTGTAGATATGGGAGTCCAAAGGGCACCAAACGTTGTCCTAAGGAGAGTAGCTACAATATGAAAGGCAATTCCACTGCTGTCTATTGTGAACCCAATACGCACAAAAACTTAGAATCAAATCACTTGTTACTTAGCACTGTCACGTATGTGCAATTAAATCAAATACATTTTTTAAGTTTTATTGTGTAAAAAAAGAAACGAGTGCATCTGTCCTGCTGCTGCAGTTGATGAATTATTAACTTTTTTGAAAAATCTTCCCAAAAAGCAGTTCGAGGATTGCATTACTGCCTGGGAAATGCATCTGCCTACTTTTTAAAGGGTATGACATAAAAAAGTGACTGAAAAGCAAGCCACTTACAATACAATGGACTTATCAGATCATAAAGATTCAGATTCTCAGATTATTGGATGAATGACGTCTACCAAACAACATCAGAGTCTCACCATGATGAAATTTTGCAAATTGTTACAAAAATTAGAGCCAACCAGGTTTTTCATTTGATGGCTTTATGAGCTTCGGTGTTTGCTCCTCTAAATTGAGTGCACCCACAGTTATTCCTTACAGTGAAATACTGCGGGCAAGCTCAGCAAAAGATATCTAATTAATCCATTTGATTATTATATTGGCCAAAGAGTATGTATAAAACATCGTAAGCTGGCCGGTTGCAATTCATATTTGAAGCCAATAAATATTTCAAGCAAGATAAAAGTATGCTATGTGCCCTACAAGATTAAGACTTTCAGTTGCACTCTAGTAAAGCTTGATCACTTTCAGTTAGAATAGCACAATCAATCCTTTAAAAAACACTTTGATTTCTAACCCTTGAGAGCTGATACTTGCGGATGGAAACACCAAACTAAAATTCCCTTAATACCATTTCTGGTCAAACTTGAATTGTTTGTAATCCACAGGAAACCAAAACGAAAACCAAAACCGTAATCTCTCAAAATAAACCAAATCTAGCAAAAAAAGTGTTAGTCCAGGGGAGTTTCTAACTATTAAAAAGATTGGGGGCTACGTCAAGTTAACCTGGGGCTTGACTTTTTTTTTTTTTGAAGGAGGTTTGGCATTGGTGCTAAAATACTTGGGGCTATAGGCCCGAGCGATCAGACCTAACAACGCCCATGTATTAGTCTATCAGAATATCAGAAATTATTTACAAAAAATACATTGGTTTCCACTCATAGCTACCACTTTGGAAAACAGTGGTACAGAAATTACTTTGCATTTTGAATCTGGATCTGCTTTCAGTGAGACTAGCCCACTTTGCACCCACAGAGTTCTGCGCTGCCTGGGCCCAGGCTGAGGGACATGCTTTTGGCGACTTCTTCGGGGGGTGACCGTGCCGCACCTTCGGATGCCGCTTAGCACCAAGGCCTTGAGCAGACTGAGGAGTCCAGCCCCATCTCTTCCCCAGCTGAGCTTATAATTCATTATGTTTCATTGATGATTGACTTAATAGCTTAAAATTTGAACTTAAAAATTTTTAATTGAAATCATATTACGCTAAACCTGTTAGCTGGAGACACTGTTTCCTTTTTCAATACTGCTGAATAAATTTGTTGGTTAAATTAATTGTAAACTTGAAATAAATGACTACATGATTCTAAATAAATTCCGTTTCCCCATTTACATTGTTCGTTATTAATTTTGAATTATTCAGTGATTATTTGTTGGAACACTTACACAACAAACTAAATTTCATTAAATTGAAATCTGTAAATATGCTTTCATAATTCTGGCATTCCCATCAAGGGTGTTCCCCCAGCTTGTGCCCTGTGCTGCCTGGAATAGACTCCAGTCCTCTTTGATCCAGTAATAAAAGATGGATGGATGCATAGATATCGATGGATGTTGCAATAAATTCTGAAAGAAACATAAAGCCTTTGGTGCATTCAATTAATACTTCAATCATGCAAAGAAAATTAAGAGCTCAGCTGGTCTGAAACAGGGTTACACCATGTGCCTGAAAGACCAAGGTTGGGTAATATAGACTTAAAGGACTGTATTGGGTCATGTGCACTGCTGTGTAACAACAGAGATAATTTATTAGATGAGATGGAATTTAAGAGTACGGCCAAAGACAACTAAAGGTACTATTCTTTTTTCACAGAAATAATGTACAAATGGCATATTTTGTCATTCCTCTGCCATAAACTCTCAAATATCATTAGAATGTGAGAAAGAAAAAGAAAAAACGCCAGCTAGAATTGATCCAAATTGAGTTATTTAAATTCAACATATGTACCCTGTGACATTTTCCTTTGTGAAAGAGTTTATTTTGAGATAAGAAACTTGATTACTGTAATTCAATTTTACAATTGGTAAATATTATTAAAACTGTATATATGAACAACAATGAATCTATTTCCATGTTTCTTTAGCCTAATTCCTGCTAAAATGCAAAATAACACATAGCCGTTGCATTTCCAATGCACAGGCCAATAAGCCACAGCAAACTAAGCATAACGTGTACAGTCCTCCTACTGCCAATATTTTGCAATGAAATCAATATTTACAAAAGGGCACAGGGGGAAAAGGCTCATTTAGAATCCCCTCAGAGACGAAACAGGGTTGGATCTTTGGCATACACTATAATAGTGATCATATATTGAAATATATTCACTTGTTCAGCTTTCTCTCCATAATATTATATACTAAGCATTTTACAGTATCAATGCATCTCCTATTTTAAATATGATAACTCTTTTTATTTTAATTCTTTTTCAATCTTGGTCTTTCTTCACCTCACACCTGAGCTCTTATTATTTCTTACTCTCAGACATGTTATCCAGGCCAACATCTCTACTAGAAATCATTGGTGCCAGTCAACATGTCCGAGAAGATTTCAATGTCCCGGAAAAGTGGGAGACATCCATCCATCCATCCATTTTCTATAACCGCGTACTCCATATGGGCCGCGGGGGGTCCGGAGCCTATCCCGGAGGCTGCGGGCGCAAGGCAGGGAACAACCCAGGAAGGGGCCGCCAACCCATCGCTGGGCACACTCACACACCAGTCACACACACATGCATACCTACGGGCAATTTGGCAACTCCAATCAGAAAGTGGGAGACATTCTAGTTAAATATTATCTGTGCTTATTCTTGAGCTTGAAACAGTTGATAGGCAGACTATATAAAAAATGACATCATCCAGGCATGTAGATTTATACTATTTTTTATTGAGATTTTTTTTTATTTAAAATAAAATAAGTCCTGTCTATGGAGTGATATGCATAAGGCAAACATAAATATTACGCAAGCCTACGTTTTAACACCTGAACACAAAGAATTTCCTTCAGCTTTTGTTCTACATATTCTCAGATAAAATAAAGCAGAATAAAAACTATTTGTACACAAACCAACAAAATACATGTAAACCTATCTGACTATAAGATTTTAATTATGGGGTGCTGCTCTCTCTATGTCTCTATGATTTTATCTGAGATTCATTGTCGTCATTGTCATTAGACTTGCTTGGGTCTACTTCTTAAGGTTTGCTTGTTTGGCCATGTTTTATCTGTCTCGCTCATTACTGTTTGTTGTATGGTGCACCTGCTTCATCAGAGCGAATGAAAGAAATAATGGGTGTTTCATTCCGCATATAAGCAAGTGTATAGCTTACACATTCATTAAAAAGGAAGACTTAGTTTTTTGTAAATAGAAGAATATGTGGAAATTTAATTTTAGGCTATTTTAATACAATTCAAATTGTGCTTAGAGGGAATTATTTTGACCGGACATTATGACCGGAGCGATTTTCCTGGTGAAAATCCGGTAATTACTGGATACTGGAAACTATGATCTAGGCTGTACAACACACCTAACCACTGCACAGGTGCCTGTGCCCCAATGTCTGTGCCCCAGTGCCTGTGCCTCAGTGTCAGTAACCAGGCCCTCCACACTGCACTTCTTCTTCAGCATCGACATCTACAGTTGCAATTATGCTGGGTATTCCAGGAAAGAAGACAGGACCATCATCCCAGGGGCTGCTCTCCAGCCATGATCTCATTTGTCATTTGAAACAATAAATGGATTTAAAAACCCGCAGTCGTGTTAGGGGAAGAGGTTTTTGATTAACCTGCTCCCAGTGCTAAGCGCAGAGGGGGTGGTTGGGCCACATGCCTCTCTGGGGATAAGGACCTGAGTGGCCTGCTGATCCGGAAACTGCAGAAATCTGTCGTGATGACCTCAAGCTACCAATTAACCTGAAAATAGCCAGCAGCCAGAAATGTGATAAAGGAACTGTACTTGTGCACAAGGTTGTCATTTATAGTTCCAGAAGGAGCACTGTATGTTATACACTTAAGGTAGGTGCTTAATATGAGTGGCTTCCATAAATGATGTCCAGCTATACAAATGGATTTTAGAAAATGTCTGCCAAACTGATGAATCAGGAGAAATGACATTGGGCTGTCATAAAATCAAGAAAGTAACACTAAGCTGATGTTAACAATTCCTAAAAGGTAACAATTTCATTTTTTTTGTTTACTAAAGATACTATCTTTGTCATTCATAATAATTTCAATAATTGGTACAAACCAGACAGAATGATGCATTGCCAATATGCCCCTAACAAGTGGTTTAAAGGAGAGTGGAAGGTTATAACATATTCTGGTCATTTTTATATAGAGGTGATGACCCTGCAACGTGTGACCAGTGTTCAAATCATATGTGCAGCCTTTGTTTACGTCTTTGGGTCACACAGGGCCAAATTCTGGCAAACAGCCAGCAATTTACAGCGGCCCGGATGCCGAAGCCAGTTGTTACTAAAGGCTGAAGCTTCTTGTCAAGCGCCCAGGACCCCGCCGGGCTTTATTAAATGACTTGGTGATTAATGCCGCAATTTAGCATCTGAACGTATCACCACATCTTGATTAGTAGAGGGAAAAAAGACAAATAAAACTTAACCAAAATGCACAGAAAAAGAAAAACATTTCACAGCATGCAAGGAGCGGATAAAAGTATTTCCAAATTAATTCCTCAATTAAGAGTATAATTAGACAGAGTGGCTCCTCATTGAGCAATGGGCCTGTCTGACCCTAGCCCCCCTTAATACCACACCCCACCCCCCCGTGGTTTGGATAGGCTTGAATTGTAATTACAAAAAGGGCTTGTGGATGAAGGATCCTAGGTAGACCCGCCTCAGCCCTCTGTCCCCTGCTCTGTATCCACACTGAGAATGATTATGAGGCCGCTTCCTGGCTGAAGACAGCCATTCGTAGGGCAACAGGGAGACACCCGGTGTTTATTAGACGTTTAATTTGTCTTGATTAATCTTAAACCTAAACACTAAACCCCACGTGCATTACATGTGTCAGGAGATAAAAAATAGGGCTCTAAATAAATGAATAAAGGACCTGCAGGTGTAATGAAAACAGTAATAGCCTGACTGTGGTTAATGAAGGATGTGCCATTGTTACCCGGGAACCTAAGTGAAACAAATAAAGATGTAAATAATGGTGTTTTTAAATGGGAGATTGGTTTAAGAAAGGAAAAATCCACAAATCACCACCAGCAGTCCCAACGGAATCCTACATGGACAGCTCACTCTATTTTCTTTTTCTTTTTCACTCTAATCCTAATCCTAACTTCACCGAAAGGTAGGATGAGTCACCGACGATCCATGTGAAAAGTGAGACCTGATTTTTTTGCTCTGGATCACCGAAAATCCACATCTTCTGTGACTGTCTTTTTTGTGCATTTCTTTTAGACTGTACCAATGCACTGGAATCAGTAGACAGAAACACGTTCTATGTTCTGCAGTCCTGAGCACAGATGGGCAAAAGTGAGCAGATGGAGAAGGGTACAGTCTCAAGTAAACAGGACCCCGATTCCTAACAGAGGAAGAACAGACCTCAAGTACACACAGCTACACATCAGAAACCCAGAAGGAAGCAAACCAAAGCCAGGCAGACACAAGCAAGACACATGTTGAACATAAATTACTTCCGCAATTGTCTACTACACTACATTACTCCCAACTGGAAAACTAGAGGTAAAGACATACTAATGCTTGATGCTCTATATATAGCAGTCTTTTGAGCATAATGTGAGTAAATCGATCAAAAGTCAAAATTAAATCAAAAGTAACAGCAAAAGATTTTGGGTAAGAAACGAAAATCAAAATCATAGACAGCAACATTACATCAGTCGAAAGATGACGAGCCAGACAGTTTTAACGGCGATCATGATAATGCGTTTTAATGATGGCTGTGGTTCTGATGCAGCAACATGATTCTGATACTCACTGGGCACCCGGTTGATGGCTCTGAGGGGCCGAAGCACCCTGACGGTGCGGACAGCAGAGAAGCTGACGTTCTGAAGGTTGAGGGAATACTCCAGCATGCTGTTGCAGACACACAGGGATAGCATGTTAGCATCAAAGCTTCACATTTGTCTTTCCCAGCTTGGTCACACCCCCACCGTGCCCCCCCCCCCCCAAAGCTGCCATCCATAGAGTTACTGAGAGCATTCTAAATCAATGGAAAATCACAGTGGTAATAGCAGTTTTCTTCATCAGAGGCCACAGGAACATCTGAGGCTATACAATGTTCTCCATAATTAGAACAAGGCTACAACTAGTTAACAGCATGGCATTTTGGGTCAGTAACAAATGATTCTGGGAGACACCCGGTTAGTCTTTTGGAGCGACCATCTCACAGGGATTTCATAAAGCCTGATTTCAAATTTTAGAAACTACTACGGAAGCTACCTGTCAAGAGTGTATGTACAGAGTAGATGTGAAGTGTGGTGCTTTTTCACTAGCCTACAGAAACCAAGCTGTAGCTGACCCATACCACGAAGAGACATTAGTTACAGCACAGTTACAGCTTGCTTTGGTTTTGCACTGCAGAAGGGTCTGCTCAGTTGCCAGGTTTGGAGAGCGACAGTGTTGTGAAACCAAAGATACGCTGATTTACTGTTCAAATGGCATACATCATCATTTACTGTGTGCTAATTTCTGCTAGCATGTCTATGGGAATGCCCATATTATGCTAGCATCAAACACTAACGGAATTAGCATTAGCTTGCATTAGTTTGCATTGCGAAACCATTCCGTTCAGCTGCTCCATATTAATTTTTTAAGTAGGAGGTTGGAAATTTTCAAGTTCCAAGTTATTGGGAATGCATCAATAATCAAGTATAATGAATAATATATAGAATACGTCCTCTTTTTCTTTTTGCCCTCTTTTTTTCAGATAATCCATGAATATTGATGCAGATCACTGGTATCGCCATGCATTTTGACCAATCAGAGAGTGGTGATGCAACCAGCTCAGACTGTTCACGCTCGGGTATGGCTCGGGTATGGCTTGCATAATTCACAATGGAAAACCATCTCTGGGGAACTCTGAGGACTTAAGAACATTTGAGTAATGTTTTTGTTTCAGTAGTATCGTCTACTTTAGTTTTTCCTTATTTTTCACAGAACAGGATGGCAAACATTTCTACAAAATCTAAACCTATAAGACATCCCAAAGCTCTTGAGTGTTATGGTCTGATGCTGGAGATTAATACTAAAAGCATTAAAACCACACCTATGCGTTATGCCTGTCAGTTCCAATGGGGGATTTAAACGATTTTATAGTATTATTTCAGAAATAATAAAAGGAGATAAATGTAGTCAAAAGTTACACAGGTTTCGCTTTTTAAAAAATTGACTTTTTCTTACCACTTTGTTTTTATGCATAAAATGAGACACAGTACTTGAGCCCAACAACGAACTGACTTTAAACCATTGAAGTAGCAGCATGGACCATATATAATGTACAGCTCAGGGGCGTTATAGGGCTCTCTGCTTAAATCTAGAAGGTTCTGAGTTCAAATCTTGTAGCTAGCACAGTAATCATATCAGTGTTAGGCCCTTAAGCAAGGTCTTTAAGTACTTGAGGGACACTGTCCGACGCTACCCACTGACTGCATGCTTTACCTGCTAAATAATGACAAAAATTAATTCAATTTAACAAAAAATGTTTAGACATTCATACAGTGAGTTTTTCTTGTTACTCCAACACACACACACACTCACACGTGCACACCAGCATACGCACTTAACCCTTGTGTATTTTACTTCTTCCGTTCTAAATTCAAGAATCTATCGAATTTAAGCTTATTTTGAAAAACGGACTGGGGTAACTTCGACCCCAAAAATAACACAGGGGTTAAGATCCCCTATCTGACTGTCTCTCTGTCTACCTACCTACTTATGGATCTATCTGGTGGATTTTGCTAAATATTTGGAGCTTTAACTGGTGCTATTTCTCCAGCGCAAGCTAAAAAGAAGATGGCAAGGTGCTGGCATTTTGCTGTTAGCTTTTAAGTGATCTCTTGTGAACCTTCGAAACATTGCTCGGCAGGGAGCTAAACAGGGCTACCAGGAGTAGAGGCACGGCCCGCTAACGCAGCAGCTGCCCTGACGAGCATTCCCCAGTTAGAGGGCCCCAGCTCCATATCTCCCAGGGGAAGTTCCCCACTCTGCCAGCCTTTGTGCACAACATCCAAATTGCACTTGTTTGTTTGTTTTTTTTCCCCCTTCTCTCGTCTCCCTTAGCTCCCCACAGCTGCAGTGCACATGGCTAGTGGATGGAATTCCCTCCTTTGTGCAGTGCTTCC
>JAAGVU020000092.1:11820600-11835600 GCA_011763525.2 Mormyrus iriodes | reverse complement strand
ATCACTGAGTCTCGGCATCAGCGGGCCGACCTTCATGACACTGCACCCGTCACTCGGTCCTGTCCCTCTGAGGAGGGCTAGGACATCTTATACAAAGAAAATGTGGTTTCCCTGACCCCAGAATGTCTGTTGACCGATTAAAAAAATTAAGGGTTCTCAACAACAGATGTCGATGAGCGCTCTGGCCACTGCCCCCTAGTGGAGGCTTTTTTAGTGGCGGACGGCGTGCCAGTGCAGGCGATTCGCTCCAGTTGACTTTCACGGTCAAGGCCAAATCAGCTATGTTCAGGGGTATTCCTGAAGGACCGTCATGCACAGTTTTTAAAACAAAGAGAATGGCACAGCTACAGACGGGTTGCTCTTTTCGTTGTCCAGTGAAAGAAAACAAATGTGCATGACACTCGAAACACAAAAGGCATAGTTTAACCATGAGTAAAACAACAAATGGGTTTCATTTCTACTCCCTAAAATTAGTACTCGGATAGTCAGGCCTTCTTTTTCTCAATTTTTTATTTAGCAAAATGAATTCCATACCCAGAGCTGAAATGAGCTGTGCGTTTGACCTGTGCGTGTGCCAGAGAAAGAGCTCAGATCATGACGCGCCCCAATGCCAGAGAGTCTCTCCCCCCTGTTTCCAAGTCAGCCTGTCAGAGCCATTACTTTCCATTGAGAAGGAACGGCTTCTAATTTGAAGCAGGTGCTCCCAGACCTTGGGGAGGCAGGGAAACGCACGATAGCGTTTCAGCGCGCATGCATTCGCCAGTGGGGAATGGAGGCCGTTGTGCGTATGTGCGTGGGCGCATGTGCGCGAGAGAGGAATCCAGTCCGTGTGTGCATCTGCGTATGCGTGTCAGCAAGGAAAAGACTGTTTATGTTTGTAAGCAGAACAATAGGAACAGCACACCTGTGTGCAAGTCTCTGAAATATACAGATCATGAAATGTGTTCCAAGCAGTAAAGGTCAATTAATAGCAATAAAGCAAATGACTAAATGCAGGATCATAATGTTCTTTTTTCATGGTCGACATCTAGCCCAGTAAACCATATCTTCTTATATTCATATAATGGAGTAATACACTCTTTTGTGTGAGACGGCGTTCCAAAAAAATGTGCCTCTCAATGCTGAGATGACATACTGACATAATTACTAACTTGATAGTTAATTCTCGTGATACAGTCACATAGAAGTTAAAAAAGAGTTTGTTTTTGAGGGCAAAGTCTGTTGAACAGAAACCTAATGCGTAACGATTCATTACAATGTTCCCTTAAAAACAACAAGAGAACCAAAACCATAATTACCAATTGCTAACAGAGTGCGGAATTTACAAACAGACAAAATAGATATTATATGGATGGGTTATTTTGAAACTCAGAAATGGTTTTCAAATGTCAAAAGTTTAAAGTTGAAGAATTCTTTGCACATGATCTCTCATTGACTTCACTCTTGCCTTATGCCTTTTCTTCCATGTTTGAGTTTGGTGTTTGATCTTTGCATTTCTCATGTGTCACCTTCCCTTGACGCAGGCCTCTTTGTGCTGAACCTGAACAGATAAGGGGCACTGCATCAGGCATCAGAGTCAGCACCGAAATGTGGAGTTCCCAGACACACAGGAGGGGGCTGTGGGGGCTTGTTGTTGCACGCAGGAAGGCGTCCATTCCTAAGAGGTCGAAAAGCCCAGGCCAACAAAACCGCCTCTTAAGCCACGGGGATCAAAGCTCTTCTGCCGCAGTTGCCACTGATGAGGTTTGCCACTGTGTGGGAGGTATGGTGTGGCTGATGCCTGCGATCTCACATGGACCGGCTCCTCCACAGTGCACTCAGGCCACATGCGAGGAACAGAAAGAAATGTGTCCTTGTTTCAATTAAAAATGAAATACTGCTTTACTATTTCCGTCAAAATACTGAAGAACAAATTCTTCTGTGGCATTTCTTTTTTTTCGGTGAAACAAACATTTCATCCTTTGAGGCTCCATATTTCTAGTTGCTAAGAAATGTATACCAGTTTTCTTGTTACCTTGGTTACCATTGTTTCAGTGATGCTGCAAGAGGAGGATTGATGTTGTTTGCAGCTACAACTACAGACCATAATGTAACCAACAGACACACAGCTGCTTATACTTGCACATCACCTGTACAGCCAGTAAATCTGGTAAGCGTTGTATACATTTAAAAATATGTCCCACTTTTGCATTGTACTAGCAGCTATAACTGGATAAATTACACAGATATAAAAATTTAACTGACAATAAATAACAGAACATGTTATAACAGAACAAACAGCAATAATGTTATCCTCTGGCAATTATACGGAGTGCAACTGCGGTTCTTTATTGTAAAGTCAACAGTTACCGTTTTAGTATCAAAATGTGACAAATCGACATGTCTTACTGACTTGGTGAATATACCAGTCATAGTATATACACTCAGAGACCATGTTATTATATACTCCAACATAGTATAAGCTAGGATGCCCTTTTGTCTGCAAAACCACTTCAGTGTTTGAAGAACTGTGTGTTCAGAGATGTCTTTCTACCCACCACTCTTATGCTTTGACTTGTGGCCTTCCTGCTAGCGTTAACGAGTCTGGCCATTCGCCTCCACCCCCGCTCATTAACGGGGTTTTTTTCTCCGGCAACAGAACCGCCATTGACTGGATGGTTTGTTTAACGTACCATACAGTGTAAACTCTAGACACTGTAGTACATGAAAATCCCAGGAGGGTGGCTGTTTCTGAGGTGATGGAACCACCACGTCAGGCAGGAACAATCATACCATGTTACAAATCACTTAGATCATGCCTCTTAGCCTTTCTAATTCTTTGCCACACAATAACCGAACTTCTTGACCCTGTCTGCCTGCTGTATGTATTCAGATGCAGCCACAGGATTCGTTGTTTGGAGGAGCAGGCTGTGTGCATTGTTGAGCTGCTCACCTAAAGTGAGCACTGAATATACAATGTATTTTACATGCCGGTGGTAGAATACACCATTGCTGTATTACAAGTATGTTTAGCAAATGCCTGAAATAATCCACCGTTATCTGTGCATTAAGAACGATTGCTAGATTTCCATATTAATTTTATCATTAAAATTCAAATATACATTTTGTAAGATTTAAACTTTCACTGTATGTAATACAGAGTTCTTTGGTGGGTTGTTTTTATTTAGACCATGTAAAGTTATAATAAAACAACAAATACACTAATATGACAAATTGCATTATGATACATGGGAAAAACGAAACAATTTTGCAATATTTATTCCCCTGTAACATGTTTGTTTTTGTTCAACCATTTCCATCATTTCAATACTAAGCAAATCATCACGAGGCAAAACACATGAACCTTTGCTGTTGAGAAATATGTAGCCATTTCTACAATTTAATCCTTTTTTCGGCTTGTATAATTCATTGGAGTTGCACACAAAATACTTATTTTATCTAGTTTGTATGTAACAAGGCAAAGACATTTAGAGATTTTAGCTAGCTATATAGGTTTTAAAATACAGAAATCAGAATGCATTTGAATTATACATATCCAAGAAACGTTATGCCCATTAAAGTGGTAAATTTGCTGAATAAATTATTGTTTATAAATGTTTTGTTGCAATAAATATACAGTGCAATGTTGGACTGAAGTCAGTTCAGCATCTCAGTCTAAACACCCCCCCGGTACATGATGTGAAATCAGTTGCTCTTGTGCCAGCTTTTTTCTGTGCCGAGTTTGCAGCCGCAGTAGAGAACTCTGTGCCAAGCTGAAAACACCACTTCAGGATGAACTTACTGAAACCGCAACTCAAAAGGTAGTCATCTTCCCTTCCCTGGGTCTGAGACAGGTGTTAAAAAAATTGAGCTTGACAATAACGCCATTTTTTTTTTCCTGAGTTAGATTTTTCATATGCTGAGAAAAACTGGATATGTGTGACTACAAATAACCATTGTCTTTATCCAGTTGGTCATGTCAAAGATATATATTTTCCTGTAATTTGTTGCACAATGCACAGTGCAATATTTCAAATATATTGTGTCTTACTGAAGTCGTTATGCAATGCATTGTTTTCACATAAGATTTTTTTTTCCTTACAAATGATGTTATCTGTAGCTGTGGCTATACAAGCAATGTTGATTCTGAAAGCTATTCTTTTTATGTATTAGCAACCTCAAGTAATTAACAGCATTTAAGCCAACACCTATGATAGACTATGAATACATAATTCATCTATTTATTTATGAGCTACCTTATGCATCATAAAGGGAAGATGATTCCTCAGAAATGTCACTCGAATTTACACAGAATCTAATTTTATTAGCCAAAAGACGGCATTCACACTGCAGGAACCAGTGGCATTTCTGTGACATTCCTCCGACGGCTACGATGCGAGCGGCTTCCAGCAAAGGCTGGCAATGTTCCAGCTAATATGCTAACGGAGCAGCTGATGCCGTGTCAGCAGTTGTGCACATGCTTTGGCCCGGCCCTCCTCCATTCCATATGGCACGGTGATGCGGCTTTTCTGCTCGTGCCCTCAGCTCGTCAGAACGGCATCCCTGCCTCAGTTTTTAAACTTCCCAGCCCTTTCTGGATGCTTTCCACCTGTAATGTGGATCCCTTCAACAAAGCATGATCTCTTGCATACATACTTAACTGATGGATTCCCTGTACCCAGGGGCACCATAAAGCGGGAGAAAGTTCCAAGGACCGTTGAGTGACAGGGACCCTAAAACTCATGGAAATGAGCTAGATTGCTCTGGGTTTGGGGCCCAATATGATATGCTTTCATTGGGCCCTAAATCTCTAATGGCACACCCTACCTTTGTTTATTTTTTTCAATTTTTACACAATAAGTTTAACCTTGAAAAATCACTATACTGAAATATGAAACATACATCTGTCAATCCAGTTAAACAAGTCAGCGCGGAAGAGAAGGAAATATGAATGGATTGATGAATTTCATTCCCATCCCTGGTACAAAGTGCTCCTTTCTCTCTATATTGCATGCAGCTTCTTTGTTTACAGATGCTAATGAATGCAGGGCACGTTGGCCCTGACCTAAGGTTTGTGCACCATTGATGAGAAAAACCAATTATAATACATCTCATCATCAGTTTAAAAGCAAAGAAAATAATGATCATGGCTTTAAAGTCATGAACTATTAAAATGTAAACAGAAGCAGTCACTTCTTTCTGCAATTTACTGAGGACTCGATGGTTAGGCCTGTTGTGTAATTTGTTTAAATCCAATGGATTTCATAGCTGAGATGCAAAAAGACATTAAGGCAAACACATAACCACAAAACAATAAATGTCATTTATTCACGGATCAGTGGTCTCAAAGTTGAGCGGAGAAATGTGGCATTGTCTAGCATGATTGCCAGCCACACTAACATGCACGCACGCTGAGACACACACAGAAATACTTATTAGATAATAAGGAAAGGAAATCATTCACTTAAAAGTCTGCGTCTGTACTGTAAAGATGTACAAATTTTCACCGCAAAGCTGTTGAATTTGATACATTTAAGTGAGTGAATTTAATACATTTAAAAAGACCTCCAACTACACTCTTTGGGTTATTGTTGAGCTTACTCTTCTCAGCATGACACGTGAGTGCTTCCGAAGGCAGGAATGGTAGATAACCATTATGATCTCAGGCAGGTGGAGCACGGGGTACTCCTTCCCTGGTTAATTAAGAGATTTTGCCAGTAGTCAAGGCTGAATGCATTGTTCAAGTTCACCGTAAGAATTCTGTTCCCCTGGGAGTGACCTTTAAATGAGGTTTTACTATAATCTACTCTACTCAGCCATATTGTCCTCAAGGGGACTCTTTAAAGGTTTTAACATACCTTTCATTTCTCAATGGTAACCAAAAACTGTGCAACACTGCTAGGGAGGTGAAAAGTTTTTGTTTATCCGAGAAGTTGCATTCACCTCCGCAAAATTTAAGTCCAAACTACCTATCAAGATTCATTTAGTTTTGTTATTCTCTAATTCGAATAACTGAATGGTTAAACAGTCCCTAATTAACATTAAATCAGACATCTATTTCTTCAGCTTCGGCCACCACAATACATCATAAGTCTCATGATCTTCATTACCCCAAAAAAGGCATTGTCGAAGCTTGTCCACATACAACTTATATAATCAGACCTGGGTCAAAACACATCAGATAAAATCAAATACTATTTATAACGTTCATACAGTACCTGTCAAAAGTCTGGACACATCTACTGAAAATCAATTCATTTTCAACAAGATAACAACACTACGCACATCTTGACATTATGTAGTAAGTATTATCTTCCGAACAAAGATCGAGTGCTGTGACAGATGACCTGGCCCCCACAATCCCCCGACTTAAACTCTAGAGAGCTGGTTTGGGATGCGTCAAATTGAAGAGTAAGAGCTAGGAAGCCAACTTGTGCTGAGACATTATGGAAGCTCCTTCAGGACTGCTGGAGAAGCATTCCAGTTTGCTACATCTGGGAGGTGGCTGAATGAATGCCAAGAGTCTGTAATGCTGTTATGGAAGCAAAAGGAAGCTATTTTGAAGAGGCTAAAATCTGAGAACATTTTGAGATATCGAGCACTTCTCCTGGTCAATGCTATATTTGATATGTATTATTTCAGTATAGCTAAAATGAGACATATGCATTCAAAGCAGGGTGTCCAGACTTTTGACTGGTACTGTATATGCTACTATATACATTTTGTCTTTACATTCAGGCATTTTTGTAATGTATCATTTGATCTATGTCCCTAGGGTCAGTGACAGCTGTAATGAAAGCTAATGGTTTAAGTCACAATAAAATTATTAATCTTTTTGGCAGAAAATGTTTAGGAAACACTCTCCTGCATGATGATGCTCACGTCCCCCAGAAAACACTGCGGTTTAGTAAAACGTTGTTACTGCTCTCAGTACATGTAAAGAGGAAGTGGATCAACTCACCCAGCCAGTACAATGAAGAAGTCCAACCGGTTCCACGTGTCTCCAAGGTAACACTTTTTCCCAAAGATACCCAAAGCTACCATTTTGATCACCATTTCCACAGCGAAGAATGCAAAGATGAAGTCATCAAAAGCCTGTAAAGGACCAAGCATTTAGAGAATTAGACACCTTTTAAACAATGTAGAAATGTATTTATGTAAAGATAAATGGTGTATTACACAAATTATAAACTGTTTAAATGTGATAAAAAAAAATCTGAATTATCAATGTGGCTTGACATAAATGTTCTAATCTTTTTATTTTGTATTCTGTTCAATTTCAAACTGCCACAGGCACACTGTAAGACTGTCAAACGGACATCACAGCATGATGAAAGAGTTCTACAGCAACGACATACAAGTAAAAAAACAGTAAATCCAAGGAAGGAATTTCTCTCAAATTACATAAATTAGGAAATGTGGGGAGTTACTGAAATACCATCTACTTTGCCTTCCAATTTCAAGTCAATTTATGCAAATGTAACAGCTTAAGTTTGCTTTTAAGTGGAATTTTATTTTTTTCTGCAGATATCTTTTAGTACATTACACTCGTTTCAGTTGCCGGTGAAGTTCTTAAATAGGAAAAACAAGATGAAGAAACAGAAAAAAAAAATCAACATGAAAGGAACAGGGAATTCTCCAAAATGAGTAACATTCCTGGGGTGTAATCTCACCTGGGTGCATTCTGACACCACCCCACCCCCCTAAAAAAATCTCTTCCGTTAAATTACTGTTTATAACGAGTCCCCCCCGGGTATTAGTAAAGTCCCAGTTTCAAAGACATTACAACCATGCATAAGAACAATTTCATGGATTTTAAGTGTAACATTAATGTGTGTGTTTGTTTAATATATTGATGCAACTCACTTGTCTATATAGATGCTTAAAAGAAAGTATTTACAGCATTCACTTAGAATAGTTCAAAGGAAATTTTATTTAAATTGTAAAATATTACTGAAGATAAAATGCATTTTTTACCATTGCCTCATAAAAGTCACAAAATATTAATGTTAAATATATTTTAGTAAACAGACCAATATGATCTTCCGTACGACACTATTACATGGAAGAGAAATGGTGTGAGTGACTCTCTGTCTACCTCAGAATGCAAAGTCTCATGGGTCCAAAATCCTCCCCGGGCCTATTCAACAGCCCATCAGTCCTGACAGGGAACCGAAAGTGTGGACTGGAAAATGGCCAACATATCTATAGCAGGAAGGCTGCATATTAGTCATCCACGTTCACCACATCTCTCTTTCCCTGTGCTCCGTGTCCTCATCATAACAATCCCTACCCTCATCTCTCTCTGCCTCTCATCCTCACATATTTTCCTCCTTTTTGTCTAACTTCCTACTTCTATATATTTGGTCAAGAGTGTAAAAATTGGGATTTCTGTGGTTATATCTCTCCATCAGAATCCATAACAATATATCCATTCAGAGCAGCGTAATGGACCCTGTTCAGTCATTTAAGGTGGTGGAGGTCAGAGAGTGCTGTGACAGATGATGTGTGCCCCATTCTCCATTCCTTACTATTCACATGAGTGTCACTAAGAACTAGGCAGCAGATACAGTATGCTGAGCATTTGATGTGCGGCTGTCAATGTGTGTGCCTAATAGGAGCCCTCTCTGATCTGCCATCAGTGTTAGCATCAAAAAATATCAAATAAGCCCTTTCAACATGAAATGTGCCAATACGATGGTTAGACAACTGACAGATATGGTGCCAGATCTCTGTAATCTTATCTAGGACATATTTTGATCCTGGATCTGCAGAGGGTTTGCAAGAAATAAACAGCAAATGTATACCTAAACTCACATGCTCAAACGAAAAACACAGACAGGAAATTAGAGATAAATAGTGCATTTCTGACTGTGTTAACATATCTTTATGTATTCCTGCTTCTGAATGAAATGCATCTTCAGGAAATGTATGTGGGGTGGAGGGGCCCTCCCCAGAACATTCTAACTCTCAAATGAAATCAAGAACTAGAAAAAAATAATAATGAGAAAACCAGGTCTACAGTCTGGCAAACCATTTCTTTCTGTCTCGCCGCTTGGCTTTCAGTTCTAAATGAGATTGCCATGAAGTATTCAATGCATTTGTAGCATAACACAGGGCTGACAGGAGCGATGCAGCATGCGAGGACTGCATGCGGCAAACAGTCAAGAGAGTCAAACTATTGCAAATATCATCCAAATTGTTTACCAGATATATGACATTTTTGGCAGTGACCTGTACAAAAGGACACATGATGTCCTAGTAGATATAGATTTTGCAGTTTTTTCTGAGAAGGTAGGGTGAAACAGTATGGGTAGCATTGGAGAGTTAAGGGCCTCAATCAAGGGCCCAATGATGACATCTGCCAACCATGGGATGTGCGGTAGATATGTTTGATTGACTGAGTGATTGATTTATTGATCGATTTGATTTTGAATGAGTAAAAAAACTCAAATACACTGTATATGCTCAAACAGCACACAATTTTTGCAAAATTATATGAGTACAACGATAAAATGACTTATATTTCCTTGTTGTTTGGGATCTCTGAAAGTAAATTAAGACAAGAAACAGTCTGTTGGTTTGAGCCATGTTACGGCATCGTCCTTGGGACCTGCCAAACAGGAACAAAGTTTCTGGTAAATGATCAGAACCCCACGTCTTTTGCTGGATCAGAAAAAGCAGGTGATGATAGACTGCAGCTCCCACCCGGGCTTTGGGGATCCTGTGTCAGGACACACAATAGAGAGTCATAAGGCAGCTGCAGAGCCAATCAGCAGTTCTGCTCCCAAGTGCCGTCCACATCAAAATGTGTTTCGGCAATCGCTTCCAGCTTTGTTGAATTAGGAAATGGTGATGTCTACAATCTTATCTTATCCAAAAATCCACTGTAAGTGAGCTAATGTGTTGAGTCTAGTTTGGACTATAGAATGTTCATTTTCAAGTAAATAAATTAGAATATTTCAGTCTAGAGGGGGAAAAAAGAAAGATGTTGTGTGGGCAGAGTGGAGAGACCAGGAGGCCCACAGCTTTCACTAGCTTTATTGCATTGCCTTGGATTTCATTATCCTACCAAAGGCATTATTTTTGTCTCACAGAGAGGTTAAACAGACGTGTCCACCCCAGTCAAGAGCCATACTTCATTCAATAAAAATAGGACCAGATTGAAATTCCTTGATGCCTGAATTTCAGCTCTGCTCATATTTCCATATGGTTAAAGGCTGCTGTGATTTGATAATGGCAGTGGGTGAGATATAACCTGTAAATAGATAGCTTCAGGGGAGGGAGCATTTCCACAGCAATGATTCAAACTCATTTGGGGTTGGAAGGTATCAAACACAACCAAATAACACAATATCCTTAGATATGCGGTTTTTTTTGTTGTATATGATGTGAAATTTTAGTATAGAGTATCTGATTTGAAAACAATATTGTAATAGGAAGTATGTACAGTCACTCCTCGGTATCTGTGTGGGATTGGTTCCAGGACCTCCTGCGGTTACCAAAATCTGCAGATGCTCAAGTATCTAATATAAAATGCTGCAGTATTTGCATATAATCTACGCATATCCTCCCATATACTTTAAGTGATCTTTAGATTGCTTTAACACCTAATACAATGTAAATGATATGCAAATAGCATTAGGCACAATGAGGAGAAACAGTCTATATATGTTCATCACAGACAGAACCACATCCTGCCGAGGCTATAGCAGGGTATGCCTGCTCATCACTTCATTCATGTGGATTCAGCGTAGTGCTCGTCATGTGGGAAATTCGAGTTATTGGAAGTTCCTGAGTAATTTTAATTTTATTATTTTTGATCCACAGCTGGTTAAATCCCAAAAAAGGATCCATTGGATATGGAAGGCTGACTGCACTCTTTTGGTTTTACTCTACTAACGTCATGTATTATTATTATTTTATATTTAACATTTTAAACATATAAATTTTCCCAAAGTTGTGC
Source organism: Mormyrus iriodes (assembly GCA_011763525.2). Classification (NCBI taxonomy): domain Eukaryota; kingdom Metazoa; phylum Chordata; class Actinopteri; order Osteoglossiformes; family Mormyridae; genus Mormyrus; species Mormyrus iriodes. The sequence goes on along the minus strand of JAAGVU020000092.1, from coordinate 11,824,655 downwards.
TATTAACCATATTTAAATTTTTTATTGTGAATAACATAAACAAAAACAAATAAAAGAGACTCTTTAGCCTATGAGTTGTAGATTATTAACGAAAGAAAACAACTCAAGTAAACGAACAAAATAAACTTCCTAGTCGACCACGTTGCTGTGTTGGGAAATGAGGAAGCGCCTGGGTTTTCCAGCAGGATGTGTGGCAGTTGGGAGCATGCATTTTTAACTCTGACAGGGGGGACAATCATCAACAGGCTCCCCTGTGTGTGCCCCTTCATTACAGAAGCTTAAATGCTTCTCCAGTGGGTAACACTTCCGCTTCATGTTTTCTGTAGCATATGATTTTCAGTCAGGGTTTTTAACTGACCTTCATGCCATCCAAAAAAAAAAGTTTTGTTTTGTACTTCAGTCCTGAGCACACTGCTAATACAAGCTGCGAGATCAGTGACAAGTCAGTACACCCCCTGCTGGACAGAGACAAGAGTAACCTGCAGGAGCTTGCTCCCCCCCCCATCCAGGAAAACTCACCTGCAAGATGTTGCAGCGCTCTGAATCACACTTGCTGTCCTCACAAGGGTGGAACATCCCGAGGGTGACGCAGTTCAGCAGAATCACGAGCATGCTGGCACGCTCAAACCATGTGAGAGGTCAGAGTTAGGGAGGAATAATGTACACAAAGTGACACTCAAACGCATTATATTAAGACATAAACAGGAAATGTTCATAAATTCACAAATATCTCATCAGCTTTCTTTTCTTAAGATGTGTTCTATCATTGTAAATACTTGTAACTGATACGTTTAGTTGCTGTGAAAATGATATTTTAATGCATTCAGAATTATAACATAAAACGTCGTGATTTTGGCAATGATATATTTTGGCAATGACATATTTAAGAGCCAGTGAATGCCAGGAGAGAATTATTTGATCCATCTAAACAAATATTAAAATTAATAAGACAAAGAAAAATTTATTCAGAACAAAATGATAGGTAGTTATAAGTTTTCAGAGAGAAAAAAAGGCATCTCGGTTTACCTCTGAGAAAACAGATGGACTCAGCTGCTTTTATCATTTTAGCAAGCGGCAAGTAATTGATCACAGGACGTGTAATGCGATGTGTTGCTGCCAAGCTATGCTAACCCGTGGCACCTGCATAACATTTCTATGCAAATTAAATATAATACAATGCTAATATGGGGTCAGGGGAACACAATGGTATCTCACCAGCAAAGCCCATTTCTCTAGATTATCAACAATTCTATTACAGAAGGGATGCAATTAAACACCTATTTGGCAATGTTATTATTATCATTATTATCATCATCATTATTATTATTATTATTATTATTATTATTATTATTATTATTGTTACTAACAACATGAAATATGAAACTGTCACAACCATTTCATCTCAAATCTAAACATGAGGTCCTACTGAACTGGGAATTTGGGTTCCACTTCCAGAAATGGACAAACGGCCTGTCAGGTGCCTGACAATTGCGTCATTGCGTCAAGCCAACTGAAAAAAAATGCTTCCCTAATCACATGGAAACTTTGATGGTAATTTATTCGTCATTAATAATGTAAACAGACAGAACGTGCTGCATTCCTCCAGTATGGGAAAAGACTAATTATAAGCTACTAAGTGCACCTGGGTCCTCATTGATCACAAACTGGATTCTGCCCCTGAGAAAGGACTCTCACCAAAAGAGACAGACTGAAGTCCTAGCTCCAGCCACAATATACAGCAGGAGATCCACAAACACTCCTAATATGCTTCAATGACGATCTTAACTATTCTTTGGACACACAAAGTCCATCATTAATCGACTCCTTGAGTTTACCAGCCACATATGCACATATCATTCAATCCAAAATTGTTATTTTACCCTCAGTTTTTATCCTCAGATCATTTCCAATTAATTGAATATGCTAAAATTATTTGAGGAAAAGCCTGGATCAAGCAAGACGAGATACATAGAAGGGAATTTCTGTCCACCATTAAAATAATCAATATATCTGAGCAAAGATGACTTCACTTATACTGCCTGGCCATCATTTAGCATAACATGGTACCAGAATCAAAGGACGCGTTCTTCAGAATCCAAGTCATGATGATGGTGCATGTGAGTACCTTACACAAAAAAAGGAAAAATGTGGATTATCACCGGTTATAATTAATTAAAACAAAGGCAAGTCAGGACAGATTCTCTATAGACCCTGACGCCTCCCTGTCGTCTGGCAGGCCCTCAAAGACGTCTCCGTGCTGAAAAGTTACAGTCTCGGAGTGTAGGTGGAATTCACTCACTGTTGACAGAGAGTTCAAAAGCTCATCCACACTTCCCAACACCATTATGGAGTCTGTTTATTCTCTACAGGCCCTTTCGTACTTTAATAAAATGAAGACAGGAGCCAACCATTTTGTTCCGTTGTTTGTTTCACTGCTGTTGTTGCTGATTCTGTAAACTAATGACAAAGCAGCAGGTGTAGGAGACCAAAAAACACTGGAGCATTAGAACATAGGTGGGCTTTTAAGAAGTTTCACACCATGGGGGCTCCTTCATTCACTTCCTGCATATCCTGTCATCTTTTCGTACAGCTTGATTTTTTTGTTTCTTTGTTTTGAACTGCTACCAAGATACTAACAGCACACTGATCCACATTTTACACATTTAACATTTTAATAATTCATTTTCATTTAAGCCTTAAACAAGACCCCGAAATATTCCAGACTGTCTTAGCGCAAATTGACAACCAATTTTAAAAGGTGAACGACAGATACCATTAGCATCCTAGCTCTGCGTTTCTGTTGTCATAGCTTCCTATTTCAGTTTTTCTTCATCACTCCTTATTTTTCTCTACCTCTCTTTTTCAGATCACTCTTCCTGCAAAAGTGGGAGTGCCTGATCGACTAAATGGCAGGTGAGAATGACTGGACTTCTGCTATCATAGCAATATAGGTTCATACACTCCATATGCACTCATCAAAGCATCGCATTCCACCATATTTTCTGAGAGAGTCTTCTGTCTCCCCATAAAGTGTTAGCAAAGACAGATGAGGCAAAAGACAGGGCAGGCACTAGTCAATATTTCATAAGATCTTGGTCTCGATTCTTTTCTCTTTTCAATCTGGCATTTCCTCAGCTCCTCTTGAGATAGACTTAATCTCTGTCAATATTCCCATGCACAACGGTAAAAAGATGGAGAAGTGGGGAAATTGGGATGAAAGAGAGAGAGAGAGAACTTTCAGAAATTTGTGGATGGATGGGGGGGGCAGTGGAAGGTGATACATTCTCATAAAAACATGATCTCACATCACCATAAAGCTGTTTTGTTGCTCATACTTCTAGTGGAAAAATTTCAGACTGGAGGTCTGAAGAACAATGGAAAGTGACGCATATCTCCCAGGAAAAATTAAAAAAACCTAAACTTAATTGATAAATACATTGCAAAAGCTAACTAGCAGTGAAGGAAGCCATGGAAAGCTTTAAAACTTTACTAGAAGGCTGTGTCCCAAGTTAAAGAAAAGCCCATTGCATCAATTCCTGTTATTTTCATAACTAACAGGGCAAGTTCAGCACAGTCTGAGGGGCTTCTCTATTGCCCACTATTTTCATGCCAGTTTTTATTCTACAGAAACTCGCACAAACACAGGGAGAACAAAATACTGTATAAACCTCCAGAGCCATCTGAAACATGCTCCTCTTACGTCTTATTTCTTAATTGGTTTCACATAACAAATGGGTTTCCAGCTAATAACTAAAAAGAAAAGAAAAGAAAAACACAGAGAGCATAAACACCAGTATGTACATCACGATACGTACAACAGTATAAAAATCTGCTAAGCAAAGCACCTTGTGGGCTTTCTGTTAATGAGAAGCACTGCAGGTATGTGGGAACGGCATGTATGAAAACTGCCCGTTCATTAGCACCCGCCTTGGACCAGGCTTTTCTGCACTATAAGCTCATTTGTAAAAACTTTTATTGCTGCAATTAGAATAATGTTCTTCTAGCACTCAAGTATCTGGAGGTGGAGACAGCTACTCAGGAAACCATTTCCTGCC
>JAAGVU020000092.1:11805591-11820583 GCA_011763525.2 Mormyrus iriodes | reverse complement strand
CATGCACCAACCCCCAGCCTCCTGTCATGCTACTCATCTGGCTGTCACGACTCTTACACTCTTCAACCAACCACATAACCGGCTTTTGAACCACGCAGGATGCAGCAGTGCAGCTCTATCTTACGTCAGTAACAAATCCATTCAGGGTCTACACTGCAGTAAGATGTCTTTTCAGGACCACCTACTAAACCAACCATAATGTAGCTATAGGGTTTCCGGAAACCATGTCGACCATAGTCTTCAAAATATGAAAAAATATTGATCACAGACAAATTTATACTGAGAATGCATGGCTCTACCAATATAATATGAATCTCTTTACATTAATTTAGCAGATGTTTTTTGTACAAAAATACAAGTAAGGATAGCTTGGAGATAGAGAGGAGAGTCATAACCCACAGAACAACAAAGCACCCTATTGTATTTGTGTCCAAGATGCCATTTATTAAATCCTGAAAATAATAACAACATTCCATTACTTATCATTTCCAGAAGTATTCCACTGTCAGGAGATGAACACAGCTGCTGAATGGCATGGCATAGTGTAAAATGTAGCAAATTGAGATAATAAAAACAATAGACATAAAGAAATACATTGTAAAATATTTAAGTGTTTTGTATACTTTGTAAAGTCTCTCTGGACCAACACTTGGCTTAGCCTATAACTAGAGGAGCAGGAATCATCCAGGTCAGTGGAACAGATGATTCATTCGAGCCTCTTAAGCTACCATAGGCTGCTCTCAGGGCTTCTAAAACTTCACTGCCTTCCCCCGAAACTAACATTAAACTTTCTCACGTTATAGAAATGACAATGAGGTTAAACAGCAGAGGGAATTTATGGTTCTGTCATCGGCCGGGCTGCAGGCCTAGCTAGGTTTGACACTAACAGTGGTTGTCTGTAACGGGCCACAGTCACGCGCAGCACGTGCTGAGGAACACGGCAATGTTTTCAGAGTTCACACTTTGACCAGCTGCCTCACAGCGACAGAATTCTGTCTGTGAAGTTACTAACCCAGGGGAGGGAGCAAGCCAAGAAAACAAGGGTATAAGAAAAATAAAAAGAGACTGACCGGAAGCACACAGCACTTTTTGTTTTGACTTTTTGGTTCTGACCCCTGAACAGGATGGAAATTGGGAATTGTGTCACCAGTGATCTTTACCACCAACATCTCTGCTTGTTGCAGATCTTCATGAAGATCCTCTTACTTATTTTCCTCATCACTTCCTCCCCTCACATTTTACATCATTCTGTCACCAGACGCCAAGTGTCAGGTGCAGTCATGTACTGCGAAATCATCATGACTTTGCCATCATGTCGTTTTTATCCATGCCTAGTGAGTAGATTGACACTGCAGTCAGAAGCTTAACAAACCAAGCAATGGGAATAATGAATGTATTATCACTAACTTGCGACAGTTTCATCTTATTTGTTCAGTATGTTGCTAAAACGAACGGTTTTGTTTCTGAATAAACGTGTAGTGGCTTTATTCCTTTATGCCTAAGAACCAGATATTATGGACTGTAGTCCATAAAGAAAAAGGCCAATATAAAACCATCAATGTACCACATAAGTAACACAAATTTACTTCACTATATACAAGTAATCATACTATTAATTTTCAGTTTTCATGTTGGATTAAAGTTCATTTTAAGCAAAGCAAAGAGTGTTTAAATAATGTAATAATAATATTGTAAGAAGAGACCAATAAAAAGGTTAATTTTTTTGACAGAGACAGAAAAAAATCTCCATTTGCTGATCTCGCTCCTCTGACCCAGAATAGGAATCTTTTAGCAATCAAAGCAGGACAAGCCAGCATCACTGCATATCACCTCCATCCATCCATCCATCCATTTATGGCATTTCCAGCACAGGAAACAAAGAAGGAAAAGGTGCCAGTCCACTGCAGGCCACATACACACACACTGACACCTGTAATTACACACTATGAGCAATCGAGAGACAACAGTAACTTCTCACTGGGTACTAAAACAGATTAAGACATCTGCAAGGGTAGCATGGCGGGTCAGTGTCTGATACTGTTGCTTCACACCTCCAAGGTCGGGGGTCCATATCCTACCTCTATTCTGTATGAGTGGAGCTTGCGTGTTCTCCCTGTGTCATGGCAGTTTCTTCTCAATATTCCGGTTTCCTACCGCAGACATGCTGTTAAGCTAATTGGTGTCTCAAATTGCCTGTGTTTGGCTATGTACGTGTGCCTTGCGATGGACTGGCATCCTTTCCAAGTTGCGCGATAACCTAGTGCTGCCTGGGATCAAAATCAGATGGATGAAAGTTAGCTGCAACATTATTCAAGTATCCCCTAATCATAGAAGAAGAACAGAGCCCCACATTTTCCCATTTCTCTCACTGGGACAAAAAAGCACACACTAAAGACACATCTATCCAAAGTCCTGTTCCACCTGATGAACCCTCAAAGAATACAAACAAGGATGAGACTAAGAAGATTGTTTAATCAGTTTGTGTTGGAAAGAGGCTAGCGTATACGGTATACAGAATGGTCCCCCTTCACATGACCCCCAGTTGCAAAAACGTCAGACCATTACAAGAATTCTCAGGTAGAGATTTTTCTTGTTGTGCCTTAGACTTTGTTATCACTGCCCGTCCTCGGTTGTGTTCCTGCGCACTATTGCTGCCGGAATGTTGACGGGTCCGATTTCCCGCCACCTCTAGGCTGCCTGTTGTTTCTTCTCCCGTCTCCGGCACCCCAGTAATTGAGACGTTACTTTTTCTGAATGCCTCCTTATGAAAGCTACGTTGCCTGGCAACGGACAGTCCGAAACCACCAAGACGCAGAGGTGTTTCCTAGCTCCGGCGAGATTGCCCCCCACCACATATGCGTGTGCGACAGCTCTCATCTCTGTGTGCACCTGCCAAAGATCAGGCCTGCTCTCATCACAATGCTGCCCTTCATTAAATTTCTTTAAATCTTGTCATTGGATTCCTGGATAAAGAGGTGTGGCCCTTTAATGTTTAGTAAAAGTAATGGATCAGTATTCATCACCACTGAAACTACCAGTGCATCTAACTAAGACAGCATTACAACTAACGTCAAATTCCTCACAAGGCTTTGGCTGTATGTGCATGGCTATGGAAGTAACCATGGCGCATTCTGACAAGTATGATGTGCACTGGAGCCAAAAACTTTCTAAACTCTTATACCCAAACATCCCCGTCCCCTCCATAGCATCCTATGGCTCACCTTATATTTTATAGCCGGAGACGGGCCCGATATTCATCACGCTTCCGATGTGCCGTCCACCTTCGCTCCCTGGGTTCTTATTGGAGCTGGCCTTCCCAGCCCACCGCAAACACTCACGCCTGACGATGCTTTAATGACTTGGAAGCAGAAACTGTCAAGCTATATGGCAGCTTCTGCAGCCTGGCAAGTTTTTTTTTAAGTCTAAAAGCAGAGAGGGGGGGCTATCTCCTGTTCAGCAGTGATATGCTTTGCAGCTAGGCTTGTTAGCAAGCACACATGAGATATCAAAACCTGCCACAGAGAACAGAGTGGAGACTCAAAACTCGCATTTATCCAACAACGGGATCACTAGTATAATACAGTTGCAAATGTAAAAACACTGACAAATGTAAAAACCACTTCTATAGGTAAACATTTCTGTGTATACATTTTTAATGCATGCCCAGTACCCAACCATGACATTCAGTTCTACTTTATTTTTTTTTTGTCATCAGGCAAGGCAAAATGGTGCTATGAAGGCTCACACCTCCAGGATTGTAGGCTTGATTCCTGCCCTGGCAATGTATGTGGAGTTTTCAAGTTTTTCCTGGGTTTGTGTGGGTTTCCCACTTAGATCTCTGGTTTCTTCTTATGGGCCAAATTAGTACCTCTCAGTGTGTGTCTGCCCAGTCCAGGGTGTCCCCTGCCTCATGCCATGTGCTTCCTGGGATGGGATCCAGGTTTGAATAAGTAGTTCTGGGAAAATGGATGGACAATACAAAGGGAAGATAAACCTGTTTCATATGTGCTAAGACGGGCACAGAAAACTTGAAACAACATGACAGAGTCTGTTTTTTTTTCTTTATTCAGTCTATACACAAAAATAGTTTGGTGAACACCCGTACATCTCTTGTTTTACTTTGCATGGCCTAAATCTGAATATGGGAATTTCCCACACAGACACGGGCAGCTTAACTTATCTGGGGGCCCAAGGCTGACATCAGCACTGACACCCAGGTGTTGTCGATTTAACTAACTATTGCATATTTCCTGAGGCAGGGTAGGGTCCTGGTGTTTGCTGTGGGCCTAGGCTATAGTCTAGGATAGACTATATATTTATCCAGTCCTGCACATAAACACGTGCAGAATCAGAGCTGCAAAGCAGCAAGAGTAGGTGTTAGATTTGGCAGCTATAGTTAAATGAATGAGATGAATGCCGTCTCAGATCGGGTCCTACAAATAAGGAGGCAACAGAAAGAAATCATGCCACAGAGTCTACCAGAAGTATCACCTGCCTCTCTCCTGCCCCCACCAGGTCAAAATAATCATGTAATCATCCCAAAATGTAATCAGTGAGCCTGTTACTTTGCTTATAGGTCTAAACGACAAGTGATACAAACATATGACCTTGCTTAGTGCTACTGAGCCTCTGGAGCCTTGAATATATTCAGTCTCGCATTGTTAATAAAGAAATAATCATAATAAAATATGAAGAGTGTATAATGGAAGTCCATTGATGCTGCCACATAATGTGGTATTGAGCATTCCATGACCTTTGACCCCCAACTGATTGGAGCACTTGAGTTTCGCCTGTTTATGTTTGGCTTTTATTTTTTCATCAAAGCATATTGCCATTGCAGCTGTTCATGATGGCGACAGCGTTTGAATGAAAACATAAGAGTCTTGTGAGACATATTATGCTTTCACATAACAGCTCCCACTGGCAGGGGAAGGACTTCACAACATATTAACACAGTTTATCATTTCAGAACCTGAGACTGAGCACACAAAGGGACCCGGCGTACCAACAGAGACATCTTCTCATCAGCCATTTTCTCAGCAGAAGCTCATAAAATTAGCATTTGTGTTTCCCAATAAGCAGCTTTTTGCATAACAATTTGCATACGCGGTTCGCGTGATTCATGGACTGAAATATCTGACCTTAGCTTGACTAGGGTGGAATGTTATAATTAATTTTCTTCTTTGTTCCAGCTTAGCCAACATTATGAGGGTTTTACGATTCATGGGTAAAGGGATGCAATGTGGATGCAATGTGCATTTTGGACCAAAACGTTCCATCTGCCACTGTGCAAGCAATAAAGTTGGAGGCATGATACTTAATAAACACACCCTAGGAGTCATTCAAGGCTTTAAATACAGTTTAAATTTCAGAAGCATATTTGGATTACAGGCCATTACTGCAGCCTTGCTGAGGTAGCGGATTCAGTCAAACTTGAACCTGGGTACTTCCTCCAATTAAACAGGCTAACTTTACCAAGGGTTATCATTTATTTATCACCCCATCTTGGCACAAAATGTGTATCTGTGTCCAGATGAATTTGTATTTCCTTGGATCATTATTCTTTATCAGAGTTAGTCAGAACAGAAGCAGGAAGACTGTGTGTGTGTGTGTGTGTTTGTGTGTGTATGCGTGTATGCGTGTGTGTGTGAGTATGTTTTTTTGTGAGTCAGAAGGGCTGGCACTAGGGGACTAGGGAAGAAGGCTGTTGTGGGTTTTACTCAGCAGGACTGGGGATTAAAGACCAGCTGATCAGCATTTCCTGTTAGAAAGCAAATGCATGTCTTTTAAACCGCAGGCCCACCACAATGCGACCACGCCAACCACACTGAAACCGCAAGTACAACGCGATGAAACCACACACACCAGAGCCTTCACCGCTTGGGGATGATCCACCATCATAATTCAGCCTGATTCTCACTGCACTGAGGTCAGTCACATTACAATGCAGCCATTCCCAGTGCACCAACACTGCCCACACTGCACTGAGGCCAGTCACATTACGATGCAGCCATTCTCGGTGCACCAACCCTGCCCACACTGCACTGAGGCCAGTCACATTACGATGCAGCCATTCTCGGTGCACCAACCCTGCCCACACTGCGCTGAAATCTTTTTTAACTGCATTGTGACAGGTCGCATTGTAATGAAACAACCCAAAACAATGAAAAAAAACAAGAAATTGCACTAACACCAGACCCTGTCTCTGTAGAAGTCACAGTCAAAATGCAAAGAAAAGTGATATTGTACAAATTCATCAGAAACCACAAAATAAGGTTTCATGGAAACAAACGGGAAGCCACACAAGCAATTCTGATGCCACACAGAAAAGGCAATAAAAAATGTGAGTTTAATTCACTGTAATAATAAAGATTCCAAATAGAATCCTGCTATGAGTTCCATCTGGACTCTAAGTAAAATTCAAAATGTAAAAGTTCTATGTGGTATTACTATTTTATGTCCTTAACCTCTATGTGGAGGCTCTGTTATGTGATCCCACTTCACCCAAGATATCAAGTCACTGGAGTCATTCTCTTATTCTGCATTCCTCTCAGTTTCCTCTTAGCCTACGCCAACTTCACCAAGAATTCCAGCTAAACACGGAGCCTAGGTCATGCCTCCAGCTGTATGCAACACACTTTCACCCCTCCGTATCACTCCTCTGCCCCACACACGCATGGTGACAGCTGGGCACCTGGCAGCATGACCGATCCCGGGGCGGACCACGAGGTGGCCGTCAAGCTGAACCCACGCTCCGCTCTGCTGGGGTCCTCCGGCAGAGCGGCCTCTCCAGTGGTGATGGCCCCTAGAAACCATCACGCTTTCTACACTAAATCCTTATTGCTCAAAATGAGCCTATGTGAGGACAATTGGTCAGTTTTTATCTTGGTTAATTCTAAGAAATCAAGCTATACCTACAGTGCATAGGCATAGTTCAATTAGACATCTTAGCAGATGTTTTTATCGAAAATGATGTTCATCACCTGGAACAATTGGGGATTAAGAGCTTTGCTCAAGGGCCCAGTAGTGATATCGCTCTACCAGCACCAGGACTTGGACCAGAGACATTCGGATCACAAGCACAGCATCCTAACCCATTAGGTCAAATCCAGCAACCACGGGAGTTTTCCATTTTTGTAGATCAGTGGTTCCCAAAACTCTCCTTTAGTGCCCCTAGCCAGTTCATATATTTTATATGCTCCACCACCAGACAATCTGATTTTCATTCAACTATGCCCATAATTATTTGCATCAGGTGTGCCGGAGGTGAAATATTATAAATAAATGGCATGATTGGGGGCACTGAAGGAGAAGTTAGGAAAACATTAATGTAGAGGAGGGAGAGATAATTATAATATAGGGAAATTTTTGGCATAAGTACTGGGTGGTGTGGGGTAGTACTTTAGTCTTATACCCCCGGGGCTGGGCTTTGAATCTTGCCTCCACATTGTGTGTGTGTGTGTGTGTGTGTGTGTGTGTGTGTGTGTGTGTGTGTGTGTGTGTGTGTGTTCTCTCCATGTTGCATGGGTTTCTTCCAGGTACTCGAATGTCCTCGCACAGGCTAACTGGCATCTCTAAATCGCCCATAGTGTATGACAAGAGTGTGCGTGTGTCTTTGTGTGTTCATCCTTGCGTTGTGCCCTGTACTGCTGGGGAAAGGCTACCAGTCCCTTAGCGACCCTGACCAAGCTAAATAACTGGAAGATAGATCTGATAGATAGATAGATAGATAGATAGATAGATAGATTACTGAGGATATAAAACAGCACGGATTGGCCCTGGTCCTGGACATGACCACTACGCTAACACATTAACCAAAGGAAACAGACACATAACAGTACCGTACAGCACCATTCTTTTACTGACATGCGGAGTCAAGGGATATATTATTTCCAAAATAGCTGTGTGTCTCTCCGGGGGAACAAACACTTCCTGTCCATTTATATTACCTTCAGTGACTCAGCCCTCTTGCCGTAGCTTTTTACAGTGTGCACAACTCACATTTCCTTCACCATCCTAGTGCTGAGGAACTAAATTAGAGAGCAGATTAGCATAATTACACATGTAAGGATTCAAGGTACTCTATCTGGAGCTATGATACACACACTTTAAAAATGAGTCATCAGTTATTAGATGGATAGATAGATAGATAGATAGATAGATAGATAGATAGATAGATAAAAATCCATGTTATGTGTCCAAAGTCAGTTACAGCAATATTCATAGTGTCTAGGATGATACCCAAAATTAAAATTGGATCCTTAGGTAGGCACAGTAAACTAGAAACAGAGAGACTGTATTGATGGATAATAGCTGAATAGTAAAACCAATTATTTATCTGTTGAGCTTAATGTAGAAAAGGTTCTAGTGACTCAATAACGATATAACGATACCAGACCAATACACAGATTAGCTGGCTAAGTGGACAGATAAATGATATCTATGTATCAAATTTAATCCCCTTTACAGTTACACGTTTATTAATCCTTGTCATTATGAACATGTTATGAGTTTAGGACGGTATGAAAAATAAACAACACAAAAGGAACAACTAATTGGTTATGGTGGCGACTAACGTTAATTCTGGGCAGAGCAGTAATTGCTTTGTACTGTCATGTGATGATTTTATAGGTTTGTTTCGTTATGGATAGTTTGAACGCTGAACAAACATCCTCTAAATTCTGAATGATTAAACCAAATTATTTCTTTAAGCCAATAATCTGTATTTAACCCTTGACACTGTAAGAAACTGTAATTGGATGGGTTTTACATCAAGATCAAGGTATAAATATGTTGATTTCGACACTCATATTAAGCACATTTTTGTGTCTTAAGATGCTAACAAAGATGTCTGGTCTCTTGGCCTTAGCGCTCAGTTAAAAGGTCAAGCACGTCCTGACCCAGATGCTGAAAATTCATATGCCTGGAAGGATATCTTTGAGCAAAGTACTAAACAATGATTCTGTCAGTTTCCTCTAAATAAATTTAACATAACAATTATTAAAAACATCCATCCGTCTTCTAACCACTTATCCCGATCAGGGTCACAGGGGGGCTTGGAGCCTATCCCAAGCAGTACAGAGCACAAGGATGGGGTCCTCCCTGGACGGGATGCCAGCATATTTACTCACGCTATTGGCAATTTAAGGATGCCATTTCATCAAAGTGCATGTCTTTGGATTTGGGGAGGAAACCGGAGTATCCAAAGGAACCCCACACAGCATGTCAAAAACACGCAAACTTCATATTAATACCACAGTCTAGCATATGTACTGTAAATCACCTCTTCTGGCCTTAGTGCGGGGAACGGGAGGATGCTTTTGGCAAAATGTGACGCACACAGGGGCAGGAATGTGTTTTGGGAGGCGGGGGTCTGGTGGGGGGTGGGGCACAAAACGCTCCCCAGAGAAGCACTGGTCCTCTGGTGTCCAGTACCAGAAGCCCATACACAAGTACAAGGGCACCCACTGGTGTGCTGCGTGGGTACGTGCCTCTTCCCGGAGAGTGTGCTCCGAACTGCAGGACAGATTTAATACAGAATCCAATCATTTCACTATAAAAATAATGCTGAGGTAAAGCAGTTACAATGTTGCACATTTTTAAGACAATTCCCTAAAGTTATTTGAGCCTAAAACTACAACTGAATCATTAAAAATTCCAAGCTACAGCACTGCCATCTTCCCTTATTCTATCACCATCTTCCATCTCTTCCCACCTGTAGTAATCTTGCTCTTCTTCTCCTGTCCTTCTACCCCAGGACATCCGTTCCCTTTCGGTTTCCCCGGCTCCCCAGGACACCAGGCAGCTTACACGCAGCACCGTTGTACACACCAGGATGTTTGCATTTATGAGAGGCTGATCCAGAAACAAGTTCAGGAATACGGGGACCCCTCGCAGGCTGAGAGGGATGAATAAAACATCACTCAAACTGGGACGGTGAAGGGAGCTCCACTGGAGCCGTTTTAGCAGATGCTGCTAGAAAGAGACATCCAGAGCTTCCACAGCCCGGACTGGTGTTCCCTCTTCTCAGCTGACTGTTGATTGTGAGAATTGCACATGCCATTTAATTTCTTTACCTCTGTTTGCTGGGCCTGTTTGAAGTGGATCGACATGGTTTCTTCCCTGGGGGTAGGAGCAGTGAGTGGACCCATAGAGATGGGAGTCTTTCTACATGGTGATTAAAATCAGGAACCTTTTAACACAGCTCAATATAATACCGCTGATGTTCTGTAGAAAAAACACATATAATCCACCATATATAGAATGGCTTTAAAATTGAAACTATGTCCTGTCTATGTAATGCTAGTCTTATTTTAGTACTGGTATATATGAAATTCTAGCCATTCATCCATTTTCTATACCCACTTTTCTTGTGCAGGGTCACGGGGGTCTGGAGCCTACCCCGGAAGCTACGAGTGAAAGGCAGGGAATAACTCAGGCTGGGGTGCCGACCCATGACAGGGCACTCACACCAATCAGACACACAATCACACCTAAGGACAATCTGACAATTCCACTTCACCTTAGCGTGTTTTTGGACTGCGGGGGAAAACCAGAGAACCCAGAGTAAACTGCATGATGATACAGGTATGACATGCAAGCTTCTCTAACATAGTGCCAGGGTTGAAGACTTAAATCTTGGCTGCAGAGGTCTGAGGCCACTGTATATGAAATTGTAAAATAAATATACAAATAAAATGCTACGGGAAACAGCAAATAATAAATATTATTATGGCCATCATTTGATTGTGAAAATGTTATTAACCACCTATCTAGGATCATGGTGAACCTGGAAGCATAGAGCAGAGTCCATTGCAGCATCAATATTATCATTATTGTTGTTGTTTGAGTTGTGCAGAAATGATGTTGGGGCCACAGTCCATCTCGCCTTTCTCTATGAAAGAGATTCTGGTCTTAGCCATTGTCTCTGCTTCTGAGATTACCTCACAGACCAGGATGACCACTCTGCCAGCTGCCAGAGAATCCTTCATTACCATTTATCACATGCTCTATTTACGGAACATCATCTATTTCCCATCTTGTAGAGCAGAAAGATTCAAATTGTTCCTGCTTCAAGGATCTCAGTGAGAAGCACTGAGGGGGGAAAATGAATGTTTTTTTAATCAGCTGGACAGTAAATGAGATGAGGTTGGTCCTGAAGCTTTCGGGCTTAGAGTCTTACAGGTCGGAATGAAAAAGGGGAAGGTGCCGTCCCTTTCTATTTGAAAATAGCATGTAAGCTTCACTTCCCAGCACAATTCCTGCCCGGCATACAAACAATTTTAACATCAAAAGACACATACTATAAGTACATTGTCGAAGAGGTGTTGGTGTAGCCAACAGATTAGTCCATCCTGTGGTCTGTGTGGATCCCAGTGCCCCAGTGCAGTGATGGGGGCACTGTGCTGTAGAAATGATGCCCACCTTCAGATAATATGCAAAACGGAGGTCCTGACTCTTTGAGGTCATAAAAGATCCCTGGGCATCATTTGAAAGAGTAGGGGTGGTACCCCGATGTCCTGGCTAAATTACCCACTGTGGCCCTTTCAAATCAGGCCTCCTAATCATCCCTAATATCTAACTGGTGAATTCTCTCCTGTCCCTTCACCACCTTAGCTGTATGGTGAGCGTACTGGTGCACAATGGTGGCTGTCGGATCATCCAGGTGGGGGCTACACAGTGGCGGTGGCTGAAGTGGCTCCCCATTGGTTCTATAAAGCGCATTGTGTGTCTTGAAAAGAGCTATGTAAATGCAACTTTCATCCATTCATTCATTTATATTTAATCATAACCATACTTATCCAGCCAGATCTGAAGTTTGGAGCCTGGAGTCACAGGCAAGGAGAATAAAACACTGCATGTATGGGACACTGGGATATTCATATATTCATATATATAAATATAAGCTGCATTATTGGAATAATTTTAAGTGCAATTGAAAAAGAACCACATACCACAGTCAGGTTATTTAAGCCTGACTCCGTCAGAAACACAGATGGCGACTGTTGCTTTGTGTTGGGTTTGTGTCGCTCCGGCCGGCATCTGCAGTGATGTTTTTGGAAGTGGGAAAATGTCATGTCAGTCCCTGCTGCACGCCAGGGCCTGTGAACGGCCATCGCAGGCTGAGGGGGAGCCGGAGAATAGGATGACCTACCAACAGGCCCCAGGCCCTTCCCTAGTCACAGAACGCTTGCTCTTAACTTATAATGACGTAATACAATTGTAAAGAGCGAGAGAAGGAAGGGGACATCTTGGGAAACGTCTGTGACAAGAGAAAGCAGCAACAGATCATTTTAAATTACAACTTCTAAAAAAAATTATTCAAACTAAGAAATTTATTAGAAGTAAAAGCATTTCAGGTTCAGCCTTTACTTTGGTTTCTTAAGGTCTTTGCCATGATGACAGGAGCATAATGGGAATGTCAGTGACTAAAAAAAAAGAAAAAAAATCAAAGGCAAGTCAATGCTGCCCTATCTTCCTCACTTTGTAAAGAGTCTCCTTATTATTAATGAAGGCTCTGGTTTCCTAGCAGGGTAAGATGTATGCCACACTTGGGCACCTCATCACCAATAGACTCACAAGTCACATGGAGGAGATATTACAGTGAGTATGACAGCACTGTATTGTTTTATTAACACTATTAAAATGCCTTTCAACTGAAGGTTTGATGCCAAGGGCCCCCAGTGAAAACCCAGGCGGAAAGTTTAAGAAATGGGGTTCAGTCCCTAAACTCTCTGAATTAAAGTTGGTTAACTGATCCAGCTATTGAACTTCACCCATGAATAATGGATAGCTCCATTATTAGCATGCCTGCCCATCACTTAAGGGATTCAGATATTAGTGAGCTAGGAGCTATAACCACAACTCCAGCTCATGATCCTCAAGCATGCTGAAACTTTATCAATATTCATGTTTAAAATGTCATAATGTAAATTACTTGCCTGTTAAATTACCTACTCCCATGTTAACCGTATAATCCTACATAATATTTCATTGATTGATTGGTTTATTGAGTACACCAAATTGTGGTCTTTGACTTTAACAAGCCTTTGGCTCTAACAAGATGGAAACCAGCAAATGAATGTAGCAATAATATTCACTAAATGCCACTTTGCACTGCAAAATTCGTCCCAGTCAGTTGGCCAGCCAGCAGCCTTTTCACCTGTGTGCAAAGAGCCTGGACTGAAACGTTCACAACCTCCGGTTCATTCCATGACTTCTCAGCTCAGTAGAATGTAAAACTGGCAATCTTGTTAACAAGGAGAATCTGAAACATCTGTTTGATATATAACTTAATTGCAGTGCTTCTCTGTGTACAGTTACCAGCGACAGGGGACTGGGGAGGTGGGTGGAAAGTTGAGGGTCCTGTGGGGGCCAGCCGTCTGGAGTGAGACGGCAGTGCAAGTTCCTTAAAACCAGGGGCCTCCCAAACAAGCTGCATTTATTGTCTGGGACAGTATCTGGCTGGAATCCTCTGCACAGGAATTATCATTGCTCAGGCTCCACTTGGCTGCAGACTGCATCGCCTGCTCCAACAGAGAGAGAGGCGTCCAATACCCCAAACCCTCTCACCACTTCTCCACTGGAAGACACTGGGAACAGGAGACCAAGATAGCCCCCCTTTGCCCCCTTACAGGCAATCTCCTGGCACTACACAACCCATTATCCTCAGTAAACAAACCAGAAAGTTTGTGCAGCAGGCACCCCGCATCACTCGCTCATGGGAGTTTTACTTACACAAAAATTTTCTGTGGGCAGAAGGAACAATGATTGGTTCAGAGTGATACCCAATCAAATTGTACCGGAGATGGTTCAAAGGAACTAGAGGAAGCAGGACCAAGACATCTGATGGGATGGTCCCACCATTTCTAGTTGCTTGGATCCACCTCCTCTACAATTTGATTGGTTATCACTCTGAACCAATCATTGTTCCTTCTGCCCTCAGAACATGTTTAAGTAAAACTCCCTTGAGCACATCACTCACAAGAGATGGTTCCTGTACTTAAGAGGCCTAGCCCTGGCAATGCATGGAATGAAGCATCGCACTGAACTGACTGGTAAGCAGAAGGCAACGATAGCTAAGTAAATGTCAAGCTTAGAGCCTTATTTCTCTGGCAGATGTTTAATTAGTGCAGGAATTTCCTTGCAAATTCCACGAGGTATGCCGTCCCTTGATCAAATGGTAATGATTTCGTTTGTGATGTAGCGTATGCTTGTGACAGTCACAGCAATGCTAATTTGCATTTTTTTTTTTGCGAAACATTTAAACAATAGCTCAAAGAGTGTTTTTTTTTTCTTTTCATTATACAACACTTCCCTCCCCCCGTTTGCCTTCTGGATTTTAATATTCACATGCAGTTCCACGGTACAAAGCATGAAACGCGCACAGCTAACTTAACGTGAATAATTTCAAAAACTCACTCAGGTTGAGACAGGGCGTCTATCACTCTGGGAGCAAACGAGCTGTTTAGTTCCCCATGCAGTCAGAGCAGATGTGAGGTCGTGAAGTGCAGTCACACGCTATAGCGAGGTGGCAAATAACAAGCAATAAGTGTCTCCCTTGTCCCGCAGTACCTGACGTATCAGATGTCTAATTTCACTGTAGGTAAAGATAATATGGAGCAAAAACTACAAGCATTACTGCTATTCTCATTAAGGGGGATTCTGCACAGGGCAGAGAGTCATACGTAATGTTATCTTCAGAAGGCGCAGGGTGTACACAGAAGACTTGTTACCAGGGATCCCCTTCAGTATAGGGAAAGGCGCATGGTAAGAAGATAGAAGTGAGTACTGAAAAAAAGATGGAGAATGGATAGATAGTGTTAGAGAAGAAATGCAGGCAAGGGTGTTTGTCAGTATAAGATTAAATCAGCCCACACCCACCCGCCCCCCCCCCCCCCCCCCCCCAACACCGCCACCCACCCACAAACCCCACAAACACCAACAACAAACACCCCACACACAAACACACACCCCACCCCAACCCCCCCCC
>JAAGVU020000092.1:11780432-11798769 GCA_011763525.2 Mormyrus iriodes | reverse complement strand
TGCTGTTTGCACAAATTGTTTTGAGAAATGCACTTACTGTTTTGCAAATGTCAAGGATAATTCGAAAAATATACCGATGCGACTAAGAAAAATTGTAATGTCGGTCAGATTTCTAATTTTAGAGTCACTTGCCAAATAGGTTTTAGATTTAGTTTTTTATTCATAAACATCCGCCTTCTGTTTTGAGAGCCATATCACAAAATACAGTGTTGGTGGACAAAGTGGTGTGGAACCTTGTTTGAGTCATGTTCAAAAGAAATTACATTGTTTGGGAGTGTAACTAAATTATGTTTATATTAATAAACATCTAGAATTTTTGTCATCCTTGCAGTACGCATACAAGAGAAACAATACCATAACCTGTGTAGGGGGGCCTAAACGATTTAATGGACACAGGAGGTCCTTGAATACAAAAATAGTTGAGAGCCATTGTTCTGACCTTCTTATCCTGGTCAGGGTTGTTTGCGGGTTTCAATGTTTTCATAAAACAAAACTACTCATTAATAAATGACTGAACTGGAATACCTGATACTTGGTTCGTTTCTTGATAAGGCAGATCTATAACATTAAACTGTACCCTGATTTCAAAGAGTCCTGCTGTCATCTCTGCATTCACACAAATTAAATAAAATCATGCATGCTGACCTGACTTCATTCTTTGGATAGACTGAAATTGTCAAGAACAACAATACTGTAAGCAAGTCATCAGGTGGATGAATAGCAAGATAAATCCGGAGGATGACGGGTCAACTCATCACTATTAGTATGATGGTCACTATGTATTGAGTGAATTAGTTCACTGAGTATGTAAGGTGATAAACTAAATAGCATGATTTGGTGAACCATCTCTGATTTAAAATATTCAGAGCTTGAGAAAACTGTGGGACTATGGTCTAATTTATAGTCAAACATTTGGTGGGTAATGTCTAAACCACATAATTGTTGATAGCTGGTAGTCATACAACTAAATGTATTCCTCAAAAATGGCAGCTGATGTGGTCACAAAAAATATATAAATCTGTAAAATATCAGTTGCATACATATTTTGAGTAATATCTCACCTTTTCAAAGAAAATTTGAATGCTTTCTTTCAGTTACAAGTGCACTCCTTTTCATGTAATATTTCAAACTGTGGGCTTACATGTTTGACAAGTCTGTGGAAGATCCCTATGTCTCAACCATGTATACTTGCTTTTCTCAGGCTTACGTATAAAACAGTACTAATGGAGCCAACACTGTCATCACCTGGTTTGTGTTACCAGACACACAGATACGAAAGCAGCTTCACTCTGATTGGGCCATAGACACTTTCTCATTGGACACTGAGGACAAACCCCGAAGCTATGAGAAAGTGTACCTTTTCAAGCATTGCTACAGTGGTGATATTTCAAAAGCTCAGTAATTCAGACCGTTTTTATCCATGGACCATCCATTTTTTCTCCTTAAAAATCAAGTCCTCTAGCTTGCAAATCTCATGTAATTAATAGAAATACCACTACAACCCTATTTCTTTTTGCCCGGGGCAGAAAAAGGTTACTCTAGTCAGTCTGCTTTGAATCGTTTTATTTATACTGCTAACAGAAATCACCCAAATGTTCTCCTGTAACTTGTAGTACTTAAAAGCAGTCGCCTCATGCATTGTGGTCAGTCTAAAATTTCCACACTCTAGAAACACAAATGTAAGCCTTTACCAGAACACCTCACTAATAGGGATGTACACCCCAGTAGGTATAAAAAGGGAAGAGACCTGTAAGTAGTATTTTCAGGAATAGAGGCTTATACAGGGGTGGGACCACAGGAGCACAGGTCCCAGCTAAACGCTAATTGTCCCATGGAGTGGCCTCTCCCCTGTCATTCAATTAAAAACATATCATTGGCTAATGATAAGGTTGGCACATCTGTATGAATTATGGGCCGTGTTATGCCCCCCACCAAAAAAAAACCTCCTCCTGTTCAGGAGGTCCATCTATTCACCATAATCTGAAGATGCAGGTTCTGAGGCACAGTTCAAAATGGACCTTTGTCTGGCACAGTCTATCTGGGGCTATTTGCTGAATGATGAGAGCAGATCCCAAAAGACCATTTATACCTAACTATATCTGCAGAAATCATCCACTGTTCTCTTGGAAATGTGTGCAAATCTCTAGGCAAAAGCAAACACAAAAACTCATCTCTGACCTGACGTCTGTCTGCCAAAAGCTGTCCCACAAGGCTGGGAAATTTATTTATTCTCATGTTTCCCTCAGCTTTCGTTCCATTTATTTGTTTTTTCTTCAAAAACGTGGCACGTGCTCACGGAGTACCGGGAGAAAAGTTTGCCACTTGTGAATCAATTTCCTTTGGACGGCATTTGACTTGCGATCAATCAATGTGCTTCGCTTTTATGGTCAATGAGTTGGCGAGGTTCTTAGGCGTAACTTATTCATAACATGAATTATCTGAGAATTCAAGTTCACAATATACAATGGCAGTGATATATTCCTTCTTCATTTGTTTTAGACAAAGACCCATATGAATAATAATAAGCATGTGCCAACAAGCCTTTGTTCAATACCGAAGTTTGAGAGAACAGCGAGTTTGAGACAGTCAGCTTTCTGTGTGGTTATCTATTGAAGTTAGGCACAAGGTTTGGCTGTCCCAGATGAACATGTGATAGCCCTTCTAACTGAGAAACCCAGAACCTCACTACTTTGGTAAGAATTCCCAGTCAATTTGCAAGCAGACATGTCCATACTTAAAAAGAACCACACCTACCATGATCACTGTAAGAATTTACTCTGACATGATTACAAGTCAGTAGCTCTTTGGATGTAAATGACATCTCTTTTTCATTCAGCAAAGTCACACATTGACATCTTTCCTGCCATTTGAAAACTACTGTTGTGTAACTAATCATATGGTTCTAGCTGATTCTAACCCTATGAGAAAATGTTAACATCATAAGTGAAGCTAACAGAAATCCATCAGCATCAGCACATGATTTGTATCATAATCAACTTACTCTAACTGCATGGAAGCAGGGGCACTACTAAAATTTTGGGCCTCATGAAAGCATATTATTTTGGGCCCCAAGTACATTCTATTTTTTTTAGGGCACACATCACTCAGGGGCCCATGGAATCGCCCTAACTCCCTCCCCCCTTTACGGCACCCCTGCAGGAAAGGTAAAATCCATCTTCTATAAGGTTGTAAGAGGGCCAAAATAAGCCTGGAGCATACTCCAGGAAGCACAGGGCATGAGACAGGGGACACCCTGCACAGAATGCTGGTTCATCCCAGGGCATTAGACAGGGGACACCCTGGACGGGATGCTGGTTCATCCCAGGGCATTAGACAGGGGACAACCTGGGCGGGATGCTGGTTCATCCCAGGGCATTAAACAGAGGACACCCTGGTTGGGATGCCGGTCCATCCTAGGGAGCCAGTCAAGACAGGGGCATAGAGATCCTGAAGAACATGTTCCCCACAATATTTAACTTAGATTTATTCAACCCCACCCCGCAATAAATAGACATTTGTATTAGAATTAAATTCTGTGCCTCCAGTATCAAACTCACTCCTACAGCGGGGATCACAGAGCATGGACACGATCACACAACAAGGACATTTTACAGATGCAATTTTACTTAGCTGCATATGTTCTGGACCACAAAAAAGGAATACTGAGAAATGCAGGAAAAACTTGCAAACTCCACACATACAATTAGTATCAGAATCACACCCACAAGCCAGGTGCTAACTGCTAAGGCATCGCATCGTTCTGAAACACAATTAAACTAAAAAGTTTGTGGCCTGTGGCGGCAGCAGAGTGTGGCGTAAGGGCCTGACAGCACCAATGACACATTTTGTGTACGCAGGCTGATCGAAACCAGCATGACAGCCGTTCTCCAGTGGCATTCGGCTCACCTGGAAGTTTGATTGTCCCAAGCCACCGTAAGGATAGCAGGGGAAACCAGGGAGCCTAAATCCTTAGGGGAGCAGGCATCTTGAGGATGCCTCAGAATTTGGCCAAGTACAAAAATTTCACAATGAAAAAAAAAATCAACAAAACAATAACTGGCAAGAGCAGCCATACATGGAGCAAGATGATTAGTTAAAGGAAAGCGCAACCCCCATCAGAAAAGAAATTTATTTTAGGCAGATGAAAGACTTCACTGAGAGGCTTCACACTGACAGCCCACTACATATCAATGTTACCATGGAGACCTAAGAAATATCATAGATGTTTCAGAAGAAAGTTACTAAGGCATTCATTCCATTAAAGAACTTCTGTGTCCATAGTTTTATACACGTTATATACCTCCAGCTTGCTTCACATTTGCTGCTTGTATTTGGTTGCCTGGATTCTCCGCCTATGAAGCATGTCGAGTACGTTGGCTGCTTTGATCTGCTAACTTCCCGTGGAGAGGTGAAAGCCAGGTTCTGAAAAATGGCTGCATCAGGTCCCAGTGATCAGATCCTGGACCTTGACCATTTATCAGTGACACCCCAAGGCCTACAGCAGGTCATGCTTTCTGGTTCAGAAGACTGGCTCAGATTTCACTAATGAGCTCCTCAGTCCCCACTGGGGCTTAAAACCAGCATCCAGAATTATGTTCTGCAAACGGCAACACAGCAGCTCCACCGAGGAATAATATCTGCAGAACAACAGCAGTTAAGAAGGGCTATGACAGACACACTAGTAACAGAATAAGGGTCTATTATCCTACAGGACTTTTCACCCAGGTAAGCTATTACATAACCTAATAATGTCCTGAAAGGGCTGTGGCTTGGTTGTGTTGTGTATCATACAGTTCTTATTTTGTTTCTGGCCACTTTTACTTACAGCATTTTCAAACTAAAAATTCAAGCTCTTGTGAAGTCTAGATAATAAAATATTCTCTTTATGTACATACTGCTCTATAAATAATTATCCCGCCTTGTATATACATTCATATCAAAAGTGCCCAAAGAATTTAATGAGTTAGCACTGGGCTAACTTTTTTATTGTCTGACAGACAGACTTGGTGAAAAGAAGAAATCTTGGTAACACTTTACATTAACTGCACCTTCATAATGCATTCATTATGCATTCATAGAACATGCAGTGCACCTTTATAATGCACTCATATAACATTCATAAGCAGCCTGTAGGTATACCATAACATCCTACCATACCGTAACAGATTTAAAATACATTAATAACAAACATTATAAGATTATACAATTATAATGTTTGTTATTATCAAATAATGTTTGTTATTAATGTGTACTACAGCTGTTAAGGTATGTTAGGATGGTAAGGTATACATGTTCCTTATGAATGTTCTATGAATGTATTATGTACGCATTATGAAAGTGAAGTAAATGAAAAGCATTACCGAAAGCCAAATCAGCCCAAAGACAGACTTGTTAAATATTAAACATACAAGGTTGCTGTAATATTGTGGTTTGTGTGTGGAATTAAGAAACTCTGGGGTGAAATTATGGTCTCAGTAAAAGGCTAACAAAGCAACAAGGGAATGGGTGCTCTCACCTCGTACCTCAGAAACACAACCACATCAATATTCCTAAAATTCTTACTTAATAGCAATATGACATTTTATTTGTTGTTCTTTTTGCACATTGTTTTATCCACAATTCAGCGATTTGCCCTTTTGTGTAGCTGGATATTTTCCTTAAGAGTTCTGGTCGAATACCTTACTTAAAGGTATAGCAACAGTTTGTCCCCAGGGATGTCAAGTAAACAACCTCAAATCAGTTCACCCACCACGCTATATTCTGATTTGGTCTAGTTAGTTGTTCTTTGTGGTACTTGGCAGGCTTATTACTACATAATGGAAATAAAATGCTATAGCTTCGTATCCTTAGCAACACATCAGTAACAACCTATATATATATATTACTTAGCCCACTACTGGCAGGAAACTGCTAAATGCAGATAATAATAAAGCATTTATTTTAATTTAATATTGTGTTTCGCTTGTCTTCCTTATACACATAAGCATTTTTGCTGATGTTGTAGTGTTGTTGCCTCACGGCTCAAGTCGCTGGTTTGAATCTGATACCTGCTCCATTTCTCTTTGCATCCTTTACCTCTGTTTGTGTGGGATGTCTTTGGGGACAGGACTCTAGTTTTCTGTCACAATCTGAAGAACCCTTACTAGACCAACTGGTGACACAAGACTGTTATTTTTATGTGTCAGTACCCTATCCAAGAAAAAAGGTACCATAACAATGCGACAGATATTAAGGGCTGATCATTTGGTTATAAGAAATCTTACAATGCACTCATTAGGTAGCAGGAGGCTCCGCACCTCCATGGTTTGGAGTTTGATTACTGTACTCTCATTCTGTGCACAGAGTTCACACCCAGTTTTCCTCCCAGAGCCCAAAGGGGTATGTTTGGTGGGCTTGATGTTACTAAAGTTGTTCTTAAAGTGTGCCCTGTGACAGACTGGTATCCTTTCCAGGGTCTATCGTGCCTTGTGGCCTATCCAACTTGGGATTTCCACAAGGCTGGTTGCGGACAGGTGGCTCTGACAAAAAAAAAAAGAAGGAAAAAAAAGAAAAAAAAGAGAAAAATTCTGTGTCAGTCTTTATGCTATATTTCTTTACCAAATTTTGACAGTGCTCAGAAAACAGAAACTGGAAATTGTTTAAGGAGGAAAAGAAACCTACATTTTCAATGCATGGCAGCCTATTGCACATTATATGACAAGCCCAAAACAATGACACAATATTGCAGCAATTTCATTCCGTTCTCTTGAGTGCTGAGAAACAGAAAGGCAGCAGACTGGACTTGTACAACATTCCCTCACCACACCAGGCCTGAGGGTGGATGTGAAGGTGCTGCTTTGGCACCGCATCTTCATCCAGGGAGCAGAGAGAGAGAAAGTAGGGATGGTAGTGCTCTTTCGCACCTGACGGTCAATCTCTTCATTGGCGTTTGGCTGTTCTGAGAGACACTGCGCATAAACAATACCTACAGCGGCTGACTATCTATCCCGCAGCACAGAGCCCACTGTTTAATTTCAGCCAACAGAGACACAAGTAAATTATTCCATCCCTTGACAGATAAGGGAAGTGCTTTGCATTTTTAGCTGGTTTCCCTTGGTTACCTGAACAATAGGCAACCCGGCTTGTGAATTTACCGAACGCTCAATGATGAGGGACTCACAGGGGCTGTGAGCATATATTTACATTGACCCCCCCACCTCCACCCTAACCCCCCAGACACATATACAAACATAGGTAAGCACAGATTAAAAAAACCTACGGGCAAACTTCCACATGGACACCTCACATTGCTTCAAACTCCAGTTTTCACTGGAAATCAGAGTAATGGGGGCGCTGACAATGAAGAGCATGTATTATAAATGGCTCTTGGTACTTTGGATTTAGAAGTTATGGAAGAATATAAACCTGACTGCAAGCTACTATAAGTAAATTACCGGAGTAGTAAAAGGCAGAAATGAGCATCTCATAGCATCCCAGCAGAACCATCAGGAAAAATATATACCAGGGCGAACAGATACACTAGGCAGTTCTGAAATCCTTTGAGCTGGGTGTTGGACGTGTCTGTCAGTATTTCTCATGCTCTCCCATCCATGTGTGACCATATGCTCCTGCTCTGCGACGCCACGCAAGGCAGGAGGGCACAGAGAGCTCTTGTTCAGCCTCATCCCGCTGAGTCTCTCTCACCATCCTCTCGGCAAAATGGCGCAATTCCTGATTCACCCGTTTAAATGGACCAATTTTGTCGACTCTGAGTGCCAGACGTCAGGTTGTTCCCAAAGTAGAGCAGCGTGACTAAAAGTTATGGGGAGGGAGAACATTTTACATTTTTTACATTTATTCTGATGGGTGTGAGTACACTGCAATACGAAAAGAAATAGAAATAATAATAGAAAAAGAAATAATTCACGTCAATCATTTCATTATTTTTTTCAATGATTTACCTCCCTGACAACTGCATAGCTGACCCAAACGTCAGGGGCCTCGCATTTCCTATAAGACGCATAAGAAAGTTTAGGTGGGCCAAATTTTGCCTATTCACAGACACACTGCACAACAGTGACGCACTGACTCACAGTGAAATGCTACCTCTCCCCACTCCATCACAAATTTTGGGGAATTCAAAGTCCCTTGTCACGTCATTCATTTCACTTCACATTCAGAGTAATAGGAACGAAGGTTTAGGAGGATCAGGGATTTGCTGAAGTTGAAGGAGTCCTGTTTTCCCTCCAAAAAAAAGGTAAATTAAGTGTCTCTAGGAACAAACTTGATCTCATCCTCTTTAATCTATCCAGAAAAGTGTGCAGAAAACCTGCTTTGTAGTGCATACATGGACACATTGAAGAAGTTATAAAAAAAGGGACGAAAGGGTTTTAAAGTGAACGTACACAGTGGGAAAACTTTTCCTGTTTTTACTCTAATTATGTGGTAACTGATACTTTTTTAAAGAAAGTTAAAAGCAATTGTAATGACAGTCATTTTTATAATGAACACACAACAGAAAAACAATGTCTCACATCATTACACAGTATAGAATTTTCTGATTTTTTAAAACATTTTAATGAGTAAAAACGTGTCTTTTAAGATGTTTGGTAAAAATGGATTCTTAATGAAAATATTTTAAAATAATTTCTTTTTACATGTTGGCTAAAACCTATATTGGTTTCCAGGAAGAGGCACAGGCATGTACCCATTCTGGATTTTAGCATACTGTCATCTGCAGCATGTTTGTTGCCCAATCAGTCTCAGCACTCAAGGCGCTGAGCCATGTAGGACAACCTCAGATGACCTCACTTCCTCTGCTCACTGCTTCCCCGGCTACCGCCATCTTTCATCATCAGGACATCTTCACAATAAAAGCTCATGCCAAGCTGTACCACCCAAGCTCCACCGCACTCCTTCAATAAAATACCATTTATAATCCAAACAGTAAAACGACAATGCTGATGACAAGATCCTGATGCATTAATGAGGAGTTATGAATGTAAAGCCTTTTACACGAGAACAAAAAAGAAATTAAGCAAGTGTCACAGAATTCATTACATGATTGAAGGGGGTAGTTTTGATGAATAATAATAAATCTGCAACAAGAATATTATTTAAACATTTCTCTCCACCATCCTCTGCTAACAAAACAATCTACACCTATAAATTAAGCTGTCCATTTTCCACAAAATCAAAAGGCAAGTAAAGGCATGTTAAGCTAGCTATTCTGTTCACATCCCATGATTCATCAGTGGTGGGCTTTTTTCTGGGCATTTGTTTTTTTCATTTAATACATTGCCAAATACAGTGTTGTGGATCCAGGAAGACTCCACCACACAGCCATTGCCTAATTCATCTCATTCACACTGCCAACCCCCCACCCCCATCACCGTGCAAATTAACTGCTTTTTAGGTATATTATTCATGTTTCCCCCAGTCCCCCATTTGAGTACTACAGATCAGCAAGGTAACACGAGCTGAACAGAGAGCGTTAGAGGAGGGCCATGACCCTAAAGAGGAGCTTACTGTCTTCTGAAGGAGCAGAACAGCCACAGCGGATCGCCGCTCCATCTGTCCACACATGCAGCCAACAATGGATGGCACTTCCTGTGCCATCCCAGTGGCTCTAAGGGGTTGATTAATAGCATAGCCATGTCAGAGCCCATTCTCAGTAGACGTTCGGCTAAATCACACCTGTTGACCGTTTACTTTAGCGTTTAGGTTCTTATCATCCATTATGCCACTAAATACTGCCTGTTGGTCCACACCTTTGACTTTTTAAATAAAGATTCCAGTTTAACTTAAGAGCTTATTGCATTTCTTACCGACACCAAAATCATACATTTGAAAACACAAAAGTTAAGATCTGAATTTTAATGCTGTCTTTTTTTTGGCATGGCTGTGTGTTGCTGTATTTATGGGAACACAGCTGAAATGCCATGGGACTTAAAGAAAAATGCATTAGGTAGCATTTCTTTCCTGGTGCCTTCAGTTGTCATTTTCAATGCAATGTTTTGCAACAGCAACAGAACATAGTTTTTGTCAGACTACAAAAAAATGCCATTTTGTTGAAACGGTGAAATGTGGTGATTAAGGAAAGCAATGTTTTTGAGCAAAAGTTTCCAATTTTACTGGAAATCCTTTAGTCATCCAATACAAACTTTGAGTAGACACTCATGTTCTTAAATTGCAGGCATGTGATTTCACAGATATACAGAAACACACACATGTGTCTTATTCCTTGTACTGCAGCAGGAGCACCTCAGGACTGTATTAATTCTGCTCTCCTGTTCTTCTTACACATACAAATGACTAAAATCCACTAAAATCCTGTTTATGGCACAACTGTAGAGAGCATCATATCTAACAATGATAAGACCTTCTATTGGAGAGAGATTAAGTATCTTGTAGCATGGAGACCTCTTAACATTCTCTGTATCAAAACTATAAAGACAGTGGAAATGACAGTGGACTTTGACAGACAGCCCATTGGAATCCATATGCAGGCCGTGTCTGTGGGTGAATCACTTCTGGGGACCACCACCACCAACACCTTGAGGTGGGACAGCAATGTTACCTTCATCATCAAGACAGCCCAACTGGGAATTCATCCAATGCCACCTCAGGAAGCTCAGCATCTCACATTCCATTCTGATAAACCTCAATTGAGCCATCATTTTTGTTGATCAACAGCTGGTTCTCCTCCTCTTCCTCGCACTCCAAGGACATGCTTAAGCTTGCGGTCCACTCTACTCAGAAGATCACTGGCTCACAGCTACCATCTATAAAAGAACTCTTAACTGTCATGGTCGGAGAAGACAGCTGGCAAGATTGCTGGAAGTCCCTATCACCCTAACAACTACAGTACCTTTGCCAACAGACTTTGCCAAACATAACCCCTCTTCCCATTTAGAACTTCCTTACCCAATCAGAATATTAGTTTAGTTGTATCCTGTGTTGCACTTCTGTTTTTTTAGACATTGTTATTCTACTGTTAGTTGCACTGTTGTTGTATTTGTTGTTTTTGTTTGGACTATACCGCAATGTGTATGTGTGTGTTTCTTCGTAGATCTCCTTCCTGCAAAACCTGCCTGTATAAAGCCCATAGGGGGCTCCTTATGGGGGAGTCAAGTTTTTTTTTTCTTTTTCTGGGGGAAAAACCAAACTATTTCCTGTTCTGTTCAGCTCTGCATGAAATTGCTCTCCTTGGGACAAGTTGTTCCCCCGAGTGTATGTTGGGAAAGGTACTAATCACCATCGTCTGTGCTATGCACTGAGCACTTCATCCGACCAATGGCCACTAGTAGCCCAGAAGTTTTGCTGGTCTCTGGCAGGGACCCTGTCCTGTGTGGCTAGCGTCACCAGTTAATAACATAGCCCTAAACTCTGCCTTTCACACCCTGGCCAGGGACATTAGCAAATGTCAATTGCAAATAACAAGTGAGGCAGTTTCATTCTCACATGACACAACTGTGGTATTATATGTCAAGAAAGAACTTTGAACTTCTTAATATTCCAAACACTGGAACACTTAAAGGTTTAAAGGGCACATTATGCAAGTGCCTATGTTAGAATGGAAATACAGAAGCCGTTAGCTGCAGTATCATACATATAGAGCCCCTCCGAGGGCTGGCTGATGTAAAATACCTTCAACAGCAGTGTAGCATCAACAGGAGCTGAAGATGAACTTCAGATTCAGGCAGCCTTCCACCTAATCTATTATATTTGCAGATGCTCTTGCCCACTGATTTACACAGCCTGGCACTTTACTTTTGCAAAGAAAAATGCAAAGAGTTGTAAAATGATATATCCATTTATAAAATGAGCATCTACTGAATCAATTTATTCAGTCAAAGTTGCTTTTTTAGGACTTGGGCCAGAAGTCAGATTCTACTGCTCCTTCTGTCTGGGCAACATAAAAGAAGCTCATTCTGAGCACCTACACATCACACCCTCACTGATACGGCGGCTGAGCCAGAGAGTGGGCATTAAAAATGTATGCTGATTTTTTTTTTTACTGTTGCTGCAGTAAAAGGAAGTAGCGCATAAGTGCAGACATAGTCGTCACTGAGGTTTATTTCTGACCAGCGAATTTTCAGATCTGTGAAGCAGATGGTGGCGCAACAGATCAGGAGCGTGGCCTTTTAACGACAAGAGGAGGATGACTGCTGTGGCCTTAGTGAGTCTTGACTGCATTGCAATTTCTTTGATCACAGTTTCAATGCTCAGCTCAGAGTTCCAAGTGGGAAAAAAAGAAAATAAAAAGCCCTTCAAATTGTAAATTTAGATGATTTTTTTTTTTTTAATTTTAATAAAAAAAGGAGAAACAGCAGAGCAAAAAAGAAAAAGTTATTGTACAGGGACTTAACAGATAGTACCTTCTAGAAAATGAAGGGCTAACATTTTACTTGAGAGGGCACAAAGAATGTAGTAGTACACACAATTGGCAGTGATTACATCATTGGTTGCTTCAATACGCTTACTTAATGCATTAATTAACCAGTAACTAAGTGTTAGTTACGTACTGATCCCATGTTGGTTCATCATTAATCAATCATGACAGTTCAGATATTTCATGTGGGAACTATATTAGTTCATGATTTGTTCTTGAGTAGTAACTGAATAATTAAGTTATTTGTACCCACTCAAAGTGTTACCACACTTCTTCTGTGTATTTTGGTTTGGACACAGAATATTGTGTTCAATTGTGATGGATAAAAACAATCTTTAGACAACAAAAATGAAAATCCACATCAGGGCTTATGATTCATAACCTGCCCGGGGCCTCTCCGGCCTGCATTGCGGATGCCCTCACTGTAGACCCCCGATGAGAGGATGATCCCATCATCCCAGGGTGGCAAAACTTCACACCCTGAGACAGTGGAAAAACAGCAGAGTGGATGTGTGAAAGTGGTAATGGCGGGTGGCCCAGGGGCTGCACCTGCACTCCCCTGGCAAGGTGCATCAGCAGAGCAGCTGTGATAGTGCTACCAGGCGTGCCCAAACAGCACGGCCTGCCTGGGCCTGAGAAAGGCTGTACAATGAAGCCACCTTTCCATGAGCCATTATCACTGGATGATGGTGCTCTGCACCTGTGATGAATAACTCATTAGCAATCCATTTCATAGGAAAGTTAGCTTACATTTATTTATTTATTGTTTACTGAGCAGGGAAACCCCTCACAAAGGATTTCAGACCACTTCAGTGTGATCCCCAATTAGTCTCTTACATGTTTTGTATAAATTTCTATGCATGCAAAAATGGGCAGCTTTCTGTGCCATAGACTGAAGGATGATACCGACAGACAGAGGCGGAAAGACAGACAGATAGATAGATAGATAGATAGATAGATAGATAGATAGATGGATATATTGACTTTAATGATTGTGAGGGAAAATTTTTGACAAACTCAAAGCCTTCTCAACAAACCCAAATTACAAACTCATACCCCCCTTGGAAAAATAAAGTTTTGTTTTTAGGCAAATTGGAGCTGAAATTTAATGAATACTAAACTAAACAAAGAGCAGAATATGAGTGCATAGAGAAGAAAAAATTGCTCCGTAGGAAAAAAAATCAAAATGCTGTACAACTCACACCCCAATCGCTATCCCTTCCCCCTCCCTAAGCTGGCACATTATATCACCCTCTATAACTAATGCTGCAGTTCAATAAGTTCATGCAAAGTTAGCATTCAGAACCAGGCCAGAAAGCACCTGTAATTATGACCCATGGTTTATGCAGAAGCGCTATAGACTATGCTGTCTTTGTAGATCTGCCAAACGGATGGAACCAGACATCTGACTCTTTAATTTCTCTACAGATTCCCTCAGTGCCTCATCCATTTAAACAGTCTAAAATAAGGTATGCTAAACGCGCCTCTTTTTTTTTAACAAGGAGAATTAAATCTGGCAAAAATCCTATTCATCTGAGTACTATGGCAAGCAAGGAAACAATCCACGGAAATTAAGGGCCTTGATAATTGGCCCCTTTGAACCGCACAGTGTTGGTTTCCTCCTGAGCTGTCACTGTTTCTGATGTATCTTTGGGGGTTTGTATTTCGTTTCATAAGAGCTACTGCAAACTGTATATGCTGCTGGTGTCCTGCTTGACGGCACAGATGACGTAGGACCAAACAGTGTGAAGAGCATTTATTGGCTTAGCCACCTGCACACAGCCATTGATTGTGGGACTGGGGAGGACACAAATAGATATTTACAATCTACATGAGGGCTTCCCAACCTTTTGATGACCACGAATCGGCATACGTTGTCATTTTTATAACTTATCTTCACCATTTCCAGCTCCAGGAGCAGTGAAGGTTACCGATGGTTGGGGGTGGGGCTGCTGACAGATCGACTAGCGAGTCAGATTAAATAAATTTCTGTTCTGTTTCTCTTTTTGCACGTGCAATGAGAATTCGCAAACATCACAGGTTATAAAAAAGGGCATACCTTGAAAATATATAGTTTGTTTTTTAGCCAAACCCTCCCCCAAACCTCTAGTGTTCTGCAGCCCAGTGGATCACTGTTCCGCAGACTGCCAGTTGGGAACCCCCACTCTACACTATCTCCAGGGCTGAAATGAAACCACTCCTGGACTGATAAACGTTAGGATTGGGGGGAGCTAATTTAATTTACAGTTTGGGCACTGCTGCCGAATTGCAGTACCCAGTTGAGTGGATGAACAAGTGTCCTTCTATGGCCAGGCACCCCATCTGTCTCATGCCTCATGCTACTCTTCCTGGAATAGGATCCCAGCTCACCATGACACTGCATGTTTGTTGGGCAGATGGATGGATGGATGGATGGA
The DNA here is from genome assembly GCA_011763525.2 of Mormyrus iriodes. Lineage (NCBI taxonomy): Eukaryota > Metazoa > Chordata > Actinopteri > Osteoglossiformes > Mormyridae > Mormyrus > Mormyrus iriodes. The sequence continues at coordinate 11,783,979 of JAAGVU020000092.1, read as the reverse complement.
CCCAAAGGGGCAGGCATGTCAACAGATTGAGTCAAACAAAAGGAAAGCCAAGCTTGCTAAGTGCCACACTGAGGACATTTACTCATCTGTCATATTAACTTTGTTCCCACAAAGGACTTGAAAAACTAGATCTCTTTGTGAATAAATACATCAGTCTAAAGGCAAACTGAAGAGCAGATTTCCGAAATTCACTCATTCTACAGGAAATGTTTTTTTGAGAAAATTTCTGTGGACGTAGTGGACAAAGTCCACTTAGTGACAGTTGGAAATGTAACGAACGTTCCTTGTTGAACTACATGACGACTGAGTGAACCTTGATTCTCAAAACTGTAATATATCATCAGGAAGCTTGACTTCAAGTCATTGGCAGTCTCATCTCAAAAACAACTTTCACTGCATCCACAAGCAGACGGGGAGCTGATAAACTGGCACAGGTGCAATACAGTGAAACGTAGTGCTTCTATTAATCAGGCTGATTGCCCAGAAGTATGGCCATTTCATTGGGAACCTGCTACCACTTCAAGACCTTCTGTCCATTTTTTTTGTTGGGGCAAGGGCCAAATTTCATACAATTCAAACTTACAGAAAGCTGGTCTTACCAAACTCAACGGCATGCTGGTCTTATGAAAGTGTCTCAGAGGCCCTCAGGGTGATACCCAAACCAGCACAACACTCTACAACTGGTTTTAAAATAGTTCTTTGAAGCTTAGAGGCATTGATTCATGCCCTGCTCCACACCTCCCTGCCACAGCACTCACACACACACCAGCACTCGATACATGGTCTCCAGACGAGTTTGCCAGTCACGGCACTGCCTCGCTTCTCATTGCTATCACAGCCTGTCAGGACTGTGCTTTAGTATCTAAAGTATAGCAGCCCATGTCTTCAGCAGTACATCCCAGACCCCCAGAACAAAACTTTTTATAAGGTGGAGCTGAGAGATATGAGAAAGAAAAAGTAGATGATTGAAAGAAAGGAGAGAGAGAAAGAAAGGAGTCAAAGTACCAGACGTGTGACACTGGGCTATTTTAAAATTTCAAAGCTGAGAGAGAGAGAGATGATGATGATGAGTGAACATGTCACTTAAATTCCTTGATTATAACAGCTTATATTTTTCCACTGGATGGAAGTGGATCATTCCCTGTGATATGTCAGTGAATCGAGTCCATTACTGAATCCAATACTAAGCTGAGTGAGATGGTATCAGCATGGCACTTGTGCCAGATGGGCCTACCAAACTAAGACAGAAGACTCATCCGTGTTATACCAAAAATGGAGTTTTCTACAGCTTATATATTAGCTTTGTACAGAGAACATGGAGGTCTTACTGCACTTTAAATGAAAGAAACCCAAAAGCACCGAAATATCACACTCTAGGTCTAGTGTTGATTTGGTTTGGGAGCTGAACTGAAAATGTGCTCGGGTCTTGGATGTGATTTAGTGTACCGTGGTTAGGGGTGGCAGTGGGAGGGGAAGTAACCAGAGACATCCGAAGGGTGAAGGTAACCATGTTTGTGTCATCGGCTGGTGTACAACGTTGCGATAAGCGCCTTAGAGGAGCTGGGTGACGGGCCAGGTCTGTGGGCGTACTGTTGAAGGAGAGTGTTGAGAGTCACCTCACCCTGTCTGATTGGACCCCCGCATCTTCTTCCTCTGCCGCAGACGAGAAAGTGAAGATTAAACAAGTTTATGTTTGTTTCTCCGTGTGTTTATGTTGGTGTAGGTTTGCTGGGGAACTTTTTTTGGGCTTTACTGGGTTACTAAGCACAACAACAAAGTCAAACAAATGTTCTCCTTAGGGAAACTGAGTTTTTTGTTTGTTTTTTTTTAGTTTTTCAAGCTAAGATTTGGATCTCCTTAGACCTCTCGTTTTGGGAAATAAAAAAGACCTCATCCAAAGTATAACCCAAAGGAGCTTGACACGTGACTGCTACTTTAGCATCTGCGTGCAAGAAAATAATCCACTAGCTCAGTGCCATTGTAATGATTATCTCTTATGTTAAGATAATAGATAATTATCTAATTAATTTAAAAACAACTGCTACTACAAAAACAACAATAATCCATTCATCCATTTTCTATACCCACTTGTCCTATTCAGGGTCACGGGAGTCCACAGCCTACCCCAGAAGCTATGGGCACAAGGTAGGGAATAACCCAGGATGGGGTGCCAAACCTTCACAGGGCAAACACACACCATACAACAACAACAACAACAATAATAATAATAATAATAATAATAATAATAATAATGAACCAGCAAAACAACAACCATTCAAATACAAATACACATGGAATTATAGATTACAAGTTTATGCAAATTACCAACCTATATAGAAACCTCAGAAGGCTGTTATGTTACCTCAAAAACTCGAAGGACAGAAAATAATTTCTCTCTACAGGCTGTGGTGTATGAGTATGGAAGTAGAGGTCTCCCCAGTAACAACAAGGATACTGTACATACTTCTGTACCATCTGTGTGTTAACAGTGTGTGATTATCACTGCTATACCTTATCCAGTTATCTGCCTTTACAATCAGGTTTGTACTATTTTTAAAGCGGCTCTCCTGCTTCCATATCTTCCATTGTTACCCATTAATGTAACTAATTCCCAAGTCTTTGGGATGTTGGTTGAGCAGGGATGCAGTGAGATAAAGGTACAGTATGTATATATGTGTGTGTATTCCCTCCACCCTCCAGTGCTTGGAATACATCACTCTTCCCGCACTATTCCTTGGTGACACACAAAATATTCTCTTCTCCAGCCCTCAAGCACTCTGGCCAAAAGGCCTAGCACAGCATTACAATTGATTTTGAAAAAACAAAATTTAGCCAAAATATATTTGTAAGTGTATATTTCATTTCTACAGTAACCAGTGTATAACTTTCTCAGCATATGATACTTAATACATGAGGTTCTTTTACAGGTATTTTTCAGCGCAATCATAGTCATTATTAAAATTTAACCAATAAAATAAAGCCAAGACTTTTTGTTACTTATACACTACTTCAACACTAACCCTAACTTCCAAGCTGAAAAAATTTTGGGACAAATGAAATTGGCCGGATTTAAGGGCAAATTACAGCCCAGACACATAAAAATTACAGGAAACCGTGTTGTTTTTCCACAGTTAAAACAAAATAATCTGCACAGTGAATCTACAATGAACATCTTTAACTGCATATTCCTCTCTTCAGTGAAGTGGAAGCAAAACGATCAGAAAGCAAATAGTACTGGTTATCACATGCAACAGTAGAACAAGATTGAAAAGCCATAAGAATGTCATTTAGAGCACTGGAGTGGAACAGTCGAGCCTCTCTTAAAACAGTGAGAGAAATCCCTCCCTTAGGACAATCACGCTGTTTGCACCCATTTCTCCAGCTGGCTCACTGTGTTTGGTGGAACAGAATGTAATATATAACCAAAGCCCCCACTCCAGAATACCAGTGATCACCCCAAGAAAGTAAGGTGTCCAACATTCCCCACCAGATTTACTCTACATCACCCCCCCGCCCACCCCCCCACCCCCCACGCCCCATCGACGCA
>JAAGVU020000092.1:11739374-11772766 GCA_011763525.2 Mormyrus iriodes | reverse complement strand
ATATACCCGCTCATGACAGACATTAATTTTACTATGGAAACTGAGAATGAAGGACTTATTTGCAGCTCAATGAAGTTCAGCCACAGACACGTAAGTTCAATTCATGTTACTAACCCAAATCAATGAAACAGCACTTGCAGGTTTTTCTTCTCCTTTCTTCGAAAGCACTGTGCAAATCTTATTTTGAATCTTGATCATTTCAGGATCAGTTGTGGTTCTTATATTCATCTCCCTGTCAAGTGTGACACATGACACAAAGTCTGCTGATTTCTGTCCACGTAGGTTAATGTCCGGCTCCACTGAATGCTGCTCAAACACAATAACTTCTCCATAAAAGGAGTTTTAATAGCGAATGAGCCATGTGCAGATTGTCTGGCTAAATTCAAGAAGTACAATCACCAACGGGTCATCTTCCCTTGACAGTTATGTAAGAAAGTGATATTGTTTCGTTTCAGAGAAGAGGGGGTATAGAATAAAAATGTTGTTAAATTGCCACACAATCTGTGTACTGCATATGTGTGTGTGCGTATGTGTCTAGTGAAGATAATGCCTTACCTTCCTTCAACAAAAGACACTTTACACCACCTCAGTACTCACGCTAAACAGCACGTGGAATATACCTTCCTGCCACTTCCAAAGGCAAAGTCATCCCCATGTTACCATCTGATCTAGTCTGCTGAGTCCAAGTTTCCTCAGAAACAACACCATAAATTAGTGCACTGGTAGCGAAGACAGAATAGTGGATACTAGACAGAATCTCCTAATGAGATGGATACTGGTCCAAGTAAGAACCTCTCACTTAGTGTCTTGAATGAGGTAATTTTCCTGAATAGCTTATCTGAAGATATTTAGCCATCTCAACGGCTAATGTGAAAAACTGGCCATTGTGTAGCTATTTCAGATGAAAGTGCCTAATGATTAACTAAAAAATAAAAACAAAAAGAAATTATTCTCAGTTGAAGCCTTAACAGTTTCAGTAATTCACGTTGTGTCTGTGCTCCTGTCATTTCTAATGTCTGAGGAGGATTCAGCCCAGTTTGTCTAGCGTGGGTGTGATAAGTTCCAGTACTGGCAGCAGTGGGTGATTAAGGAACACAAAGCCCAGGGTCTTCGATGTTCATGATGCTCTCATCACTAAATTTTATTTTCCTGCTTATCTGCTGTCCGCCAAAGGGCATGACAGCACTTTCCCTCTCGACTTGTGAACCCGCAAACCCTTGTCTCTCTACCCAGGATTTCAGTTCATTTCACGGGCTTGTCTGCACTATAAAATTTTAATTAATCTTTAAAATTTTCAATAAAGCAAAATCATTTATGTAGTAATCGATGTTTAGGGCAGAATTCTTGAAGAGATCTTCTTGCACCTGAGAGACAAAGTAGACAGAAGACTTCAAAGCATCTTCCTGTCTGATCTTAAGGACATACATAAATTTAATCTCCAGAACTTTAGAGCTGTGTCTTCTTTCCAGAGAATTTTAAAAATACTAGGCAAGAAATAACATCAAGTCAATCCACTTAATGATTACAATAATAATTACATTATTTAATCCATTGAAATTTGAATCAAATAAAGAAGTCCCTGTTCTACCAGTGGAATTTATAAATATCAATTCTTTTGTGACATCCATCCATTTTCTGTAACTGCTTATCCCAACTGGGGTTGTGGGGGGACTGGAGCCTATGGGCACAAGGCAAGGAGTAACCCAGGATGGAGCACAAACCCATTGCAGGGCACACTCACACATGCATACCTACAGGTAATTTGGCAACTCCAATCAGCCTCACCATGTTTTTGGACCATGGGGGGAAACCAGAGTACCTGGAAGAAACCCCACGACAACATGGGGAGAACTTGCAAACTCCGCACACATGGAACCCAAGCAGAGACTCGAACCCTAGTCCCAGAGGTGGCAGGCAGTACTAACCACTGCACCACCATGCCACCCCCCTTTTGAGATAATATAATGTTAAATATGTATTTCACTGCTGACTGAGTAAATGGTCTCATAGGTGGCTGGATTAGTGTTTAAAAGATATCATTGGATTTGTACTACTGGAAGAGCATTTTTTATTCATATCTGAAAACCATTGAGCAGCTGTAAGTCATCAATGTGTGACTCACTCACAGAGTGGGAGGCATTTTCCCTCCCCTCCCATACACTACCCCCCCCCCCCATCACTTCCATCCCCAATCACAGCCACTGTCTTCCCCTGACTGCCAAGTGGGATAATGCCCATCATCAGAGTCACATGTCACTGTTTTGTCTTTCCATGTCAGTGCTGCCTAGTCACATAGGTCACATTTGCACCTCCCCTTTTCAGTATCTTTCTTCTCCTTACTTTTCTTTATAGATGCTTAACTATGTACCTGAACTGTACTGCAGAAACCTGATAGATATACACCAGTCATAGGGGAGAGAGGGATTTTCAATAGTGCTTCAAGAGTCAATATTCCGGACAGGACAAAGCGAATGTCAGGGCTGTTCTCTCATCAGCAGAGATTTGTTCGGTTGAAGTTTGTAATAATAGAAAGCTGCCAAAGTTTCTTTAACAATGGAGGTTTGGGGCTGGGGGGCGAGGGGAGGGGTAGCTGTCTCTCCTTTTATTCCACTGTCTTCTCTCACTTAACGGGTCTAGATGATTCCCATTCCATGAGTCAACTGCAGCAGACTTGGACTTCAGACCCCAAACCCTGTGGCTTGACATTTTAGCTGGGATTTGAGGGGAAAGTGATACATGCCTTTTGTCTAATGTCTTGCAATTTAATTGTTGTGGCAGAGTCACTGCAAAGGCTAGGCTGGTTCCCCAAAACATAGTCTCAAGAATTCAGCTTATCATTCTATACTGCTTGTTGGCTTTGGTTATATAACATACAGGATCAGTCCCTGGCAGTGGAAAAAAAACATGCCTTAAAGAGTCATACTGGTCATTGGTATCACCAGACTGGAGACTAACCTCAACTAGTCTTAGAATGCCTTTGGAGGGTTGCCAGTATTAATACACTGCTTAGCAGATATTTTTGCCTGAAACAGCCTACATACCATACACTTTTTTTTAACTTGTAATTTATCCAGAATTTATTTATAAATCTGCTGTTTATCATCTAGCATTTCAATTTAATTTGCATTTTAAAAAGTCTGAGTTACGTATCCCTAAGCTGGGAAGATTTCCTAAACTAATTCAAGTTATGGACCATGTTCAGGTCCTGGAACTGGCAATCTATTGATAACAATTCCAGTCTCTTAATTGCAGTGCTACATTCAGCAAAAAGGGAGCTTATGGAAATAAGAACTGGAGCTCATTTAGCCCACATGAGCCCACTAGGAATAGGACCCTGAAATCGAGGCAGGAGACTGATAACTCCCCTTAGCTGAAGTTTTTACTTCACTGAGGTAATCATGGTATATCTTTGTGAACAATGGCTTCAATGTCATTTTAAGGCCAGCCTTTAATAATCAAATATTTGAATAAACTAGACATGTGCCATTAAAATAAATCTGTTAGCATTTCAATCAGTCAATGCCATTTAATAGGATGCTAGCTTTGTTTTGATTTAAAACTGTGACCTAAGACTGAATTGACTATATCAATCTTATGTCTTCATTTTTCACTTCAGATTTCTGAGCAGAAACGCAAGGAAAGCAAACACTGAATAAGGAGAGATCCTCTTCATTTCCTATCACAGAAGAGAAGTGTAACTTATAATGCAATTTATGAGTTAAAGTTTGGAGCTATTGTCACATGCAATTATTTACTGTCTACCTTGGCTGATGCCTTAAGTTATTAGCTCAGTAGGCTCAGTGATAAATATATACTTCGCTGGATGTAGGTTGTACAATGGAAGATGTTAGTCTAGAAATATTGATTCCTTAAGAAAAATAAGGAATAATTATGAAATGCTGTATTATTGAGAGCACTATACAACAACATCTGTCCATGACGTACCTTAGCAAAATACCATTGCCAGAAAGATTTCAAAGAGAGGTTGCTGATGAGACACATTTTCATATGTGCACCCTCAACACGTGATGCGTTTCTAAGCAGTACCACTGCAGGTAAGTCACAGACTGCAGGGGGCGCCTTACAAATGCCCCACTGGCTCCCTCCAAGCTCTACTCTGGTCCCCTTTCAATATGGCGCTATGTCAAAAGCTGCAAAAACTCATTAAACTGCATCTTGAACTTCACCGGGAATCAGCTGTGAGTTTCTGACAGTAAACAACTTCTCAAACTCTGATAAAAATGGGACCTGGCCAGGGCATGAAACGCTGAGCATGAACGCATGAGCCTTTATGCAGAGTGGAAAGAATCCAGGACTCCCTCTAGCCATTTACATATTCCTCCACCACTCCCTGCATTACCTCCCTTTGTCCTTCCTGCCAGTGGGGGTGGAGATCTGAGATGGGCAAAACTCCTGCGGCAGTCATCCTATGGCAGTCATCATATGGCAGTCATCCTGCACTGACTGGCACCCCTCAACAAGAAACGGCGCGCAGCCGTTCCACCTTAACCATGGGGTGCACAGGAAGCCGTAGCAACAATAGAAACAATAACACGAAAACTAGCTGCAGAAAAAGAGAATACGAATGAGAGGAAATAAATTGGAGAAGAGAACCAGCTCCTGATGGGGGGGGGGGTGGCTCATCACCATGACAACCCTGGCTAAAGAAGGTAAGAGTGAGCATACCAGAAGGATGGAAAAACCTGTTAAGTGAAATGGAAGGGAGAGGGGAGGAGAGAGAAGGGGGTGAAAGCAGAGCTAAGAATGTTAGAGTGGTATTTCGGGTGTCCAGCTTTGGTGCTCAGCACCAACCCTCAGGCATCACCTCTGGGAACCCAGTGGACAAGACAAAGGTGGGCCGTCCTCTAGCCCTCGGCACCAAGATTACGACAAATCACGGAACAGTCACGCTTCTTTCTGATGAAAAGGACACACTGAGGATTATCAGCCATTTGCTAACCTTAACGTTTGGTCTAGGTCTTCCTCTTTGCCACATCTAACCATTCGCCCCCTCTCCTTCCGAACGGCAGGAGCAAAGGGGAGAACGGACATCCCACTGCCTCCTGGCGTTTAGCTCCTCGCAGGGCTCTTGGAAGGAGAGCATTGACTTGGGTAACAGATGTTCTCGCAGACTGGCTGCAACTCAGGGTAGCTTTGCTCTGCAGGTCCGTTGCTTTTCAAAGGCAAATATCGTCATAAAAGTGACAAGATCGTAAGGACCAGAACATCTTTGAGGATATAACAGAGCACGTAGAGACATTTCACTAATAATCTCAAAATTGTGGCTTAGAGAGATAAAAAAAATAAAAGAACAGAAAACACCATATTGCGAACTCCCCAGACCTTGCCAAGCCATTTACACTGCTCAGATGCACTCAACATCTTGAGATGCCCCAGAAGCAAATTATTCAAAAAAGGGTGGATTTATTCAGAAATTACTCATACTTTAGAGTCAGAAACAGTGCATATTATCGCTTTAGCGCGGCAGAGGAAAACAAAGGTAATCTATTGTTTTTTTTTGTTTTGTTTTTTTAGGTTTCCACAATGGCCTCCCAGAACATTGTGGCAATATAGGATGTTCATTCCAGATGCAACCCAGGGCTGTTTCTACTTACAATCGACCATAAAACAACAGTGCCCCCCCCCCCCCCCACACCCACACACATATACACACACAGGCACAGTAGGGCTCAAACAGCTAAATTACACTGAACTGCTTCCATCAATCGCTTGAAGGCGCCCTCGACGCTTTGTGAGCTTGGTATATGTCGCTCCCGCCAGCTCTTCCTCCATTTATGAATAGGAAGCAAGTTAGCGACCGGAGGTGCCCTTCCCATGCGTCTTCTTCTGGAGAGGTGCGTAAACAGCTATGTCACAAAGCAGGGCCTGAGACAGTCATCCAAAACAACAGGCAGATGATTACACTCCGTGGGACAAGATAAATGTTGTGGTGAGTGAGGTGGCAAGGGGGGCCTCTCTCAGAGCACAAGCACTGGCCAGATCAGCTGCCTTCTCCTAACACGTTAGCTTAAGTGCCCCCTCTGTCTCTGTTACAGATGACAAAAACACAGAAGAAAGAAGCCGAACCCAGCTGCATATTTTCTGGGTCTTTGTCAGTAATGTTTTGACAGTACATTTGTTATAGGCTACGGGTGGCTTAATAGCACTTGGAGTGGCAGCATTTTTCTGTATTTGTGCCACTCTTTGAGGAGATCACAGAATCAGGTGGCAGGTGTCGGCGTTGATACATGATGGGGGCATCGGGAGGCATCCAGCATCTGACGTTTTTTATGCACTGACGCTGATGTTTCGTTCCAAATTGTCTCCTCAGTTTTTCATGTTTATTAAGCGATTGCGTAATACATATAATAAATTTATAGATGTGGGGATTTACGTATTTGGAGCAGCTTTTATCAAAACATGATCTTGCCTGTTTGTGGGGCTAAGTATTCTGGATCAAGTACCCTGCTGAAAGATAATAATAATATAAAAATGGTTATTATTATTATTATTATTATTGTTGTTGTTGTTGTTATTATAGCCGTGACAAAAGCCTGGAATCCCATCTGACACCCTGCTTTGTGCCCTACGTCTATGCATCTCTGTACTGGAAAATTGGCTGGTTGCTGGATGGATGGATGGATGGATGGATGGATGGATAAAAAATAATAATCAACATCATCACAAGCTTTGTGGTCATCTCTGGTATCCATGGGTACACAGTGTGCATGAGGGTGGAGGAAGTCATTTTCCTTCTGAATTATTTAGCTGCCTCTGCGATGGGTTGGTGCTCCATCCTGGGTTGTTCCCTGCCTTACGCCCATAGGCTCCAGACCCCCCGCAATTCAAAAAATGGATGGATGGATTATTCAGTTGCTTACCAAACACTCTCACCCAAACCAGCTGACATGGCTCGCAGTCCGACACTTTACACCAGCACGGTTTACACTCTGATATTATACAGCAGCTAGATATCTTCTGAGACTAAAAACCGACTAGCCATTGTTTCCTGGTCCAGCTCCTTAATCAGTGTGCTACCTACAGCACAGTTTACAGTTTGCGAACTTTTCTAGGGCATTCTGTTTATAACCGTTCTGGGCACAGTTCCTGGAAGCTACTAAATGCAAGGATTTTTTTTTTGGAGGTGAATGTGACCCTTCATTACTATCTGTTTAATTTTTCTTAGTATGGCCAGTTAGTGAGGCAGTCCCAATGGGACTAAGAAACCCAGCATTAATGAAATAACTGCACTGCGCAAGCAAGGTTAATGCTAGCGGACTGCGGTTTGAAAACAGTAACAGATTATGTGTGCCCTTATCTACACTGGACATGGGATGTGAACTCAGGTAATTCCGGCACACTGGTTCAGAGACCTCACAGATAAATATTCATTCATTTACAAACTTCAGAAGTTATCTGGGCAGATTTTTTTCCCTCTTAAGAACCATTCCTTCTCAATCTTGTCATTCACTGAGTTTGACTATGACTTTAAGGAGGAGCTTAAAAGCACAGTGATCACAAGCAGGGATTTCCTGCTTGATTAAGCTAATCAGAGTCTCACTCAGTGAACTCTGTAATCTCTGCCAACCACTTAATAAAGCTAATGAATATTTCAAGTCTAGTTTTAGTAGTGGCTGCACTTGCAAGCAAAAACAAAAGTCCAGATGGAGCTGTTGTAACCTAGTGCCACCCAAAACTGCAAACATCATCTTACTTTCACATCCTCACTGTTAACACTACAATTAACGGCCTCTTTCATTGCTATCTCTTCTTTATTTCACGTTATAAAAGCAAAAAGCATTATTAAAGTGAATATAAATCGACATGTGCTTCGCTGCTTAACATCGTGATCTAACTTCCCATTCTTATTGTATTTTTAAAACAGTTAAACATGGGTTCCCTGCTTAGCCATCTTTTTTGTAACCAATTTGAAGTGCATTACGCTCATCAAAAATTCAATTAAAAAGCAGAGCAGCGGTGGATGTAGCGGCTGGACTCTGGGGGACTGGTGGAATGTGGCCTAATACAATATGGGGAGAAGCTTGAGGGCATGTAGACGTGTTTCAAACGTATCTGCAGAGAGGAACATAGAAAAAGCTCACATACGGAAACTCATGCGCTCTTCATCTGTTTGCCCAGTACAACCACAGCTCCAAATGGTCTTTATTAATTATTATCCCTATTTTATTAGCATATTATAATTGGCATCCCATTAAAACTGCACCCTATCTCTGAGCCCTGTGCTGTCTGAGAGAGGTTCCCCATAGCAATTAGTAGAAGCCCTTGGAAGATGGATGGATAGATTATTATCATATAAATTAGGCTACCCAAACAGGAACCATACCTGTGAAAGTGTAGAATTGAGGGGGAACTAATTTAGCGTAACACAGCCTTTGCTTAATTTCACCACTCGCTAATTGCTGTCATCTGCACTCTTCCAACCACAACCACCTTATCAGATGCCCCCCCCGGTTCCTCCAAACACACGCGTCCACTTGAATCTTGACGACAATAACAAGGGAATAACGCAAAGTAAGTGTTATCTCAGATATACAAACTAAAGATGGAGGCTGCAAAAATCATATCATAAAAGCTCGCCATGAAATGTGATACTCTATTGCCAAAGGCATCGAAATTATTTATGTATTCAATCTTGCTCTTTTTTAAGAGTTTAACAGCCGTTTGGCAGATTCGGCTCAAAACGGTGGGGGGCTAGGACCTGGGGGACTCCCCCGCCTGTGCCGCAGCTCTCCTGTAAATTAAAAGCAGACTTCTTCTTTTCTGTTTTTTCTTTTTCATTTTTTTTGTCTTCCAAGAAAGAGAGAGAAAGAGCGAGAGAATGAGAAAAAAGAAAGAAGAATAAAGAGAGAGGGAGACAGAGGAGGGCAGGTCTGGAACTGTTTTTGTAGCCACATTTCATAGGAAATCCTGAACAGAAAATGTTAATGAGAGACACCAAAGCATGAGCGGCACCCCCCCCTCCCCCCCGCTCTCTCTGTGTCAGCACATGCAGGCTCAGCCCCACCTCCCCACCCCTCCCTTCCCCCACCACCCGCAGGAGGACAGGACAGGGGTTCCCCTCCTCGGCGTCTGCTCCTCCAAAAGTGAAAGCGAGCGTGGCGAGTGGCTCAGCGCCGCAGAACACAGCCCCCCCCCCACAACGCGCACCCAGACAACCGGGCCGAAACCCACGGTGAAGCCCGTCGCCAGCACAACACTGTACTTCAATTAGGGTCTGAGCTGGGGAGGGGGGTGTATGGAGGAATGAGATCATATGAGGCAATATTACAACACTGCTATAATATTTCATGGAGCCCTGATTGACCTCCACGTACGCTTCTGTGTTTTGGACGGCTGCTTACATCCGCAGCAGTCCAGGAATCAGATGATAAGCATCCCACGGTCTCCACTGGGGGCTGGGAGCATCAGCTCTGCAGGTGATTCCCCAGACAGAACTTCCCTAGCTGCCTGTAGTAGAGGTGCTCCCCATCGACAGGTCTTGCCCGCCCTGTCGCTTAGTCTCACCGTCTTCCTTGTTGGCGGCATTACTGCAGATACGGAGGAAGACAATACGCATCCTACTGTATCCAAACACCGAAACAAAAGACAGAAAAAATCATTTGCCAAGCCATTTTAAAAGACCCTAGGTTTCCCAAACAACCGCATCTTTGGCGGGCCCTGTCGCCCGGGACCGTTAGCTGCAGTGGCCCGCAGACTGTAAATGTTACCGTGGCCTCATCACTGAGACACGTGTAGAAACAGGGAATGCGATGTACAGCCTTTGCCGACATGCCACCGGCCTGTCAGGCTCTGCGCAGCAGCAAAGTGAATCCCGATAAAGGCTAATGGAGTGTCGTGTCGTAATTACTGTGTGGATGGGCCCCCTTCCCCCCCACCTGTGACTGGCTCAGCGCTAACTGAAGCTAATATACAAGGTGAATCTCATGCGAATCCATATTTTTTAATTCAAGTGCCGCAGGGGATGGCTTCCTCGAGCTAGATCGCCATTTTTACAGTTTAATGTTACCTCTCTCATTAGCACTTTATTGGCTAATGGAGGAGTAAGAAAGGAGGTGGAATCCAGTGGCAGGGTTGGGAGAGTACAGAAAATCAATGTACGAATCGCAACAGCTGGTTATTGAGTAAAAGCTAAGACGATTTTACAGAAACCGGAAGAAAAGAGGCATAAATACTGAGCCTTCAGCATCTTATTTTGCAAAAACTTAGAGACTATAGAGTACTGAGCAGAGAAGATGTCACAAATCTTATATAACTAGACCACCTTAAGGGATATTTATAACTGTGGTCTTTTTTTATCTAGGATGGGGTGCTTCTCCTCTGTTTTCCTTTCCAGACGTTCTGCCCAGGGCTGCGATTTCGGATGCGGGTCATGGTGACACAGGGACCCTTGAGAGACTTCAGCAGGCTGTTAAGCGAAGCCGCCAGGGAGATAAGAGTAGCAGCTAGCCCTGGCGTCTGTCACCGGCACCTGAGACCCCCGGGCCAGGCCGGCCACGTCCTAAAAAGGGGATCTCTGAGAGACAACCGCGTGCGCCCCATACGGCACCAAAACACTCGAGAAGGCCTCACCACGGCGAGGCAGAAACGATATTCCACCCCCCCATCCCGATCTAGAAACTCTGGTCATGGCAAGTCAAAGCCCAATAACAAACACATGCTTGGTGGGGGGGGGAGAGAACTGCAAGAATAAGTCGGCAGTTTGAACATTTGGACTGTTATAAGACCATGCCGTTAAAAAAAATAATAATAAAATAAAAACCTTAAACGATGCACAAGTCAGGAGTGCCGCTGCCACGGTACTGGAGTCTGGCAGCTCTGAGAGAGTGAGAAGCCGTCAGGATAAAAGCAGGGATGTCACTGATAAAAGTGAGGGATACCGCGCACTTTTCCAGGGAAAGTGTTGAATAATTCACTGAGAAAGAAATCAAACAGAGTAACCGGAGGTAACCGGATTGGGAATCCGGTTTGTTGGGGTAACACGCAGTACATCCCAAACCACCTCCCCAGTCCGCTTCATGCCATTCCCCGTAGCTCCACTCTCCTACAATACTTTAATGAGAAAAAGATGGTAGGAAAATCCTGGCCCAATTCCTATATAAACTTACAGACATCTCACGGAACGACCCAAGGAGAGAGAAAGGAAGAAAGGAGAGAGGGAGCGAGGGAGAGGCAGAAAGAGCATGCTGAGGTGGGAGGAAAGATGATCGCGTGAAAGGCGAAAGGCGAAAAAATCACAAACTTTAGAAGGTGAAAAGGGAGACACTGCATTTCACCATCACCGACGAAGAGTCATTACTCTGCCTTTTTTTAAGGGGGGGGGGGCTAAACCCCCCACTAAGCTCAACTTTTTGTTTTTCTCACGCCGCTGATTAAAGAAACACACCACCGAAATCCCGCCACGTCAGGATGGCGGTAATGAGAGAATAGTAACAAATGCCGAGGAAGAAGCGTATTGATTCGAGCCGGCGTTGCGCTCCAGATACTGAGGCGGAGGGATGTGGCAGAGTAAACAAGTCTGTAAAAGTCTAGCCTCGCAGACGGGGCCCAGTTATTTACTGGGGTCCCGTCCTCCGTTTTTTTTTTTTTTTCCTGGATCCCAATTAATTTGTTAACAAGGCCGCTGTAGTCATATGGGAAGCACATGACATGTTTGACAACAGAAATGAAACAATAAAATAAACAGAGGCAAACGTATTTTTATTTTAATGGAACCACTTATATCTCCCAGGGTTCCAGGTAGCAACTATAGTATGGTAAATACTTATTGCTACCATTATACCAGACAGTCTCTCTGCACAGGACCGCGGTCTCGTCCTGATTACCGCTGCGCCACACCTGTAGCATTTAACCGTCCTTTTGCTTCTGCTCCATGCCGAGCAAGAAAGGGGCGTTGAGGCGCGACCCTTCTGTTAAAAGCAAGCATACTTCAGCTTACCTACTGCCGAGCGGTCTTCCAAAGTGAGATTAACGCCACGCTAACTACGGCCTCCCTCTCAGCTCGAACAGCTGGCATGTGGACGTGCCCAAGTAACAGGCCCGAGCTGGGGAGCTGCAGAGCGATGGTACGCAATAACCCCCCCCCCCCAGCACTGTGACTGCAAAAGCAAAAGAAGCCATTTATTTATGCTAGGCCAAAGTATATGCATATGTTTTAGGGACACCATTATTGGTGGCACAGTAGATCAGCAGACAGCAGTGCTGCTACACATTCCCAAGGCTGAACACTTAAATCATACCCCTACTCTGTGCGTCTGGAATTTGCATTTTCTCCCAATATTGTATGGGCCTCTTCCAAGTACATGTAAGTGTGCCACTGTGTCTGAGCCATAGGTGGGATGGACATCCCGTCCAGGGTGTCCCCTACCTCACTGCAACTCTATACGAGTCATTAGAAAATGACTGTTTTTATGCTTTTTCTGTGTAGTTCTCTACTCTTGTTATCTGAATTCTATGGATGTCAGTAAGCAAACCTTCTGGATGGCTACAGCGGCACCTTCAGGGACAGCGATACGGCCTGAATAGGGTGTTCTAAGGATCTCCCTCATGGGTAAATGTCTGAAGGTGGATCAAGAAGTGACAGAGGTGAAGGAGAGCGTAGTGAGGTGGCAGTAGGGAAGCGGCAGTGGGCCAAGTGGTGGCGGTGAGACATTGCTACATTATCGCTTTCTGCAGAAGAGTAGAGTCGCCGTTTAACATGCGCGCAGATCAGGACTCGGTCGGGTGGCTGGACGCTGTGCAGTGAAGAGACTGCTGGACAAACTGGGGAATTCTGTGGACAAGGCAAATGCAGCGATGATAATGAGCCCAGGCCTCTTTGGACAGCGGAACTGGCGGATTCCGGATTCCTCATCACTGTGCCACCCGTCATGGGGTATGTGCTGGCAGCACCCCTCCCCCCCCCTTCCCACTATCTCTGCCCCCGCAAGCCCACCTCCCTGCCTCCCCTGCTGTCAGTGCTGGGACTCTCAGAGCCTTTGAAGCAGGGAGCACGTCAGGGAGTGCAGCTCCACTCTAATTAGGTACGCTGCACGTCCCCGATACCGCACGGGCGAAAAGGCATGCATGCACGCGCACACACAAACACACACACACACTTGCACGTAACTGAGGCGTTACGCAAAAGGGGGCTGGAGTCAAACATGAGTAAGGCCCGCCGGTCACAAGCTTCTCCGTCTCACGGTCCTTGGCAACATCAAGGCAGAACATGCATGACGACAGTCGGTGGCAAGAATGCCGCTGTGGAGGTGTGCAGATGGGGGCAGCACAGAGTTTTACCTATGGCAGCCACAATGTTTCAGCAAGAAGCACAAAAGGCAGACAGAAATACAGAACAGGGGAGGGTGAATGTAAAAAATGTAAAAAAAATAACTGCTTGGCCTGAGCAACACCTCCTTTTCACACTCTTAAAAGCACTCCCTGAAATCACTCTCGTCACACCGTGGCCAACGTGGGCTTTCCACTCACGGAGCAGGATGCATTTTCTGCCGATTAAGTAAGTGTCAGCTCCACTTTCTGTTCTTGGGAATTCGGAGGACAAGTCAGATAAGCCGACGGCTGTCTGTTCACGCCTATCCCAGTGGGGTGGGGGGCGACAGCGAGGAGAGAGATAGGTGGAGTGACTTCGGACACCCCGCAGCTGCCAGCCACATCTGTGGGATTGGGGGAGTCATGCATGCCCAGTGCTCTGAGCTCACGGCCATGCGGTGCACCCACGGCAGAAGATAGAGCTCCGTTGCCATATTTGATAGAAATGTAATTTGACGAGTATTACAAGTAGAAAACACAGCTTAAAGTGCGAGTGGCTACATCCCCCACTCCTCTCCCGTCCTGCTCCCTCCTGCAACAGAGGCAATAAATTGCTTGCATACCGTGAAACTAGGCCACAGACACATGGTACTGTGGTGTTAAATCAATAACACAGAGAAAATTCCGGTGTCTCCTCTGTCACGGCACGGAGCCTGGTAACGGGAGCTCACGGGGGGCACTCCAGCTCTCAGCTGTGAGGCGACACCTATGGATCCCGCAAGCAGCTGCACCGCCATCCAATTACATTTATTTATGAGCCCATCAGCAGGAATTTCTTTGTGAGAACTTCCTCGCACCAGCGAGGAGCTCGACAGCGACCACGAGTGGACACTCGCACATCTGCACCCCACGTCCTGAGGGTGGTGGGTCTGACATTGTGTCATGGTGGGGGTGGGAAGGAACGCCATCGCTCTGGGGTTTCTGATTAAGCCCAAGTGAGGAGTTCAGCTAGGAGGCTGCTCACAGGGGGGAGGGGCGTGGCCGAGCAGCTCGGCACGGTGAGGGGACACGCTTCTGCCAGGAAGGCCATCGGCAGTCATCGGAGATGTAATGAACGACCACACGGTTATATAAGGAACAACTGAGCACAAGAACGGGGGAGACACACTGGTAATTAATGAGCTTGCTGTCTCATCTGTGCCAAAGCAACCCAATAATAATGGAACATTAATAACTTTTGCTGTGTGGACCAGGAAACGTGTGGCACTAAGAAATCATCCTTTATGCGACTCCTTCCGACTTCATGATGACCTTGCCTTTTGCTGGAAAAAAAACGAAAAAAGAAAACAATTAATCCCTAATCCCTCCCCCGAACCAGAATATGAAAATTCCTCAATCCTGCCAAACCGAGACATGCTCTCAGTCAAAATGTCCTAACCCGAGCGCCAGAGGAGAAAAGGAGTCAAAGGAGGAATGGGGGGCGGGGAGCATATGACAGTGCTTGTCAGATCCTGAACAGGAAGTGCAACTGTCCGCATTGCACATGTCAAGATAGATCGCATGTGGTTACATAAAAGAGTGATTAAACCAGCTACTTTTTTATAACTGACTGCATACTGCCTGCATACATTACAAAGGTTATCTACCACCACTGGTCCTGACTGTTATCCGGTTCTGATCTACAGAACTCAACAACATTTATGTTAAATAATCTGACACCCGTTGATAATGCAATGCCAACATGAAATGCTTTTCCTTCTAGAAAGATAACACAGCACCGCAGTACCCAGTCTCAATCCAGGTTAACTAGCACAATCCAACAAGGCAGCAGCACTAATCCCAGCCGACAAAAATAGTCATTTCAATAAGAAAACAAAAATATTTAAATAAATAACAATAAAGGTCTCCTCAATATGAATATGGATATTTATGCTGATCTGCTGGCAGACAAAACAACGGGGAGGTGGAACTGCACAGGCCCTTTACCGTGGGTGGAGTCGTCATCCGCTCAGCAGGCCTGCCCGCAAAGCCCAGAGCCTCAAAAAAAAGGATGGGATCCATTGCCCTATCACACTGTTCCTTAATGAGGCCTTCCTCAGGTCTGTCTCTGGACCTGAGCCGACAGGTTCCCGGATCCCTTTTCAAAAAGCGAAAAAAACAACAAACGAAAATGACGAGATTTTGAAAATATGTAAATGTTAGGACTCTGAGGAGTCCCAGACACATCATGCACCTCTGTAGCAGCGAAAGTCAGCAGGGGCGCACCAAGCTTTCTGGCCCAACTGTTTGTTTGGTGTGTTCATGAGGGAAGGGCGACGGAAGGCGGGGGGGACATACTCTTAGAGGGAGCATGAGCGAAAGAACGAGAAAAGGGGGAAATGGGGCCTGGCAAAGAATGAGGTGGAGGGGAAGAATGAGCGCCTGTATTGTACTGGGCTGCATTTCTCGGATCTTGCAGACTTATCAGGTTTCCAGGGAGGAATAAGAAAGAGTCTGCAGGCAGACGTCGGTGTATCCTGGCCAATACGACAGTCCAAAAGAGAATTCTTTCCTCGAGGAAATGTGCTTAGATGCGATGCCCAAACAGAGGACCACACCCTGGCAAGAGCCAGACGGGAGGCACAGACACCCACACATCTGACCCGCTTCCACAGGGAACCAGGTTAATTTGGCTTTATTTGTGCAATGATCACCATGGAGATGAAGCGCTCCAAAATCCCTGGTGGCTCAGGGACTCCAATGTCTCTGCGGAGAGCAGGAAGTGTCAGTTTCAGGCCTAGTCCTAATCAATCGCACAGTATTAATTGTTTAAAACTACACATGTGCCCCTCTCAGCTCCTCCTCAGATTTCAATAATATAAAATAAAGAAAGTGGAGGCTCTGGCTTGCTGATGTATCCATGTGGCTTGTTTTTCCTCTTTTAACACATTTTTCTGCCCTCTGCTCATCGGTTCCACCTGTGAATGCATACTTGCGCAAACAGAGAACAAAAAAAATGTCTGATATGGCTGCACATTGGAATTACTTTCCCCCAAATATTGAAACCACTGGATTCATAGAGAAGCAACTCCTTCTTTGATGATGTTTCGAAACCCTCTCTTAATGAGGAAAACACACAGTACCCTGGGGCTGTGGGAAAGGGGGTGACTAAATTTAGCCCGTACTTCAGTACCGTGCTACCTGATGAACTTTGAATTATTTCATGAATTGTTTAGTCTGAAGGAGCAATGTAAATGACAAAAATTCCATTCCCTTTTTGCACAACAACAACTTTTGTTTTTCTTTAAAGACACTTTTCTGTGAGACCATTACGATTCAGCCTAGTAGGCGATGAGATTTTGCTCTTTTCAAGCAGGTAGTTAACAGTAAATGTTTTGTTAAAGTGTACAACAGAATATCCCTGCCTTACAATTGTAACTTACTGGTCACAAGTGCAGTTGCATTCAGTTCAATGACCGATACATTTATACAAAGCAACTTGTATATTTTACTCATATACACAGCTGGAAATCCTCACTACAGCAATTCAGGTTATGCACCTTACTCTAGCCAAATCTCTTCCAAGAGACAAACCAACAACTTCTAGGTCTCAAAACTACAGCCAGAAACACCACACTACTTGCTTTGATTTGCTAGACAAAATACCCTCCAATCAAACCTTGATAAATCTTGCAGATCAGCCATTAATCTCTGTGCATGCTTGGCTGTTCCCACAGGTCTAATGTTCTTCTGGTAAGACAGGACGCAGCTGTGATACAGGTAGCCACCAGAGATTGGCGGGCCCATCTCAGATACTGCAGGGCTTGAGTCCAGTTCTGTCTACACTCCTTGGAAGAGCAGATGGAGCTAGTGAGAAGGTGGATGGCAGAGGGGGCAAGGGTTGAATGAGCTTAACTAGAGCTTTCTTTGTGTGTTAGTCAAGTTAAAACAAGGGTTTAAGACACAAAAGTCTTATAGCGGAAGAGGTGATCACTCCTGCCACACAGCACTATGTTACAGCCCCACATTTACTGACAAACACCTGCATACAGTAGCATCACAAATGGATTCCCATCACCCCTCCCCCTTGAGCTACGTTCCCAAAGGGTATTCAACTGCTTCTCATCGTACTGTGATGTTACATTTTTGTCATACACCCCTGATGACTGTATTAATGACAGATGCTATTGCATTTTTGTTATTTTTTCCCCCTTTGCTTGAGGTCACTTGAAACGAAGACAGTTTCTTTATAAAAACCCCATGTCGATTTGTTTGTGAATGCACGCAATTCCAAGACACAACACTCCAACAACAGCCAATGCAAAATGCCAGTCAAACAACATTGTTTACCTAATAATCTACAAAGCATGAAAGAGGTCTAACTTCTGCATTCTCCAAGGTTACACGGCACACTGAAATACATCCGCTGTAATCTGCATTCACCATTAGTACCAGGATGAAGATCAATAACCCATAGGTGTAAAAACAACAAAACTCTGAACTATTTAGCATGATACACCCAAATGATAATATTATGGGATATGGTACTATACTGGTATTGTATTGCATGTTAGAAAACTGTAAATCTGAGTTATAACTGATAATCTGTATAAAATTGAGGCAATATTACATATCAATATAAAACTGTCCTTACATGCATGAATGTTTCCTGTAATTAAAATCAATTGGCAGCAACTCTGCCGCATGCATCTCGTGCAGCGAGTTTCATGCAGGGCACTATATCAACCACTATGTGTAAAACATACTGAAGACAGATGTTCTGTCCCACTATACAACGGATGTCTTATTTTTATGTCTTGCCGATCAAAACAAGTGACAAATGCTGTTTGAACTGAGGACGAAAGCAGTGCTTTTACTCTGAATATTTAAAAAAGGAAAATTACATACAGCACACTAAAAGAAAACTTGCCCTTAAATTTAATTATAGAAGTGCCAATACAAAGCATCGATCAACCACTTAACTTCATTGCGTTGTGATGCAAGAAAAGCACGTTGTCGACAGTTCCGCTCTGAGCGTTACAGTTCATTTGCAGTTCATTCAGTTCATTTGATTAAAACGACTTAGATTTCTCATCGTTAATTGTGCAATAAAATTAGCGAGGTGTTTATGTTTTGTTCGATGTCTATTTTTAAATGGCAATCAGGGGGGAAGAACCGTTGAGAAACAGTTGACTATAAGCAGATGCAACAAAACTCGGCGGAAGAGTCAGTAGATGTGATGCCAACGCATCAAGTGCAGAGAAGATTCAGGAATCAAATCCCGTGGATCCCACACGCATACGCCATAATACAGTTCCATCAAAATGATCTGGGTTTGGGTTCAACTCTAAACACCATATCGTATATAAACCGACTTTTAAACACACTTTCTTAACTGCATGCCTGGAAAATGTGGGTTTAATCACTCCATAGGAAGCCTACAGTGACTTCAATTCAAGTAACCAAACAAGGTGTAAGTCCTACCTTTCCAGGTGTGCGCAAAGGGCTGTGCGTATTCAACTTCCAACTGAAGTGATTGGATTGCGTTTTGAAAGAAAAGGATATGGGTTGCAGACCAATTTCAGACACCAGCTCCGCGGCCGAGTGGTTTGCTTCAGGTAGAAAAACACCACGGGTGCCAAAGATGGATAGGGTAAAGCTTCCCCGCCGCTGGCAGATGCCTCCTCCGCTACGGCTCCGCTCTCCTTCGTCCCGGGTACAACTGTCTCCACCTCGCTGCGCTCCCCGCTGCCGGACAGGTCGTTGAGTCGGATAAAGGTCCTGGGGAGGGAAGACCTGCCCTCAGTCTCCCTCACCATACGGTCCTCAGACGGATTTCCTCCATCTTCGGCCATCATTCACCTCCTGAAAAGCGCAAGGATTCAATTTAGGAACCAAGAGGCTGACATCTGACTTTTCTCTAATAATTACTACGCATGCATCTAATCCAGATCTTTGAGGGGGGAAGGGGCTGGTAAAAGTCTGTCCTGATGTGAAAGTATTATGCAATGTTTGTCTTCGTTAATTTGAACGCGCACGGATAATTTGGACTCGTCCTGGAGAATGTTAAATCGGCTATAAATTAGTAGGTGTCTAAACGCCAGGTAAAATGGGCGCACAGGTTATATAATCATTATTACTATCTATTTTCATATAGGCCTCGTAAATAATGTATTTTATTTATTGCCCTTCAAAACGAATTGCATTTCAAGTTAACGGTGGAGTGAAAATAACTACATTCCTCTTTGCTGATATGGTTTCATTTTTTTAAGAAAATAAACTATAGCATATAAAGTATATCTATTATACATTATTACTTTCATTGTCGTATTAATAATACATAATAAACAGTTTTAGTGGCAAAAACAAATTGCACACATGCACATGTAGTCATTTAATTCCGCTTATCTGCTGGGCTCGGATGCAAATTAACGTAAATGTTTAAAAGAAGAGCGCATGTAAATATATCGATTATCTTCCATTTTTAACTACAGTCAAATTTAAAAGAATTCCCATCAATCTATCTCAGAAAGAAACTTTATCAAGATATTTAATATTTTGCAACTCAGTGCTTGGAACACTTTAAAAACACATTCTGATGCCGACAATTAAAAACAGAGGAACAGCCGTGCGATGCCGTGTTTATTAGCCTACCTGTTATTGTCACCGCAGATATTACCAAATCGAGCTCAGTCATCGCATGATCGATACTGGAGACAAAGTGCAGCTCGGAATAAGTGGGGATAATACGGAAAGTCGGGCACACGGGGTGAGTTTCCAGGCGCGGTTTAAAACAGAAGCGGCTCTATGGGCATCGCTCTTCAAGCAGGTCTCGGTCCCGGTTGTCACGGATTTTTCATTCCCATGATGAAGTGTCTGAATCTCTGAGATCTGTACACATCCGAAGAAATCTCTTGTTGCTGAATCCCCGACAAAATCGTTGCGTTAATTCCTCTTCGCTTGTGTTTGAAATAGCGGCAGCAAGACGAGCAGATCGGCTTAAATATAAATAAATATTTAAAATAATGAATCACAATTAGTTTATGTCACTCGACTCGCCCAGACAGTTTTCTTAACTGTATTTAAAACCAGTATGAAATTTCCGATACTTGTTTATAAATTAAAGGAAACATTTTAATACCAAGTATTGTGTAGGCACCAGTCAAATATCCAGGTTGCAGCCTTTTTTGCTACCACAAATCACGCTTAGATGTATAGCCAAAGATGTGAACGAATGCTCAGGTAATGTGTCTAGGTATAGATAGTTTTTGCCGAATAAAATAGGATAACAAAAGTCTCTCCAGATCCCGTTAGTCGGCGAAGCTGACTGTGGCACCAATCCCCTCATCCAAGCAGCTTCACAGCTGGATTCAGAATCAACTTCATATCTCCACCTCCTTACCCGCCTCTCTACCAATCATAAGCCGGGAAAGCTCCATATTACATTGTCATTGGCTGCTGCTGAAGTCAATTAACGCGCTGCAAAAGGGGGGTAAACAGCTGGAATCTTATTGTCAACTGTTACCCAATAAAAAGCTGAGAAAGACCGAATCTATGAGACGACTGGACCAATTATTTATTATAAGATTTTTTTAGGCAGGAATGAGAGGGAAAAACAACTCAACAAGTAGCCTACATGTGATTCCTGTTTAATCAGAGGCTCCGCGGTAGACATCGAGGTTGTTGCTCAGGGTATTTGCCGTTTTATGCTTTTTGTGTCTCTAAACGAGACGAAAATAAACTGCACAAAAAAACATTTCAGCGGCCATAAATTATACCCTATTTCCAAGTTTGCCTATTTTAGACAGTTTAACAGAGTCTATCACAGCCGTTAAAGACATGACAGTGTAACCCACGGATTACCGCTCCAAGTCCCAGGAGGATCTGCTATTGTACGCTTTAACAAAGAATCTAGTCGGAACACTTCTAGTACGATGTTGAGCTCCATGTAGCGGATAAGATGGTAAATTGCTTTAGACCGGAACTGAATAATGATAATCGAATGTCATTTAGGCTATGATTTTAATTATACAATACCATTGCTTGGTTTTTTATCAAATAATCTTAAATATTATAAAACTGGCTGATTAAATGTACTCAATTTGAAATAAACACATATGCTTCCCTTTGTACGGCTAGTTGACCAATTAAGCTCCTTACCAACATCACCACACTCGGAGTTCTTTTACAAAAGCACGTCAGTTTATTAAAGCCTGTTCTCGCTAATATTATTTTCCACACACGCCCGTTTACATCGTGGGTTTACTTATTCCAAGTTCTTTATTTCAACCCCTTTGACAGTCGGACAGCAGTAACCAAGAGGATTTCTTGTATTGACAAAATACAAGCAACGTTGTCTACAGATAAATTTAACGGAAAACATTATATATGCGACACTCTAAGCCCATGCTCGTATGATGCAATTTTACCTTATAATGCTCATCACACGGGAATTACATGTAAAGGGTATCACTTATGGCACCCATCTATTCTGTAATTAAAATTAAGTGAAACTATACAGTAATAAACAGCAATCAATCGGGCAAAATGATCGAGTTTAGAAGGGATTAAAACAATATAGATTTATTAATGGGATTAAAATAAGTATTAAAAGCAATGGACAAGAGACACTGATCCATCGAGATGGTCTTAATGTCTTTGAAAGTGGAGTATTTCTAAACGCCAGCACATTGGACTTGAATGTTCCGTGATGACTACAAAGGTGGCCACTAGGGGAGGTTGTTTCTCTCCCAAGGCATCAGTTACGCGAACCCGCTGCATACCGTTTCTTCCGTTGGCTGCTCCCTATTTGGGAATCTAATGGCCCCCAGTTAACCCAATTAAAGAAAGTTAAGAACCTTGAATATACGTAATAACACTTTTAAGGCACGCACACTTTCTTTGCAAACTGAAAATTATTCCCACGACACTGGCATTGAAAGATAGCTGCACTTAAATGCAAGTGGACAAAATAATTCGGCATATTTTAGCTTTCCAAAATTATTTATTTGCCATTTCCTTCTTAGTAGTCAAAGTCTCCAGAGCATTCATTATGCAGTTTCAACACGTTTGCTTCTCTACCCCTCTATAAATTATAATTCAAAATAGCATTAAATTCCAAATTGACACAGCGATATTTTGATAGACTGACTTTGTCCTGGACAAGCAGCTGAAAGATGGATCAATGGACAAATGGATAAATATTAATCCTGTATTTGCAAATTTCTAGTTATTCCTCATACTCTTTAACCCACAAATTACAAAACACAAATTTAAGAGCTTATGTAAGGTATTAACACTTTTTTAGTTATTCGAGTCCGTGGGGATAAACAACGTGATAATACAAAGCAAGCCTGGATGAATCAGAGATGTTTGTGGGAACATGCACATACAGACATTAACTACAATCAAGTAAAATTACAGGTTGAAGATAGGAGGCTGCATGCAATGTTTTGATGGATACTGTGAGATCAGAAAATTACAGAGGCATTGCATAAAATGTAAGAATTAAAGAACATGAAGTATTGTCCATGAAGTAAGCTTCCAAAAATCAGCCAGGATTTACAAATGAATAGTGCTGTGCACTCAGCTGTATATGTGCAGGAGGTATGTTTCTATGTTTTTTTTTTTTTTTTTTTTGGGGAGGTGGGGCAATAAAATGCAGTTTAGGGGTGGCATGGTGGTGCAGGTGGATAGCACTGTTAGACCAGGGTTCAAGTCTGCGCCATGGTTCCATGTGGGTCTTTGTGGGGTTTCCTCTGGGGACTCCAGCTTCCCACTACAGTCCGAAAGAGATCATCCATCCCGGGTTGCTCCCTGCCTTAAGCCTGTAGGCTCTTGGATAGGCTCTGGAACATCACCCCCACCACCGCGACCCTGAATAGGATAAGAGGTTACAGAAAAGGTTTGCATGTAAAATGTAGTTTATGTGAACTGGTAGCTTTAAATATCATGTAATAAGCTTCACTGTGAGATATGTGGGATACGCTTTGTATCAAAATGACCCAGAGCAAATTGTTATTGAAGATGGATATATGCATGCATGGATATAAAAATGCACTGGATTATTGACCAGGCCAGTGCCCCCAGGCCACGGGCTGAAAGGGGCCTCAGAGCACTAGTGGCCGTGAGTCGCAGCATTTATAGTGCAAGTTGAACACTATGACCCTCATATACAGCGCAAATTTCCCACCAGGGCTCTCTGCATATAGAACAATAGATGACCATCAGGGCCCCAGGGCCCTTTGACATATACAGCACAAGTTAACCGCAAGGGCCTCCAGCATGAAGAGTGCAAGTTGACCACCAGGACCCCTGAGGCCCTTTCCACATACAGTGAGAGCTAACTACCAGGGTCTGCAGGCTCCCCAGCATCCAGACCATTTACGTGATATGTGGACTATTCTTGTATGCCCTCCCCCCCACCTGGGACAGGGGGATCTCCAATAGGCAGGTGCCCAGGGGCCCACAGGACCATTATCCAACCCTGAAAGAATGTTCATTTAATTCTCTTCTATCAGAAAGGATTGTGTGTGGCTATGCAGTTTAGGATGCTGTGCCTGTGAACAGAAGATCCCAAGTCAGGTATCAATATCTGGATCAGCCAAGCGATATCATCATTGAGTCCTTAACCCCAATTGCTCCAGGGATAATGGCTAACCTGACTTTCTCAATTGTATGTTGCTTTACATAAAAGCATCTGTGAAATAAATGTGGGTTCAATTATAAATTTGTAAGCAAATAAATAAGATTTAGTCTGAAGACTAGACCTGAGCTAAAGGTTCAAAGTATAGCTTAGACTATGGTGCAAGCTTTGACATTGACCAATAATTTGGATCTTTAAGGGAATAGAGCATAAGTCATGCACTCCTGTTGCAGAAGCTACAGCTCAAGCTGGCCAGGCTAAATTCTATTTACAGTTTTGATGCATTAGCATGTGACAACTAGCTGTCTGTGGTGCACATACTCTCTGCTTCAATGCTTTCCATCACATGCAAGGGATGTTACAGGTACTCACATCTGAGAGACAGCTGGAATCGACTTAACTGGGGCATAAACAGGGGAAAAGTACAAAGCAACTATTTAACTCTGGTACAGGGTATCTCTCAGGACTCTCAAGGGCTGAGACAAAGTGTTTTCCTCTGATATTATTCAGTTTGTCTCTACCCATTGCTCTCTCTTATCTCTTTATAATACAGTTTAAAATATAATATTCTCACACCGTCATTCACTGTCAATACTCACTCTTACATATACCTCATTTTACATACACAAGACCTCCCAGAAGGGAATACCGGTTCTAAGAATCTTCGAAACAATCTTTTTTTGAACTTGAAAAGTCCTCACATCCCTTTCCACTCTTAAAAGAGAGGATGCTGCTTAAGACAATCTTTGTTAATAGAGAGTCATCCCATTTGTCTGATTTAGTTTTACTTTTTATCTCAACAAATGAGCCAGGAAGGAGCACCAGTTAAGTCAAAAGTGACATGACAAAAACACATAAATAATGTTAGCCCGTTATCTTAAGGTTTTTACACTGGCTTGATCTAACTCAAATATTTAAGCTCCAAGATGGTTCCTATTTATACAAATAATTGAGATGACCAAAACAGAGCATAACTGTAATGTTATAACAACACTGGTGAATGAGGTTGGTGTAGCAAGCAGACATTACACTGGGATCAAAGTCATCATGAATCAGCAATGTAGACAGCTAACTAACTGCTTTAACGACTTGTGCTCCATATAATTAAAACAGGGAATGTTAAAACAACAGAAAGGCTGATGTCATGCACAGGGTGTCTCAGTGCCCAGAAAAAGAAAAATAAACAAACCTACGTTTCACCAAGGCACCCAAGGCTGGAATTCGATGATCAATTTTATAATCTTATCGTCGGATCTGCAATCATATGTTTTGGACACTCAGGTGAAGACAGGAGCTCAGCTGTCAACTGATCACCACCTGGTGGTGAGTTGGATCTGATGATGGCAGAAGATGCCAGATAGACCTGGTTGATCCAAACGCATAGTGAGGGTGTGCTAGAAGCATCTGGCGGAGGCACCGGTCTGGGAGATCTTCAACTCACACCTCCGGCAGAACTTCTCTTCTCTCCTGAGAGAGTCAGGGGACATTGTGTCATGTCGCAGGCAAGGACAGAGGAGAAGGCCAGAGTCAGGAAAAAATCAAAGGGGCTTTATTAAAGGAAACCACAACAGGGATGAGGCAAACCAAACGGACCATGAGGGGTCAAAATGGGGAGATGCAGGAACACATGGTACAGGATACATTCAGGAGCACAAACAGGTAGTAACATCAATGACTGGACTGGGGAGCTCAAGACAAGGAGGCTTATACATCACTAACGAGGGAGCAGATGAGAGGCAACTGCAGTGAGTCACATGAGGGCTGAAACGGGAGGTAAGACAAATTAGTAACAGATGTGGCTCATTAGACCCACATTGGGGAAAAAACGAGGGAGGCAGGAATGTAGGGCATGACACATAGAGCCTGAATGGGCCATGTTCCCAGACTCCATTGCTGAGGCAGCGGTGCAGAGCTGTTGCCGTAAGGTTGTTGGTGCCAGGTGCAGCAGGAATCCCCACACCTGGTGGTGGAAACCACCAGTAAAGGGAGCTGTCAGGCTGAAGAAGGAGGCTTTCAGGGCTTGGTTAGCTTGTGGAACTCTGGAAGCAGTGGACAGGTACCGGCAGGTCAAGCGGGAAGCAGCTCTGGTGAATGCAACGCCTTCCTTGGAGAAAGTAGAGCTAGAACACTCAAGGGGGACTTACCTATCTTTGGGGCTGAGGTCACTAGAGTACTCAAACAACTGCTTGGTGGCAGGGCTCTTGGGGTGGATGAGATTCGCCCTGAGTTCTTGAAAGCTGTTGATGTTGTTGGGTTGTCCTGGCTGACACACCTCTTCAACATTGCATAGACGTCAGGGGCAGTGCCTTTGGATTGGCAGACTGGGGCGGTGGTCCCGAACTTTAAGAACGGGGACTGGAGGATGTTTCAACTTTAGGGGGATCACACTCCTCAGCCCCCCTGAGAAGGTCTATGCCGGGGTACTGGAGATGAGGGTCTGCCCATTAGTCAAACCTTGAATCCCAGAGGAATAATG
This sequence comes from Mormyrus iriodes, assembly GCA_011763525.2. Taxonomy (NCBI): domain Eukaryota; kingdom Metazoa; phylum Chordata; class Actinopteri; order Osteoglossiformes; family Mormyridae; genus Mormyrus; species Mormyrus iriodes. The sequence goes on along the minus strand of JAAGVU020000092.1, from coordinate 11,746,400 downwards.
TGGATTCCGTCCTGGTCGCGGAACACTGGACCATCTCTTCACCTTCACATGGATACTGGAGAGTTCATGGGAGTATGCCCAACCAGTCTACATGTGTTTCGTGGACTTGGAAAAGGCATATGACCGTGTCCCTCAGGGGGTCCTGTGGGGGGTGCTCCAGGAGTATGGGCTATGGGGTCCATTGTTGCGAGCCGTTAGATTTCTGTACAAACGCAGCGGGAATTTGGTTTGCATTGCCAGCAGTAAATCAAACTAATTCCCGGTAGGTGTTGGACTCCACCAGGGCTGCCCTTTGTTGCTGATCCTGTTTTCAACTTTTATGGACAGAATTTCTAGGCATAGCCAAGGGGCAGAGGGGGTCCGGGTTGGGGGCCTCATGATCACATCTTTGCTTTTTGCAGATGATGTGGTACTGTTGGTGTCACTGGTCTGTGACCTGCAGCGGGAACTGAGGCTGCTTGCAGCTTACTGTGAGGCAGCTGGAATGAGGATCAGCACCTCCAAGTCTGAGACCATTGGTTCTTGACCGGGAAAGGGTGGATTGCCCTCTCCTAATGGGGGATGAGTTGTATCCTCAAGCAGAGGAGTTTAAGTATCTTGAGGTCTTGTTCACCAATGAGGGAAAAAGGCAGCAGAAAATCGATAGACCGATCGGTGCAGCGTCGGCAGTAATGCGGACGCTGCACCATTCTGTTTTGGTGGAGAGGGAGCTGAGCCGAAAGGCAAAGACCTCAATTTACCAGTCGATTTACGTTCCTACCCTCACCTATGGTCATGAACTCTGGGTAGTGACCGAAAGCATGAGATTGCAGATAGAAGCAGCCGAAATGAGTTTCCTTTGCAGGGTGTCTGGGCTAAGCCTTAGACATAGGATGAGGTGCTTGGACATTCAGGAGGGGCTCAAAGTAGAGCCACTGCTCCTCCGCATCAAAAGGAGCCAGTTGAGGTGGGTCGGGCATGTAGCTAGGATGCCTCCTGGACAGTTTCCTGGGGAGGTATTTCAGGCATGTCCAACTGGGAGGCGGCCCCAGGGCAGATCCAGAACACTCTGAAGAGATTATATCTCTCGGCTGGCTTGGGAATGCCTTGGTATTCCCCCCGCGGAGCTGGAGGAGGTGACTGGTGAGAGGGAGGTCTGGGCATCCCTGCTTAGGCTCCTGCCCATACAGCCCAACCCCGGATAAGTGGCGGAATATGGATGGATGGATGGATGGATGGATGGATGGATGGACCTAGGTTTCTCCACAGAGTGCAAGTAGAAAATTCTATAGAAGTCTTGATGAAGACTGGGGATGGATGAGATGAATGTATAAATAAAAAATGAACATAGTAGCTTCTTGCACATTCTTATATACACTGTACCTGGACAGCTTCTCCTAGCACCTGCCTCCAAAACAAAGCTGAGGTGGAATTGTCCAGATGCTCCTCATCAAAACTCCATAATCTTCATACCTGTTGCCTTTTCTTTACATCTGATAGACATAAAAGAAGACACTGCTTATTCATGCACAACATTACACTAGAACCTTAACATGCATATTTATAACACGCATTATTAAAAACAATCACTGTTCTGCAATTATTATAGCTATAGCTATAGAAATTATAACAGAGTATTATTCACCGTTTTTTCATAGATTGTCATTTAAAACAGTTTGAAAATTAGAACAAATCCTCAAATAACATGCCCATTTTGAATAGAGTGATTCCTTCTATCAACAGCTGAAGCATGGCTAATTAAATGACAGATTGGCTCTAGGTTAGACCCATTGTAGACCCACTTTACATAAAGCTCATAAAGGCCCACTAAAATAGTAAACTGTTTGAGTTCCTCTAGCTTTGAACACACCTGGCACCCTAAATATTCAGTTTCGGCAGTATTTCAGCCTCACAGTTATGTAACTCAAAAGGCTAGCTACTCTCAGCTAGCAATTGTTCACAGCAGACAAACCAATGGTACAATTAATGTGATTTGTCCTTATTTATTCGTTCTACAATGTCCAAGCGCGCACACTGCTTTGTTTATAAAGCTTGCTAAAAGGTTAGAAATTATCTGGTGGTGAGAACATGTAAATATTTTCTATCTGACTTTCATGCCCTGATGCTGCTCAAAACAACTTCACTGAATTATAATGCAGTATGAATTAAACTCAAACACTGATAACTTGTTTATGGTGTTTATATAGGAATAGTTTCTGGAATGAAAGATGTTGAGAGCTGGCAGCGTTAGTATAGATTTGGTTTGCATTCCCCACACATCCACTGACCATTTCTAGGCATTATGCATGTAAGAGCAAACCATCTCATGATAAACAAAACGATCTGTGTGTGTGTGTGTCTTTACTTTATTATAGTTTATGGTAAAGTTGATAAAAATGACTCAAATTGCATTCCAGTAGCATGCACTGGTAACTGTTTTGTTTCATTGGTTATGAATAATTCCCTTTATGGGGTAGAGATGTTAGATGGCAGCACCATCGTGGCAGAAGTTCAAGCCTCTGGTCGTTTTACCGAGTGCGCTAACAGTAATCAAGAGGTCATCACTTTGCAACACTTTCAGTGGGGAAACATGTTTCTAACAGCATTCACTGATCTACCAGCGGCTTAAAGCTAGTGAAGACAAACATTGTATCTAGAATAAAATATTCCCACTTTGCTCTGGAATGTTCACTGTTTGAATTAGGGATCTATTTAAAGCACCGCTATCTGTTTAAAAGGAAAGCAAACAATTCAGAGGAACAATTAAACATCCCAGAAATACTGGTCTCTCTCCAGGATGGTTTTCATTCTGTCCTGGTTTGCTTGCAGACAAGGGCAGCGAGCCGCACGCACCCCATCGTGGCCATGTCCACTAATCCCAGGGAAAAAAAAACCCAGCTGTTAATAATGCACATAGAGAAACAAGTTGGTCTTATTCACACTGTTGCCAAAGACCTTTCCAGACTTTTCTTCATCACTAGTCAAATTATGGCTATATAGTTAATTTAATAGGTGGTCAGTGCTCTCCAGGGACACTAACAACAATGGAAAATCATCACCCCTTAAAAGCACTGCTTTAATCATGACTAATAGCTAACTTCTCAAATATGCAATACAGCTTATAGTATTTTGTTCTGTTTCAGTTAATAGCAGGAGTAAAATGGGCCTTTATACCATCCCTAGTGTGATTTATTGAATTCTGCCATGGACAAAATTGTCTATGGATTTCTCCGTCTACAAATGGCAGTTAGTGCAACTCTTTCTTCTAAAAACTAAAACAATGAAACCCAGATCATTTCTGGGTTTTCTGTTTTCTCCCAGTCCCATCTCATGTTTTATCTTTTGTTGTTACATATTCCTGTAATAACCAGGCTTAAAGTGATGTTAGACTCATTTCTCACTTTGATGTTGAACGGTTACGCTAGGGACCTTTGCCTTCCTTTAGGCAGCATTTGCAGCTTCTGGTGAGTTCTCAGTTATATTCTCTGACTGGCCGGATGCCTCTTGCCTGTAGTGAACGGAACTAAAGCAGGTTGGACTCACTTTAAAGAATGATTGGTAGGAGTGATAACAACTTCTACACCTTCACCCTGACACCATATAGAGATGAGCGTTTCTAAGCAATATGAACAAAGACAGACTACCTTATTTTCAATATCGAGTACCCACACCCAGAGAAAAAAAAATACTCGGATTTTCATTGGACTTTATCTGCATGTTTCCTTGCTCTGCGCTCCATATTTAAAAATAATTGCCCATGGAAAGAGTTAAAATGTGGCAGAAGAGGGATAAGCTAGAAAAAGTTTTGTTGCCTCTCAGCATGATCTTTCATTTTTTGCACTGTATCTCCACCAGCGCTGGTGATCAGTTAGTGACAGCTTCTAAAATTCTTTTGGGATTCAAGTCTACATCATGTAGGCAGCCACTCATTGCTGCTTGTTATGCATAGTAGGCGATACTTCACATGTAAGGCAATCAAACGCAATGGGGGTATTTTAGATAAAGAGCTACGTTGTGAGGCCTTTTAGACTCATGCTTTCTTTGATTTCTTCTGCGTGGCACCGAAATCCTCTATTCTGCAGTTCCATGTGTACCTCATTTTCCCTTGTCTCGAGGAGAAACAGGTCCTTGTCTATTCACGAATGAAAATTCTTATAATGGTGGCACTTTAAAAATAAATCTTCCAAAAAAATCAAGAAATATCAAAATTGCTGTTGCATCTAGTCAAATTATATGATCCATTTACATTTCAGTTTCTTTTTATATATTGCACTTCCCAACTGTTTTTTTTATGTATTCCCCCATTGGTTTGAAATGGCCGTTATGCTGATGAAATCTCCCCCTCAACACACAGTGTCCATGCCAGTTTGGGTGGGGAAAGGACCAGCACACACCTCTCCCATAGTGCCGCTTCACTGCATAGGTGCTATTGAGCAAGGTTTATTGAACATTACAGCTGAAGAGCATGTTTGCTCAAAACCACCCGCAGAACTATAGGTGCCCAGCCAACAGCAGAGCAAGGACACAGACAAATTCATGGCGAACTGCATTCTTGGGGTCACCTTTACACAGATGGCTAATGCGATACAGTGGGGTGCAAACCTAGATCCCTTCTGCTGGGTGCACTTTGCTTTGACTATTTGGAGGCCCGCTTCCGCACATGGTTGTCCCAGAGTGGTTAAGACAAAGCTCTAAAACAAAGTGATGTTAGTAACTTCTAATATTATTTAACCTCATTTTGTATGTCTTAACTGTTATTAAATTTATTCATTCTCACATTTCTAACATACCTACAGAGATCTTGCCACTAGGGATTAGATTAGCTCACTTGCTCGCCACTGGTTCTCTAATACATTTCACTGAATTTAGAAGCATTACTTTGTCAGGGCAGTGTCCCTGCTGTTTAATACTACATTATACCTACAGGACAAACTGAATCACTTTTCCATTGTTCATATTTGGCAGAAAAAGTGCTGCAACTGAGCAGTGAGCATTAATATGAAAAATCTCTCCTAAAAAAAAAACAAGACTATACTTTGCTTGAGGTGGCCAACAATTGATTAACTAGTCTAGCATTTGTTAACAATTGAACCCATTACTAATCGGGAAATATTTAGAATGGCATTCCTTGATACCAAATGTTGTAGACCAAGCCCTGATTAGTAAGTAAGACTATCTCATTAGTAATTAATATTAAATTATGCATGTGACAGCAGTGTGGTGGTGTCAGTCAACATTCAGTGTATTTGCTTGAATCAAATTATTGCTTGAGTAAACTATATCCATCCATCTATAAACCAACTGGCTATCAAGTACATGGACACATAGGGCACAAAGCAGGGGTACTATACAAGATTCCAGCCCATTGTAGGGATGTATTATTATTATTATTATTATTATTATTATTATTATCTTTCAGCAGGGTACTTGATCCAGAATACTTAGCTCCACAAACAGACAAGATCATGTTTTGATAAAAGCTGCTCCAAATACATAAATTCCCCGCGTCTATAAATTCATTATATGTATTACGCAATCACTTAATAAACATGAAAATCTGAGGAGACAATTTGGAACGAAACATCAGCGTCAGTGCATGAAAAACTTCAGATGCTGGATGCCCCCGATGCTCCCATCATGTATCAGCTATTTTAATGTATCATCATCATTATCATCATCATCACCTCCATCATTATCATCGTTATCACCATCATCGTCATCATCACCATCATCATCATCATCATCACCATCATTATCATCGTTATCACCATCATCGTCATCATCACCATCATCATCATCATCATCACCATCATTATCATCGTTATCACCATCATCGTCATCATCATCATCATCATCACCATCATTATCATCATCATCACCATCATTATCATCGTTATCACCATCATCGTCATCATCATCGTCATCATCATCATCATCACCATCATCATCATCATCACCATCATCATCATCGTTATCACCATCATCGTCATCATCATCACCATCATTATCATCGTTATCACCATCATCGTCATCATCATCATCATCACCATCATCATCATCATCACCATCATCATCATCGTTATCACCATCATCGTCATCATCATCACCATCATCATCACCATCATCATCATTATTATCACCATCATCATCATCATTATCATCATCATCATCATCATCATCACCATCTTCTTCTTCTTCTTCTTCTTCTAACTTCTTATCGTGCTCAGGGTCACAGAGAGGACTAGAGCCTATCCCAGCAGCAAACTATAGATTCATTAATTAAACTCACACAAACAGATTTGAGGTTGGAGTTCAAATAGACTGAGTATCTGGTCCAGAATGCAATAATTATGGTAAAATGAAAAGAAACCACTCCTCCTGTGGGCTCACCACCTGCAGGGGGGGTCATGGGGGTCGAGTGCAGTGTACATCGGGTGGCGGTTGAAGGCAGGGGCCTAGACGGACCGATCGTCGGCTACCGAAACTGGCTCTTGGTACATGGAATATAACCTCTCTTTTGGGGAAGGAGCCTGAGCTGGTGTGGGAGATACCGACTAGATATAGTTGGGCTCACCTCAACGCATGGCTCAGATTCTGGAACCAAACTCCTGGAGAGGGGCTGGACTCTATTACACTCTGGAGTTGCCCATGAGGAGAGGCACCTGGCAGGGATGGGGATATTAATAGCCCCCCGGCTCAATGCCGATGCATTGGAGTTTACTCCTTTGAATGAGAGGGTCGACTCCCTTCGACTTCGTTTCGGGGGACGGGATCTGACAGTTGTTTGTGCGTATGTACCAAACACCAACTCAGAGTATCCGGCCTTCCTGGAGGCCTTGGAGGGGATGCTGGAAGGCACCCCACCTGGGGACTCCATCATTCTACTGGGGGACTTCAATGCTGACGTGGGTAATGACAGTGCAACCTGGAAGTGTATGATTGGGAGGAACAACCTGCCTGATCGTAATCTGAGTGGTGATCTGTTATTGGACTTCTGTGCTAACCACAGTTTGTCCATAACGAACACCATGTTCGAGCATAAGGGTG
>JAAGVU020000092.1:11705463-11739274 GCA_011763525.2 Mormyrus iriodes | reverse complement strand
GTGTTTCGGGCATGTCCAACCGGGAGGAGGCCCCGGGGCAGACCCAGGACACGCTGGAGGGATTATATCTCTCGGCTCTCCTGGAAATGCCTTGGTGGAGCTGGAGGAGGTGACCAATGAGAGGGAGGTTTGGGCATCCCTGCTTAGACTGCTGCCCCTGCGACCCGACCCCGGATAAGCAGCAGATAATGGTTGGATGGATGGAAAAGAAACCACAAGATTTATTGTTCCTTCAGGAATGCTGTCACTCAGTTTGCATCACTTTAAATTGTTTATAATCACATTTTCAATTTGCTTGGTTTTGCGGATCAGTTTTTTCTGTAAATCAATATATGATTAAGCAGGCAATGTTATTAGCTAGGTTAAACTTTGTACAACACCATTGAACAATACATTGAATCCAAAATTTCCTCACAGAGAAGACTCCTTCTCATGAAGGAGTCTTCATGAGAGTCTTCATCTTCATGAAGATGTCTTCATCCATATCAGCACTGATAGAGTGCTGATATGGAGATGGCTGTGAACAACTGCAGAAAGAGGACCAATAAAAGTAATACTCCCTGTACCCATGATCTTTGCCATTTGCCTAATGGCAAGTTCTCTAATGAAGCATAATGCATTTTAGTGCAAATAGCAATGCAATTAATATTTAGTTAATACAGGGATCAAGCAGAGGCAGCGTGCTCATTCATTAAGACTTCCTTTCCCATTCCCTTACAAATGACACATGTTCACATCGTCTAGCCTAAAGGATTTGACATATGCAATGTACCAAGTGACAAAGGTGTAAAAAAAAACCGAAAAAAGCAAAAAGGTTTTAGTGATTTTCAGTTGCTATTTTTTCCTTCCGCTAAACTTGTTGTGATATAGTAACTAGAGTTAATATCAGCTATATGAGTTTTAAAGGAAGTGGATAAGATTGGATTAGGATGGATAAGAAAAATTACTACACAGTAAAGCTGGGAAAGTCTTGATACAATGATTCAAAGCAGCATTTCAAGGATTCCTTCATCCATCTATCCATTTTTAATAGGCATGTATCCAGCTAGAGTCGTGGTGATTCAGCGCCTATCTTAGGGAGCCTGACACACCTGGGATGCAAGCCAAGGGCTCGATTCTCATACACTTAGGATCACGGCAAGTTGAACTGGATTAGCAGCTGTTGACAGTAGGGGAATGTACAAGTGTGTATAAGAATGGCAGAGTGAATGGCTAAGCAGAAAAAAAGGAAGCTGTTTCACGAAAATTCTCTTTTTCTGTAGCTTTAAAAAGGGCTTCTTGTTTTGTTTATTGTTTAGAATGTTCAAGAGCATTAGCAGACAGGTCAGCGCAAAAAAAGAAATGAATTGAAGGTGTCGCTGAAATTAAACATAGCCAGGGAACATTATTTGAAAATCAGAACTCAGAATGGTACGTACGCAGATTTGTGAAAAAACTGAAAATTCTGAAGATGTATCATACACATCAGGACACATATTTAGGCATCCAGGGAGTCTGCACTCGCCACAAGCGGAAAATAAGAACGAGAGAAAAATACACTTTCTTTTGGAAGGGGAAAAAAGGGGAGACACAGAGGTGATGTCACAGGTGCATCTAGCCTCCGGTGCCAGCCCCGCTCACCCCTCAACTCCCTTGCCATCTCCCTGATGAGGGGAACCTCGGGCCCAGTGAAGAACCTGTGCTGCTGCTTTCCAAAAGAGGCCAGGAATGCTGTGAGGTGTCTTGCCCCGGTGACAGCTCTGCGTCCCCTACAGGAAATAACAGGGAAGGAGTTCAGACCAGTGCTTTCTACCCTGTAATATGCAGTGTTTATGATAGTTTCATTACTGTCTATATTATCAGGTATATGTCATTTATTAATATACCATTGTTTTGAATTTGCCACCTGTAAGCTTTGCCAGGGGTGCTATAAAGTTAAGATTATTTTAAAAACTGGAGCATAATTGGAATGGTCTGTTTTGGGTTGGGGGCCAAAAATGTCTAGTGGTACCCCTGAACTTTGTCCTGTCAACTGATATAATAATTTTGCTTCTATAACTTACATGATTGCATTAATTGCTGACTCTGATTGTGCAATCCTTTCACGTGTATGGACGTACCCTTTTTCTTAATGGACAAATTATAAGTAATGAAATAGAGTGATGTTTGCCAAAAAGATTAAACTTTATGAAAGATTAACAGTTATTCCAAGGTGTTATTGCCTGCAGGGGTTAGAACAAAGAATGCGGGGCTTGACAATCCCAATTCATTCTCTATTTGTATTACATTAACCATTCTCGCATTTTCACGAAAAACAAATCCTTCTCTCATTAAATGTGAAATATTACCTTATTATATGCCTTGATATGGGTTCCCAGGTAAAATGCAGGGGAATCAATACCCTGTTGAAATTCAGTGAGGAGAGGGGTGTTTTAAGATGTTCAGTGGATGGATTTCAGTAGCTCATCAAGTGGACTGAGCAGGATCTTGAAGGAAGCAGAATGGTAAGACCCCAGAGACGTACCGGGCCTCCCAAACTCGCATAGCTCTGCTAGGAATTAATGAATCTGTGAAAGTCTCACTTCTCACTGCTCACGTCCCTCTTTTGGTCTTTTTTTAACCTTCTTTCTCTTATGCAAACTGTATTTTATTTTTAATTTCATGCTCAGTTATACTGGGGTGAGAGTACTACTGAACTTAAGGAGAAAGGAAAAAGAATGTCCATGGCCTGCTGCCTCCTGAAGGTTCAAGACGGAAAGCATTGACTGGTATGAGGCTCACTGATCGATTTGGCTCACTCAAAACATACCCTTGCTTAGGTCACTGTTGTCTGAATAAGTTTTTGTCTTGTCAACACTTCATAGTTTCTTTTAGTAATTGTTGATGTTTGTTCTCTCATGCCAAGTAATCTCAGCTAACTTAGGGCTCACTTACATTTTGTGACTTTGTAATCGAGTCGGTCTGAATCTTTGTAAATCACTCCCTCGATTTCATCACAGCACTAGCTACAACCTAAAGTTGAAGCAATTTGCCTAGTAGACATTTTACATTTAGCACTTTTCCATTTGTATAGCTAATTCTTTGATTCAGAGTACAGCAATCTACATGGAGATGCAGGAAGTCTGGTTATAGCCCAAATCGATGGAGGCAAACAGATGGAGGAAGCTGGCAAGGTTACGGTGTGGTGCAGGGTGTGAAATTGGTAAGAACCTAATGTATTTCATAGATAGTTAATAGGTTTAAGATTACTCTACCGTAGAGATGGAAGCCATGATTTGTCTTAGTGAATCATTTCACCTGAGTTTGTTCATCTAAAACTTTAAGATTCATTCATTGATTAGTCACACTCCAGCTACATTTTTCTGTTAGCCTTTTTGTGATATATAATTATTTTGATTTATTATGCACTATATGGACAGGTCTATAAAATCAAGCACCTAGCCATGCAGTCAGGTTTACAAACATTTGCAATAAGTCAGATTGTGAAAATTCTTCCATGCTAGGTATTCCATGGTCAGCTGTAAATGGTATTAATGCAAAGTGGAAGCATTTGGGAACAACAGAAGACCATGTAAAGTAACAGAGCAGGGTCATATAGTGCTCAGGTGCATAGTGGGTAAAAGTCACCAATGCTCTGTTGACTCAAAAACTGCAGAGTTCCAAATTTCCTCTGGCATTAACTCCAGCACAAAAACTGTGCCCCAGGAGCTTCATGGAATAGGCTTCCATGGCTGAAGAGTTGCATGCAAGCCTCACATCACCAGGCGCAATGCCATGTGTCGGATAGAGTGGTATAAAGCACAACACCACTGGACTCTGTAGCAGTGTAAACGTGTTCTGTGGAGTGACAAATCACACTTTTCTGTCTGGCAGTCTGATGGACGAGTCTGGGCTTAGCAGATTACCTACCTAACTGCATTGTGCCACCTGTAAAGTTTGGTGGAGGAGGGATAATGGTATGGGGTTGTTCTTCAGGTGTTGGGCTAGGCCTCTTAGTTCCAGTGAAGGGAACCCTTAATGCTTCAACATACCAAGACATTTTGGACAAGTCTATTCTTCCAACTTTGTGGGAACAGTTTGGCGAAGGCCCTTTCTGTTCCAGCCTCACTGTGCCCCAATGCACAAAGCAAGGTCCATAAAGACATGATTGGGTGAGTTGTGAGGTGGTGTGGAAGAACTTGACTGGCTCACACAGAGCCCTGACCTCAACCCCCTCGAATACCTTTGGGATGAACAAAAATGAAGATTGTGAGCTAGGCCTTCACATCCAACATCAGTGCCTGACCTCACAAATGCTCTTCTAGATGAATGGGCCAAAATTCCCACAGATGCACTTTCTTGTGGAAAGCCTTCACAGAAGAGTGGCAGGTGTTGTATCTGCAAAGAACCAACTCCATATTGATGCCTATGGATTTATAATGGGATGTCATGAAAATTCCTGTAGATTTAATATTCAGGTGTCCCAGTACTTGTCCACAAGTGTATATGTATATATGTAGAATGATAAATATTAGATATTTATTATACATATTATACCTTTTGTTTAAATTACATTAGCCATACTAACACTTTCAGGGGTCATCACATCATTTCAGCACTGAATGGTGAATGAGGGGGCATTAGGTCAGAAATGCTATGATCAAGATCATTGAACTCATTTGTGAACAAAGTGCACAATGAGTCATTCATTGAATGAACAGATTAAATTGAACGAATCATCGTATTGACCGAGATCATGTGGTTCACTTCCGAGATTTGTTTAGGAAGGACATGACCAACACTTTACAGTCTGCTTTACAGTATTGTGAGGAAGAGGCAGTCGAAGTCTGCAGTTGTTAGCGGTCAGTCCCTTCACTTGCCTCATTTCACCTCATTTATCATGTGGAAAAGCTTGCGAATCAGTGTGTTTATTTATTTCAATTCTGTCCCTCTGTATCATGTACCTTCTCCTAATAAACACAATTACTGTCACATTGTCTAAACATAATATTGCCAAAAAATGCTCTTAAAAATGCACGCCATCCCTAATGTTATTGTCCAATTTCATTTGAATAAAAACAATATTTAAAGCCACGACACTCTGTGTGCTGTGAATGTGGCCCATTACAAAAATTTGGTATGTAGTGCCAAAGAAGGTGCTTCCAATTTCATGTACACACAGGGAAGACTTCCAAAGAGGACAACAAGGTTTGCTTTATCTATCAGTTTTCCTTTCATAGAAATTCTTATGCTTAGTGCCCCAGTTGGCTTTTGTTTATATGCATGTCCACAGTCTATACATGTATGGTTTTGTTTCCCAGAAAGAGACGACTTAGAATTATTTATATATATATATATATATATATATATACACAACAAATGATCTGTCTGCTTCTTTACATCATATTCAAAGAATGCCTCAAATGGAGTGGCATCCTATCTGGGCTGATCTCTTTATGTCCTGCACTTCTTGGGACAGGAACCAGCCTAACAGTGAGCCACCCCCCCGGCTGAATAAACAGTTCCGGATGTCAGATGGATGGAGGTACAAAGAATGTATAATGACACTTCAATTCATTATTTTATGAACATACTCAGGTGATAATAATACTTTTGAGCCACCCTATATGTATTAAAATTGTTCGAAATTGTAAAAATGTAAAAAAAAACATTCAAACACACACACACACACACACACACATTGACAGTACTTGGAAAATTAAATATTGGCCCAAAAATACTACGTGTTTTAGCCTCTATGACATCAGATGTTTCTTAGTGACAGAGAGAATGTCTCATACAACAGGATGGAATAAAAAATGCATGCCATCATCATGGCATTTATTAATTGAACTAAATATACAATATTGCTATTTTACTATAACTTGGCTATTACTTAACAGTGGCACCAGGAAGATATATATGAATGTGAATGATACAATATGTTATCATTTTGTTAACATAAAAAGAACAGATATTCAAAAATTATACTTTGTATATACTGATTGGACACTTCAGCCTCAAAGGTCACTTATGAGTAATAATAAATACTGTCAGCGATTTTACAGTGCATGTTTCTTTGATTACATGACAAGAAAAAATATCTAGTGTTGTCTATATTTATTTTCAGAAAGTGGGCACTGCACTGTTTGGCAGACATATATAGAATTTGACAGTTATCATCTAAAGCATTCGATATAATTAATTAAAAGATTTAACTGAGCAAGAGCAAACAGAAAACCAGTAAAACTGTCCAAAGAAGCACGGGTCTCCAGAAACAGCATCTTAATAAACCTGCTTGTCAGGAATCATTATTTGTCTAATGATTCCCTCGATCACAACCACAGTCTACTGCCTCATAACTGGATATTATATAGCAGATGTTGCTTAATGCTGACATTTGTGGATCAACATTTTTTATTTTATTTTTTTTTACATTTTTTGATCAATTAAACAAATTTTCTTGTTTACATGTGTGCAGAAATGTCAACAAATGTCAGGCAAATGTCAAGGGCCAGAGCTGCCTACTCATACTGGGTCCCTCAGTATGACATCAGAATACATTTCTCCATACTGTCATCTTCTCGATAGCACCGCCAGGCACCCACAGACCAGGACAGACCAAAGCATGTTGCCCTCAATATCCGCATTCATGACCGTATGTTTTAATGATTTCCATTGTCCAATTAGTGCTACAGTAAATCTGATGAGACAAAATTGACAATCTGAAAGCTTTTAATATTACAAGCAACATCCGACTGCAGTATTACATTTGAAAAGGCTTTCTTGCCCTGCATATGGCTACAGCTGCAATAAATAACTAGTCCATAATATTTCTTGAAATACATTGCATAATATGAGCTATTCCCTTTTAATTAGTATAATGAATTCGCTGTGTAATTATTAACAAGATAGAAATGTAAGCGCTATATTACAGACACAACATAATAGTTATGTGGTGCAGTGAGCTGTCCTATTCCATCACAACTCCAGCATTGAGGGTTTGAATCCCACAAGCATTCATTCTGCATATTTCCTGTGTCATTGCAGGCTCTCTGCCTATTGTGACCCAGTACTGTGTAAGCAGTTGGAGGGTAGAGGGGAATATCATGATGCAAGCATTTCTTTGCCATGCATGGAAACATCACCAATAACTGAGTACGAATGAGTATTCATACCTTTGTTGGATCTCCTGTTTATATGGATTTATATGAGTATGCAAAGCTGAAAAACTAGGTCATCCACTATACATACAGCTTGCCCAGGCCCACCAAGTTATTAATCCTTAATTTCCTCTAACATAAGAAGGCAGAGTCAGGAGGCATTTATAATGATGCAAGATATGCTTCTGACTTAGGACTGACCTCAGAAGACTCTATTCTCTCTTTCAAATAACTAGGCTAACATGATGAACTAGGGCTTCCATTTTACAGTAGGCCCCCATCCTTCTAGTACTAATCTAGTATGCAAAAACTTGCATGCAACACATAATACATCCTGACAAAAAAGAGATACAGGGTACAGCTCTGCTTCCGCACCCAGATTAGTTCTTTTGCTTAGTTTCTTTCCTTTTTCTGCTTACCTGGAGCTCTATTCGTCTCAGCACAGCTTTAGTAATGCAGCTTTATGCTAGAGAGGCGATGATGCCTTTCAATCAAGAGCATCTGGTTAATTGGTACTCAGTCATTTGATTTAAACTCATTTTTTTATAATCATGATATAAAACAGACATAAGCATAGCCCCATATGCAGCACAATGCACCATGTCATGACAGATGACTCCCATAACCCTCATTAAAATTATCTGTGATTTGTGTTACTGTAGTCCTTCTGATCTTTCATATCACGTGGGATATCATTCGTTCACATGGTTGCCCAACACCCTGTCGCTGATCGTGGTTTTTCCCTCCTGTCGGTAGGTACTCACCACAGCTGGCTGTGGACACCCCACAAGCCTTGTCGTTTCAGAGATGCTCTGACTCAATTCAATTCAATTCAATTCAATTTATTTTTATATAGCACCTTTCACAACAGAGTCGCCCCAAAGCGCTTTACATGATGTTTGAGAGAATACTAAGACAAAGATTTAACTAAAGAAAGAAGGAAGGCCAGATGACAACGGAGGAGAGGAACCAAAAACTCCGAAGTAAAGAGAAAAAAAATCTCTGGGGGTCCAAGGTCAACTGGCTGCCTAACCCCCCTGGGCATGCTAACATTATTGCACAGAATAGAGTGGGCTTGTTTGCTAAAAGCAATGTGCAAGCTGTGATTATGCCAAAGTCCAACAATAAGTTTGTTCTCCACGCTGGCCTGTGTAGGGCGGCAGACCGGAGGTTGCACCCACGATGTTACAGTTCATAAGCCACATCCTCGATGTCACCCGTCCATGGCACCAAATCAGGACTCTAGCTCAGATGGTGCCCTCCCCGGGTACCATTCAGACATATGGGAAGGCAGCATGGATGGTCAGAACATACAATGACACATTAATGGACAAGCATAGTAGATAAAAATGGCTTGTACAGCAGCACCAGCAGCCACAGTAACTTTGTGCTATGTGTTATGTCGTGGGTAAGCTAAACTGAAGTAATAAGCCTTCAGTCAAGATTTAAAGACTCAGACCAATTCGGCATCCTGAACATAAGCTGGCAAACCATTCGACAATATAGGGCTCCTGTAGCAGAATGCTTTACTGCCAGTATTCACTTTATTTATATGTGGAATGACAAGAAAACCTGCATTCTGTGATCTGAGTGGACGATATGGCTTGTAAACTTGAAGTAATTCTGTCAGGTAGGGAGGTGCTAGATCTTTAAGTGCCTTTTATGTAAGTAGGAGAACCTTGAAGTCAGTCCTGAACCTAACAGGAATGTGACTTATGAACTGTAACATCGTGGGTGCAGCTTCCAGTCTGCCACCCTACACAGGACAACATGGAGAACAGACTCATTGATGGACTTTGGCTTGACCTTAATCACAGCTAACACCTTGCTTTTAGGAAGCAATTCCACTCTTTTCTCTTTTCAGTAATGTTAAAATGCCCCGGAGGATTGGGCAGCAAGTTGACCTTGGGCTCCCAGAGGTTTTTTTTCTCTTTACTTGGGAGTTTTTGGTTCCTCTCCTCCATTGTCATCTGGCCTTGCTTCTTTCTTTAGTTAAATTCTTTGTCTTAGTATTCTCTCAAACATCATGTAAAGCGCTTTGGGGCAACTCTGTTGTGAAGGGTGCTATATAAAAACAAACTGAATTGAATTGAATTGAGTCAGAGCATCTCTGAAATGACAAGGCTTGTGGGGTGTCCACAGCCAGCTGTGGTGAGTACCTACTGACAGGAGGGAAAAACCACGA
This sequence comes from Mormyrus iriodes, assembly GCA_011763525.2. Lineage (NCBI taxonomy): Eukaryota > Metazoa > Chordata > Actinopteri > Osteoglossiformes > Mormyridae > Mormyrus > Mormyrus iriodes. The sequence goes on along the minus strand of JAAGVU020000092.1, from coordinate 11,729,968 downwards.
TCAGCGACAGGGTGTTGGGCAGCCATTTGAACGAAGGATATCTCATGTGATATGAAAGATCAGAAGGACTAGTTTTTGGTTACACTCCTCTGTTGTCGTCCGGCTTTCTGTGTCATCTGACTTTCTAATTTAATTTCTTTGTCTTTCCTTTTCCCTGTTTTGTATTACTCTCTCTTAATGATGTTGCAATGCATCCCATGCAAAGCACCTTGGGGCGACACTGTTGTGAAAGGCATATAAAAATTAATTGAATTGAACTGAATTGTGCACAACTTGCACTTTATATGGGAATAGTCATAATATTTTGGCTCATCAGTCTATATGTATATATATATATATATATATAAAGTACATTTCCAGTCCAAATCCCTGCTGCTCTTCTCCACAGCCTAAGGCTACTCACTGCGATCATCCTCTGGCTTTCATATCAGTGCTTAAGATGACACCACCCAGATGTCACTGGGCTAATCTGTCTGCCTGGCTGTTACCTCCTGACTGCACGACTGTACATTAGCTGGCAAGCGTGACAGGATCCATCTCCCACTTAAATCCTGGACAGACGAGGAAATGTCTGAAAATGATCTACCTGACAAATGCTTTCTCCCTTACCTTAGAGAAGGAACAGAAAATCTCCTTAGTTTTATGGCTTTGGGGGCTATTTCCTGCACCCTTCATGCTCCTCCCTCCTACTTAACATATTTTTCCAGCTGGATACCCTGACCTTGGAGCTTTGTTTATTGCAATTAAATTGCTTCTAAAGACTCTGCTACTTCACCTGAAATTCAAGACCTGTAGCATCCTGTACTTCACATACATAGTGCCGCACTGCTGCCTCTGCAGACGTGCAAGTTCCTCCAGTGCTAAGCAATAACTTGTCCTTTCATTATAACTTCAAAACTTATATTTCCATTTAAAATGCATTTCTGACATTGAAGCATCTTGCATAATCTAAGCCCCATTTCTCCTTTGGTGTTACTGAAGCCTGCCGCCCCTCCCTTCCTAAATATCTAAATAATACACCAGCTACACATTTCCTTCCGATTAGCCTCAGTCATTTTTTTTGCCCGATTTATCTTGTACAATCTATGAAGCGCTGATTTCTTTATTTCTCGAATAAATATTGCAATGGATGTGATTTATATACTGAACTGCACAAAAACCAAATGGTAGCTGTTCAATAGGCTTTGCTTATTTGGATTTTAAACCGCTGCAAACCTATTTTCCATTACTGGGTTTGAAATCCCACAGTCCCAAATATTATATAACGCCTACAAATGGGGAGTTTTCCATTCCTCTGCCGCTGTCTTTGTCTGCCTTCATCTTCCAGCCCCTGCTTTGTTAGGGTTTCCTGGAACTGAATTACAGAACAATTTGACTGATCTTACACTGTCAGGTTCATTCTGTCAGAAGAAGAGCACCCCTGCCTGCCACCTTCCCCTGCGTTACAGCTTACGGAGATGTACCAGGCACATGGTTTTATCCAGTGCTCAGAGAATTTGCGGAAATACCAGTGACCCTCAAATCTGAAAACAAAAGACTTCATCAACAGTGACTGGGCATATACAAAATAAAAAAAAAAAACATTATATTCAGGCATGTGTGATTTTTTTTTTCTCACTGTAATGTTTGAATATGAAAGTAAACATTGTAGTAACGCAGACAGACTGTGATATTGACAGGCTCCATGGATTCATACATATCCTGATAGAAGAGTCAGTGACAGGCTTGTCCAGGAGTGTTCAGCCAATGCGTATCGGACCACTGCCGGTGATTCAGTCCCTCGTGCTTCAACATTGTCTCACATTTAGAAGCAGACAAAATGAGTCGCCGCATTCTAACATTACACTCAGCAAAATGTCACATCTACAGTGGCACCCCAACGCAGTGAAGTGAATTTACTGTTGCTGCCTAGCTCATATTTGCGTTCTGCTTCCTTGACCTTCTGCAGTGATGAATATGTATGGACATATTCCTATTATATCCAGCCAGGCTCACACAGTGGGGAATAATAAAAATCAGATCAATCACCCTTCGAGTTCGAAAACCAGAGCTGTGAGAGATCCACATACATGTCACGCTTTCTATCTATGAACAATAATGGAAATTAACCAGCTCAAGAAGATCTGCAGCTGGAGCCCTGGATAAACTGAAATGCTTGAAAAGGCTGCAAATGGTACATGCCCAATACATGGCTTTGGCCTATTTCATTATACTAGACATTAAAATTCAAATTACACAGCTCATGAAAATGGCACATACAGTATATGTAGAAGTGAGACCAAAAGCAAAATTCAAAACAAGGAAAATGCTAATTTAAATACTAAATTCTAATTTACACCTCATCCATACTGGTGGTCTTCAGTACCCTTTAAGCCTCTCTGTGCAAGAATTGATATTGAGGATAAGTCCAGGTTTTCTGTCAGCTTCTGCATGCAGGTGATCAATAGAGCATGATCTATAATCACCCTGCTGTGAGTGTTGGCCCTCGTTGCGCCTCATAGCGCAGGTAGTCCACCAGTCACCTGCCAATCAGCTCCACGGTGAAGCAAATCAATTTCTTCAGTCATGTACTTCCACAAATCTACAAGAAATGCAGCCTAATAATGATCCTGGCCAAAGGGGCTGTAAAAGCCCATACTTCAAAATGAAAAAGTTAACTATTTACAGCATTTCTGTCTTAAAGGTAACAATTTACAGCATTTCTGTCAAATCTGCAGAAGACTCCCCAAAAAGAAGACAACCCCAAAAAGATATCAGATCATTAACATGTTCAAAGTTTGACATATTCTGTATGTGGTCTGTTTTAATCTAGTCTTCACAATACACAAATGACTGTGGTCTAACTCACTGACCAATTTCTCAATAAGGGCACCCTCAATCATATCTTTGACCAGATTTCCTTTGTGGATATATGTCTGACACATCTGTCCCAGTCCCCATCTCCACTGTGTTTTACCTTTGTTTTCAATCCTTCCCCTTTTTCTGATTTGTCTCTTTCTTACACTCACCGAGCCCCATCTTCCTACGATCTCTTCTCTCTTCATGTCCTCCCGCTGTTTCCTGACACATCTCCCCCTGCTTGGCACTGGCATTGCCCTGGGTAACGTGGGCCTCCTGTGGTCTCATTAGCAGGCTGGCAAAATCAGGGACAGGGTCCACCATGCACACATTCAAACACAGAAACCCTCCACAGTAACGATCTCCCTGGGGCATGTTTTCCCCATGGTCCTTCTAGCCAACCCACTGAGAGGTAAAGGTTCAGATTGCATCTTGGAGGAAGATAGAACCAGGAGTATGAGTATTACATTGATCTGCTTAAGTCTGTTTATGGCTGCTCATCAGTCAGGCTGTGAGTCCAGCAGTTGGGCCTCTGCACTGTTACAACCAAGAACAAAGCCACCAAAAACCCAAGGGTCTTTAACCCTGAGGGGCAACATGGACGCAACTTCCATTCAAACACAAGATTGAAAAACTGTTTGTATATATGGCTGCAAAAACACACGTCTGCCATATCTGCTCATGTTTACAGAAATGAATGTGCTCCCTCAGGTTTTTATTGAATTTAAGTGCAAGTTCCTGCTACAATTCAATGGTCACACCAAGGGCATAACTCTGGGATACAACCCCACCCCCCCCCGCCCGCCCGCCTCCATAATTTACACCCATGCGTCACATGCATCAGGTGCTTGTAGTCACTTTCTTTGGGAAAACATAAAACTTCATTATTCTTATAGAGACAGATGGTGCTTATTAGCTAGTAAGCAAGCAGAATAAGTCAAAATAACATATCTTTTCCTGTATCAATAGACATGATATGCACTGTTGACGGTTTGAGATGTTTCACATATTCTCCTTTTTCACTTTATGCCATTCACCACTGATTAATAAGAAGGGCCTTAACCTGTTTACTCAAGAGCACCTACCAGGATATGTAGGCCAGTGTTCCCGAGGACAAAGCTGGGTAAATGGAAGCATTTAAACTGAAAAAGTTTATAAATATAAACGTGATGTTTAAATCAGGTGCTGTATGACTATTCCAAGGCAGAGCAATGATCAGAGACAGAATCCATGGGTAAAATTACTCAAAATATTGCCAAGAACACATTTTTTGACTTAGTTTGACTAGAAAAGTTCTGGTGAAATGGGCCCAGAGATATCTTCTGCCAGTTTGTTTTTATATTGCGATTACATTCATACGGTCTTATCTATTATGTATTTAGTCTGCAGGCAAAATGTGTCTACTGTTAAGCCAGTGCACTGTCCATTTACTGTTTGCATCAGTATACATCAGTTGCTGACACGGCACGCTTATTTCCCGAATTAAGAAGACATACAGAGATTCAAGTTGATGCTTACAAATCTTAATAAAATCACAATATTACGTACTTACAAACACACACACACAAAACACTGCCCTTTGCTGCCTGTTTGTAGTGATTTTTCCAGATAGACGTGTACCATCATACAGAGAGGTCACTTCTGATCTGTTTGTGTGGCTAGTAGAAGATGCGTTCAAAGAGCAAAACTGAGTCGCGGTAGCTTTGGTGGGGGGATGGGGAGGTGAGGTGGGGTGATAAGAATGACTATACAGAATCTGACAAGTAACAAGTAAAGTCAGGATGCGACAGAACTAGAACAAACCCCTTCTGTCCTCCTCAGAAACTCCCCTCGCCAACACACTTTAACAGCGGAACATGGCCTACGGCGTATCTGCCAGGAAGGGAATTGGCAGGCGAGACCAGCGTCTGAGAACGGCAAATCTGTCTGGATGGAGCGGCTTTGTGGCTTCGTGCCGGCGAGCGGGTGCATCCCCCGCCTTCAGCAGAGCTGGGACCGCAGTCACGTCACAGCGGGTCCCCACTTCATGTTCTGCGCTCGTCTTCTCTCGCCAGGAGCGAAGCTCACCGGAGGACACAAGGGAATGCGGAGCCTCCTTCAGAAAACCCCCGGATTTGTATCGCTCGTGGACTTGCGTGACTCCCGGACCATGAAGTGGAGCACAAAATAGGGAAATAAAAGGGTGCTGTGATATTTGAGTCTTTAGAAAACTTTTAATAGCGCTGCACCAAGAAAGATATCTGTACACTGCGTCAAAGTGCACCTATGAGATGAATCAGGAAACAGAGACAGGGTTTAACGTCAATTTAGTGTTTTTGTGGCACCTAGACAGCAGACCTGCACAGGATAGCTGTGTTTATGCGGATGGAGGCTACGGTGACTGTGACAGAAAGGTCACCTCTAAAAGCAGTAATTTTAGTCCTACATTACTGACCACATCCTTAATATCACCCATCATGTCATTTTGGTTTGACATTACGTTTGCTCCAATGACACAGTGAATTCATCTTTCAAGTAAAAGGGTATGGCTTTTATCATATTTCTGAGGGAGTGCTGTACATGTACTACATAACTGTTTATCATGCCGCTGGTGAGGCAAACACTGGCAGGCAAGGCAGTCCCCGGCAGGAAAGGGCCTCCCCGGGCTCTCAGCCACATCCATAGTGACACTCATCCCTTCATATCATCCCACTGCTGGGCATTAGGCTTCCACTATTTACAAAATGATGCGCAAAGGCACAGCACCTCTGCTACAGCACAGGGAATCAGCGGACGGTCTGCACACGGAAGGGACGAATGCATGACATTGAGGGGTCAGCTTTTGGAAGAGAATCCCTAATCCTATGCTACAATTCATCCACTGAGCTCTTGGAGCGTCAGTGAGGCTTAATGAACGTGTTCTCTCTATTCATGGGATGAACTCTGTTGCTTCTGTGGCTGTTGACTTTGCAGGGTACATCAAGGGATCTGAAGGCAAGGCTAAGCTGCTACAGAACTCTGCATGAGGCTCCCTCCTCCTCGCTCCAGTGTCCGGGTCATCCGTGGGGGCTGCGCGCCTCACTCCAGCAGCTGCCTCCGCAGCTCCTGAGGGCAGGTGATGGGGAGGGTGCAGGTGAAGTTCTGGCACACGTAGGCAGTCGCTCTGCCCTCCAGGGGCCTCAGGGTGGCAAGGACAGGCAGCCGCTGGTATAAGAAGCCGTCTGTGTCGCCATCTGCCAGCATCAAGACCTGAGAGGGATAAAACGCGGGTGAGGAAAGAAGGTACAGGAGAAATCTGAAAACAAGCCCTGACAGATATTAAGAAGAGGAACGGTGTGAACAGGAGGAACAACGGATAACAAGCAGTCACATAAGAAATCAGACACTATGACTTACAGAGACTGTAATTTAGCTACATTTATGAACTCACCAGCTACATGCAAAAATCACTATGTTTTTCAAAAAGCCCCTGATGCTATAATGGTCCAATAAGGTCAGTTATCTCTTGTTAGTACAAAATATCAAAAACATCATTCTGAGAGAAGTGTGGGTGGCACTATATAATTACAGTGCATTTTGTACATGGTAGCTCTTCCATAAGATGCAAACACTCAAGCATACTATATCTCCACCAGTCAATTGCGGCAACTGGCAACACAAATGTAACATGGAGAGGTCTTGGATCAGGGAAAAGCCCCTACACTCACTTTTAACTGTTTTAACAATATAAAGTGTACATTGTTCATTGGACAGAAAAAATTTTCAGCGGCCTGACCGTTGTGTGTTTAGAATTTAGTTTATTTAACAGAAGAAAATGTCTATTTTGAATGTTGCTTGGGAGACTTATTAACATCCTGTGAATTCTGACAAATTTGCTCTTTTGCATCCTCCAATCTCTCTGTGCTGTGGATCTGATCACTGCCCAGAACATCACAATTTTTTTACAGCGGCGTAAAGGAAAACTGGGATGTGATTTACCTCGTACATTTATTCATACTGGCCAGAGAGCATCTCCAGACTACTCAAACACTTCCAGTAATCAGTACCAGTCAATGGGATTTGTGGTGTATCCGTTTCTAACTCATGTAGCTGGGAGGGAAAATCCGAGGCCGGCCATGAAGGGTTTAATCTGCATCCACAGGAAAGCTGCTTTAGCAAGAGAAGGCAGTGGGATTGATCACCAGCTGTCATCGCTACTGCCTGGGAGCTCCTCCTTTGTTAACTGGGGTGGAGTATGGGGTAATTCACACTGTGGGGAGCTGTCACGCTGGAAAACCAAGATCTAAATAGGAGTGTCAGAAGGGTGGGAATCTCTGCTAGAAACATGCTCGACATGAGACACCGAATCACAAAGAAAGAATCTCTGAAGTGTGTCCAGTATAACAAGATTCTCCTTATTGGGGTTCCCTGCTTCGGGAGAATTCTGCCCTATTAATTTCGTGTTATCCCTGGGAGCTGCCTGCAGTGAAGCACGCAGAAATCACAGGGCCTGTCACCGGCTTAACTGACACCTCATGACAGTCAACATAATAAGACATAACATGCACAAATAAAGAAATCAGTACAGACAAAGCGAGTCTCTTGGCCAGAAGAGGGCTTGAGAAATAGAGCAGGCTTCTCCCTCGGCACTAAATGCTAACAGACAGGCAGACCCTGAAATCAGGAGCAGCTCTTCGCCGATCACAGTCACTTCTCCCACTGACAGGCAGAAAGATGTCATGTCAACACCCTATCTGCTTTATAGGGTTACTTGAAAATTGGGTGACGTGGGCAGCTTTCACTTTTGGGGTAATAACGGGAAGCTGTTTAATAGGGAAAAGGTATTCCTGGGATTTAGATCAACTTGCCCGGGGAATTCAAACCTGTCACAGCTGGTGGCATGACACAGCTCAGATCTCAAACCAAAGTCTGACTAATAGGACTGAAAATAGTGCATTTACTGCCTGAGGACTGAGGAGCTTGACTGCATTCTTAAGTGTCATTCAGAGACAGGGCTGTACATACAATACAGGCAGACAAGAAGTATTCCCCCAAACTGCTGTAAGAATGCTTTGCCATGTCACATGTTTCTCATATTTTCCCCTTTGGGCTGTTACCTCCATATGTGGGGGTAGAAGGTTCCAGGGGCTTTCTTGCTCTTTTGCTCATGGCACTCAGCCCTCAACCCCACCAAAGCTGCTCATCACTGCCAGCGCGCATGGAGCCCACAATCACGACACAGTCATATAGAGTTTGCCGCTGAAACCATGAATCCATGTGTGGGGAAGGTGCCCCTCCCCCTGATGAGTGTGCATTATTTCCACTTGCTCCTTAAATACAGGAATGTGAAGCTGTGAAATTTAAAGGATAGATGAGGGGAAAAAAACTAATTCTTTAGTTAACCAGAGCTGAAACTGTACCTCCCCTTCAAGAAAACGTGAGAGGGCTAACCAAAAGCCAGATTAGGAAACACAGGCAGGGAGAAAAAACAGGGTCTGCCTGGATGCCCACAGTACCCACATAAAGAAGCAATGATCATTATATGTTTATCTCCCACCCTGCTCTGCCATTATGGACGTACTCATTAAATACTAATAGGAATCTGTGATGCAACTCCTCTTCATTTATCTGGGAGAATGTACCAGAGGGAAAATGTTAAAAAAAAAATCCCTGGCTTTAGTTGTCCAGCCCAAAGCTCAAGGTAACATTTCGTTTCCACATCCAGGCCTAATAAGCCGAAGGCCTGCCATCACGTAAGCGGCTAAACATCACGTTGCAAGGTCATCATGATGCGATTAGTCACGCCTCCTGCGACTGAAGCTGTATTACTCCATCTTCTCGTCAGGACAGGGCAGGAATAACACACTGCCTTACCCTGCCCAAGACTTTTATTTGGAATATCATTACAATTTTGAAATAACAAGACTCTAGGATATTTCAAATTAACACACAAAGAAGTGATGCAGAAGCAGTAACTTTTTCTGGCACCAGAGAGTCAATATTTTCATGCAGATTCTTCAGTTTGCTAATGCATCTTTTAAAATCTGCTTATTCTGTTCCACACCTTAGTGTGTGCAGCACAGCCATAATTAAACACAACTGTCAGTGGCACCATAAACAGATGGTATCCTGTAAATATATTGGTGACGGAATACAGAGGAAGCAACTTTCTGAAGATTAATGAAAGCGATGAACGGAGGCAACACAGTCCTTTAAAAGTGACAGCAGATGATTTAAGGAATAATGACAAAGAGATGACACCACATGACTTTATCGCGATTTTCCAGTTAGGCGTGCGATCGAGATCATGTTCAATCAGACATCATGGGGTGCAGAGTGACAAGATTCAGTCAAAGCTAATAAGCTAAGATCTGAAAGAGAACACGAGAGAGCTGTGCCAAAACATCATCATGGTATGGAGAGTAATTAGCATAATTTCAAACGTGCAAATCTTTGTCTTATGTTGACTTTGATTTTCGAATATGCTATCTTTGACCGAGAGAGACCAGACAGTCTATTTTAATCAGCCAACAGAACAGACTGACTGCAAGACTTGACAACTGCCTGAAAGTTTCAAATCCACACTGCATTTTTTTACAGAACATTTACATGCAATTTATTATTAAAACAGCAGGCATGTTAACAATGACAACCGCCACTGCAGTTATATAATTATACTTATTTTCATATTTTTCTCCAAGACACAGTTCTGAGTAAAAAGCTAATTCAAAAGCCAAAAGTGTTCTTTCACAGTAGACTTTAAAACTCAGTGGGTGGTTCATTTTCTTCTCATTCCTTTTTTCAAGTTTTTCTTTGCTGTAGTTTCATACCCCCCACAAAGAATAATAAACCATTTGCTGACCTTTAGCGGATCCAAAAAATAAAATGAAAAAGCATGTTCAACAATACCACTCAATAAATACCCAAGAAAGAAAACATTAAAAAGGGTAATGTGTTCAAAGCTGCTTGATTTCTCCTTAGGTTGTGTAAAACTGTATGTTGCACTGCCAAGGAAAAAAAAATAACTGAGCTTCAGATTTCAGTCGATTTTATGTTATTCAAACATTTTTGCTTCATGGGGATCAGAAACATCACAACCTTAAGCAAGCATGACACCCGAACTACCAGATCGCAACACAAACCTTAACCAAGAATCCCATTGGATCACTTATCAAAAACTAAGGCAAATAACTGCAAGTTCACAAGCTGCTTCCTAGAATAACATTAGATATTCAGTAAAATATATGCAAGTTTTTACATCAGAGTATGTTTATTTGCTCAAAAGACAATCTGACCTTTCATTTCGAAAGAAAAATACGTAGTCCCAGGCGATCGAGTAGACGGGCAAAGAAGCATACTGAAAGCAAGCACTATAAACAGGTGAGGTGAAGTGTTACTATTAGAGCATTAGCTTTGTTTACTAAAATATCGGCCTTCTTAATCATACAAACTCAAGCTGAACGGCGGCAGTGTTTGAACCCATCTGCTTACCATGAGTGACAGCCAGTCTGGGCATATAAAATAAAAATATTACACCCCGACAGTAAACAGACACTGACTATGCAGTCATCCAAAGTGACTCCCTGTGACACTGTTATGATGAAATCATTGTGTGGGTCATACAATGTGATATTAGGAATCTGGTTTATTTAAAGCTTTTTAATTATGGGAACTTGCAACTATTTTTTCATCCCTCAAATTCACAAACATCACAAAGCACAGAAGAAAAGAAGCATATTTTTGAACACATAATTACTAACTGCCTCTTACAGCCCAATAATGGGAATTTATCAAAAATAACCAGGTCTCAAGGACCGTGTAACACGGCATCACATTTTAATAATTAAATTATAAGGACATTTCCCAGAAAGGAAGGGGTCTGCTCTATTTCACAGAGCCTGTCCAGCCACCTGCTAATTCCAGAAGTAAGCTCTCCATCTTGCAAACATCTCCATTTAACAGAGCATTTATGACGCTTGAATGTGTTATGTTTCTGTAAAATTAAAAAAACATTTTTCTTCTCAGCAGTGCTCAAATTGCTGAATTCACTTCTATCTATATAATAAAATGAAATATACATTATGTACATATTTTATATAAATTATGTATATATAAAAGTTAAGCACTTCATCCAGAAAGTAAACAGAAGCATGTGCCAGACTTTAACATCAAAGCCTAGCTGCTATTTATGCAAGTCAATGCAGACACTTCTCACTAGCTGCACTGGGAACTCTTTTCCAGGTAGAAGAGACAACACGTGGCTGATCATGCGGTCAAAGCGAGAGCAGATGCGAGACAGACACAATAACAGTCCTACTCCCTGCTCTGTCATTATATGAGCTCCTCCTATGAGGAGAAAATAACTGGGAAACTGAGAAGAACAGGTTTATGATCGAATGAGAACAATGCCAGTGAACTCACAGGCAAAAAAGACAACTGCCATTTCTACATCTGATCTCTGTAGCGGTAGTAGCTCCGTAGTGGCTTGAATAGCACTGTGATCTCACAGAGTTTGCATGCTCTCCCTGTGTTTGTGTAGGGTTCCTGAAGCTACTGAGATTTCTCCCCACAGTCCAAAGACTTGCAGTTTATGTGAATTGTTGCTTTCTTACTTTCTTGGACTGGCTCCAGAAACACTGCAACACAGCACTATATACAAGGATGGATTGATAGATGGATGTATAGATAGATGGATGCATTGATGGATGGCACGGATGGAGTTGGGGGGGCTGAGTTGAAATTGCAATTAATTGGCAAGAGCTGCATTGCACATGTTCTGCGCTGGCACATTGCACCTCTGCATAAGCGGTTGTTGGTACAGGTAAACAAAATAACAGGTTATGTGTGCATCAGATACGTGCATCAACACATAAGGGAAGCAGGATGCATTTTTTGTCCTCCCACTGCAAACATCAAACTCCGCTTATGGACGGATGGACATACAGCTCAGGAAGCATCATTGTGACCTCACACATTCCTCATTCCTTCTTCTGGTCTGTTGACAGAACTCTGTTCTTCTGTTTGCACCTTCTTTCTTCATGTTTGTTACCTACCATGGTATAGCTCAACTGGTATCTCTAAACTGATCCACTCTTAGTTTCTGTATGTCGTGTAATAAAATACCATCCATGATGTACCCTACATCTTTTCCTGCGCCACATAGAAAAATGGATGTAATTTCAAGCTGCTATGCTGTGAGTAAATTATTAACTACATATACGCAGCAGTGTTCCTGACCCTCTATATCTGATCCTTGGATACCGTATAATGGAAAATACCATGGAAAGCTAAGCGAGTTATTAAGGAAAATATCATATATAACCACCACTTATTAGATTCTGAAGTGTTCGGTTGTAGCGCGTTGCTGTTATACAGATAGGAGAGCAACTATGTTTTATCTCTGTGATAAGACAACGTACAGGGACTTTAAAAGACTTTAATAATAATAACAGATATCCTTTTAAACAATGTCATAGGGAGTTAGTTTTTCGAAGATGTTGTGCCGTATTATAAGCTTGTGTATAATTACTCTGGCATCCTTGAAAATTTAGTTACAGGCAAAATTTCCATAGCTTTCTACTGAAAATGCATACGTATATGTGTTATTCTGAATCCTGTACCTCAGTCTGTGAGGATGCATTTCACACTGGGGAAAAAAAAGAGGCTTGGAAGACTTTTCAAAAAGGTTTTCAAGGTTTCAAAAGCAGCTCACGCCTCAAAACGTCTTACTTTCTTTTCTTCTTCTTACTTTTCTGTACAGTCACTCACACTCCCATCAAGACAAAAAAATAATAATAATTAAATTATAAATATGTACATTGACATAAATTTGAGTTGTTTTTGAAGTTGTTGAGTTAAAGCTGAGGGGGAAGGTGTTTGGCTCAGCTCGGTAGGACGTGAAGCTGGTCCAAATCCCAGGGTCGGCAGAGTGATATCACCATTGAACCCTGGAGCAAAGCCCTTAACCTCCAGTTGCTGTAACTGCTGGACCCTGCTTTCACAAAAAAATGCATCACTTTGGACGAAAGCGTCTGCTAGGAATTCAGAATGAGACTGGCTTGGGATGTATTTTCATTTCAATTGCTTAGAGACAGATATGTAAACAGCATGAGTGGTTGGTAGCCCAGAGACTGGTTTCCTCAGCATTGCTGACTGGCTGCCTGCAGAGGGGGTAGGAATCAGAATCTACAATCAGCCCAGTCACACTTGGGGCATCTTCATTAATGTGTCCATTCTAAAAATAACCCTACATTCACATCGACATTCTGTCAGCAGTCAAGGCAGCATCAACTTCATCTTCTCCGGAGGACTAATTCTGTGTACCAGGAAACAAAATACTAATGAAGAGATGAGAAACTGTGGCAGAGAGCCCAGCCATTAAGGATGCGGAATTCTGATGGGGCCGGCTGACGCCTCTCATCGAGTTACTTAACCTTAACATCGTCAGCTATCAACCTGTACGAAGTGCTGTAGCCGGTCAGCCGTGTAAGCAGCTTCGAATAAAGGTAATTACAGAGAAAATAAAATGAAGACAATCGACCCAGTAAATGAAGCTTGGACAGAACAGGATGCGTGTGGCTGCTGCCGACAGCACTTGTGAGAGGGGCCTCTCTGCGGACAGCGCTGGGAGAAGGCCACGGCGAGGCTGCCGGCCAAAGCTGCCTTAATCCGCACAATCATCTGGGGCTTTGTTACCCGGGCTAGCTGCTCCCATTGCTCCATTTCCTACCTGCTCTTCAACACTTCCCTCCAGTCTCCGCGGCCTTGTTAGGAAATCAGACCCATTTATCTCCACCGTAATCAGACAAAGTTCAAAACGTTCCCCTGTCAAATTTTTTTAAAAAAGCAATACTTTCTCTGCCAAGTCCACTCCCGGTGAAGCTCATGTGAATGTCAGCAAAGACACGGACCCACGATTCCATGCAACACCTATGGACCCATAGCCCACACTGCTCCAAGATGCAGGTGCTTAAATTTCTGTTCACTTAACACTGCTCTCACGTAAAAGTCAGTCTGCTCTTAACAATTTTGTGTCAAACAAGTAAGTTACATCAGTCAAACGTTGGCCTTGAGTTAGTCTGAGGACATTACCTACAGAACGTCACGCACTGGTCAACTAGTAACAACCACAGGAACAAGCTGGCTGGATGCAATTCGCTCTCCAGTCTTCTGAAGTTCCCATTATCAGGGCAATCAGTGCCATGTGGCGACTCGCAGTGTTGGAGTTGGACCATAAAACCATTTCATTATAGAGCCTTCACTGAGCAACGCATTAGAAAAAGAAGATCGTGTGACATTACTGATGCGAGGTGCATCTGACAAGAAAAGTACAACAGTTGGTAATTAAAATAAAAAAGACACAATGCAAAAATCTCAATCAAAGTCTGCTTTCAACCCATCAGGTTCAAATGTCCACTGATTTGGGAGACACAAGTTCTCTGAATTGGTAGAGAATATGAAAAGATACAAAATTAATAAAAATATAAAAACAAAAAAAGGCTGTGTGCAGTTCATTCCCCGCAATTAAACCCAGTGTCCCCCATAACAAAGGAACAGACGACATGGTAATTAGATTTAAATTGGACTGTCGAAAAGCCTAGCAGGGCACAGAGAACACAGCGCCTTCCGCCTTCTCCCTCTGCCAACCCTCCTACATGTGCGCATCGCGCAGATAAATACTCCCAGGGATGGTCTCCCTTTCCGCCAAGCTCCTCTGCCTTAAAAGCCTCCACTGATGTCTACAGGCATTCCTAAATCCTTACTTGTTTGAAGACATTCTGATTTTTTTCTGGGGTTGCTATGGCTATTCATGCTAGAGGGAAGTAAAAAACAGAAAAAAAGAAACATCCTTTGAAGATCAGTTTAAAATATACATATTTTGTATATTTGTGTGTGTGTGTGTGCGTGTATGTATACACACACACACATACACACACACAAACACACACAGTGCTCACAGAAGGTCTTTGGATGCTTGCAAAATTCAATAAAAATATTACAAATTTACTGGTTTTAATAACAAAAATCATTACTCCAGTTCTGAGTTAAAAAGTTAATTGACAAGCATCATTGGATGTTTTTTTAATTAGTAACACCTTTGCAATAACATAAGACACCAAACATCTGTGTATAGTATCCCTTTGGCAGCCAATGACTACAATTGCAATTAACAGCAAAATGGCAAAAACAGAACTGAATGAGTCAGTCAAAAAAAATTATGACGCTTAATAAAAAGAAAATGTCTGTGTGGAAGATATGTGCAGATACGTTAAACATTGTTTGTCATTGACTGCGCTGACATCGTGCCTAAATCTGAAACTACTCAAAATGGGCAACAGATAATTTCTTTCATCCATGACCTTCACCTCGAATCATCTAATGCAGTGTTACTATGAAGCCAGCCATTATGAATATTTACATAACACTTTTTACATTATACTATTTCATATTTAACATTAGCCACAGATGCACAAGTAACATAAGAGATATAGGACTGCAGTGCATGCTTCAATCCAACAGATACTTCTGAATAGTTTCAGCAATCCAGCTGGATAAATGTATAAACTGTATAGATGCTCTGAATAAACTCGTGCTAAGCAGCTGGTAAGAACGTAGTGGACTGGACCAAATATATATGACATGAAGTACCACTGCCTGAAGTGAATAAGGACTAGTTAATCCTGTCCCTGCATCCAATATATAAACATCTCAGTGAAGCAATAGTCAACACTGGAATTATTCATCTGGGACCTCTAGGATATTGAGTATTGTGGTAACCCCTTTCAAGTTCTCTGTTTATTGCATAAATAAATCTTGAATTCAAGGCGTGACATGTTTCTATCATACTACACCACGCACAAATACATACAAGGACATGAGAGAGTGCACGTTCCTAAAAAGTCCATATGCAAAGTGATGACACCCACTCTCTATTTTCAGTACTCGCAGTGTAGGTAGGGAGACCTATAGTGGTTAGATTAACTGGGCTCAAACAATTCCAGAACACTGGGACACAGGCGGCTGGTTACCATGGATGCAAAACCAATGGGTGAGCGAGCGAGGGAGGCAAGGGAGGCTCTGTTACATGTATCACCTCTCCAAGAATCAAAAGTCATTTTGACACGGTAATTAGAGATTATGACTCTCGTTAGGGATCACTAATTCAAGGGCTAACTGTGCAGGTGAAAAAGACTTCTCTAGCACTGATTTTATATTTCCCCAGTCACAAAGAAAGGAAAAAGCAAAAAATACGGAAGTAATTATAGACGTAGCACATACTATAATTTAAGGATCCAGAACCAGCACCAAAACATTATAGGTTCCAATCCCCAGATGTGAAATTGCTTGAGAAACCAATTGAGCTGCTGCTTGAAATTTCCTGCTGTATAAATGTAAAAGTGCACAGTTTTATATTTATATTAAATGTTCTTCTGAACAAAACTGTGTGCTTAAATTCATGAATGACATAAACTAATATCAAATATATATATGCCCGTCTAATATTTATGACAAATGCTCATAGATATAAATATAGATACTATTCAGGCAGATACCACAAGCTCCTCCCCCCCTTGCTGTCTCCAAGAATAGATAGTTTCACTGGGGATTTTAGGCAGATATTACTTGACTGCAGTTTCAGCTCAGTTACAAAAAAATGTGCTAAGTCCTCAATAAATACTGGGGTTTAGTTAACGTTTGTGTCGTTTCCAAGTCAATTAGGCAAACAATTTACCCAGAGCCCACCTGAGGCTGAGTTATTGGAGCTGGGAGGGAGCAAAAATGTGGACCATCTGGGGGTCCCTGAGGACAGGAGTGGGAAACACCGGTCTAGACAATCATGTTCTGTTTCCTCTGTTCTCTTTACTTGGCTTGATGAAATCCTCCACTGTCCATTTAATTGCCTTCAGCAACACAACAGGCAGACACCCTCCTACTCTGCTCTTAGCCACAGTGGAAATGGCACTTCCTTTACTAAAAAACCCCAGCTGACATCACACAACAATTCTGAGCTTGAATAAAAATTTGCATTATTCTTTCCACCTAAGCAAATTTGACTTGAAAATAAGATTTGTACTGTTTAAGGGGACATCTGCATTTTAATAAGTAAATCTGGGCA
This sequence comes from Mormyrus iriodes, assembly GCA_011763525.2. Taxonomy (NCBI): domain Eukaryota; kingdom Metazoa; phylum Chordata; class Actinopteri; order Osteoglossiformes; family Mormyridae; genus Mormyrus; species Mormyrus iriodes. The sequence goes on along the minus strand of JAAGVU020000092.1, from coordinate 11,713,056 downwards.
CACATAACAACACGCAGACGTTTCAAGAAATAACATTTTTCTTCCCTTTATCTAAACAACACGTGTCCTTGGTATTTACTATGCTCAGAGAACACAAATTAATAGCTAACCACAACCAGCAACATCTGGCACTTTCCAAAGGACAGGACCGTGCTTTACGGTGATAGATACCTGTCCTTTAAATAAGTTCATTTCTGCTTGTCATAATGCCGTCTCTTAATGTGCCCATAATTCTCCACAAACACCCCACTGACCTGTACGCAATACCCTACAGTAGTTCCACCCATAACACCACCCCAGCTTTCCAGATCACCATTCATACAGCAGAAGCCATCCGTTTGCTCCGACTGCCATTAACCCTGCGTCGTCCCTGGTCGTTCATGTCTCGGGACCGTCAGTCACCTCATGAAGTGCCCAGAATCAGAACAAACTCCTTTCAGAATCCATGTACAGACCTACTTACTTAAAACATAAAGGGATCCCCCAAATCTTAGCGGACCCAAAATGCTCCTTTTTCATGCCTAAAAACAGTACAAGCTACAAGATAAAACACAAAATCCATTAGTCACCTTGCTGCAATAAAGCTCTGCAGTTTCTTTTTTAAAGCTATCAATAATTACAAATATTTTCAAAAGCACAGGAATAATTCTATTTCCTGGAGAAGCACTCTCCAGAAAGGGACATTTTTATTATGGTTGTACTGTACATGGGCAACAAAGCCATTAGTCTGTCAAACATGAATCAGTGCCCAAGACTCAAGAAAAGCACTATGCCTCTAATCTTAGGTAAGTTATTTAAATTAAATTTCTCAGGAAAATATATAGGTCACAGCTTTGAAGCACCACTGCAAGGCCAATAAATAATGTAAAACAATATCATTTATTTATGCTCTTAAAATTGATAACAAAAGCAAGCCACACAATAATTAAAATATTGGCCTCGATTGGACTTTTTTCTCAATACACACATTTCAGTTTAAGCTTTTTTTACATTATATTCCACTTTACCATTTTGTTTTATTATGCTTCGAGAGCCTTAAGTACAACTGAATTACTTAATTCTATCCATACTAATTGAAATATCAATAAAGAGGATCAAATTCAATGAAATACTGGAAGCCTTTCGGGAACTTAATCCCTTAGTTAAGCTCATTTTTTCCAGGTAATGAAGTTTGTAAATACAACTAAAATGCTACTTTAAAAAGACGCCAAAGCCTTATCACCACCTACGTGTTGTGTTAAATGCATCAATTTTACAGTAAAATCCAGGCTTGTCCAGTCTACACAAGAGAAGTGACCAATCTTAAAGAGGCCGTCACACCTACAAAGCTGCCAAAAATATGCTTTTTAGAAGAGCTCTTGACCTTTACGTTAGCATCTCTAATGTTATGTAGAATTTGAGGTGTATCATGCTAATTCTATTTTCTTGGGTCAGAATTATCCAAACCGCTTACATAACTGATGTCACAGTGTTAAAAAATTCCATTCTTTTAGTTAGATCGTAATTAATTGGCACATCATTTTAATACATCATAATTTTAATACAGTGAATATTGAGAATTAGTATATTTTAATAACATTTTGAAATATGCAGCTATTTTAGGATGTGTTCAGGAAATGTACTGTGTTTGACACTAAAAAGAAGGGGAAATGCAGTGATAAGATCAAGCCTTCCAAGCCTCATTGAGTGGGATTATTGGACACTGTCAATCCCACTTCCCATTGGTTACACTGCCGGTCCCCATGGCTCTGTAGCAGAGAATGATTGACGATGCACTATCACTCCAGCCACCACGGGTTTCAAGGCTGTGCTTCTCCCTCCTGCAACGGACGAGTGTGTAGATACGCAGAGCAAAGAGCTAATTAAGCAGTTAGAGATGCGAGAACCTGCAGGGTCGTCAATTTCTGCCTGCGATTAGGGCGTTTTCCTTTTAAATGCCTGCCTCTAGCTAGCGACGCCCCCGTTCCTCATCCTGACACCGTCGCTGCACCCTTCCCTACCCCCACCCCCACTGGGAACACGAGCCCACGTTACCTCGACCGACCAGCGATATGTCAAAGCACCACCCTGCCTCAGAACATGTCACAGGCCAGCTTCTCATGTACTATTCCAGGGGTTTCTTTTGCGCACACAGGGCATGTTCAGCGGGGGGGAGGCGGGGGTAGCCACTCACTTTATGGGGCAGGAATAGAGCATTGACACAGGAAACCAGGGATGCGGTGTCCTCCGAGTTGGGCTGGCCACAGATAACGACCTGGGGGAAGACAGTGAGGAGGCGTGGGTCAGCCTGACCGCCGGCTACCGGTAATGAGGTGGCCAGGTGTCTCTGCAAGTCCATCTGGCCCCAGCTGAACCTGCAGCTTGTTACTGCGATCTCCGGAGTGTGATTCCGTATAAGCACTCTCAGAAGTCTGCTTGTGATGGACGAGCTCTTTGAATGATGCACAGGCACATGGTAACACAGACACACACCGGGCACACCATATATACAGGCGGCAGGCTGTGTAAAGGCCTTCTCTGGAAAAAAAAGGTGTTTAGGAGCACTAGCACAGAATCCAGCACGTTGTTGGCTCGCATCTCAGCATTTCGCAAAAGCCGTGTGTGGTTCTGGATGACAAACCCTTCCTTGGCACGGTGGATCTCCATCCCAAAAGTGCTCCACTCAAGCAGACTACCATGCAGAAGAATGACGTGTCGATTGATACGTATACGCTGTTATTTTTTTGCTAGCGTGTAACTGTAATTAGTGTGCAGACAAAACACACCTGCTTCAGTGTGTAGTGTTGGGCCATGAGGCCGCGGACCATGTCCGGCAAGGCGATGGGCATCTTGACCAGAAGATCCGAGAAAGCGGACAGGAGCTGCTCCGAGCGAGAGGCCCACTCCTGCCTGCCCGTGTAGTGAGACAGACGGAGCAGATTCATTGCGGAGACAGAGTTGGCACTGGGCTCTGCACCATCCTGGTCTGAAGACAAATAATAAAGACCATTATACACCACTCAACTCATTCAGTACAACACATAATAATATGTATCTGAACATATATAACTACAGGAGGTCTATATAAATATATGCACACGTTTAGTTACAAACTTTGTAACCACTGCATTTACTCATTTTATCCAAAGTAACTAACAGCAGAAAGAAGAGTTTCAATCTGATTGCGCTCCCTCGGATTTGAATTCACAACCTTTGCGTTGTTAGTGCAATGTTGAGGTACGGGAACTATCTAACTTTACCATTAGCTACACAACCGCAACGCTGGTCTTCAAATACATTTTAAATGGTTTAAAAATACTATAATTACTTACAGTAAAGTTTCCAGGTGATGTAGCCACACAGAACTTTTGTAAAGTAACATCCAACATTTTTACCATAATTATAAAAGGTATAATATAAGCATATTTGGAGTAAAGCACTGAAGAATATGTAGGGAGGAGATGTTGAGTTTCATCTGAACCAATCTGTCCTTATGCCTCAGCCCATATTGTTGCCTTCAGCACTCAGGACTGACTGCATCTCCTGGAGCCCAATCTGCACATGGCCAATTAAGGCCACGCACACATACAAAAGCATACATGAGCAAGCATGAGTGACGGCCTAAACATCGCTAAAAATCACAGGAGGCGGGCTCAGGGTACTTAACCTCGATAGCATCGCTGAATGCCCCGCTGGGTGAGAGAGCTGAGGCACGCATTTCATTCAGTACGAGAGACGCTGCCAAGCAAATCTAACCTTTTCAAACAACAATAAACCCATAAGGGCGCATGAAGCCAGTACAAATGGGGAAGGTTCTGTTTCGGCAGAGAGTTCAGTTACGACTTGTTATTATGTCATGAAAAGGAGGTTAAACACGGGGGGGGCAGGGGACTGCCATAGCATTTTGGGCATAAACTCGCCTTTCTCGTGATGGTAGAGGCAGCACAGCACCCCAACGAGACTTTTGACCTGAGAAATGTCCCCGCAAGTTTAAAAAGTAACAGGTTTTAGCACAATGTGGGGATAGCCTGGCCTAAAGCAGAAAGGCCTTTCAGCTAAGCTCGCCACGATGGCCACATTCACTCAACAAAAGACAAGAAAATCCTTCTAGTGTCCATTCTAATATGTTACAAGCGATAAAAAAAATAATAACTATTTGCTTTTGTCCCCTTGGCTTATATACGTCAGGGCCATTTTCACAGGACTATCTGTCAAGATAGAGCCCCCTGTGGTGGGTCTGTGAGACTATCAGCACGCATGTTCCCTTCCAGGGGAGTAAATACAGAACCAAGCTGTTAAGGATATTGCGCTCAAATGCATTTTCCTGTCCCACATTAACAAATGTCACGCCCTAGCCCTCCCGCACCCACCCCCCGACCCCCACCTAAAAGCATTACCGATGCGGCAAAATATCAAAATAAATCAAAATAATCTAATCAAAATTTATCCAGGGTGGCGCTATTTAACAAACGAGATGTCAGAAGCAGCCACACGGGAGGTAAATCAATAAGGCTGACGTCAGTAGCTACTTTGGGTTGAACGTTTCGCAGCACAAGAGGCCAATAGGTGCAAATTAGCTAAAGGTACATTTTTCAGGGAGTTATAAATGGCCAGGCGGCTAGTGTAACCGGAGACAATTAAAACGTTCAGGATCAAACTTAATGCCATGAATGCTGCACTGTAAGCACAAGGATGGGCTCAATTCAGCTGAACAACCCATATCTACTGCACTTTTTCTGTTCTCTCGTAGGGAAAAATCGATCGTTTCAGATAAAGTCGAGGGCAAGAAACTAATTTCCTATGTGTTACTCGAGGAATTATGCCAAAAATTATTTTAGCTTCAGAAATTGTCCTGTGGGGATGAATTTGCCACAGAAATATTTCTTTTTAATAATGTCAGGGAGGTAAGGGAAGTGTGTAAGGGCCCAAGTGTGTCAAGTGTCAAGTAGAGCGACAGTCAAATAGCAAATCACATCTGGAGATGACTTTTAGACCCGCCCTCCACTCCACCCACCTACCTTCCTGCGAATCCGAGTGTTTACCTTGCTTGAGTGCCAGCAGCAATGTGGGGTCTGTGGGGTCGCTGCAGAAGTAGCCACTGCCCTGACTGTCCAAGAACTGCTGGTCCTGCCTGTGCTGTAGCTCCTCAGCCCATCCAAGCCAGAACGTGTTCAGCGTGGCCTCGTACAGGTCCAGCAGACCACAGATCACAAAGGCATAGTCATCAAGGAAGCCTGCGATAGGGGATTCACTGGGGCAAGACAGAAGAAGAGAGAGCATCTTTGTAGAGAGCTACCCAGCATGATCATGATGCTCTCTGGCTCGGCTCCATGCTTTAAATGAAAACTAATACATAGAAATATCTATTCGGGTACTTTTAAGATACACAATAAATTAACTTTTTTTTCTAATGAGTACAAATTCCCAGCACACCAAAGCGACCCAGAGTGCTTAGTTCTATGTTCCCAGGCCAATTTTCCTGGCTACACCATGAGTAGTTGAGTGTAGGTGGGTGCAGGCAGACACAGCAACACCTAAAACAGTGCTGACAGAACCGTTTGAACACATGCTCCAGGGCTTAGTCGCACACCAAAAAAAAGGAGGTGGGTAGTGAACAGGGGGGGCAGGTGCCATGGGGCAATTGCCCAGTTTTGATGTCTCGCCTGTAATGATCACCGGACCAAGGGCTACAAAAAATTCCACCTATAAACACACAGCGAGTGAGCTCATGTGTTGTCAAAAGTGTCAGATGACAGGCAGAGTTAATACAGACCTATGGTGTGTCTGTCCCGGCAGGGAATGATTCACATGACTTCATGAATCAGGTGCACGGCAGGGATGAGTGAACAAAGGAGTTTATTTAAAGGAAGCAATATCACAACATTTCATAAGAAAACCAAAAAAAGATCTGTCTACCTATTCATCATCTATCTTTTAGCTGCTTGTTCTAGTAAGGGTTGCAGGGGACCAAAAGGAAAGACATTTAATATTTCTGTTGTCGGGATACCATTATTTTATTTTATGTTAATAGATGCTTAATGTGTGTCATGTTTTTATGAATAAATAATTTCTAAAATACAAATGTTGCATCTTATGTGTTAAACAGTACTGTGCAAAAGTCTTACGCAGTCAATGAAGTGATGTATAAATGTTCATGTTGGTATAAAACTATGATATTATGCCTGTGTTATCATAGCCATTTCAAAACCTCTCCTATAGTCACACCAGTATTTGCAGTAACCATCCAATACAGCCATGTATATTTTAGCTTGACCAGTAGTACACCGCGTACGGCTAATCAATACCTCATTCAGTCACTTTAGTAATTAAGTTATTTAATTAAGTGAGCTGGTGGTGAAATCTAACACCATCTCTAAAACTAGCTTTCCTGACCTTCAACAGACTACTTCAGTCTTTATTGAAACATACAATCACTGTGAAATGCGTCTTAAATTAGTGGGACCTCTTATTACAATTTTAAGGTTCAAAAGCAATAGCTTGTCAGCAGCCATACCACCTGCACTTCAGACTGGGTAATCTACCTAAAGCTAAGCAAGTTTGGGCCTGGCCAGTACTTGGATGGGAGACCATCTAGGAAAGCTGGGTTGCTGCTCGAGGAGGTGTTGGTGTGGCCAGCAGGTTAGCCCATCTTATGGTCTGTGTGGATCCCAACGCCCCAGTGCAGTGACGGGGACACTGTGCTGTAAAAATGGTGCCCTCCCTCAGATGAGACGTAAAACCGAAGTCTTGACTATCTAAGGTCATAAAGGATGCCTGGGCAACTTTTGAAAGAGTAGGGGTGGTACCCCGATGTCCAGGCTAACATTGCCCACTGTGGCCCTTTCAGATCTGGCCTCCTAATCATCCCCTATATCATAAATTGGTGGATTCTCTCCTACCCCTTCACCACCTTAGCTACTATGTGGTGAGCGTTCTGGCGCAAAATGGCTGCCGTCGCATCATCCAGGTGGGGGTTACACAGCGGTGGTGGTTGAAGTGGCTTCCCATTGGCTCTGTAAAGTGCTTTGGGTGTCTAGAAAAGCACTATATAAATGTAACATACATTCATTCATTCAATAGCACAGCTTCATTCTGAGTTACCTGCATTAACTTCGCCATGCCTTACTTTAGGTACTGGAAGATTTGGTACTGGTTCTCGACCAGGAGTCAATGAAAAAGGGATGCTCAAACAACCGGCCCCTTCACAAAAATTCTACACCCAATATCTTCCACTTCCTAAACCTTGCCATCACAGCACCTTGGTTATTCTGAATAAGTGTGAGAAGAATGTCCTGACTCTCCAGTAAAAACTACGTCATCTATAATCGTATGTCTTTTGTGGCTAATAAGACTATGACTCAGTTAAGCGGCAAAATCCCTTTTGCAGCACCAATCTGGTCCTGATGTTGCTCGATTCGAGAGTCAGCACGGTGCCTGTCTGGCGGCCTTCCCAGAAAGCATATGGCAGGGGAACACCCTGCATGCGATGCCGGGGTATTGTATGGCAGGCGTGCACACACATACACACAAACATGCACACATATGTACGTAAGCCCCCCCCCCCCCCACCACAACCGCAACACCCGGGCCGGGAACGCCGCAGCACGGATCCAA
>JAAGVU020000092.1:11685991-11698900 GCA_011763525.2 Mormyrus iriodes | reverse complement strand
TGTAGAAAACCACCCAATTAGTAGACATCAGTCTTGAAGAGCATTTTTGCAAATAGTAAGGCATTTAAGAAGTACAATTCTAAAATCTGACCTATGTCGTCATGACTACGTTAGAGTCCAATAGACAGCCGAATTCTGCAACGTAACTGGATTCCTTTCTTTGACCTATGCATTACATCTGTTAATGGGGACTCGTATACAAGCTCAGTATGATCCAGTTTCAAGTGCAAATTACTACAGGACTTGAAAACATATTCATTTATAACAAATGAGGAAAAACGAGGCTAGGATTTACACTAATCCCTCTCTAGATTCCGAAATGAAGACAGAAAAGAAGAAAGGAAGCAGAAAAACACAGGCAAGTATGAGGCGACGTACACGGCGCCCCAAAAGGCTCTCGCAGAAGCACAGGCGCCCCCAACCTGATAGGCGGTGATGTAGGCCACTGCCAGCTGCGCCTGGTCGTACAGCATCTTCTCGAAGTGAGGCACGTGCCAGGAGGAGTCCGTGGAGTAGCGGTGGAAACCCTGTGGGAGAAGCCAGGACACAAACAAAGAAGAGTGAAGGGAAAAGGGAAACAAAAAAACACTGGGAGCGGATGGAAAAATCAGGCCGAGAGCAAAAAATAAAACAAAAAGAAGGAAGAGGAAGAAAGGAATCCAGCAAAACGGAAGAGACGCCAGACAAAAATGTAATAAATAATCCAAAGTGTAGTTCAATAACAGGAAGTAATTAAAAGAATGCAGCCTCAGTAAAATAAAACTTTTCTTAAGGGATATGGCAGGCCTTCCATTTCTAATGATGTAGTCCGTCGACATCATGTGGTTGGGACACGAGCCTGTGGACCCACCAATCATGGCAGGAGGGATGAACAAAAAAAACACACTTCACCTCAAGCCCCTTCCTCTCATTTAACCCAGTAAAAATGCTACTTACAATAAGGGGACATGCTTACTGAAATAGGCTGCCTTTTCAAGATAAAATAGACCAGATGCGGAACTGTGGCCCACACATGCTGGTGAGGTTAAGCCGCAGTACCTGCGCCACATGGTCACGAATGCCACCTAGGGCCATCATCCGCATTGTGTGGAGAGCCATCTGCAGTGCCTCCGCCCCCTCTGATGTGGACCGGTTCATCGCCCAGAACGACATGAGGAACATCAGGTTCACTGTGGAGGCAGCGTGGAGTCACTCGGGAGAAACTGGATTGCATAAACTGATGCATGTTCAAAAAAATCAATATCTTTCTATGTATTGACAGCAATTAGATTGAGAGCATCTCCCCAGAAACAGCTGGGTAGTGGTTCTGAACCTGAAGGTCCATAATCCCAATAGATAAGATTAAGGTCTATAGAAGGATACAAGACACAAATTCAGATAACAAATCAAATACCTGGTTTCCACAGAACGTGATGAGTTTTATAATTCTGGGGAAATGTGTAACATACTACAGTAGAATCAAGCAGCCCAGCTATGCTGCTCCAGGTCATAAAAGGAGTAGCACCAGATTTTAGTGACTGTCCAGACATACAGTCTGATAGTATGGGTGTAAATAGCCCCAAGGTGAATCGATTATGATTATCGAAGGAACAATTCGATACACTGAATATTTTTTTATTTCTATAATGATTAGATTAATTGATTATTTGATTTTTTTTGGTTACTTAAATTCAAACCCTTTTTTTAACTTCACTGATGAAAAAAAGTTACAAATATCACCAAGGGAACTTAACCTGACTGGGCAGGGAGGGACATGTCGCAGGCAGTAAAAGTTGCTGAGCTTTCAGAAGCACATTAGTGAAACAAAGATGCTGCTAACTTTTGAATATTAATTAAATATTGGCTCGCAGTATTGGCCAAAACTGACACATTGGACAAATATCAATATCTTAATTTTTAATGAGTATTGGCCAATACCGATGTTAAAAAATATGTTGTGCATCTCAAAGCCTAGTTAACTACCTCAGGGTCTTGCTACCGTAGCTTGCAAAAAGAATGACATTTTGCGCTACAAAAGAGAGGCGTTTCCCAAAAGCATCAGAGTGCAAAGATTATCTTAACCATTAGAGAGAGTGCTCTGCGCTACAAAACAGCAGTGAGTTTCCAAAAGGCGTTGTAGCGTAAACATCATCATGTAGCACTTCCTTTATGAATATAAATTAACCTTCCCCTTCCGTCCTATCTTTAGATAATTTGCAGTGCTACATTGTGCGTCTACCTGCAGCATGCAAACTCAAGAGCGTGCAGCCCCAAAGTAGGAGTATTCTCACTTGAAGGTTACAGATCAATGCATAGAATCGCCACGTTAATAATCGATTCATCACGATGCATTTATGCATCTTTACACCCTTATGTGACAGTGTCACAGAGTCCTGCTAACCTGGTGTGGGGAACTTGGGTGCCTCCCTAAATCCCCCATACTCTTCTTCATAAGACTGTGCCAGCTGGTGGAAGCATCTCTGGGCCACTTCAGGGGCATGTGGAGGGACTCGCCCTGGCAGAGTGCCAATAGCAGTGGCCTTTTTGAGGGCCTCAATGACTCGTTTCCCACTGGACTCAAGAGCCTCCCTGTTACTCTGCCACTAAAAGATAAAGATGCAGTGAAATAGAGGGTATGGAGAAATACTGAGTTATCTATGGAAATGTACTTAAATCAGGGAATATTGTTGCTACTATTATAATGATTATTTTAATTATTCTCCAAGTATTATTTACCATTGTCATTATTATTAATAACAACAATAATAATAATGATTCTATCAATTAATACAGCATTATTTTTCTCTGAAGCAATTTAGCTTACAGACCTTCCGAAAGCTCAGGGTTCCTCCTGAGACTGAACTAGCAAAAAATGTAGGTTACAAATCTGTACCCTTAAATATTATCTCTCATTCTTGGGTATGTGCCAAGGGAAACCCTACCTGCTCTATAATTCGCAATAAAAGAGTTTTAAAACCAGGTCTGCGTCCACTATCTCCAGGTGGGAAGTACGTGCCACCAAAAAAAGGTCGAAGCTCGGGGGTAAGCCACACGCTCATTGGCCATCCCCCCCCCCCACAGGTAGCCTGAAAAGAGAGCGAAGTAAAAGCTATAGAAACACTTCTAATTTATGCACAATTACAAACAATGCTATCTCCCATTGTCTTTGATAGTGGCAAACACTGCACAGTTTATATAAAAAAAACAGATCTAATGTAAATTTTATCTCAATCAATTGAGTAATTGGACATCTAGAAAATGACAAGACCTATATTGCATAACCCTTATTTCAGTTAGATACATCTCCCCCTAAACGGCCCAGTTCACTGTTACTTGAGCTAGTCAACAATTTAGCTGACTGACATCTGAATATATTCACAGATCTTTTAATACGTATTATGGAACATTTAAAAAACATTAGACCCTATTCCTATCATCCACAACACAAAGATCACCAGAAACATACATTTACAGTGACAAATAAAACCTACTGAATTCTCTTATAGAAATGTAGGGAATGCCTGGCATGAAAAGACATATAGAACTTGCTGCAGCCTTGACTGGACAGTTTTTTGCAAAGACTACGGCTCTTCAGCCCTGGTCTGAAGACTTTTGTTCAAGCCAAACAATCAACCATCTGATTCCTAATTGCTGTTTTGACTGAACCAGTTTAATTCCTCAACTGTTTAAAAATCCTCAGAGCAGCTTCACAGAGAGCTGCCATACTGCCCATTGTAAAGTAGAATAGCTCTGTCATACAAAATTTCCCCATGATTTGAATTCCAAAAGAAGCATATAATTATTTTTATAAAAGACAGGTTCAGAAATTACTATTTTGAATTAATTTCAATAATATATCTGACCCAACATGTAATGTTGCATAAGAAAAAAAATACGATCCCTGACAATTAAAAAAATGCAGACCTGGACAAAGGTCATATAAAGTTTGTCAACATCGGGCCGCTCCTCCCGATCTACTTTGATGCAAACAAAGTTGTCGCTGAGGATCTTGCCAATTTCCACATCCACAAAAGACTCCCTCTCCATCACATGACACCAGTGACAGGTAGAGTACCCCACTATGGGATGGAGAACATAAGACATACTCAGTATCAGCCAAAATGTAAAGACAAGAACACATATACTAATACATAAATCTTGTACCTGACAGGAATATAGGTTTATCTTCCTTCTTTGCCTTGTCAAATGCTTCCTGTCCCCATGGAAACCTAAGGGTCAGCATTTTTACGTTTATTTATTTAGTAGCCATTTTTATTCAAAATGACATACAACTGAGATACCAGGGTCAGACAGTCCCTGGAGGTGTTGGGGTTAAGAGCCTTATTCAATGGACTAATGCAAAATCAGCCTGTAGACTATGGGATTTGAACCAACGACCTTCTAATCAAAGCTTCAAAGCACTGGCCTGCTGAGCAACACACCAGTAGTGAATAATATTTTAGGAATGGTTCAACAAAAAAACGCTTTGCATTTCTGCGGTTCTCACCAGTCCACGGGGTTATGTGCATGTTGCAGCAGATATGGTGATTTCTCTTTGCTCAATCGATTTATGCATCTTCCTGGAGATCCAGGTAGGCTGTTCTGTACATCACCCCCTGATGCCATGCACAGGCCGGCTATACAAGTGGTACTGTAAAAATGTCATATAGGGAGAAAAAAAAAACACATATTACTAAAACGTACACCAAGCTAAATGGTAAATCGCAAGCGGATAAAACCAGGAGAGGTCGGTCTAAGTATGTGAAACCAGAGAAAGACAAATAATACCGTTTGATCGCTAAACATGTTATGTAAATACGGAAAATTAACTACAAAATCAACAATCACAAGGGAGCAACGTCAGCACAGTGACATGTGCCGCACATATGCCGGATACACTGTGTGTGACATAACTTGTTTATGACTGAGAAAAATATCTGTCTGTTCGTAAATCGGTACATTTGCATGGTGAAATCGAGATGGACCCGCGATCGGGAGTTTTTGTAGACAACGCAGGCAGGACACCGGAAGCAAAACAACGCAGAGCAGACACGTAAAGTGCATCATCTAAAGCCATATCACGGGTAAACGTCCGTAGCTAGCTAAGAACATTAGCCATAGAATCTATGGCTAAATTCAAGTCCATCTTCCGTCCCATATAGCTACGGATTCAACCAGACAGCTGAGGATGAAAAATATATAAAATATAAAAAGTTATAAATAACTGTAAAACTTAAGTAAATTACCTATGATAAGCCACTACACGTGACTATTTATGAAAATGTGACTATATTGCTGACAAATAATACGCGAGCGACTGGCCGTGATATATCTAAGACATGGAGACGCCATTCCCTACATCCCATAATATTATACTACATGCGCCTGTTGTATAACCAGATAACTGTGTGTTGGATGCGCACGCATTGTACGCTCAGAGCAGGAATACTTTAAATTGCCTACTGCTTAATTAAATACAGCACGATCTGTACTGTATGGAGCCCATCACAGCTGTCCTTATTGTGAACGCAAGCAGTCGTCATTGATCTGTCCAGGCTTAGATGCTGCATGATTGTACTATTGTACTTATGTTTACCTGGAGCAGTGCTGGGGAGTCCTTATGTTCCCCGGGTATGGGCACGTTTTTCGAGGTGGGAAAGGGAAGCCTCCGGCGCCTCTGCTGCACTCTGCGACCGGAGTCTTCTCCAGTCTCGAGAATATCTTGTTGAAGCTTAGTGTTGCGACACGGCTGTTAATGTGTAGCGACAGTGCCCAGGCCCGTCTTAACATCTTACAGGGGAAAACTGTGCAGTCAGCTGGCCGGAGCTTTAGCGCAGCCGAACTGTAAAGTGAAAGTGCAAGTCAGTGCATTTGTTCTTATCAGCAAATGACAGTACGCTGTTTGGCCACACGGTGGTACTGTGGAACAGACTTACCTTTATACGATCATAGTTAACTGCATCAAGTATGTTTGTAAAGAATGCTGGAGGATTGAGTTAACATATGTAATGATAATCATGGGCGAAGTTTGTGGGCAGTGCCTCCTCAGTCGCCTGAGTCGAAATTACAATTAATTAGCTATTTGGATATCTATGCTACATTCACACTGCCATGTCTTAGTTTAAAAACAGTTTAAAAGTTTTCAAACGAAAACGATATCCATCCACACAGTTGTTTTCACATCGTTTACGAAAGTATTCCTATCTAGACTGAAACGAGTGGAAACACATGATGTAGCTATTACATACATTGGGCGTGCGCGCATCAACAGTGACCAGTAAACTAGTTTTTTTTTACGCAAATATGCAACAGTCGTACGATATTTACGATATAATATCGTCACGATATTTCGCTGCATACATGTCAAGCAACAAGGAAGGCGCCACTGAAAGCAGCGGTAACAGCAGTTACTTCATATCCACCATGTTGGAATATTGGCTACTTCCTTGTGGGTGACTAGCATATGACCAATCACAGATGGAGAACTAGCGGGATCAAATCAGGGAAGGGCCACGTGATTGGTAGGGACGAATTATTGCGCTTTTCAAGTTTGACAGTTTTCGTGGGACAGTTTTTCTTCCTAAGTATGCAGCTCTGTTTTGGGGGTGAAAACTCGGGGATAATGTGGCGAAAAAGGAGAGTAATGTCTGTGTATTTAAAGGGACAGTTCACCACAAAACAAAAAAAAACATGTTTTAGAGGGACTTTGGCTCCATCTGTCCATCTAGGCTGTTCTGGGAGTATTGGTCTCTTGGAGATATTGCGGTAGAAATGTCGGACTTCACTCGAATATAATGTCAGTGAATGGTATTCTTATTGGGGTGATTAACGCGTCAGAAAAATACATTTGAAAGTCCTACAACAGTATCTCTTATCAGAAATCATGACCTAGATATTGGCGATAATCCACAAACTTTGTAGTAAGCAGTTTAATGTACGAACTATTTTCTTCTATTAAACTCCACACACCAATCGTATCACTACGCAGAAGATGCCGCGGTGCTGGTATCGTCATGTGTTTGCATGTTCCCACGATGATGCGAGAAGAGCATGCAAACCCAAATACGGAGCAGTGCCGGAGACTCGAACCCTGGTGCATATCAAAACAGGTATCGTTTCAAAGTAATTAACTGTTGGTTGTGCGTCACCCTAAGTGTGTGCTGCCTGTCTCATTATTCCGACATCATAACGTAAACACAGAACAAAGCTGCACTGAGCTGCAGCGTGTGGTGGAAATCATCACTGAAACTCATGCCAAATGTTACGATCCCCAGTCTAGGGTTGAGGATTGGCAGAAAGATTTGGGAAGGGGAAGGGGAGAAAACGAGACAACCGGGGAATGGGAAAAGGGAACATGGGAAACAAAAGGTTCTTTTTTCTAGTTTTTATTTTTATGCGCAAGGACGTTTACAAACACGAGGTGTAACAAACTTGGGGAGTGACCCAGGCCAGAACAACAAACAAAACAGAGAACAAACACATCCCAAGCTAAGCTAATTCTACCCGTGACAAAGGGAAACGAAGCAACAAACACTGAGTCTTACTCCCTATCCAAAACAAAAGCAAACGTCACACTCGCGGAAACAAAACACATAAACCAAGCAGAGTATCCAGAGGTGCAAGCAAAGAGAGTAGTCAAAAGGGGAAGCCAAGGGTCAAAACCAGAAGTCAGCAAAAAAAAACAATAGCAAAGGTACCAAAAGGGGACGGAGCAGAAATCATAAACCGAGAGCCAAACAGTCATCCACAAAGATCAGTCAGAGAGAAAGTACAGCAAAACAACAAGCGAAGAGCAAGGGCAAAAGCGCCCTGAAGAACGCCGCTCTTCGGCTTTTATCCTCGCTGGGTCCGGGGTCGAAGGGCGAAAAGGGGCGTGGCAAGGAACCCGGGAGGCGGCGAAGACCGGCAAGAGGGCAGCGACTAGCCATTGAGGCGAGCGGGGTCCGAAGCGGAAGGTCGAAGCGTCCTGCAGATCGATCCGTTTCTTATGACACGTAACACTCCCCCACAGAAGAATGAACCCGCAAGGTTCATAAACACAGGCAGGCCCCAGCTCACAAACCCACGAAACAAATATACAATAAAAATAACAAAAGAAACACAGGAAAACATAATGAGCGCACAGAAATAAGCACACCAACAGGCTATGTAGGCGGGCAACAAAAGGGGTCAGGACCTAGAAAGGGCATCCGCCACAACATTACAGGCACCCTTCTTATAGCGGATCTCTAGGTTGAAAGCCTGAACAATCAGGGCCCACCGCATGAGGCGCTGATTCAAGTTGCACATCCTGGACAGGAATACCAAAGGATTGTGGTCAGTGTAGACAACAACAGGGGTAGCACAATCACCGATATATACTTCAAAATGTTGTAAGGCGAATAGGAGGGCAAGGGTTTCTTTCTCGATGGTACTATATGCCAATTGGTGTTTTACAAACTTTTTGGAATAGTAGCACACCGGATGGTCCAGGCCTTGGTCATCCTCTTGTAGTAGCACGGCACCAGCCCCTAAACCACTGGCATCTACTTCCAATTTGAAAGGGTGAGTGAAATCAGGAGCTGCCAACACAGGTGAACTACATAGTTCTGTAAGAGGAAGAGGGAAGGCATCCGGCTTGGTCACGGCGTTCACCTTACGGTAATCTGTACAAAATCGAGACATTCTGTCGGGCTTGGGAACGAGCAAACATGGGGAACTCCAGGGGCTACTGCTGGGAACTGCAAAACCGGCTGACGTTAGGTAGTTCGTTTCCTGTAGTAACAACTCCCTTTTATGGGGACTAGCACGATATGGGTGTTGCTTAATTGGTGGATGTCCAGCAACATCTATATGGTGTTTGATAATTGGGGTACACAAAGGGGTATCTAAGAACAGGGATGGGAATCTATCGATCAGAGTCATAAGGTCAGATTGAGCGGTAGGGGGCAAATAGGCTAACCGGCGAGAAAGGGTCTGAAGAGCCTCAGAGTTCGGCAGACGGGCACAGGGTAAACAATTTTTCCCAAGATGCAGGTTGTTATCCTCTGGCGCATAGCTACTGATGGATGAGACTGCTACGGGCGTGGGGGTAGGGACGGAAATGGATGAAGGGGCAGAGTCTATACGGTCAAGGTAGGGCTTCAGCATGTTAATGTGACACACTTTGGACTCCCTCCTACGGTCGGAGGTTTTCACCACATAGTTGGTGGCACTTAATTTCTCATGGATAACATAGGGGCCGGAGAAACGAGCACAAAGGGAGGAACCGGACACGGGGAGCAACACAAGGACACGGTCACCTGGCTGAAAGGACCGTTCCTTAGCACCAGTGTCGAAGTGGACCTTCATTTTAATTTGGGAGGCCCCAAGGGACGTTATAGCCAGTTCCCGAATGGTAGACATTCGATCACGGAGCAAAGTCACATACTTCGGAAGATCCTGAGACGGCGAAGGCGTGGGCGTGGCTAACCACTGGTCCTGTAGGGATTTCAGTGGACCACGGACAGGATGACCGAACACTAAGGCCACCGGGCTGAATCCTGTCGACTCTTGGACAGTATCCCAAATAGCGAATAGGAGGAGGGGCACACCCTCATCCCAATCCTTCTCTGAGTCAAAGCAAAAGGAACGTAACATGTTCTTGAATGTTTGATGGAACCGTTCGAGGGCACCCTGGCTTTAGGGGTGGTAAGCACTAGATAGGGAGTGCTTAACTCCTAACTCACGGAGTACCTAGGCAAACAACTTCGAAGTGAAGTTGGTGCTCTGATCTGATTGTACGAATTTGGGGAGGCCAAACGTGGTGAAGAACTTGATCAGATGTTTAATTATCACGGGGGACTTAAGGCTACGTATGGGAAAAGCTTTGGGGAAGCGCGTAACGGTGCACATTATGGTAAACAAATAACTGTTCCCTGAACGAGTTCTTGGACCAACACAATCAATTAACACCCGTTCGAAGGGTTCTCCGATCAAGGGTATAGGACGTAACAGAGCAGGTGCAATAACCTGGTTGGGCTTTCTGAGAAGAAGACGGGATAGCGTCTTCCTAATGCCTAAATGTCCCGCACAAGGATGATCATGAGCGAGAGATAACACATACGGGCGATACACATTAGGGACTACCACTTGGTAAACGGAAGCCCAATCGAAAGGCGAGTCCGGTGGAGTCCACTTACGCATTAGTACACGGTCACTCAGGAAGTAAGGGTTGGAAAGATCCTTCATGTCGAATTTTTCCACCACTGCAGCACAGCAAGAGACCAGGGAGGGGTCAGCTTCCTGGACCTCAATCAAAGCTTCCCTGGTAGTGGGAACCTCAGGGGACACAACAGGGGAACGAGCTACGGGGGTGTCAGGAGGAGTATTTAAAGGAAAATCGGACATAAACATATTCGCTAAATCTATGTCCGCGAGTTTTTGGCTTTGAGCGCGGGTAAGCACACAAGCAGAAAACACCCGGGGTTGTTCTATGGCGACGTCTTTCGGAGACAACATAGGTTCAGGAACGACCTCGGGTAAGGGAACCACTCGTTCTCCCGCGATGTCGTTTCCTAAAATAAATGTAATACCCGGAACGGGTAATCGAGGCTGAACTGCAACCCTACCAGTCGGAGAAATCCGGGGTGCTCAGAAATACGGTGTGCAAGGGAACAGCCATCACACATAAACCAATTCCCTGTACTAACACATTGGAACCATAGCTGGTGGTTTCGTCAAATGGGGCGACGCCTTCCAGCAGGAAGGACTGAGCCGCACCGGTATCCCACAGGATGGTCACAGGGTGTCGCACACCAGTTTCACTAAGCGACACTGAACCGGGAAATACGAAGGGATGGAAAGCAGGCTCCACCACATCCCGGGGTGAAGCTCTGTCTATTCCAGCGATTATCTGCACTTTACGGATTAGAGCACGGGCTTCTTTCCGCTTAAGAGCTGGGCAAACTGAGATGAGGTGACTGACGTCATGACAGTAATTGCACTCCCGCTTCTCCGCAGGCGGGGAAGAAGCAGGCATAGGGGAGGACGATGCCTGTCGAGGCAGGACACTGAGTCTAACTTCCTATCCAAAACAAAAGCAAACATCACACTCGCGGAAACAAAACGGCAGTCACTCTGTACGAACAGATATGTAAAACACATAAACCAAGCAGAGTATCCAGAGGGGCAAGCAAAGAGAGTAGTCGAAAGGGGAAGCCAAGGGTCAAAACCAGAAGTCATCAAAAAAAAACAATAGCAAAGGTACCAGAAGGGGACGGAGCAGAAATCAGAAACCGAAAGCCAAACAGTCATTCACAAAGATCAGTCAGAGAGAAAGTACACCAAAACAACAAGCGAAGAGCAAGGGCAAAAGCACCCTGAAGAACGTTGCTCTTCAGCTTTTATCCTCGCTGGGTCCGTGGTTGAAGGGCGAAAAGGGGCGTGGCAAGGGCGTAGTGAGGAAGCCGGGAGGCTGCGAAGACCGGCGAGAGGGCAGCGACTGGCGATCGAGGCGAGCGGGGTCCGAAGCGGAAGGTCGAAGCGTACTGCAGATCGATTCGTTTCTTGCGGCACGTAACACAAATGATGTTCTAATTTCCAGATAGTCTGTATAGGGGGAAAAACCCCGAAGAGTCAAATATTTGTATTGAACAGCTGAATCAGATTTGACTGACAAAATTCTGAGTTGGGTACAGCCCTGTTCTACATCTCGATCAGATTTGTCAGAGGATATCTTTGAGACTAAAAATGCAAAAGCTGGGAAAACTTGTGAAAGCTTTTATAGGTTTTCATAAATACTGGTTTCCGATGGCAGAGATTCCATTAAAGATCTGGATATTGTTCTCACTCTGCAGTTTGTCCAGCCTCATGTCTGTCATTCTTTAACTTCTCATTTTCACCTTGCTGGTTACTGAAGTTATCACAATATGTTTGAAGCTTGGTAATTAACTGCATATTTACAAGACTATTTACAATCTAAATGGGAAATAAATATGAAATCTACATGATAGTATATTTATTCGACAACGTTTAATGCATGCATAATTATATATGGTATATAGCTTTCCATTGGCAAGAATACAAACTATTTTCTTTAGTTTTAAGTTTCACCACATTATCACTATCGACATAAAAGGTGTCGAATGCTAACCCAGGGGAGGGGTTGGTTATGCCAACAGATTATTTAAATGATTAAATTAACTGATTCACAGTACCATAGTCATGCTACATTTTCACTTAAAATGGAAACTAATTGTCATGGATTCTCCTTTGAGCATTATATTGTTTAATAAAGAAATATTATAAATATAACAATATAACATAAAATTTGCTCCCACATGAAAATATCTCAAAGAATCAGCTAGGCCCCGAGATCCAGTACCACACACTTTAATCCATAGCAAGATTCCCATGTCACCTCAGCTCTTTTCTTCTCAATTGTCCTAGTTTAACAAATGGTTGAAGCCTTGAACAGCATCTAACCCAATGACCGTTGCCTCATTCTACATACAGGAGAAGTAATTATGACAATATGAGTTTCTGTCATCCAGTGCAGAAGCTCGTAATCCATACATTCCCAGCAAACCCTGGCTGTGTGTCTGTGTTGTCCTGGCCCATTCAGCCTATCCCCATTTTTAAAATCCAAATTATCACCAATTGGTGATCAGTTAACAACTCCACCCCTCTCTGAGTGTCCAAAACAGCCTCATGTTAGGTGATGCAGCTACAAAGTAGTGTTATCATGAAACCAAAATTTCTTTGATTACATACCAAGAAAAGTATTGAAATTTGATACCATATTCAATATAATAGAATAGTATACGATAGAAGCATTATTGTAATTGCATTAAAAACACAGTGAAACTAGGAATGCTTGTCATATATACTCAACACAGTATACACTCACCTAAAGGATTATTAGGAACACCATACTAATACGGTGTTTGACCCCCTTTCGCCTTCAGAACT
>JAAGVU020000092.1:11662762-11680816 GCA_011763525.2 Mormyrus iriodes | reverse complement strand
AGACTTCTCATGTCTTTATTAATGGGTCAACTTAAAAATTCAGCAGGGGGTCAAATAATTATTTCCCTCACTGTATGGGTGGTCCTGCTAGCAGGAACTTTCCGGCAAATACCACAGCTAAATTGACTCTCTTAGGGTGACTTCTGAATTATACTATTTGTCCTCTCATAGCCCTGTTTGCCATCTATGCGTTTAAAAGAGGCTCAGGATTCAAGCAATATAGTGATGAGGATTATGGAAACACACAAAGCAACAACACCAAGCTCCCAATCTTTGGAGGCGATAAATAAAACTGATTATAAATTATAATACAATATAATGCAATTAATGTGTATAGAATATGCCAACATGAAGTATCTATATTCTAGTAAGGTTATGTCAGCATAAATAGTAAACATTAAAAAGATTAATTTCACAAATTCACAATATCTATTTACATTTATACTTCCTATGATAACAACGAAAACTAAGTCATGTAATAGACTCTCTTTCAGAGGGAGCATTTTATTGTTTAATGAGGAATTTCAAAAGTCAGATCAACCCCAGAAATTTGGTACCACACTCTGCTCCTTAGCAAGGTTGCCGAAAGTTTTTTTCACATACTTGTGTTCTTTAGTTGACAAAATTAATGAATATTTTTCTGAATTTAAATGAGATTTCTATTACTTGTATTTTCATATTCTTACAGTAATATGGTGAAGGTTGCAGCCCAGCTCCAATGTAATGGAATGAAATTATTCACCAAGATTTTTATTTGCTGTAAAGTGCAGTTGTTGAGTAAATAGCTGGCAGTTCTCCTCTACCCAATATTGTGCAAAATTTCACTGGTCACTGAAGTTGTTTTAGTTAGTTTAGTTTGTTTGACGACTTGTTCTCAGTGGGGATGTAAACAGCATCATGTCACACAAGGATTTAAGGGGAATTTAAATTTTAATTTGGTACGAGAGTAGAGTTAGCTATAGCAAAATTGTTGAGAGGAACAAAAATGAGAAGGATCCATTTCAGCCTTGTCAAAAGCTTTAAAAGAGGTATGTAAAGTGCAACCTCACGGTTCAGTCTCAGGCATCAGGGCCCTGAGATCCGACGATTTTACATGGCTGATAATGATGTTTTATCTTTTTTTGCATTTTTACGGGACCACTTCCTTTCTTACAGTCTTCCTAATAATCAGTATTTTAAAATGATCTTCTTCGAATTTGTACAGTTTGAAATTATCATTAATTCATGAGTCACTTGCAAATTTTATCATGTCAGGTTAGAACATATGGGCTAGTGGGTTATTATTATTGCTGAATTACGGGATTATTATTGACAGGAATATTTTATGAAATAATATTACAATTTGTGTAGTGTGTGTGTTTAAAGTGTAATAAACTCTAGGGGTACATATGCAGATAGATACCCCTAGGATATCACAAACATAAGTATCTGAATTACATTGGTGGTTCCATCAGTATCCTTTGAATTACATTGCATTTATACAGTTGGTGGCTCTGTTAATTTAATCATTTCTCTGTTTTTCCGACAAAGTCTTTTAGTCATGTTAAGGCACATTGTTTTCTATTTTTCAGAGACTTTTTTCATCCTTTTTTTTAATCCATTCAATTTTTTTTCTTATTTGCATTAAAATGTAGCTGTAACTAAAGTTGGATGTTTTAGCACTTTTGTCAAGAGCACTGGTTCGATTGAATTTCAGTTGAGTTTCTACTGTGATCATTTTGGTTATATTTAACTTAGGAAAATAGCTACTCTTACATGATGCTTTTTTGCTTTGTGTTTTTGTCCAAAGCGAACTGAATTTTTGGAAGAAAAAAATTGTGTAGTGGAACATCATGACAGCAATAAAATGGAAAAAAAACAGAAATTCACAAAATGTATAATGCTACAATAATGTTTTTATTTCATTCATAATCATTTCACAAGGTAGTATATACACCTTTACATTGGTTAATGTTTAGATCACATTTCAACATAACTAGACAGCTTTGGCCAGACCCACCATGTTGTTGGTTCTGTCAAAGATAGAGTAGTACTCTCTGATGAAAACATCACCCAGGATCCAGAGATTGGAATCTCCACCACTAAAACCAGTGCGGCAACCATAATATTGCGACTGGGAAAAAGAAAAAGTTACTTAAGCAAACAAAACTTCTTACAAATGAAGGCTTTTCCAGTCATTTTAATTTCTGAATTTCTTTTAACACAAACTTCACTTTTTTAAAATAACCATGGCTTTGTATTTAACAATATTGCCTTGCCATTTTTGTCAACATGTACTATTCACTTCAATGGTACTCACCTGACGGACATAAGCAGATGGCGGGAGGCTGAAGGCGTACCCATTGATATTGAAGTTCAACACTGGCATGTTCTGGATGTTGTTACAATCCACAACAGCCTGGAGAATGGAAGGAACCTCTCAGAATGCTATGTGATTATTTTAATATGCACGGATACTGGATCATAGATCTATTCGCAGCAAGTGTCAGTAAATTGTCATTGTTGACATAGAAGGTTCATAAAGACCAATGATTAATATAAAAATCAAAACCAACTAATAGGTGTTTTACTTATATCTTGACAATGTGCGTGAATATAACAATACCATCTTTACTCTTCGTCACTCTTATTAGTGGACCTGCATTTAAGTTCTTGATCTTGGAGAACAAAACAATCATCAAACTTACATCTCCGTTGTTCACAGTGGCTCCAACCAACTGATTGATATTTGCAATATCGGCAGAGGGACCAGCAATCAGGGAGGTACCAGTGTCCACAATTGCCTGGCAGCCACCACTACAAGCTGCAGTATTTCCGTTGATGGTAACACTGCAATAGAAATGCAAGTGAAATGGAATCTTCCTCTGTTTACAATGGAATAGTAATAGACGGGGAAAAATGGACTATTATAGATATATGCTGATGACGTATACACAATAAGCAGTATGCTGGTGAGAGTTTTGAACGTGAAGTAGTTGGATTAGTGAAGTTGACTTACCTTTCCATGGTAATCTGCCAGTAGGTCATAGAGGACAGGGGAATCCAGACAACTGAGCCAGTGTAGTAGGAGGTTTCATATCCCCCCAATATCAGTACACTACCCTGCTGAGAATTACTGGGAGAACAATAAACAAGTAGGTTCAGTCCTTTTGCACATTTGTGTAAAAATTGTACGCTCTGCAGTTAATACTTTTTGAATAATTGTTTTTTTTTTTTGCTTGTTTAAATAATGTGTCTGATTCCTACCCGGTCAGGTAGAAAGAGAAAAGATCTTGATCCACCAAACCCTGACTCATCATATTGTCAAAGACTGGGGTGGCATCAGAGGCGGCAATGCTGGGGTAGGCCAACCCCAGAATACCATCAGCTACCATGTGCTGCATGAAGTCGGCTTCAGTCTTACTCAGTCCAAAGATTTGGTTTTTGTCCGCAATGCTAGAAACCTAGGGGAAGAAATGCAATTAGTTCTCAAACTATTTCTTAAAGATAATCAGTATATATAATAGGCAATATAAACAAAAATAGAAGTGCTGACTGTAGACTACAGTTGAAGGGATCTATTAGCTATATATTTTCACCATTCACCAATTCTTACCTGTACAGTGTCATATCCAAGAACACCAGTCATGCTACCAGTTCCATATTGGATAGAGAGACTTCTCCCATCCCATTTGAAGGTGGAGGATGAAGCTGGGTTATACTTCCTGTGATTGGCTGAAAACGGATGAACACACAAAGAGACCATCTTCATTGCAGGTACTGAGTGTCCATTTCTAGC
Organism: Mormyrus iriodes; assembly: GCA_011763525.2. NCBI lineage: Eukaryota > Metazoa > Chordata > Actinopteri > Osteoglossiformes > Mormyridae > Mormyrus > Mormyrus iriodes. The sequence continues at coordinate 11,677,038 of JAAGVU020000092.1, read as the reverse complement.
TCACTGTTACAATACTTTTGCATGAGTACGATAGGACTGTCAGACCCTGCTTTCTTAATTGTATGTCACTTTGTATAAAAGTATCTGTTAAATGTATAAAATATAATGACGGAAAACACCCGTACTGCAAGCTGGACTGGAACAGTAAACAGATGGGACCCACAGGTTGGAGGACCCAGTATCCATGATCACTGTGAAAAGTTGGCCAGGAGTGCCAATGTAGATCTCGCCGTAGTAAGAAAGCTGGAAAGACAGCAAAAGTCTTAAGGACATCATATAGACAACATGTAGTTTTTAAGAGGCAACAGAAAAATATTTAAAGGTAAACTTTTTGCAAGTTATAGCAGCTTTGGAGTAATGGGTGGTAGAAAAGAACATGAATTTAGACTCACATCAGCATCATTGGTTAAGGGCTCGCTGGCAACAGCAAGGCTCGGATCAAACTTGGCAAAAGGGTTGTAGTGGTATTTTAGCCTGTATTCTTCCCATAGACCCAACTCCTCCAGACGCTCCCTGGCACTCTTACCCTTAGTCAGGGGGATCCTGTGACAAAGAGGATATGACTACTGGTTAAATGCCAACAGATTAGTAGTGAAGAATTTGGTGACATAATAGACATCCAGCTTAGACATCTAGCTTAGGTTAACCCAGCTAACTGAGAAATCTTGCTTCTTGGAACACCAGCCTGCAGTTGCACTATGCTGCAGGTTGAGTTTGTACATAAGATAGGGCTACTTAAAATGATAACTGAGGTCATTCTCAGGATACAAGCTAACATTATCTGACACAAGCTTTGAGATGGTACATTTATGTCACATCGTCGGTCAAGCATACTTGGAATTACAATGTGAAAGTTCTTTGATGTAAAATTTGTATTGCAGGCCACATCCAAGAAATTGAATTAGCTAAAATATCTTTTTCATATTGCTGATAAAGAAGAAATAGACTTACTTGTGCAGGCACTCAGAGAGTGCTACCAGGGCACAGAGAACAACAGCCCACTTCATTATATCTGCTCAGCTCACAAAGACTTCTTACCAGACTTTGAAGTGACGAATACAGTTGTAGAAAGGCAGGCTTCTTTTATATAGATGGACCACCGACTATCGCACTCTCATTATCGCAGCGATACATGAATATATATAAACATTTAAGATACGTCTCGATAAGATATGGAATAATGGAACTGACTAACAAGGGTGTGATATGGGATATTATGGGATAATATTTTAAGGGCTTGTGCGGTCATGGTCAAAATATTGGTATCACTGAGTATAACTCATATAATCTGCTGAGCTTGCAAAGGAATTTAAGAAAACAGGGCAACAGAATAAGAACGTTGTGCAGGTAAGTTTCTATTTAATATAAAATAAATACGTGAGTAGTAAATGGCAAAAAAAAAAGTACATATATACAGTGCTATGTATGGTTGAGTATAAATATTGAATATATACAGCTGTGATTAAAAGAAGAATGACATACATCTCTGCTGTACTGTCAGAATCAGAATCATTTTATCTCACCAAGTATGTTATACATACAAGGAATTTGTCTTGTGCAGGCACACGTGATCGACATGCAACATTACACAAGCTGGACAGGTACAGACTATTTACATGTATTCAAGGAAGCTAAAAATTAAGTAAAGGATAAAAATAAGTGTATGATTAGTGGAGGAATTAAACATAATATTTCATATAAATCAAGTATGTGAATGTGTACTTCTGAGGAACATGACATCGTTTACAGTATGCTACAGGGTTTCATGTACTTTCTGCAAATGACCAACAGTGCATTATGGAAAAGAGAACAATGTGGTTGTTTAAAACTAATATATGTATACAGACACACATGCACGCAGCACATTTAAATTACTATAAAGTGGGGGGGGGGGGGGCTGAACAGTCCGTGGTTGTGTGCAGGATTGAGTGAAGATTAGCGGTAGTGTTGAGTGTTAAGAATTCAGCAGGGGGGAATCTGTGGTGAAGAAGTTGTTCCTCATTCTGCTGCTGTGAGAGTGGAAGCTTCTGTACCTTCTTCAAGACAGGAGCAGAGTAAACAGTCTATGATTTGGGTGGAAGGAGTCTCCAGTGATGTTGCATACACTTTCAGGCATCGCTTACACTGGAGGTCCTTGATGGTCCCCTCCATCAAGGATGCCGGATGGTGGATGCCGATGGTGTACTGGGCGGTTTTCCCCACCCATTGCAGGGCCTTCTAGTCAGTGACAGAAGAACTGTTAAACCAACATGATAAAGCTGCAGAAGAAGCTCTCAGTGGTGCACCAGTAGAAATTGGTCAGGATCTGAGGTGAAACACTGGGTGTCTTCATTGTTCTCAGGAAGTATGCTGCTGTGCCTTTCAGCCCACAGTGTCTGCAGCATACAGAATGCTATGCACAATAATCAGTACGAAAAAGACCTCACATGGAAGAGAGAACAGGAAACGTACAAGTGTATGTCAGAAGTTGAGTACATGAACGTGCATGAGCTCATGCAAGAATTCTTGAAATGGCAAAATAAGATTTGTTGCTGAAAGGAAAAGGCATAATATGCAGAAGTAATTTACTAATGTGACTAATGAATTGAGGATTAACAGCCACTCTGAGAAATCTTTGGTGTGACTCCCTTTGCACGCAAAGTAAATAAACTAACATTGCATTGAAAGAAACCCATCTTCTATCTTATTAATGTTTGTATTATTACTTTGTTGAAGTCAAACTTATTCCACTGCTGTTCAAGCTTTTGGAATTGAAATATTCCCCAGCTTTGCTTTCATGTATTTGGCTCAATATGGAAATAACTTAAAGCTTCAGAGAGCATAATCTATAAACCATTACAGGTATGGGGTGGTGTGTAGCTCTGCTGGTTTGGACTCTCTTCCTGTGACTTGAAGGTTGCTATTTCAAATGAATTCTTTGGATTACCCCCCTCCCCAAGACCAAGATAAATGTTTGGAAGATTGGTGGATGGTTGAAAATGTATGGAATAGTTCTGCATTCTTTATAATTTTTTTAAAATAAAAGTGTACAAAAGTGTGCCATTTTGGGTGAAATTAAACACATTATGAACAGCTTCTAAAAATGTTTTCTCATGAAGGCTTCTTTGGGTGACAGTAGACTACATTTTCGTTCTGTAAGTGTGATGCATTTCTTGTTTTTAAAAATGTGTTTTTAAAATATATTTTGGGCTTCATGCCAAAAAATCCTCTGCTGTCAATGTAATCATCATCACACTTGTGTATACCTGAGTGATTGTTAGAACAAATCTTTTCAGTCTCCGCCTGTCCTTATCTCACATTGTGCACGTGTTCCATTGTTTCCTGCTCCCTGCAGCACTGACTAATTTGTTGTCCTACCTGTATTGTTTAAATAGTACAGGAAGGACAGCATGTGCGTATGATTCCAATTCACCTTGGGGATACCAAATGGCATACAGCATATATGTAGACAGATAATTCAGCATAAGAATGTTTTTCCTGCATCATTTCACCTTTTCTCATAAATGGAGCAAAACTATTTTTGAATCTATACCCATTATCAAACACTCCAAATAATTACTGGGTCATCAGACCAGGCCTTTAATAAAAGATACAAAATATCACACATTCACCTTTAAACAGTCACTATTATTAGGTGCTTGTCATCAGAAAGTATATGAGCTTGCAATTTACGAGACATTTCAAAAGAAGGTCTCTTTTCTTTATTATAGTTGAAAAAATCTCAGCGCATAAAACCAGAAAGTCAGTCATGAACTTAATGGATTTTATAGTTTTTCAATGCATTTGGATAGGAAACATTTTAATAGCTGTCAGATTATTCTGTAAGCATATTGTTGTAATGTTTGAGCATTCAAAAATTGCCAGCATTTCCTTTCCCATCTATTACTGAAACAATCTTTTGCATCTATTACTAACAGTCATCATGGAGGTTGTTCCAGTAGGTTTCATCCGTCCACATTTTAGGTCCCTCAGGTTGCCAAGCTCTTCTCTTCACTGGGACTTCATCACAGGCAAACCTCCTCTTGCCCTCTTCGCTTTTGGGTCGGGCCTGGAGGCTGTTCCCCGGGACCTGGGGGGGCCTTTGGCCAATGTCAGCTGAGTGGGCTGTGCCCGAATGCCAAGCACGGCGCCACGGAAGTGGTCTGAACCCAGAATCCGTGCCGGACACCCGGCGCATCGGCCTGTTGCCATTTGCAGGTGCAGCATTCGGCATGCTGCATGGTTGAGGTGCCTGCCGAGGTTGAGCCAAGCTGGAGAAAGCAGGAGGTGTGTGATAGGAGGCCAAAACAGGGGCAGTAGATGGTGGGGAGTGAGGAATGTGAAGGAGAGAGGAAGGCTGGGGAATCATTTGTGGAATAGGTGGTGAAGCTGATTCCCTTCCCGAGCTTCTCCTCCAATTGTCACGTTGCTGCCGTTTCAGAGAAATCCTGGTCCAGGCCTTCAGCAGCTTCTGCTCAATCACATGTAGGTCATCAGTTACCTGGTTGACCCGCTCAAACCGTGTCAGGAGGCTGTTGGCAGCCGGGAGCAGTCGATCCAGGTAGCACTGGACGTCGTAGCTTTCTGAAATGATGGAGTCGTCGGAGACCAGGGATAGAGCTGAAGGCAAGCGGGACCCGGCGGGGCTGTGGACTTCAAGACCAGAAAACTGGGATCCCTGGGATGATCTGGAGGGTGGAGAAGCCATCCCCTCAAACTTCACTTTGTGTCTGAACTGGAAGAGAGAAAGGAAGTAAGTCAAACTTCCCTACATACTTTTTCTTACAGTGATTTCTTACTATTACCATGAACAGAGTGCTTTAGATACTAATATATGTAGGACGTGCGTAAGGCGAGTGAAGTACCTCTTTAGATTTACTGAGACCTATCCAGAGCTTGAGCCTCTTTATGAAGAACTCTACCATTTCATAATCCTGGGGCTCAAAGGCGGGCCGGTACAGCTCTGTCTGCACGATCCTGTAGGAGTGCAGCAGCAAGACACCGCAGAGCCGGCTCAAAGCCCACAGGCCCATGCCCAGCAGGGCCAGGCAGTAGAGTGGCCCCAGCACTGGGTGCTGCTCGCACAGCCTCCTGACGACAGCACGTCCGCGCAGTGCTGACACCAGGGTGAGGATCGCCTGCCCCGCTGTCCTGAAGCCCTCTACTGAGTGGGAGAACAGCTAAGGCCAAACAAAGCCTTCTGTCATGCATTTATTTTAGCTGATTAGGTAACACTTTCTCCAAGTGTTGCCTTCAGCAGTACAAATATAAAGCTTGAAGTCAAAACAAGACATACAATACAGACACCTCTTCTTTCATTTAATGTTGACCACCAAAACCAAAAAATGCTGTTTTGTAATATACAATGCCCCTGAGTTAAAATTAAGGTAAATAAAAATTAAAAATATATTCAAATTAGAGTAAAGCCAGCCTAGAGTAACAGATTAACACTTGGCACAAAGGCTCATGTCCATGTTGGACCGAGTTTCTTTTTGCTCTGCCTCTCACCATGCAGCCGATGTGAGTGAACAGCAGCAGTAGGAGAGCATAGAGGAAGGCTGCCCCACAGAGCTCTCTGCAGGCCTGTCGCAGCACCTTGCTGAACACCACCCAGCGTCTTACAAAGCGCAAAGCGCCAACCATCTGAAACAATGACCGGTGCTTTTATTAAAGACGTAATGGACTTTGAAATTTGACGGCTGCACTTTTGTACTGAGACCCCAGTTAAGTGGTATAGAAGATGGATGGATGGATGGGCTGAAAGCTCAAAGATGTTTCCTTATACCTCTTAGCCTCTTCGTCTCAGCAGACCATAAAATCCATAAGTCTAACATTATTTCAATTTCTTCTCTAATACTGAGAAATAATACTATGTTTTATGACAAATATATTCTAAGTTTGAAATTGATGCCAGCAACACATTTCAAAAAAGCTGGGACAGGTACAGGCTGACCCTGCTTTCTCAGTTGTGTTGCATCACCTCTTCTTTTAACAACACTCTGTAAATGGTTGGGAACTGAGGAGACCAGTTTTTGGAGTTTTGAAAGTGAAATGTTGACCCATTCTTGCCTATAGGATTTCAACTGCTCAAGAGATCAGGGTCTCCTTTGTGGTATTTTTTGTTTCATGATATTCTGCCAGTCTACCCCCCAGACTCTTCTGCTAGGGGGCCATGCTGTTGTAAAACGCAGTTGGTTTGCCATTGTCTTGCTGAAATATACAAGTCATTCTCTGAAAAAGATGTTGCCTGGTTGGCAGCAAATGTTACTCCAAAACTTGTATATATCGTTTAGCAATAATGGTGTCTTCCCAGATGTACCATCATGGTTCCTGGTTTTTGAACTCCCCACTGATAACAAGCTGGATGATTCCTCTCCTCTGTAGCCTGGAAGACACAGCGTCCACGATTTCCATAAAGAGTCTGAAATTTTGATTCGTCAGACTACAGGACAGTGTTCAATTTTACCTCAGTCCATCTTAAATGAGCCCAGGCCCAGAGAAGTCAGCAGCGTTTCTGGATCATGTTTAGATATGGTTTCCTCTTTGCTTGGTAGACTTTCATCCTGCATTTGTGGATGCAGCGACAAACTGTGTTCATAGACAATGGTTTTCGGAAGTGTTCCTAAGCACATGCAGTGATTTCCTCTATAAAATCATGTCTGTTTTTAATGCAATGCTGCCTGAGGTCACGAATATAATGGCTATCCAATACTGGTTTTTGGCCTTGTCCTTTGCATACAGAGATTCCTCCAGATTCTCTGAATCTTTGAATGATACTATGTACTATAAATGACAAACTTCCCAAATTCTTTGCAATTTTATGTTGAGGAACATTATTCTTAAACTGTAGCACTATTTTCCCATGCAGTCTTTCACTGCATATTCACTGCAGGAGTGGTGAACCTCTCCCTATCTTTTTCGGCACAGAGACTCTGACTCCGGGGGGTTCGTTTTATACCCAATCATCTTAATGACCTGCTATGACCAATTATGACCAATTAACCTAATTAGTTGTGAAATATCCAATCAGGTGTTTTGTTTTAGCATTACACACTTTTCCAGTCTTTTGCTGCCCTTATCCCAACTTTTTCGAAATGTGTTACTGGCATCAAATTCAAATTGAGCACATATTTGTCATAAAACAATAAAATGTATCAATTTCAACATTTGATATGTTGTCTTTGTTCTATTGTCAATTAAATATGGGTTTATATTATTTGCAAATCATTGTATTCTGTTTATATTTACATTTTCTCTCAGTATCATGTAAAGCGCTTTGGAGCGACTGTTGTGAAAGGCGCTATATAAAAATAAATTGTATTGTATTGTATTGTATTGTACTGTACTGTATTTTACACAGCATCCCAACTTTTTTGGAAACGGGGTTCTATGAACACACATAATATCAAGTAAGCACATGTTTTCCTGTGTTGCATAACTGATGCGCTGTCTTACCTTTAACACCAGTAGTGTGAGCAGCAGGGCAGAGAGCTGACAGCTCAAATGGGCCAGCTGAGCTGCGTCATGGAGGCTGACGAAGGCATGAGGCTGCTCACGAAGATGGGAGAGGCGGGATGCCGCCACGTAGAGGAAGGAGAGCCGCAGTGCGGCACTTCCCAGAGAGAGCAGGGACACAAGGAGCTGGAGGCAACTCCTCAAATCCCAAGAGTACTGGCTCTTCTCCCTGACCATTGCCCAGAGCTCACTGCCCAGGAAGGACAGAGCAAACAGCAGGAGCAAAACCTGATGGCAGAGGGTAGTCTTAAACCAATCCTTGCTGGGGGGTAAACCAACCAATTCAAGTTTGTAGCTATCCAGATTTTTCTCTGGTTCTTACCGTAGTGGCAATGTGCAAGTCGGGGCCCAAAGAGGATGGTGGCATGTGAAAAGGCTGTATCGAGACAGAGATAAGAGTGGACTCTGTTTGTGCCCACCGGAGCATTATGGTCACAGAGACAAAGAGCGAAGTTTCCCTGTGGTGCTGTGTGAACTTCACAGACATCAGCTGGGTCCTGGTAAACAACAAAATGTTATTACTATTATTTACGTTATTACTATGTTATACATTATTAAAAGAAATATACATTATTATGCATGTATACATTTACACAGCTAGCAGTGATAGGATACATTAAGTCACAGATTTTAAAATTAAATGTGTAGCCTAAGTAAATGTCAGTCAAAATATCTTTATATCAATTATCGTATAAAAGACTTAAAATGGCACCAAAAAGATTTCAAAAACATCAATGCAATTTTTAAATTTGCTTAAATTGTGTATTTTTTAATTACTGCAATATCATTAGGCAAATTTATGAAATGCGACAGTTACTTACGCAGGATTAAGGAAACCCACACCCTGCAGGTCAAACAGGAGCTGACGCGTGTGTGCAGGACTGCTTCCCAAATCCACCCTCTCTTCCTGTCTGCTCCCCATATCACTGCACCATGGTGGCCGCAGCCTGTGTGAGGCGACCAGAAATCTAACTCTGGTTGCACAGTATCGTTCCAGTAGCATAGTGATTAAGAACAAAAAGTGGCAGATTCACATGTCATTACAAGAATTACAGGCATCAACACATGCCATAGCATCGTTAGTCAATGCACGTTATCTAAATGAATTCAGTTAAATAAATAACTAATGTTCCTGTTGTAGAAGGTAAGAAGAAGGTTTATATGTGATTAGCTGATTTTCTACAAACTGAACACAATAGACAGAGGCCATTAGCGCACATAAATATTCATTTATGGTCTTATCCAGAGTACTGAGTCACAGATCTCAGAGTGGCAGAGTGGTGTCATACCAGGAAAAAAGGTGTTTAGATGAGCTATTGATGGTTGAAGTTCCGAGATCCATAGATGTGATCCGTGAAGTAAAATTTTGCTCTTCATAAGACCTGACCTTGGCACAACAGACTAGGCAGACAGAAATATTAGGTGATAAGTTAGAAAAGAGAAATGTTAATCAATCAACTCAATTAAACAATTAATTAACTCAAACCTATTGTGTTCTTTACAAAACGCTACTTGAAAAGTTTAAACTCATAACTGGATTTTGAGAATCAAAGGCCTTACTTTGTGGTACTTGTACTCTCTGCAGCTGTGGCGACCCCACTAATGAGAGCGATGGGTTTTCGTGGATGTATGCAATGAGACTCCTGTCCATCCACTGCCACACCTCAGCCCTCCTGCGCACATCAACATGGATTAGTCCATGATGGATCATCACAACACTTGACACTTGTTAAGTACAGGTGAGTGAAACACTTGTACAGGAGTCCATAACAGCAACAATTAAGTAATGCAAATAAAAACAACAGTGCAATAGGAAGTATGCGTTAAATTGGTAATATGCAGCATTTTAATATTAAATAGTGATACTGATGACAAAATGGGTTCAAGGACCACAGTTAAGCATTCTGACAGTGTGCCCCAGAGTCTGCTGGTATGGCCCCGCATAGTGCAGTACTGTCTGCCTGATGGTAGCAGTGTGAACAGTCTACAGTATGCCTGCATGTACATGCTCAGCATCACAATGAACTGCCAGTCTCACCCGGCCAGTTTGCTGAGCTTTGGAGACCCCGGTGGAGCTGCGAGTAGCCAGTGCTTGACTGCAGAATGCAGTAGTCTGACTTGTGCGTCATGAACACTGCTCTGGTAATTCACCAGCAGGACAACCAAGAGGAACAGCACATGCACCACACAGCTCTGAACAATGGGGAGAAGAGAGAGACAAGGATGGACTTCAGTCAAGAATAATGGGTTCAAAGAAATGGCACCACAAAGATGTCCACAAAACACGATGTAAGATAAAGTATGAGATACTACCCAGATTCATCCCAGTGATACAGCTGGGCAGTTTTAACATAGCCTACCCTGATCTCCATGAGACATACATAATTGAGAGCAAGGTTTAGGGTTAAAGTGAAGGGTCTGGAAGTATCCAGCACCCTGGAGCAATTGGAGTTAAAGGTCTTTCTGAAGGACCCAGTGGTGGCATCACTTCATCAGCCACAGGATTTGAAGATGATAAGATGTGCTGTAGTCACGTCCTCCAAGCTGGCTTTACCTTCATCAGTGACCGCAGGACCCTCACTTTTCGGGCCTCCTCCTTGGCATGTAGGAGGCCATATCCACAAGGGGGCCGCACCTTGCCCCCCTGTGCCACACACACTTTCCGCACTATGGTATCCTGTGCAAGGCGCTCATCCACCTCTGGGTCCACTGGTCTCACCACAATTGCCATGTAGAGAGCCTGAACAAACACCTTAGTAGACAACGCTGTCAGAGTTAATTTGGTTTCCCAGCAGATTGTTTCATCCAAAGTGTGTTGAATATTTCAAATATGATACTTTTTCTGTTTTTATACAGTTGTTACTCTTGAAAGCCATTTTAATTGTCTTCCTCAAGAATACAACAGCAAGATCCCAAAGTGTGAACCAGGGAATTTCAGCTGTAAAATTATAAGTAGAATTTCAGATTTACAGCTGTACAAACTGGCTATCATTTACCTTTATTTTGCAGACACATTTGTCCATTTTGGCACACATCTGAGAAAGCAGGGTCAGCCTGTACCTGGAGCAACTTGCTCAAGGACCCAACAGTGAAATCAATCAGCCAACCACAGGATTTGAACTGGCAACCTTCAGCTCATGAACACAGAGGCTTAGCCCACAGAGCAACACAGTATCCCAGTATTCATATTACAAGACGATATTAATGAGAAATGTACCTCTATATCCAAGCTGTAACTACCAGTTGTCTTTTAAGCATGTTCTAGCATCAGATACTGATATGTACCTTAAGGGGCTCCAACAGCAGGACGGAGGTCATGAATGCAGAGGTGGCTGAAATGAGCCACATGAGCAGGACTGATCCGGAGAAGCTGCTGCCGTAGAGCCTCACCACCGCCAGGCTAAGCCCCAGTACCAGTCCAATTAGGAGGTAAATTACTCTCAACATCCAGGAGGGAAAACACCAACTGGGGGCGCTACGAGCAACACCTGTAGTAGTACAAAACCACCAGGCATTTTTGTAAAACATCATAATTTTTTCTGGTTTGTGTGTGCTGCGGTATCAGGGCAGGAGAGGTACCAGGGTGATAGACAGATCTGTCTGAGAGTGAAGAGTGGCCAGCTTTGTCGGGTCATGGCTCACCTATGCGTGTGGCGGAAGCGGTGCCCAGAGAATCTGGAGATGGGCTGGGCAGGAAAGTACTGGCTGTGCTGAACACTGACAGGGAGGAGGCCGACTTGTAGAGCCCCGCTCCAAACAAATTGTTTGCCTGGCTCGTTTGTGACCAGCTGCCACAGAAGCTGTCCTGCCTGGAAGAAGCAAAAGCAGCATCCTTTATCATATGCTAGCTATGTAGCGATACTTTTATCAAAGCAGCCCAGGTTACCTGTCTTGCACAACGATATGACAGCAGGATCTTGTAGAGACAAAAAACAGCTCCTATTTGAGATTTATAGAGTATTATATATAAAAACATTACCTCATTTATACTATATTATTTTTATACATGTATTCTGTATTGTACTTGCTGCTGATACGTTACATAAACAAAGTCTTAATGTGTAAACCCACAATGTACCTGGGGCATGGCCAAGGGTGTACCAGGGTGTTCAAATGCCACCCGAAACGTCAGCTTGGACACCCAAACAAAATACAATTAACCCCCCACCCCCCCACACACTTGGCAAATTTTATTATCAGGCTGAAAGTGGCAACCCCTAACAATAATGTAACACTGTTCATAGTCTTGGCCTCTGAACAATTACAGAAAGGGTTATTACAGGTACCCATACTTCGTGCTTGAGGTCTTGCACATCTTATTTTCCCATGGTACACCCAAAGTCTGTTTTCTGCCTAGGCTACTGGCATGGGCATTTTTTGGTTGTAGTTTTTCCCTTATCACTCGGTGTGTTCTCACGTGTCAGACAGCACTGTCTTGCAGGGTGTACTGGGGCCACAGTCAGTCGTCACTCTTCCTGAGGATGAGCCGCTGAGATCGGAGTCAGCAGCTAAAGAGTTGATAAGATCTTGATCTGTGGGCCAAATAGAAAAAAAACAGCATTTCAGAGACCACTGGGAGTTTTAGCCACTGCCAACACATGCTTACACCTTTAGAACATGTTTCAGGTTTGTTCACTGGAAAAGTTTTTTTTTTGATATTTCAACTGCTTCAAATGAACAAGCAAGCAACTGATCACCATAGTGGGGGGGGGCAGGCCTGATTTACCGTGTAGTGCCTCACCAGAGCACATGGTGGGGAGGGTATCGCTGGTTAGGGAGGGGGATGCGGCCTGCTGCAAGGACCCATCTGGGGACCCCAGCCGCAGCTGTAGCAGCGCCTTCTTCCTTTTTAGCAGACGGGCCTGGCTCAGCACTGGCTCCTCCAGGAGCACTGGCAAGTCAAAGAGGCTGCAACTGGAAGCCCACCATTCCTCTGTGCTGGAAGCAGACGGTTTTCGAGAGGGACACTAATGCGCATCAGTGCACTGAAGCAATAAGTGACGTTCTCAGTACAATTTGGAATCCCTTTTGGACAGCAATGTGCCACCATCTAATCCTTGATGAGAAAACAACAAATCTGAATGCCAAATATGAATATTTGGAAGGCATATCGAAATCACTGGGACACGAACAATAAAAAAAATACAAGTAAATTATGTTAGCGGGACTTGCAATACGGTATACAAGGTAGACATGGAATCAGATTACATTTCATTGCTTAGTCTGGAGGCACTCCAGAAGTCTGATTCTATCTTCTTGCTTCCAAGAGATTCCTGGGAGAAATGAAATAAAAGTGTTGCATTCTGGCACAGAAAGGAAGCTAACACAATATTCATTTGGCCATTAAGACCACAAAAATGTGCTTTGGAGTAGGAAAGGATTATTTCTTTCCTAAGGAGGTAAAAGACACATTGTTATCTTTCAGCTTGGGCCTGTCCTGCCCCGGCACAGAGGGACAAGGTTAACAGAAGCTCTTACTCCATCCGATCCTCCATATGCGATGGAGTCAAGTCCTCGGGGCAGGGACAGAAAAGAAGAGCTGGTGATCTTCGATTGGTCCAGGTAAACATCCATTTCCACAGTCTGACATGCGGGGGTTGGCGGTGCCGTTTCCTCGAGCGTCACCTGGGAAACAGTCAAAACAAACCCATGCACTTACCACCGTTCCCAGAAAAGCACTTAAAAGCAGTACACGGTATATTATCACAGAGATATAATGCCAAATAATCATAAAACCCACATACGGACAAGTAATTGCTTTGATAATACTGTGTGAATGAGGTTGTTAGTCAGTTCCAAACGTGAGCTGCCAAAATACCTTGCTGCACGTGTTTCGGAAAAGAAAGCAGAACAGCAGCTGAAGGGGAAACACAAGGACAGCCACTGTCATCCCCATCACCAGCGTCTCAGCATTCACCGGCACGTGGTCGGAGACAGGAGTGCTGGCGGACACAATTCAAACATGCTCTTCAAACATGGCCCCTCGTGAAGGTCTCATATCCAGCTTAGACAGAGCAAATTTCCACTGCCCTGAAAACGACTGAAGCAGCCCATATCTGGAAGGTGCTTGGAGCTCACCGCGTCTCTCTGCTGCCGGTGGCCCCAAACCAGGCAGCGGCTACAGCCAGGTACAGGTGGAGGAGGAGGGCACAGCAGGTCACCCTCTGAGCACGGGTAAAATTACTGTGCGCGGGGCACTCCCACACCGAGGCCCAGATGTGCCTCTCCATCATGCCGTGTGTCAGCTGGGCTCGCAGGATCCTCCAGAACCGCTGCAGTTCCTGTGGACCTGTCATGAGCAGGGTGATTATAACTAACATATAAACGAACACCGTTACTCCGTAGATTTTTCATGTTTTCTATGGTATATTGTTAGTCATTGGCAGGAAATATATCACAAGGCCAACAGGTGTGTATATAGTGGAAAATTAATTTCAGCCAAACTCGGGGTGACCTCCTGAGACAGTGCTTACAAGATGCCAGCACTTCCTTTTCCACCATCCCCCCATTCTTCTCATTCTCCACAGATAGCCAGTCTTCCACCAAGAAAAAAAACATGTTGTCTGTTTGCCTGTCCCAGACAATCACATGCTGCAGGTACCAAGACGGGTCCAATCCTGTAATACACATATAATTACCAGAAGTTATTTCCGAAATGTTTAAAGCCATTTATCTGGGTAGTAAATGTATATTTGCTCATAATTAAAAATTCAATATAACATTAGAACATATGCAAATTAAGAGTAACACAATAAAAACTAGTAAGAATTTGTTCTGTTTTC
>JAAGVU020000092.1:11642073-11662662 GCA_011763525.2 Mormyrus iriodes | reverse complement strand
TAGTTTTACACCAACATAAAGATCATTTAAACATCATCTTCTTTGGCTGCCTAAGACTTTTGCACAGTACTGTATTTTTAAATAAAGACGGATGAAAACAAAAAACACATTTTCGCAATCAATCGTTTGAGGCCAACAACAATGGAGTGTAGTTACATCAAATATTTACATTCTCGTTGTTCTCACACCTTAGGTTCTTCTAAAGACCTCATTTCACCCTTTGTGATTTATATGACCTTGCTGACTGATTTTTAATATAAATTTGCTTATTGTCTTCTGATGCTTTAGGTCAAAACAAGTTACTGAGGAAGAATTTTTGAAGCTCTAGGTCTCTGAATATAAAACTAGCAGCTTAAAAAACTTTTATATTTTAATGTGATATATTTCTATATATGTTATAAAATGAAAATGGTAATCAAACAGGCCCCAACAAAATAACACCTGTATTGTCATGCCAGATGCGTATCTTCCAGATCTCGCACAGGTTGACCTCAGTCTCCAGCTGAAAATCATCCAGTGCATTCCTCTGAAAGGCACCCTCTCGCTGCAGGTGGCGTGACCCACTTTTGTTCAGTCCGTACAGGCTGATCCCCACATGAGCCGTGGTGCCTGTAGAGAAGGAGACTAATGACTCAGACGTAGACTCTGGCCAGCATCATTACATTTACGTTATTTGCATTACTAGTTTAGACACCTGGATACAGACTCAGTATAATGACCCTGTTGAACAGCAGAACAGAATTTTCACCACTTCTGATATCTGAACTTGCAAATGTTTTGTACTTTCTGCCCAATTTACACGCCTCATCCCATTGCCCCCTTGCATTAATCAAGTCTGTATATATACTATTGTACCGAAAATCGATGATTATTTTTATTGTAGGGTCTAGCGCTGGTGAGAAAAGCAAAATATATACATTTTCTTTTATGTAGAATAACATCAAAACATTCACAGCAATCTTCAATTTCTTGGCATTCAGATTAAAAATAAATATTAATTATAACATTCAGACAAAGACATGACAGCCTTCATTTATGTTTACGAAATGATTCAAAAGTGACGTACATGAGAATAGCAACATATTTTAGCACTGGTCAGTATCAAGTTTTCCATAAGGCACTGTAGCAGTCATTAAGATCAAAGGCAGACCAACACATTCCATCTATGCATTTTCCTATCACCACTTCTCAAAGTGTGCGACCCAAAACAGGCTGCACCCTGGATGGGATGCCAGTCCATCACAAGGCACACACACAACCATATATTGCAACCAACTGAGAAATCACGTGTCACTGAACTGTAAGAGGAAACTCAGAAGACCATGCATACAAGCATAGTTATGGCAGAAATTATACCCACTACACTGGAAACGTGGCCATAGGGCTACCAACCATGGTATTCTCTACATATATCCAGTGACATCTGGTTTCACAGTCTATGGCTGCTTCAACTACCCATGACCCATGACAATTCAATGAGCACATTTACAAATGTTCCTCACCAGATTCTCTAGCCCAGCCAGTCTTGACTAGGACTCGATACTGGTACCGGCCCGGCTGTCCACAGAGTGGGACAGAGCTCAGACGTGTGCTGTCCAAGTGGTCCAGTTTGTGTGCAATCAGGCCAACAAGCAGGTGCAACAGTAGCAGAACCCCACACACAATTCCTACTACAACATTTGTCACCGGCCTTTCTGGCTGTCAGGGATGATTAGAGAATGAGAGAAAATTTTCATTTCATTTTCATCTCTCAGATATTCTTAGCATCTAAACAATACAATAAAAAAATCATATTTCTTCTTCACATTTCACATAGAGTTGTATTTAGGAAAATTCTTTCAATATTAATAACACTTTTATTCTTTATCCATTGGCTAATAACAGAAAAATATAAGTTCTTTATCTTCCTTTGAATACTTTTTCTCCTGCTGTCAACACAGAATAAAATAACCACAGTGAAATCAGCCGTGAAAAGATTCTCTGAGGCAGCCAGGTTAACTGTAGGTCACTTTGGCCATGGACTAGGGTACTGTACTTGGAGGACTAAGGTTGACACACACCGGTGGTAGCAAGATGACAGCTTCAGGATGCACAAACATGCTGGCCCCAAACACAGTGAGATGCTGGGTGAGGCAATGCGCGACACGGGGGTTGCTGCCACCCAGTGGCCAGAGACCCTCACTGCTCCAGCGTCGCTGCTTAGTGCTGAAGTACTGGCACAGGGAGCTGAATACGCACAGTGATGCCTGCATGGTGGCCCCGTTCACAGAGCTGCTCATGCTCACATAGAGCTCCTGGCCAGAGCCATTCTGCCTGTAGGCACACACACAAATGGATACCAAGGAATGCCCATATAGCACTCTGTACATTAAACCCTCTAGCAAGACATATTATTATTATCATTATAATCATTATCATTATTATTATATTTAGTGTAATTGTTTCTTAGCAGACATTTTCTTATAAGTTGTAATCTTATGCCATTTTAGAACTTTATTCCACTATTATAATATTTGAGCAGTTTTGTAAAGTATCCTGTCATAATGTTTTTCAGGAGCTTGAACTGGCACCCTCTTAGTCATAAGTATACTGTCTGAATCACAATTCCGCCTGAAATCGAGCGATACTATACTATGTAAAATATAACTGAGAGGTCTCTCAAAGTGCACAAGTGAGGATATTCATAACACTGCTGGTATCTAGTTTTTATCATTTTCATCACTACATAGTGAGTCCTGAAGGTTTTTGGAACTCATTAGACTAAAATACAAATGCATAAATACAAATAAAAACCAAACACTATATGTTTGTCTACAGACACTTACAGAGGACTGAGGAAAATGGTCTCTTCCAGAGCTGGGACTGCAGCACTGAGGTTGATGGACAGATTACGTAAGTGCTGGGAGAAAGAGTGGGCAGGCTGATGGTCCACTGTGATGATCACCTGACCACTGCTCTGCTCACCAGTTCCTGGTCATCAATAAACAAACAAGGAAGACAAGAAATATCTCAATTAATGAGAGGGACTGATATCAAATAATGATGAAATACAGGAAAAAAATTTAAAAGGCTTGTTTAACCATCCTTCTTCCTTCCATCCATCCATTGTCCACCGCTTATCCATTGATCCTGTTCTCTTAGATTTATTAAGCTTGTGCTTTAGCCTATGCGTTAAAATGCAGAAAAAACAAAACAAAACAAAAAATAACATAAAAGAGGGACAGATTAAAATGCATATCACCTGAAAGAAAGCTGAAGTTAAAGGTGATGAAGAGGCCAGCTTTGGGGTCCATGCTGGGAGGTTTCACTAAGAAGCTGAGGGACCCTTTGGGTGGGAGAGGAAAATCCCCAGCTGAGGCCTTCTGTTCCCTCATCTGTCCTTGACACCCAGCAGGATGATGGTTCTGCAGCATGACACGGATGGCTCGGTCTGGATGAAGGTCCTGGATGACAATGGGTCTGCCTTGGAGTGTGGTGAACTCCATGGACGCCAGCTTGGTTGAGATAGGTGGCTCAGCAGCTGAGACAAGGGGTCCTCTCCCATCAAGGTCCATGACGATCTGCACGAGCTCCTCTCTCTCCATGCGTAGCTGGCTTCCCAGACTGCGTGGGATGTGAAACGAGCATGAAGAGGAGGGCTCGGTGCAGAGTAGGGCTGCCGGGTCGCTATGTTGGCCCATGGCGCTGATCCTTGGGGCTGCCAGGGTCAGTGGCTCCTCGCCTCGCATTCGAGGGCGCATCAAAGATCGCATCAAGTCCCCTGCCTGATCGAAGGCAAACACCGCAGTGTCCGAGGCAGCCAAGGACATGGATTCATTGGAATGTGCAGTGACAGAGGGCCCTGCATCTGCAGCTATTGCACTGCCTGAAGCAAAACCGTAAAAGAGAATTCTGAGCTCTTCAAGACACTCTACAACACATATAGTCACACTTTTAGATTATTTATAAACTGAATAACTTTCATTAACTAAAATGTTTATCCAAATTCTTCGAATGAAATCCCATCATTAAATATCATTTAAAAATGATTTATCCTTCTGATTTAGACAGAGCAACTGTAATCTGTAACCCACAAAGATGGGTTTAACTGACTTTTTATTTGTATAACAGTTCTGCCAGTACCAAGAACATGCAGAATACTTCGCCCAGCCTCTAGAGGTGTGATGTCGCCTGGTTTAGTCTGTTCCCTGAGCGTAGTTATCATCTTCCCTGTTGCTTCCAGAACCTTCTCTTTGCATCCATCACATACCAGCTCTCTGGGATCAGCCTGTTGAACATATAATTGAGGTTGTAACAATATTTTGTTACTACACGGATGAGGAACACATGCAGCTTTGCAATCTTACAAATTTGTATAGATATGGTTATAAAGTCAAGTTAGGTTCTTTGCTCAATTTTAATGCCAAGCCTTTAGGAACCAGTTACTTAGGCCATATATATATATATACTGTAGGTACATAATGACTATAGTACCTGAAAACAAAGTGAATAATAATAATAAAATCAGCATTTTTTCCCTTGTTGTCTCTAGCCAGGTGAATGGATTATGTGATTTCTCTGATTGAGGTGTGCTAGCTACTTGGCATCACACCCTTGCCAAAGTTGCCGTGTCACTAGATACCGCGGTAACTCACAGTGCACTGTGCCAGAGCCGAGCCGATTTGCACAGCATCCTGCAGCGAGGAGACAGGCAGGGAGGCCAGCATCTGTGTCATGTTCCCACGTATCATCACCCTGTCCTGGTGTTCCTGCTCACTCACATTTTCAATCTGAAGTGTTACATGAGTAGTAACGTTAATATGCCTCTTGTGAACTAGTAAACGAAAACACAAAAATGCATCCCGCAAACACACGTACTTGGTTGAGCTGACTGCTTAGAGCTATGGTGTAAGGAATGACTTCTTGGGGGTTTCCCTTCTGAATCAGAGCCCACAGCTCTGACTGGCTCTTGTTCCTCAACCAGTCTGTAGTATGTTGATCTCCCTTGGGTTCAAGTACAACCAAAGTCCTGTAAAAATATGGAAAGGCAAGCAAACTGAGCAACAGCAATAGCTGACATTTGAGAAATCCCATTTGGTTATACTATGTTGTTGTACCTGTTCAGTGCAATGATGATAGACCCCAGATAATCTTCTACCAACACTAGTACAGTGATGATAGACAATTTTTTTCCTGGATCTGGGAAACCCAGAGGGACGAAGGCTCCACAGGTATTCCTGGTGCCCCGGTACAGGGTATGGAAAAGGCATGGCTGCCCATAGTGCTGACAAATCTCCACCTTAAGAGAGTAGATCAACTGAGTAGCCTCATCATGTCCATCTACCCATCCTGTCAGTGAAAATTAGAGTAGTCATTAAGCAGGTCTTTCCAAGACTGATCAAAACTGGCACAGAGATGTTTCAGGTTAGAGTCTGTGCTACCTGAGCATTTGTAAGTCACCAAGGTTTCCAGCAGATGAATGCTTGTATCTGGACTGAGTTTGCAGACTCCCCTACGAGGTGGACGGTTTGGTAAAAGGATGAGACTGGCTGAACCCCATAACTTCAGGGTTGGCTGAGATGCATTCAGTGTGAAGGTATAATTGAGTCCATTCACCAGCACCCCTGGTCTGATGACTAAATCCGGGGAAGCTTTTCCTGTGGAGGTGGTGACTTCACTGAGCTCCAGCAAGTTGCCATTCCAGCTCTCAGCTGACCACTGGTACTGCAGCTATAAAATAAATTGAGTAGGTTAAAAGCAACATAATTTGAACTTATCAAATCAGCATGTGAATATGAAAAAAAATTATTACTTTTATTTCATTATATAATTACATTTGGGAAATCATCTTGATGTCAGGTTATTTTTATATTCTGAACAAATATAGCCCAAAAATATCTGCGGTGACAGGCGAACCTGCAAGCTGCCATTACAGGACAAGCAAGAGCCGGACAGGACAATGGGCTGGTTGTAGCTGGAGCGGAAAGGAGAGGTGGAGCTGCAGGAAACGCAAGCCACACTCACGGAGAGCATCTGCCCCACCTGCACCACCACCTGTGGGGGTCGGTAGGGATCAAAAATCCACTCAGTCAGAGTGGAGCAAAATGCTGATTTTTATGTTATTAAAAAGAGGTAGCTTTAAAAGGAAATAAAATCATAGATGGAAATCATCAAAAGGTTAACATTTGATAAAATGTGTTAGCCTTAACTGCTCCCCCGAATATCCAGACTAAAACTATAAGTGTTAAATATCCTCAAAATAAAAGTAGTCGATAGTTAATAAAAGCATAGCAAAGTAAATTGTAGTATTTAAGATACAGGTTGATGTGCAAGGTTTGCTTTCTACGTACAGATTGGCTCGTGGAGACGGATGGCCTCCCTCGTTTGTAAACGGTGAGGGTAAAGAGGTACACACTTCCGGGGCACAGCATCTTGTGAGATACCAGGAAAGTACTGCTGTTACGCTGGGTTATGGTAGTATGGCTGGGGGGGACTGCTGGATTCTAGAGGTGAACAAAACATTTGACAGTGGGGAGGCAGTCAAACACTGAATATGAATAAAAATATAAAACAAAATCTCTGATGGCAAAGCCAGACTGTGGTTTCACTTTCTATATTTCAAATTCAACATGTTCTGGCATTCTCATTTTCTATTATAGTTTTGGTGGTGTAAGCAGGGGTTGTAATCTTACTTGAACAATGTAATCCCACTGGTACTGCAGAGGGTTGCCATCCTCAGTCTCATAATCAGGGTCATGTGACTCAGTTCCCTCCAAAAGAAGATCTCTGTTGCTTGACCAAATCCTGTGCGACCCTCCCTTAATCAGTGGGATCAGTGGACTGTGAACCACAGTTACTCTAATGCTTTGCCGCTGCAGCAGAGGTGTTCCCTGAAGAGCTGCAGTGAATCTCAGGCAGTAGGTACCCACAGCCAGGGCATGCTTGGGGAGCTTCAGCAGTGGAATGGTCAAGTCCACCGTAGCACTCAGGGGAACTATGTCCTCTTCACGGCACAATGGAGCAAAAAAGGCTTCCCATAAGTAGCTTGTTTTGTATACAACACAACCCTGAAGGTCTACATTAGCCTCGAAGTAGCTTGGTCTAGATCTGAGGATTATGGATTGTTTCTGAATCAAGGCTACACGAGGTAAGGCACACTCCAGATTTCTGGCCTCAATGGGCAATTGTGCCACTACTTGGCTGATAGTATTTAACACTGTCACCTGGACAACATACCTACCAGAAAAGTAATAAGTGTGACTAATGGTATTGGAATCAGTGATTACTCTTGCCTCATCAGAGTCACCAAATTTCCACTTGAATCTTAGATTGCTGCCATTATTAGTCATAACAGAAAATACAATTAGTTGACCAACAAAAATAGTCGCTGCTTTGGAAACGATCCTGGCAGACTGCACAGGCCACTCTACACTAACACTTTCACTTAAAGACTGTGAACAGAAGCCATTACTAGCTACAACATTTACAGTCAGTGTTCCATGTCCAATAGGGGTGTAGACAACCTTTGGCCCGATTGCCCATGAGGGCTGAAACCCAGCTAGACTGAAATTCCAGCGGTAAATAGTTGGCATTCTATTGAGGACCTCTGCTTCAAAGCTGATCTCTTTAAGGGACTCCAGAACTGGACGGCAGCAGTTGACCAGTCTCAGTCCCAGAATCTTCTCTACAACTTGTACATTCAAAGTCACAGCCGAGCTGCTTACATTGTTCCAAGCTCTAGCCATGATGGTGTGGTTACCTACTGGAAGGGAAGATAATATAAAATGCTTTTCAACCAGACTGATAGATAAATTCCCATTATCAATGTCCATATAAACATGAACATCACTTCCTGTTAAGACAACTGGCATGAAAATAATGGGGTCATCAGTGCAGACTATATGACTGCTTACGTTCAAATTCAGTCCCTGGATTGCATCCTGAACATTTACTTTATGGGTAACCGTTTGCCAGCTGATGTTATTTGAGACATTGAGTAGCACTTGATAAACCCCTGCAACTGTAAACGAATGTAGAACGGATTGCGTGCTGCCAAAACGTGTTGGTCCTTTGTTCTTTGAGAAACATTCCCATTCCCAGGTTAAATAGTTTCCTTTCTCAACTGATGCAAAGAAAAGCAACTCAGACTTTGAAGAGACAAAGAAAGGATTCATTTTATCATTAATCTTAAAGGTTACCTTCTGAATTTCCTCCTGTACTATAAGCAGCTTAGTGGCTTCACTGTAGCCAAGCATATTGCTTACTGATGCTTTGACTACGATAGGTCCCAATGTACTAAAAGTATGTTGAACTGAGGGCCCGAATGATGATAAGGGAGATATACTGGAGCCTACATACCAGAGAAACTGGAGGCTAGTTCCATTTCTCACACTGACTGAGATCTCTACAGGCTTGCCAACTGCCACAATGTCTCTTGTAGTGGAAATTTTGACTCCAGAAACATGCTCCTCTGCCCTGAGCAAAACACTGCTATTGACTTTCCCTAGGCGGTTGGAGACTGTCACCTCCACAAAAATGTCTCCAGGAGCTTCTGTAAACAGCTGGAAATGTTCTCCATTTTGCATTGACCTGTTTTTTCCGTTCACTAAAACCATCCAGAAGTAAGTTAAGTTGGAGCCACCCGTTACTGTTGCAGACAGAAGGACATTCTCCTGTGTTGGTATGTACTTCACAAAAATGAAACTCTTGCTTGTAATCTGAACCCCTTGAATCCTTTTCAAAACTTCAATTGAACCTGCAGCCTCCTGTTTGCTGACATTATTTTGAGCAGTCACGTAGATATGATAGAGACCCACTCTGGGAAATGTATATGCAAAGCTAGGTGTTCCAGTCACAGCTTGGATAGTGGCATCAATTGACCAGTTGAAGGTAGCATACTTAATGACGCTAGTCACTGCTGTTATTAAAACCTCTTCCCCCACTTCTACAACTGCCTTTTTGATTTGCAGTGTTAGGTTCGACAAAGGGACCATCACTACCACTGCTGTATTTGTAGAGTGCTGGCTAACTCCATTTATCACAGTAACAGAGATTTTAAACCTACCTTCAAATCTGAAGGCATGAGAAATATTTTGACCTTGTTTTTTAGGGGTCCCATCTCCCATGTCCCATAAAACAGAAAAATTTGTACTAGGGAAAGTTTCCACCCAGAATAGGTAAGACTTGCTGATTGCCATTGTGCCACAATGACCTGACGTTTTCACAGTTACATTGACAATTGGTTTTATAACAGCAACAAATGCTTTAGCCGTTTTTCTGCTCACGTTGTTTCTTGCTTCCACTGAAACCTGGTAGTTACCATCTTCTTTGAATATGAAACAGTGATTAGCGTGTCCTTGGACAAAATCATTACAGCAGGAACTGTCCCACAGAAATTGATAAGTGTGAAGTTCATCCAGTTTGGGTTGAACAAAAGCACTGAAACAAACTTCCTCATTCACTGCAACTGCATCTTTTGAAGAAGTTACAGTTATGGCAGCAATGAGCTCCTCCATGCATATAATTCTAGAATAAAAAGTAGATCCCACAGAGCTAAATACAGTCACGTTTGCTTCATACTTCCCTGGAAGTTCGTAAATGTGTGAGGCTGTGGAAATCCCTTGGATAACTGACACTGGAGTTCCATCCCCAAAATTCCAATAGAAAGTCAACTTGGCAGCATTTCCTGTTACTAATGTTCTAAAATAGGTTGTGTGTCCACTTTTTGAGCATCCAGTTGGTAGGATTCCATTAATAGTCAGCTTATAGACTTCAATTCTGATTGTTTTGAAAGCCTGACTCACTTCATTTTTCACAGTTACTCTCACTGTATAATTCCCAGGGAACCTGTAGGTATAGGCCATGGATCTGTTAGAGATGTTTTCAAACAAAGACCCATCACCCATGTCAAATGTCCATAGGAGACTGGTGCCAGATGATACACTGCCTTCTATTATACTGACAGAGCCGAATTCATCTGGGGCACTAGAACTGAGCTGGATACCACAGATGTCCTCAGCTATCTCCAAAGCCAGCCAGGTTGTAAGCTCTGAAAGACTGTTGCTGGCTTTGACTGTAACATTGTATACGCCTGCTGCTCTCAGTACATGGCTGATTTTGGATTCCACTCCCTTCACTTCATGGGTGCTGCTGCCAAAGTTCCACCTATACAGAATTCCATAAGAGGATGGCCAAGCCAGAGCTTCAAGATCAAATGTCTGGTTGACAGAAGGGACAGATGGGGTAGGCCAAATCACCAGTTTGGCCAGTGGACTCCGCACCTTTACCAACACAGCCTTCTCAATTCTGTCATATTGGTTGAAGACTTTGGCATTCAATTTGTAGTCACCTTAATGGGATAATAATATACACAAAAATAAGTGGATGGTACAAAACATTCTCACTTAACAGAGCTCAAAAACATTGCGAAACAAAGCCATTAGCGACACATCAGCATAACTTTTGCAGTGTAACTGGTCTGAATAGCAAACACATTTTAGTTCTCTAGCTCAACTTGCATTCATTATTTAGAAAGTATGTCAAACTCAGAACAAACGGTAAAACTTTGCTTCACCTGGCTGTTGGTAGCTGTGGCTGATGGTATCCTGCAGATATGTCTGCCTCACCCCAGGCTCCAGCTGGGTCCCTCTGGGCTCAGAAGGGGAAGGATAGGAATGATTCACAGCCGGGCTGTTATCACCAAAATCCCACCTGTACAAATAGCATATATGGTATTATTATTGCTCCTATAAATAACATGCATATCGTGCATGTGGCAGATGCTCCTTTTGTACATAAAACAACAAGCTGGAGCTGCCTTCCGAATGTTACACAGTATACATGTATGAAGTTTACAGCACCTCCTTCCCTGAGTATCAAAATTTATATTGCTGCCATTGTTATTGCATTGGCAGTTTCCGACTGACCAGAATGTTGCTCCAATGCGGGTGTCCACTTTGACCTTAAAGGTGAAAAGCTGTAAGGTACTGACAGGGAATATTTCTCTAATGGAGACGAAGGAGGGGTGGGCCATGGGGGACATTTTTTCCACTGCAAGCATCACCTCCACGGACTGGGAGCTCACAGGATTTTCTGCGACCACCTGGCACAGGGCAGTTAGGGGGTGTGGTATCAGTTATGGTAGTTTAGTTGTATACCAGTAATACACAATTTCACCATGTAATTTGTTTATTAATAAGCTTCAGACTCCCTCGGCACTGCATAGGGGATGTAGGCCACGAAAATATATGGGTGGAATTTGTTTATTATCTGAAAGACAAATTATGTTACTTTCAGCATTGCTGTCACCCTCCCCCCAATCTGGATTCATTTCCCCTAATTAATATTTAAGAATTTAAATTCTTAATCTGCCCGCCCCCCCCCCCAATATCAAAATATCACCTATGTCATTGATAATACCAATAAGTTAATTGTCTCCGGTAAAAAGTTCTAGAATGAAAAATGGTATAAGGGTCTTACTGTAAGCTTATAGTGTGCTGGCTTTTTGAAGACGACACTGTAAGCCTCTCCTTCATAGGCAAATTGCAGAAGGTCGTCAATGACCCATATATACTTCACTGTGGAGCCACTGTCCACTGTCGCATTGAAAACCTGCAGCCAGAGGCCAAGTAAAATGCATGTTAACAAGAATGTAAACAGATTCGAAAAATAATCAGCAGTAGCTGTGGAATGTTTATGGTACATTGAAAGCAGTGTAGCTTTAAACATGGCTTTAAGACATATTCAGGAAGGCAAAAGTGATGGATAAAGACAAAAATGTCACTCTCCAGAGGGACCTTGTTTTTATATCCATAATCATATTTTCAATAAAAGCTACTATTCAGTATTTTGGATAAAAATGTGTTCTGTGCAGCAGTGTAGGAAGAAGCTGAGGGCTGTACCTGTGGGACTCCCACCAGCATTATCTGGTCCCCATGTGGCAAAATGGTGAGTCCTCTCACCCGCTGGTGAGCCTGCAGTCGCACAGACACACTCTGGGAGCTGATGTGGTTAGACGCAGTGACGTTAAGCATGTGGGATCCTGGCTCAGGCAGTGCCAGGTAAGCGTGTGAGAACCATGTGTCAGCACTGTCTTTTTCACAGCCATGGTGTGACTCTGCTGGTCCAGGGGGGCAGGAAGGCAGAAAGGGAATCCCAGTTTGGGAAACAGGGGCTGACCAGGAGCTGGTGGCATTTGATCCCGACTGTATTTTGATGATGAACAATGTCGGGGTGTTAACTGGGATATGGATTTGCCCCTCTTGGTCTGGGGTGGGGTAGACAAGGTGGATTCCAAAAACTGGAGTCAGCCTTGGGCCTATATCACCATATATCCTGTCACTCACCAAGCTGTCTGCACTCTCCATGTGGGTGTGATCAATAGTTTGACTTTGGCCCGTGCTGAGCATTGGGGAGGTGGTATAACCGGTCAGGACATCAGCGTAGAGAACACGCAGGTCACACACCACCCCATCGACCCACTGTGACCCAGGAGGCATGGCCAAGAGCCCGCCTGCTAACCAGCCACCCCACTCCGGCCCTGGCAATGAAATATAGCTCTGGCGCCATGGGGAGCTGGAGCTCCGCACACAGTGCAGAAAGCCCCCATCCGGCTTGGTGTGCTGGATCGCCAGGATGTCATCTGGATACACGATAATCTCCCGCTCAGGGAGCATTACCTGGAAGAGCAGGGTGTGGAAAATCCTGAACATGATATTACATGTTAGGCACGTAATAACAAAGAATATAATAATTAGAATATCAGAACCGTTCAAAGACATATTAATCAACTTACAAAATTAATTATATTAATCTTGGCAGTGTACTAGATAAGGAAACAAGTTTTTTACCTGGAGGTTATTGGTTTAAGTCCCCAGAAAGATTTCTTGAGCTACCTTTTACTTTGACTCAATCATTTTAGAGTACATCAGGCTGTATAATGCTGAGCAAAAAATTTTTGTATCAGTAAGTAAAAATATGGAGGGAATATTTCTGGACTCTTTAAACATACGGACTATAGAACAGGATCTAGTGTGTACTCACATTAACATGGACAAGCTCAGAACTAGGTGACAAGTCTAGAGGGATATCAGCCACCAGGTGGTAGAAAGGGGTAATGTCAGAGAGGCGGGGAGGCATGGAGAAGCTCCTGCCCACTGATGCGGAGTAATAAGGGCTGCAGGGGCTAGTGACAGGCACACAGCTATCCAACAGGTGGCACCAGTGCTGCCCAATGACACAGCCTCCAGTTGTATTACACAGGGGCTCCTGGAAGCAGCAGCTAAATGGATTGTGAAGGGAGACACAGCCTGCAGGAAAAAGTAGGGAAATGCGAAAGTCTAAATAGACCTGGAAAGTGCTCTCTGCTCAAGATTAGACTTCGCAAGCAAACATGCTATTAGTCTATAGTCAAGATAGATAGAAGATTTCATTATTATTAAATAATTAGATTTCTAAAACAAAGATTGCAAAATCAAATCCCAGCAAGCTTAATAGATATCGTAGAAATATAGCCTGAACTGTGTCTGGATAAAAGCACCAGTTATACATTCATTAGATATTCATTAGATAACATTTCCATGATAAAGAAATTAGTTCTTAAAAATTCCAACCTCTAGTCCCACATCGTAAAAAATTCATCAGATAACCCACAGTGAGCTGAGAAACATGCTTTGAGACACGAACAGCTGCAGCGCTTTAGCCTACCGGGAGGTACAAGGTGCTGGCTGGGCTTGCAGTAGGGTCGGAAGATCTGTACTTTGGCATAGGTGTGGCGCTCAGTTGGCCGCACAACCATTTCCACAGACAGCACTTGGCCTGCATGGCTGAACCAGAGCCCTGGGAATAGCATCATCTGGGAAGAACACAAGTATGGTTCCAAGAAGGATTCAAAGATGCATTTATAGCACAAATCAAATCCGTACAACAACTTCTCTATATGAAAATATGATTAACGTTATTAATCCCAGGGGGACGTTCCGGAAAAAAATAAGCCCTGGCGCCTTAGCAGAGGATGGTTTCGATCCATCGACCTCTGGGTTATGGGCCCAGCACGCTTCCGCTGCGCCACTCTGCTCTACAAGGTAATGGGCATATCATAGTCAGCAGGATTTGAACCTATGCAGGGATAAAGCAGTGGATTTCTAGCTCATCCCCTTAACCACTCAGCCAGTAGCACAATAATATATTGTATATTTCTTGAGATAATTTAGTCAAGCATTTCAGGCTGTTTTAAAATATAAGGATTTAAATTTATTTTGAACTCAAGGTCATTCTGATTGGAGAATCTGCCTTCTCAACACCTTTGGGCCCAGGATTATGCTTAAAACATGCCAGCAAAACCCTAAATATAGCCACTTCCTTTCTCTTGATAATACATAAGTTGCATGGTGATGTATATTACAGGTCATGTAAACTGGATGAGTGATGCCCAGCAAGCCCCAAACACCTGACAGGTCTAGGAGATGCACCGATAAGTAGACAAGCTGGGATACCTTAACCTCTACTTTATGGGAGGTGGACAATGCAAGTTGTGCTGGAAAACTCCCTGTCACAATATACCAGTAACAGAGGCTAAATTTGATAACACTTCCGCAATAATTCACTTTATTCTATCTTTGTGGAGCAAATGAGGTTACTGACCTTCGTTTGGGTTTTCACAGCTCCCTATTTGTCCTCAGATTTATGCTCTCAAGATCTGCACAAGGTGTTCCCCTCTAAATAAAACCAAACGTATCTAAAAACTTTGTGTGACCCACCTCCACTCTCTGCTGCCCAGTGTCAGGGGAGGCAGTGAAGTGTACTGGCTGATATGAACTGTACATCCCCGACATCAGAGGGACCCCAACAAGGAAGGTGTCAGGCGAGGGTAGGGAAACTGCAGGGAACACAGCAGGCAGACAGGATGTGCCTAGTGCTTGTTTATAAAATGGTCTAAATAAATATGCTGTCGTCCTTTCCATTATTGCTTACTTTATTGACTCAATATAACCACAATGATGTCATGTGACACCAGAACGAAAACTCAACACCTTCTCAATTACCCATATTAAAATTTAAATAGTAATATGAATACCTATGGAGACATACTACCACACCTGTGGGCCCTACCTTCCACTTCCTTCTGACAGAGGAAGGGAAATTGTTTGCCACACGCCATGTTCCTCCACTGTCCCAATGAGCCCAGTGCCATCTGAGGGCAGCCACCCTGCCTTCCATCGCTTTTCTCCCACGCCTGGCTGCTTTCTGTTGTGACGTGGTGCGATCCTTTCCAATTACTGTCCACCAGCCACACCCACAAAGAAGCATCCCTACACAGATACACACATACAGACACACGGCCATGCTTAATTGCAAAATTTACAATCTCAGAAAATAGTTTTTCCTGTTATTATGTATATTATTTTCACTATGCCTTTACAGCATTGCAAGGTATTTATTAACATGGTACGCCTTTTCGAAACATTACAATTGTATTCAGATGGAGACCTCTTATAATTAAATTTAATGTTCATAAGTTAATAAATATGTGGCTCTAGGTTTCACCAGTAGTTGCCTTCCCTTGATTTGATCCTACAGTCAGTACACAATGCAATATTTTAAATACCTCTTCTCCGCTCTCGTTATGCTCTCGAATACCACTGCAGAATTCCAAAGGCAGAAAACAAAAGCCAGGGTAATGGTTTCGGTACTCACATAGGAAAGGAGTCTTGGATAAAATCCTGGTCTTCAGCATTGTTGATCCTAGCAAGGTCACCCCCTTCCGTCTTTCGACAGACAGTCTCTGCTTCCACCCATGAAGATGCCAGTGTGTTTAGCCAGTAGCAGCGCAAACTGGCCAGATGGACCCATGCACCCTTTGGACAAGGGAACTCATCTAGCACAATAAACATACACACAAAAAGTACATTTACATTTAACATATAGACACTATTATATTAAAATTGCATTAAAATAAATTATACTATATAGCATTTGGTGCTATTTTGTTGTCACATGCATGACACCAGACTTTAATTTATTTTTAAATACATCAAAATCCACACACTACAAGCTGAAAAGAGAATGGACTAAATACCTTCTCATTAGCGACTATTCCTGGAAAAATCTCCGAAATAAACAGAATATTCCTTAAATGTTACCAAAATACATTTTAAAAGGTTCTCCAAGTATTCCAGATTGCTACCCTGTGCAATTACCATATGTAAATTATCCAGCTAGGTCCTGTCAGTTAGTGTCACACTTCTGGGAAAGTGCCCGGTCACAGAAGAGACCTACCACCACGGAGACCCCCACCAAGAAGTTGTGAAGAAAAAAACAAAACCTCACCACAAGCAATGGTTGCTATCGCAGTCAGGATCCAGATGAGCTGAAAGTACTTCGCAACAAACATTTTTTAACACCCTTGACAAGGCAACAGCAAGCGTAAAGGTAAAAAATGTACCATAGCAGTTGTGCAAAATTGCAGAATTGTAAGCAGCCTCAATTCATAGTTTATCATCCCGACAAGAAAAGTGAAGCACCGCTTTCATGCGCTTCTCCTTCCTTTCCATCTTCCTTTATGTCCGTTTTTCCCCATAATCTTTTTCCTGTCTGCCTTTCCCTGACTTGTTCACTGCTGTTTAGCTATAATATTTTCTTTGGATGTGTTTTGTTGCTGTCCACTCATTTTACTCATCTCATTCTATTTTTCCTTCTGTCCTCTCCTCCTTTATCTCTCTCTCCCCGTACTTGTGCCCTCACCCCCCAGATGACCTATCAGCACCAAGAGGCCCATATTGAAGAACAGTTTCTTCTTCCCAGAAAAGGAGTTTGGCCCTTTGGTGCCTTTTGGTCCCACAGCAACAAGAGACCCAAGGTTGCTACTTCATTAGCATGTTAAAAATACATCCTTTTCTCACCTCCTCATTGGACATGCCATTAAAACCCTTCTAGAGGTACAGCTTAATTTAATGGCCTAAACAAAGTCAAGACAACGTAAAATATGGGTCTGTGTGCTGGTCTACAAAACTATGGCAGCACGGCCATTGTTGTGCAAATTTCTGTAACTGGGCAACCCAGTCCAAAAGGACAGATTTTCACATAAAACACTTTTTGTACTTAGTCATTGCAAGCATTTAAACATTTTGCATGACTGGACAGTATTCTAATTTATACTATCCCCAATTTAGAAAAACAGAATGTTGAAAAACCAGGTATTATGTAATTAGAGAATGAAAATTCTTAATTATGCTAAACAAAAAGCACCATCCTGTGAACTAATTGGCATTGCTTGGGAACATAATGGAGAAAGTGCTGTGTGAGATTAATTGTCTTTTTCTCCAAAGCAATCTTGGCCAGTGAAACGGGTTCTTAGTATAGACCACAATAGACTGATGACGATGGACATGGCTAAACACAAGTAACAGTAAAGTAACAGTAAGGGCTTAATTCTATTAAACAAAGCCAGAAAAACTTTCTGTCAGCACGAACCACTTGCAATTCTGCACAGGCACTACAGTACCTATACTCAGTATACTGTAAAACCTTGCCTTTGGTCAAAACACTATCCTGAGACTGAAGATATCTCCTTGGTCAAACAATAGTGCCAGTCAGAAAATATCATTTTCTATTGTCCACCGTCCAACCAAAAGCCAGCACACTCCCCTTTGTTTAGTGGAAAATCTTTTGTTGGAAGTTTTTTTTGTTCAGGGAAAACCATCGGATCACCACAGATCCCTGACTTAACTTAAGAGAACATCTTTAGATTTACCAAAGATTACTATCAGAAATTACCTTGCTGCATTTAACCCTTGTGTATTTTACTTCTTCCATTATAAATTCTAGAATCTATAGAATTTAACCTCATTTTGAAAATAGACTAGGGTTACTTCAATCCCAAAAATAACAGAGGGGTTAAGCTGTTGTTAATTTGAATGTTAGCCAACTTGCTACTCAATAATTAAATATTTTCAAATTGTATCTGTTTATTTATGCATGTTTATTTATGCATCGCTTCTGTGTAACAGCAGTTCATTCTTCTGTGGCGATTAAATCAATCATAGACAGATATTAATACCTGTCTCAAAATGGTGCAAACACAAGGGATGTGGAAGTGGGAAGAGCTTTATGCAGCTAACAGACAATCATGTTTTTGGTTTTAGTGTGGCTTTTATTCCATCTTGAACCACTGTGTGAACCTCGTGAACAGTGAACATGTGTAATGCATACAATAAATAATGGAATTTTGAAGAAAGGTTAAATGAAAAGAAAAGTTCTTATAACCACATCACATAACATTGCAATCTTTCTATTTGTCATTTATCAACTGTACTCCATGTTACATTTCTAATGTCATCTAAAAGGGCTTCTAAAATGTTGCTTCTGATTTATGTTGCTAAACCTCTTCACTTTACAGTATCCTCATTAGAACTGGTTGCTCATTTGATTTTGCATGTCTGTTTCTCCATGTACACTTGAAAGTCTTACTGAGTCAAATATTTTCTGCCATTCCCAGTCTCTCAAAAAAGAAACTTCACCTAAATGAGTTCAAATGACTGTCAAGGCTCTTTTTGGGAGAGGGATGACATATCCCTGCTTGTTCCCTCCCGGTCATGACCCTAACAAGCCACACCTATCCCTCTCATCTTGTTTTTCGTTCATAACCCTCATATGATAATCACTCCCAGCCTTCTCTCATTAGCGCCACCGTATGTCTCATTTGTACGTGACTCCCAGTTCTGTTTTCCCCAGACCAGTCAATGACGTCAAACCCTGTTGTTGCCTGTGCCCATCCTTGTTCCACTCCTCCCGTTGTTCATCCCTTGCTATCCTGTTTATTTCGAGTCTCTGTTCTTTGAGTTCAATAAACTCCCTTTTGTTTCGTTACAACATCTGCCCTCCTTCGTCCCGCAAGTTGTGACAAGGGGGTCAAAAATACCAGACATTTCAGCAATGGCAAAAGATATCTCCATGGTGATCAGGCCAAATTAGAAAGGTTCCACCTCCACTAACAACATTCTTCTTCTTTAGCAGCCCTGACACGAAAAAAATCTCAATAGAAGGACTGACCTATTGCCTTACAAATACAAAAGAGAGTTGAATGGCATTTGGATAAAAAGTGCAATTAGTTTCCATGCCTATTCCAAGAGTCTTCACTCCAACAATGTTCAACTGTTCAAATAATTTTATTGGTCACCCTCCGGGCTGGTGTAAAATAGCTGTCACAATATAGGCCAAAGTAGGATTTGGTTTCACAGAATGAAACCTTTCAGAAAGGTTTTCATTTATGGAAAACTTTAGCTGGATATGTGTTGGAAACCCGGTTAACATGATGTAACATTTACTAAGTGACAAGTGTTCCTTCTATATTATGGCAAAACATTACTCCCATTTACTAACTGCTTATATATGCTCTTAGCAATTAAACAAGACTCTTCAAAAAAAAGAGGTAGAATTATCACATAAAACTTTGCCAGGAATTTTCCTGAATATTTCAAACACCACCTTATTGTTTTTTTATTATTCAAATGATTAAGACATTGTAAAAATTGCAAAAATATGCAATCTTGACGACTCAAATAGCACCTCCAGCCTGTGTGTGTGGAGTTTGCATATTCTCATTGCGTCATGTGGATTTCCTCCAGGCACTCTGACTTCCTTCTGCAGTCCAAAGCATGCAGATAGGCTAACTAGAATCTCTAGATTGCCCATAGTGTATGATTGGGCGTGCAAGTGTGTGCATGCTTGTGCCCCGTGTTGGACTGGTATCACATTCAGAGTATACACCAGCCTTGTGAAATGTTCTGCCTGGGTCAGGTCAGGGCCCCACTGCAGCCCTGACTGAAATAAGCAGTTAGAAGATGGATGGCAGGATGGATGGATTTATTATTTAATAAAAAATAATTCATAAAAATTTAGGTAACCTTCAAATTACGTATTCCTCATATAGGATTACTTTTCCTATATACTTCTCCTAAATATTACTTTTACTAGAAATACAAATGAAATTTAAATTTAAAAATGTAATTGGTAAACAACCTCACTAATTTTCACAATTCTCCAATCACTTTCTAAGCAAATATATATAACATATAACTGTGAATGAACTTTAATCATTTTATACCGTTGAAGAAAATATGTAGCACAGTTATTTATTACAGTGTCTATACTGTGACAGTAAGCATATATTCCTGAAGATAGGCAATTAATTTGAATTATATTCCTTTGTAGGACATTTCCTAATTGGTATACAATTTATTTAAGTTATATAATTATGCATCTATAACCCTCACCTAAATAAATTGTTTCCAGAATTGATGGATTCTACATTTTATGCAATTTATGACTATAATGAACATCATGGGGAGTGTGGTGGGTCACTGGTTAGCACTGTGGCTTCATTTATCCAAAGCTATAGCTACATTTACTGCCCTGAAGCTACATGCAAGGAGCTTCTCTCTGGAATTGTACAGGTTGCCTCCTGCAGTATGAAGATATCTCCTGGGCATAAGCTCCAGGTTCTGTGAGCTTGCATCAAATAAGTAGTTAAAGAACATGTATAAAAATATTGTGATATATTATAATGGAAGTCTAAAGACTTTAAGTACCATTGCATTGAATTAAATTATGCCA
>JAAGVU020000092.1:11609204-11626468 GCA_011763525.2 Mormyrus iriodes | reverse complement strand
AAACAACGTCAGAAGCGTCTTACCTGGGCTAAAGGAAAAAAAGAACTGGTCTGTTGCTCAGTGGTCCAAAGTCCTCTTTTCTCTTGAGAGCAAATTTTGCATCTCATTTGGAAACCAAGGTCCCAGAGCCTGGAGGAAGAATGGAGAGGCACACAATCCAAGATGCTTGAAGTTCAGTGTGAAGTTTCCACAGTCTGTGTTGATTTGGGGAGCCATGTCATCTGCTGGTGTTGGTCCACTGTGCTTTATCAAGTCCAGAGTCAAAGTAGCCATCTACCAGGACATTTTAGAGCTCTTCATGCTTCCTTCCGCAGACAAGCTTTATGGAGATGCTGACTTCATTTTCCAGCAGGACTTGGCACCTGCCCACACTTCCAAAAGTACCAACCTGGTTCAATGGCCATGGGATTACTGTGCTTGATTGGCCAGCACACTCACCTGACCTGCAATGCAGAAGAGCTGAAGGCTGCTACTGAGGCATCCTGGTCTTCCATAACACCTTAGCAGTGCCACAGGCTGATAGCATCCATGCCACGCCGCATTGAGGCAGTAATTCATGCAAAAAGAGCCCAAACCAAGTACTGAGTACATATGCATGATTATACTTTTCAGAGGTCCGACATTTGTCTATTAAAAATCCTTTTTTATTGATTTCATGTAATATTCTTATTTTCTGAGATTTTGAATTTTGGAGTTTTCATAATCTGTAAGCCATAATCATCAAAATTATAACAAATAAAGGCTTTAAATATCTCTCTTTGCATGTTATGAGTATATATCATATATTAGTTTCACGTTTTAAGTTGAATTACTGAAATAAATTTAACTTTTGCACGATATTCTAATTTTCCGAGTTTCACCTGTATGCAAAAGATCTCTTTGGCTTTTCCTCATCCCGTTTTTTTTCTCTTCCTTGTTTATCACCCTTTCCATTGTCGCCAGAATTTAGTTTCCTCTTAATTCTTTCTCCCCCTCTGTGAAACATTTTGCAGTACCTCCATCTCCCTCTGCTTTCATTATTGCTGGTTGTTATGTTTTACTTTGTCATTGTTTTGTTACACAGCTTGCAGTGTTCATTCCTAATAAGTAGCTGGACAGCAATCATAACAAATGAAGTATTGACCTTGCCTAAGCGCTGCTCATTTTCTCCTTGGCCCACGCTAGGCCTCCATTCTTAATCTTCAGTGGTGGCATGCCCCGGGCCAGCTACGGTGACCGGCACTGCATATCCATCATCAACGGCAAGACCCACGTGGCACTGGACTTCACGTCACGCATCATTGACTTCTTCGTCATTCAGGATTGGGACCGGCACAAAGGTGAGGGCATTTGTTTTCAGTGGCAGAAGGAATTTTCCCAAACCTCGGTCTTCAGTGGCAGATTTCCTCCTGCAGTCCAAAGACATGCAGCTTGGCTAATTGACATCTGAATTGGCTGTTGTGTCTCTGTGCGCCCCGTGACTGACTGACCTCCTGTCCAGGGTGTGCTACAGTCTCTGGAAGCCTTAGATAGGCTTCAGACTGACTAGGATAAGTAACTGACAGATCGATGGATAAATATAGAAAAACTGTATTTTTGACTTTGTTTCTCCTTAATTACAATGCTTTGAAATGCATTGAGTGAATAGATTTTTCCAACATGATAATAACAGCAAGGAATCCTGTCTGCAAATGGCTACCCTTCTCTATACCGGTCATATTGATGCATATTTAAACGAGTTGCTTATCAATTTCAAACTAGCATGGTGCCTAGGGATTCTGCTTCTTGTAGTTTGTGGGTAAGATATTGTGCTGGGTCAAATCCTGTGTTCGGCAAAGTAATTTTACTGTTGGACCGTTGAGAAAAGTCCATAAACCCAGTTTCCCCAGAGACTGGCTGACCCTGCTTTCACAAATGCACCTTGTTTTGGATAAAAGCTTCTGCCAAATAAATAAATGTAAATGTTATGGGTAGGACTGGGTACCGAACTTTGATACTTTTTTTGGCACTGTCCGAATTGCTTAGGCACTACTGAGTATCGAAAAATGCTTTTGTCATTCGGTTCCAAATTTCAATGCCTAAGGAGTAAATGTTATTAGCGTGTACAGCCAAGAACACTGATATTAAACACCATTTTGCCAAAAATCTGAAGTAAAATTTGCTCAGTATAATGTGTATTTTGTCATGAGAAGGGTCACAGAAGGTCTGCTTTAGTGATGGCAAACCATGATTAACTTATAACCTTATATATGCAAACGTCAATCACTCATAAACATTTTGTGGGTTATTTACGACCAAAAATGGCTCGCAGGCTATTCCGCCTTTCAGGTGAAACTAAACTAAACCACATTCTGCACTATATGCGGTGGTTGTACTTCATAATTAAGGGAACCATATTTCAATAAGATGAACGTTATTATTTTTCGAATAACTACTTTAGTACCAGTCAGGTTGATATTACCCTACATTTCAATATAGATTAATAATCAATGTCTGTTTTTGCAAACCTACAGGAGATCTTTGTTTTTAAAGTATTTATATTTTGACCATGTTTATGCCACTACTTTCCCATGATTTATGCAATTTTGTGCTTAAGTGCTTATGCAGGTTCTGTGAGGCAGTAGGTGAAATGCTGACTGTAGGGGAAAAAATACAGTGGGATTTTTAAAATAGGATAATGTTTAAGCATAGCCAAACAAATTAGATTGGTATAAGCATGTTTTTGTAGAAATTTAACAGTTTTGAAAACACATAACTTTTATAATTACATTATCCACTCTTTGTGACTGTCTAGGGAGGGTGAAGGACTTTAACGAAATTAATAACAGTATTAATGCATTCATTCATTAGAACTGGTTTCTGCTGAACTCCTTTGTGTGCTTTTTGTGTGGATTTCTTTTTTTTTTTTTTACCCTGCTAGTACCAGTGCGAGCCTAGTGGGTTATCATACGCATTCATTTGTACACCCCCCTGAGTTTAAGTTTAATATTTTTTCTATTGTGAAACTGCTCTGAATGTGTAAAATGGCAAGGAGCTGAAAATTTAAAACATAAAACTAAAGATTTGTATTGCATGTAGTGATGTAATTTTCTTTTTGTTGAAATTTAATTTGATAAAATCAGTATAAAAAAAAAAATCGTTCAGGAATCTATATCGAGTTAAAGATATCATACCAGTATCGGAGATTTTTGAGCAATACCCAGCCCTAGTCTTGGGTAATATTTTATCAATGGTCCAGAAAAGAAATAAGGTGGTAAGTGAACAGAGCTCAGTCAGTTCCCCTGTCTGTAACACAGACACCTCCGTCAGGGCTAGTGATGTAATACCAAAGCTTATGTTAATGATTGCAGTTAGTATTAGAAATGCAGACATACTCAAATGTTAAGCTATGTATTGTGAAGGAACTAGAACTTCCCACTCCTGCATTGTGTTTCAGACTGTTAGGTATCGCGTTGTACTTCCTGTATCTTTCAGTTAAATGAGTTAAATTGGGAACAGTGATGATACTTTGCCCATGTGGACAGTATGATGAGCTCGTCTAGTCTGATTATGTGAGTTTTCCGCTCAGCTTTGTTGTTCCTCTTAGACTTTAATGAAGTGAACGACTCGTGAACAGGGAAAACCTGAAAAGCAGTTGCATCAGCCTTCGCATTAAGCCATAGGTAAAAGAATAAAGCGGAGTAAACAAATTCGCCTCATTTTTTCAGGCTTGTATTCTGTATTACTTTTCTGGCTTATATAATTCACTGTGTACTCTGCTTTTTGCAGTGACCATCAGTGTGGAAGCTCTTCACATTTAACGTTAATGAAAATGCAGTCGTCCGTCAGTATTGCAAAGCATAACTTAAATATCATGGCAGCTCGACTGCAATGCAAATATACCTTAAATAAGATTTCCGGGTTTGACGGACTCGCCCAATAATGCGAGGTTAGCCATAGATGTGTGCCATTTTGTAGCCTAGCCTGTCGTTGTCATCACTTCTACTTTAAATCATTTTCCTTAATTTACTTTCTGCGATTCCTCTATGACAAAATAGTTGCTGCTGAAACAAAAGTTAACTTAGACGGTAATGTGCACATAATACGGTACATGTTAATCAAATAGTACAGCTGAACTATATTTTAAGTTTTTGAGATTTAAAAAGTTGAGAAGTTGTATTTGGGTATATAGTAAGTTATCTATCAACAGAGTCTGTCAAATAAGTAGGCGGCATTGTCGTTATTTGTGCCAACAGACACAAAGCAGTGCCGACACTCATTTGCCTTTGCTCAATATCATCTTTATCAAATACAAAATATTTCCATACAGCAAAATACGAATGTCTTTTCGTCACCGATTCTAGTTCGCCTTTCTCCTCTTTGCTCGTTTTAATTTCTCATTAACGCGCTGCACGGTCTTTGAGTGAATCGAATAGTAAGGACAAGAATGATTACGATTGTCTCAGAGAGCGCATGCAGAGCTCACGTGATAGTAAACTTTGGATTCGTTTTTTGACACATACTAGATCATTATAAAAGGGAGCCATCGTTAGAATTGCAAAGGTCTGCTTAATTTTTTTCCTTTGAATGACCAAAAATGTTTTAACGCATCGTCCTGATGGTTTGAACCAAGCAGACTATTGCGGTCGTTGCGATGTCAGTATTGAATGTGCATGAAATGCCATATCAATATTAACATCGCACATTGTGCAAGCCTATTAGGGCGGCACAGTGGTGCAGTGGGTAGCGCTGTCGCTGCACACCTCCGCTTTGTGCGTGAGAAGTTTACGTGTTTACCTCGTGTGGGTATGGCTGTTGGACGGTCTCGGGTTTCCCTCCACTGTCCCGAAACATGCAACTTTAAATGAATTGGTTCCTGCCAGGGACGTGCACAGGAATTTTAAGGGCCCATTGCTCTGACCTGAAAAAAGGGCACCCTCTCCCCGAAATAAATAAATAACACAGACTGTATGGTGAACTGAAAAATATACCATTTCTTTATTAATTAACTCTTTATTAATATACCTTGCTCCAAATTTACTTTAAAGCAGAATCCTCCTATTGGGGGCCATTTCAATAAAAATCTTGAGGACCACTTCCTTGTCAATTTCCATTTCCTTTTCTATGGCCATCAAGAGGAGGTCAGACAGCTGCTCTTGACCACACTGATTTCAGAGCCTTGTTTTGATCAGTTTCAGCTTTGAAAAGGAGCGTTTTACTGTTGCCATTGAGACAGGGAGAGTGGCATATATTTTGATGAGCTTGAAGAGTGTGGGAAACGTTACTGCCATATGCATTTCTCTCTACCTTACATGAAGCGTTTCGGGTGGCGTTTTTAAAAAATGCGCGCAGTTTGCCACCGTTCAGTAGGTGCGCAATGCAGGGGAATGGGCCATTCAGGGAGCTGCACTAAGTTGTGAAGCTGTTGAGTTGCTACTGTATGTGACTGAGCTCCGCCCAGCGCGGCAAATTAAAAAGCATTTTCCTGATGAAGATGATTTGCGCATCTTTTTTCCTCTTCGTGCGGCGAAAGCTCGCGACAAAATTGTATATAATTTTTTTTTTGTAGAAGAGGCAGCTTGAGTGAAATAGGGCAGGCGGGCAGTTGCCCGGGCAACCTTAGCACTGCCCTGCGCACGTCCCTGGTTCCTGCCTCATACCAAATGCAGTGTATATAATATAATATAATATAATATAAATGGTTACTTGATGAATCGTCAGATTAATTGGTAGATTACTCGATTATTGATATAATCGATAGTGATAGCCCTACTTTGTATACTTGGGCATTAAGTTAAATAAATGTTATTTGAATGCCTTGCTTAAGGGTAAATCAGTTGGGCCATTTCTGGGAATCGGAGTTGATTGTCTATCATGCTACTTGTGATAGCTGGGCTACAGACACAGGCTGCCTCTGCTAAAGCTCTGTGCTAAAACGGTTCTTATTTTAAAAACGTTCATCAGCCACTTGACAGAAACTGCTGCCCAATTTATTTTTAATTAAATTTTTAATTTGTTGTACAGTGCGTTTCCCATGCCCTTGAGCACTTAACATAAGACTATGAACAGACGTGGCACAATTACCTTTTAGAAGTACATTAAACATTTGGTAAGAAGCAATTAACTTTGAGAAACTCCCAAGATGGACTCTACAGGAATCGTTGCCCATCACTGCAGGAGATACTCTGCACATTTAGAAGTTTTCTGTGAGTAGCCAGAGGACATCTGGTCCTCTTTTAGGCCAGCCAGTCAGCAGTAGTTACTTTGTGGTCATAGTCCATCTGCTGTCTGGGAGGGAGGACAAAACTGATGGCCTAATAGGTTTCATTCAGCGACATGCTAAATATGTATTGGTACTCATAAGCAGGGGACTCTACTTATTATGAACAAACATTTTTAATTGCTGTTGTTAATTTGACTTAGTACTGTTGAGAGAACTTGCATCAATGCTGCAAGACTGTTATAGATTCATTGGTGGTAATGAAGTCGGGACTCACTGGGGCTCTGAATGACAGTTCTGTCCACGTATCGATTTATGCTACATTTGCAAACCAAGACAAGTAACTGGTAGTTAATATCAAGTGAATTTATTAGCATAAGGTTGTTGTTCTTGTTCTTCAGGAGTGTCAGTTGTTATAAGAGGGGCAGCTAATTGGATGCTTGTACTTAATATGCTCCCTGTGAAATACAGTGCAGGTTCTACCCTGTGATGTGGGTTTGCTAATGTATAGGCAGGGACAAATAAGTGAATTGAGTGGCAATGAAGATAGACTAAAGCACACAATCAAACTGAACGGAAACCGAACATTTTTATTACAATTAAAATAAGTTGGTCATACTTTCTAGTTCTGCCTGAAAGAGCATTGTGATGTAGTGTAATTCCCATGCAACAATGTTTGCTCATTTTTCTGCATGTTTCATTGTGCTTTTTTTTTTTGCTTTATTTGATGGCGAAAGAGACCATATGCAGTGTTAAGATTGTATCGCTAAATATGTTATGTGTGTCGATGAGTAAATGCGCCTATTGCCCTATCTTGCCTTAAGCATAGTCGTAGTTAGTGAAGACAAATGGGGTAAGTAAGCCTGTCTAAAATAACATCGGGCAGCATTGTAGAATCAAACTGCTTCTTGGGGTTGTAGAGAACTCGGCAGCAGCTACTTGTATACATGCACCTTTTACACCCCTGACGCACTCTTCCCCACCCAGGTGACCCAAGCGCGCTGGTAGTCCTGGCGGAGGAGGAGCTGGTGGTGGTAGACCTGCTGTCTACTGGCTGGCCTGTGATGCAGGCGCCCTACCTGGCCCCACTTCACTGCTCGGCCATTACCTGCTCGCACCACGTCTCCAGCATCCCCCTGAAGCTGTGGGAGCGCGTGCGGGCCGCGGGTCAGCTACAGAACATGCAGTATTCACGCCGGGTATGTGGGGAGCAGGGCTATGCAGAAGTTTTGAAGTGTGGATCTGGAGAGACTTGTGATGATGTCCCTTACCAAATAGGCCTTCATCCTTTTTTTTCCCCCCGCTTTTTTTCCCCACTCATTTTTCATCCCGGCAAGGATAAGAGGTTGGATGGATGGATGTATGTATTTATTTATTTCTCTTGGCTAATAAATCAACAGCCTCTCATCAGGTTTTACAGCAGAGGTGCCCAACCCGCCAGTTGCGATGGACCATTCGATCATGATGTGTTTCTGAGTCAATTGTGCAATGATTAATGGATGATGCATTATTTTATTAGTTCAACTGGTCGATTTTAATCGGCAAAATATACCAAGGGGAACCTCCCCTGGTCTGCAGCAGAACATACGGTCCTGATTCAGTAGCTCATCAGAGTATTTTCTTTGTGAAACTAGCTCTCACTGTAAAAAAAAAT
This sequence comes from Mormyrus iriodes, assembly GCA_011763525.2. Taxonomy (NCBI): domain Eukaryota; kingdom Metazoa; phylum Chordata; class Actinopteri; order Osteoglossiformes; family Mormyridae; genus Mormyrus; species Mormyrus iriodes. The sequence goes on along the minus strand of JAAGVU020000092.1, from coordinate 11,618,636 downwards.
TAATTAAAAACAGTTTGGCACCCCTGTTTTACAGTAATGCCACAATATCTCCTCTATATTTAGTCAAGTACTTCCTTGTTTTTTGTTCTGAAGTTGTTCAGTCTTGTTAAGGCTGTGCTAGCTGCTGTGATCCTCATAACTGTTTGACCTCCAGTTCAAATGTTAAGTCCTGTCTTGGTCATAACACTGCTTGTAATAATTTTTCAAATGGCAAATCAGGTAAATGTGACAAAGCAAACTACTTTTAAAGGGAAAAGCTGTAAACTTCTTTCTACTCTTCAGCCGTGGCCATTGAACGGAGGGCAGAACCTGGCTCCGGATCCCCCCCAACGGGACCTGCTGCTCACAGGGTATGGGTGCCATTCATTAGCCTTTTAATCTCTTAGCTGTATCATGCAGGTAGTTAAGACCTGTATGAATCTCTTTGGGTTGGACCACTTTGTTTTTCACAAACCGAACTCCTCTCCCACAGCCATGAAGATGGTACGGTCCGCTTCTGGGATGCCTCAGGGGTTTGCCTGTACCCCATGTACAAACTGAGCACCTCTAGTGTCTTTCACACCGACGCCGACCCCAATGACAACATGAATCAGGGGAGCGAGGGAGAGTGGCCACCCTTCCGTAAGGTAGGGGCCCCCAGGGGAAGGCATGTGAACACAATTGCCAGAGAAGCATTTACACCTTGACACTGTGATTTGGTGATTTATGGGGGATGGTTGTGAAAGCAATTGTTTTGCTGCCATTGTCCTGCAAAATAATCCCAGCAACAGGCAGAGTTTGACTCCATCTTATGAATTTCAGTTTGATGTCCCATTCAAGACTCACTGTCCAGTTGCTCATGACTGTAAGCATTCCCCCTGTGCTCCTCCAGGTGGGCTGCTTTGATCCCTACAGCGATGACCCCCGACTGGGCATTCAGAAGATACACTTGTGCAAATACAGCGGATACCTGGCTGTCGCGGGCACTGCGGGACAAGTGAGCACTGACATAACCTTGGGCCTCTGTATGTTTTAGGGTGTTGCGGCATGCTTTCAGTTACTTATTTACCTCCCGATTCTCTACGCTGACTGTAGCAAAACATAAGAACTGCACCGGAACTATAGTAGCCTTTACTTAAAAGTATTTCTTACTATCCATTATTGCTTGCACAAATTAACAGTATACTGCAATGTTGGTGTTAATTTATAATTTATACAGTTGGTATAGTGCAGTGGTTCTCAAACCTTTTCTGCGATTTCCCCCTTTTGCTGATAAGATTTTCATGCTAGTGGATACATCTCCAGTTTGGGAACTTTTTGCTGTATTGCATGATGAGGCAAATTAACACTGGTGCTGGCTGCCTACAAACACTAATGGCTTGGAAGGAGAGCACTCAGAGAGCGCACAGGCTGTACACATTCAGGTCTTGATGCTCCCGGTCCCTCTCCCAGATACTGGTGCTGGAGTTGAATGACGAGGCACTGGAGCAGACCGTGGAGGTAAGCCTGGTGGACCTGCTGCTGGGCCAGGAGGGCTTCCGCTGGAAGGGCCACACCCGACTGGAGGAGAGGGAAGAGCTGGTGAATTTCCCTCCAGGCTTTCAGCCCTTTGCCCTGGTGCAGTGCCAGCCACCCGCTGTGGTTACGGCACTTAACCTGCATTCAGAGTGGAAGCTGGTGGCTTTCGGGACGAGCCATGGATTCGGCCTCTATGACTACCAGCAGAGGAACATTGTCCTTATCAGGTAGAGGCCGTCCGGTGTTTTTCAAGAAACTGTCCTAGAAATTCCAGGTTAAAACCCCAGGAGGCAAATCCATTATAGCTGAACCAGGTTTCTATATGAAATATCACATTTTATAATAAATTTTATAAATCTAAAACTGAAAATTGTGACGCTTGTGAAACATTAAGTAGATGCTCATCTCTGCCGGCCAGAGGCGGCTCTTTCTGTGTGCAGCTCTCCGTCTGTGTGAAGTGTAAGCCATTGATGAGCGCTCAGAGGGAGGGGGGGTGAGCAGCCTCTAACTTGCCCACTTCCTGCAGGTGCACGCTGAGCCCCAGTGACCAGCTCGCCTTGGAGGGCCCGCTGTCTCGTGTAAAGTCCATTAAGAAGTCTCTGCGTCAGTCTTTCCGCCGCATCCGCCGTAGCCGGGTTTCTGTACGCAAGCAGCATGCCAACAACCCCGCTAAGGTTAGTGGGCCGCCATGTTTGTTTTTAGGTAAATTGCTCCTGCCTGTTTCCCCATGTCCATATTCATGTTTCTGTATCTCCCCCCCCACTTTTTCTAACGAATCCCAGCTACAGGAGATAAATGCTCGTATGGAGGCAGAAGCTCTCCAAGAGATGGAGCTGGCCCCGGTGCAGAGGAAGATCGAGGCACGCTCGTCTGATGACTCCTTCACAGGCCTGGTCCGCACGCTGTACTTTGCAGACACATTCCTCAGCGACAGTGAGTACCCCTCCTACAGAAACCTTGTTGAGAGTGTGAGGATCTAGCGCCGCCCCAGTGGTCGCACCTGTCATTCTCCGTGCACCCATTGTGACGCGCTGTCACTGTGCCGTTTAGCCAGGAGGATTTATGCTGCTTGTCTGAGTCCACAGAAGTCTGTTAAAGAACCATGACCTCAACCACATGACGAACTGTCATGAAAGTAACGACATGATTCTTAGTCACCCATGTCCTGCGCCAAATATTGTGTATTCATTTATTTAGGCCATTAAGCTGCTTGAAAACATTTTTCCTCCTGCCTAACTCAAAACCATCCAGTGGAGTTTCATTCTTTTCAGTGCATTTTCTAATGCAGAATAAATTGCCTGTCAGACTCTGAAAGTCTTTGACCCCCTGCTTTGTTTCTCCATTCTTATTTTGTTAATGATTGATTTTATGGAAAAAAATGGGTTCAGGGTAACCAGCCTGGAGGTTGTTGTGCACTGTGATTTCAGGAGACCTGTTCAAAGTTCATTGAAGCTGTGCGTATTTAGCTGGTGTTTCCTTTTTGACATAGCTCCTTCCCTGTCTCTCCTGTAATCCCCCAGGTACCCACAGCACCCCATCACTGTGGGCGGGTACCAATGGTGGCTCAGTTTTCGCCTACGCCTTGCGCCTGCCTCCCATTGAGCGCCGAAACGAAGACATTATAACGGCTCACCCTGGTGAGCCAGATTTTGTTTATGAGCGATGTAATTCCATTCGATCTCACTGATGATACTACTCTAACTTTATTTGCTTTATATATCTTGCTGACTTGGCTGAAAGTCTATGGAAAGTGTTCTGAGCAGTATTTGGCGATTCCAGTTTTTGTGGTGCTTGATATGTTCCTCTTTTGCTACTCCTACACAGACACGAATGCCAGCAAACGTGGTATTCAGTTCTTGCACACTAATTTTGAACCCCCCCCCAGCCAAGGAGATACAGTTGATGCACCGTGCCCCTGTGGTGGGCCTGGTGGTGTTGGATGGCCGTGGAGCCCCACTTCCTGAGCCCCTTGAGGTAGCCCACGACCTGGCCCGCAGCCCAGACATGCAGGGCTCTCACCACCTGCTGGTGGTTTCTGAAGAGCAGTTCAAGGTGAGTTAGCAGTTGCTGGTAGCCCCCTTTCTCAGTCAGCGTAGGGAAGCCATAAAAGGACTGAAAATCCATTTCCTGTTCTGCTTCCAGATGGAAGACCTCTAGTCCATCCTTAAGGACAGTCTGTTAACTGGATTGTCTCGGTTGGCGCTCTGCTAAATGAACCGCTTAATGTGTATGCAACTCAGTGGCGTTCCCATGGATAAGAGTTCGCTGAAGATGTGTCTTGAAGTATTTAATTTCATCACTAAGCACTTATTATATTAATTAATTAAATTAAAAAATGTAAGGAAAAATCCTTGACTATTCAGATTTAGTATGCTTAAAATGCGAAAGGGACAATTATTTTATCATGTATATTTTCATTTATTCCCGATGATAACGACAATGTTCATTTTTTGACGATTAACTTTTTACTATTGATGGAACACGCCCATTTTCCTCTCAATACGGATAGCAATTAATCTTATTGACCCATGAAAAGATATTTTATGAAGTCATCTGTTTAACTAGTATTTGCTTGTACTAGTTGACATTTGTATTCATGGTAATCGTTTGTATGGATTTCTGTATATCATTCATTTTAACAACTTAACATTGGTAGCTAGATGGCTAAGTGTCATGGTTAATTGTGATTATAAAGCAAGATTAGTTTGTATCTTGTTGACACTGACACATTTGCTTCGCTGATGACAATCCACGTAAATCCATTATAAACATTAAAATCCTTGCTGACGGCTGTGTAAAGAGAAGTTACTATTTCTGGGGCTAAAAGTGTCTCATTAAGATGCTTTATGTTAATTTTGTAAAGTAGTTTCTAAGGAAAAACTTTTTTTCCCCTACGATCCTCAAATAATGGAATTTTGTAGATGTGTTTTTTGTCATGGGACAGCGACTTTGTATAAGTTCGGGTCATTATGCAGGGCTCTCAAAAATGGGTAAAACCCTCTTTCTTCAGGTGTTCACACTACCAAAGGTGAGCTCCAAGACGAAGCTGAAGCTGACGGCAGTGGAGGGCTCGCGGGTCCGGCGAGTGGGCTTGGCCTGGTTTGGCAGCAGCCGGACGGAGGAGTATGGGGAGAGTGGGCTGGTGGTACTGACCAACCTGGGGGAACTGCACGTGCTGTCGCTGCCTCACATCAAGATGCAGGTGCACTATCCCTGCATCCGCCGGGAAGACATTAGTGGAATCGCCTCCTGTGTCTTCACAAAGCATGGTCAAGGTATAGGAGGACAGGCCCTGGCCTCGTTACTGACCCGCATCCGTATGTCTGTGAACTACACCTCTTTATATACATTCATACATGATTCATTGCTCCTTTTTTGACAATGTGATGCGAACTTGTAGCTATCTATAACATGAGCATATATTTATTCCACGTTATTGCATGAAAAAGCCTTGGGAACTTGAGTTTGGGGGTGGAATGCTGTAATGGCCTCTTCAGCGCATCACGAAACACTTCACTCATTTCTGTTGGACGGCTTGAGGTCTTGTGGTTACATATGTTTCGAAGAATGGGTTCCCAGAATTCTATGTTCATCCCAAAAATTTGAACATTTGTCTCTCCCAGCAGATATCGCCATCTTTATGGTGTTTACTCCAGTTTTCTTCCTGTAATTTCTAGATGGGTCAGTAACTTTTAATGGTATTAAATATGGCTTAAATTAGGTCTTTGTGCACCATTTTCCATGCAGGCTTCTACCTGATCTCTCCCTCCGAGTTTGAGCGGTTTTCCTTGTCTGCTCGCTGGGTTGTGGAACCCAAATGCCTGGTGGAGGTGCCCCTCCCTCCTTCCACCTCCTCAGCCTCTCCCACCACATACAGGACGCAGCCTGATGGGATGGCCGTCAAGCACCGGTAACACTGGGCCAGCAAATGTTTCTCAAAAAGCATCCATTCTGCCCTCTTATATGTTGCTGTTCTAGTCTAATGACTTGACGTGCATCTAAACAGCAAACTGAAATGCATTGTGTTTTGAAATATATTTTTTGTATTTCAGAAAAGATAATGAAGAATCTGGTAAGTCTGATTTACGGTGTTTTCATATATCTACTAAAAACAATCGCATGCTTCCTCAGATGAGCACTCCACTCCACTTGAAATAATAAGTTCTGTGCATTTGGTGTCCATGAATAAAACTGCAAGTCACCTGGTTCAACCTGCAAGATTAAATTACTAAGCACAACCACTTCGAATTAGGAGTCGTATTTGTAAGGTTTGGCACATGCCAAACCTGACATCTACCTGTTATTTCAACAGAGGTCTGCATGCACTCAAAAGGGAATGAAGAATAAGATCTTTCAATGCATGCAAAAGAGTGACACCTCTTTCAGTGGCGTGCTCTGTTAAGCATAATCACTCTCAAAGCTTTTGTGTGCCTATTGGTCCGACTGAGCCTCCTGTCTGTTCCAGAAAGCTCTGCCAAGCGTGTCATGGAGGATGCCTTGCTGAATGATGAGAGTGAGTATGCCTGTGAACATCTAACCCAGTAACCCTTGTCCTTCATGCTGAGGTGCTGAGGGAAAGACTCCCTTGCTTGTGCCACGTGAAGCCTGTACAAACGTGTGAGCGCTTTGTCAGTGTCTTCTTGAGCTGCTATGGCAACCAGCTGTTTCTCTGTGAACTGTCCCCAGACTACCAAAATTAAAATAAAAGGGGGGAAAAGATCATCCAGTGATGGGAAAAACAGAAAAGTACAACACCTGAGGAAATGTTGAATTGGTCTGGTAACAGATTGGTTTGCTATGGAAGCAGATGGGAGTTTGTCATGTTTGTAAAATTGAAAAATTTTATGAAATTTGAAATTAAATGGAAACCTTCTGCAGGAAATTAAAAGAATGATAAATACTGAATTTGGCTGCTAAATGCACTGTGTCAATGAGTTTGGCCATATTAATCCATGTTAAATTACTGGCTGTGATTTAGCATTGTGATGGATAACTGCGAAGATGGTCACCACACTTTATTTCCAACAGCTGTGCTCCAGCAGATCCAAAAAGCATTAGAAGGAGAACAGACGTGAGTGTTTATCAAGTCTGAGATGGTTTAAAAATTTGGTGGTCAGGTGAAATCTTGAAGTTACTACTGACATCGTTGTCTGTTGCAGGACACATATTGAAAACAACCTGAAAATCAAGCCAAGAAGAGGCAATGTGATGAGCAATGGAGGTGAGGTTCCAGGACAAAAAGATGAATTAGCACAAATATTATAAACCTGAAATACATGATTAGTTATGGTATTGGGATTCCACAAAAGCCAAGAGTGAGTGTTTTTTTTTCATGTTTCACTTATATTCGATTCTTAATTGCGTGTATCTTTCTACCCCTTTCCAAAGACTGAGCCCCTCTTTGCTGTGCCTGAAATACCTTGGAGTCCACCAGCACTGCTCCTGACAGCGATGACACTACTACTGCTAACATGACCACTACTGAAGCCTAACCCCCAGCCCAGGAGGGGCACAACTGACGCACTGCTACTGAGTAGGGAGGAAGGGCAGAAGGAACTGCCGCATGTGCCTCAGTCATCCACTGTCTCTCCGTCAGCCTTCCTTCCGTTTTTGCGCCCAGCTGTCCAGTCCCCCATGAACCTTGCTCCTTGGCCCCTGACACCATGACACCAACCAGCAAAAACTCAACCCTAACACCTTGCCTTACCCTTGACAGTAAGCAGGGAATGTTTAAAAATGTCTTTAGTGTGATGGAGGAGTGCCAGGCCGAAGACCCTCTTTTTAAATCTTTTAATATTTAATTAGCCTATGGTTTATCTATTTAAGGTAAATCATGTTGACTCTGAATTTCTTATTTGTACCTGTTAAAGGGAAAACTTAAACAGTAACACTATTTTAGGAGGACTTGTATAAGGCACTAATTAAGTGCTACTAATCAGTTTATTGGCATCTAATAAGGGCGTGTTGGGACCTTAATTTTTTATACATTGTTTAATTCATAAACATTTTGAAGATATGCTATTATGCTTTTTCTGCATGATATCTGTTGCTGTTGAGTCAAGTGTGTCTGTGTGTTTTTCCCACTTCTATTTTTTTGGAGGACTGACAACTAACTCCAGTATTTCTCACTGAAACCGTTTAGAAATGGTTTCAATTATGTATGTTGCCCCTCATTCATACATTTAAATAAACATAGTTGCCCTAGTAAGACATTAGGAGCAAACGGAGTGTGTTGGGTTTGCTTGAGCTCTGACGCACTTTAGCTTTGAATTGTATAGTGCAGTAGGCGTTTGTCTAAGACATGAGTGGCTTAGGAAAATGGATCAAATGCTTGAGAACAATATAAAACCAGAATAATGGAATTAAGTTTGGAGCTATTGATAAATTGAGCTGCTAAGTTAGAGCTAGTACATGTAAGATATGAATGCTTGATTCAGCTGCAGAAGGGCATGTCTTAATTTACATATATTAAGGCAAACAAGCTAATCTTGTATCCCTATACGTACACGTACATTATGTATTAGTTTTCATGTTTAAGAATCCCAACAGCCACTTATCTGCCAATGTACAATTAGTTGCCATTTAGCACCAAATTAGTCCATTATACTTTGCCGCTTAAAAGGGTGTCGCCAAAGTAGAAGAATTGCAGTTTTTATTGAAGTCTAACACTTGCATTGAAAGCAATGTTATTGGAAATGTGCAGACCTACCTATAGAGTACATAGCAGAATTGACCCGTGCAGTAAATATGATACGATTTTAAAGGAAATGGATGCTTTTGAACTGCATTTGTACAAACCCCTGACAATGTCAGCAGCCTTGCTGTCATTATCTTGGCACATGTGGTTCAAGGATATATTTTATTAATGTTAATTATTAGGTACTTTTTCACTGCTGTGTAGCACATTTTGTACTTTTTGAGAAGAACAGCTTTTTACAGGGTCTTTAATTTTTGTATGTAAACAATGACGGATGTAATTTAGGAATGTAATTTTAAAATATTGTAGTCAAATGTTTAATATATATGTATAATGAAAATCCATACTTGTTTTTATAGAGGTTGAGGGGAGGGGGGTTGGCTGCTATATCTTGCAAGGAAATATTTTGGTACCAACTCCCAAATGCTGGGTATTTTTTAGATTAGTTTATATTTTTGTAGTGATTCAATGAGTATGAGAACTCTAATATGACATGTAACTTCACACTACAGTATGTCCTGCTGCAAGAGTAAATCATTTTTCACAAGAACATTGTGTGTGTCTGAGTTCTTAGCTTCCACTTTACATTAAGGCCAATATTTTTAAGTGGCAATAGTGCAAACAAACAAAGCATTTTGTGGTTACCTGTCCTATAAGGAATTTTTGGAATGTCTACGGGTCTAAAAGTGGTGTAATAAGTGCCTCGAATTTCATGTCTGTCTCACTCCTGTGTGGGGTGGTGGGATATTTGGATATTTTTAATCTTCTGGGTTAGTGTTAGCCCTCTCTTTTTTTTTGACAGGAATCTCATTTCCTTTTTTTGTGTTGTTTTTTTTTTAAATCTGTGACTCCTGAAGAATGGAATTGAACTGAGGAGCAAGTTTCTCTACAAGCTAAGAAACCAGAATTGCTTTTATACAGCCATAAGGGCGCACTAAAATCCTGCTAAACATATACTCATGCCATTGTTCGTTCTGACATTTTATTAAATATCCAAATACAGATCCATCCAAGTACTTTTAAATATATATTAGACAATGATTTTTAACCTTTAACCTATCCAGGGTATAATGTGTCTTGTGCCCTGTTTGTTCTGAGACTACCTTAATCAACCTGCAAGATTTTTAGTCGTATACAGTGATCCCTTGTCTATCGCAGGGGTTGCGTTCCAGAACCCCCCATGAAAGGTGAAAATCCGCGAAGTAAAAACCATATGTTTATATGGTTATTTTTGTATA
>JAAGVU020000092.1:11598396-11609027 GCA_011763525.2 Mormyrus iriodes | reverse complement strand
CTTCCGCAGAAATCCGCGAACCAGCAAAAAATCCGCAATATATATTTAGATATGCTTGCATATAAAATCCGCTATACAGTGAAGTCGCGAATGTTGAAGCGCAATATAGCGAGGGATCAATGTATGTTGAGTTTTTCGTGTTCTCCTTATGTCGCATGGGTTCCCTCTGTCTGAAGACATAGGCTGACTGCCATTTCTAAATTGTCCCACGTTCATGCCAAGTACTCCAGGTTGGCTTTAGCTATGGGCAGAATAGATAATCTGCAGGTCTTAGGCAACTATCTGCTTTGCTATGGAAGTGAAATGAGTTTTCTTTGTGGGGGGGGCACCAAAGTAAATCTGTACCTAGGGCCCATGAAATGGTAGAGCTTGCCCTGCCGATACTGTCTGATATAGCCTCATCCATCCATCCATCCATCATCTACCGCTTTATCCGAGGTCGGGTCGCGGGGGCAGCTGCCTCAGCAGGGAGACCCAGACTTCCCTCTAAATGCCCCCCAAACCCAAACCCTGCAGAGAATAATTATTTGGAATATGGATGGATAAATTGATCCCTAAAAAAGGCGTGTGTGTATTTTGGATGAAATGCACACGCCTACCAGCTTGCAGTGAGTAAATATGGGGTTAGTCATCCAAGTGTGGCCAAGAGTTTTGTTATTCGTCATTGAGAATGACTTTGCTTGCTAATAGGTTAGGCATCATCATCATCCTGCTGAAATTTTATCTATTGATGAACCTCCCCTGAAAGGCAGTACTAGCTTAAGGTGTGGGTCACACACTCACTGAGCTGGAAAGAGCAAACCTTATTCGCTGTAATGGAACCATGCTAGATCTTGAATGTCTTAATTCCACTACAATGTGTTACGTTACCTGGTTGCTTAGCAAACCCTTCTATATTAAGTAACACGGGGTCTCTCGTTCTGTTCATTTTGTACCTGTTTTTCTGAAGGTATTTAAGTACCTTATTTAAGGATGTAAAACTATAGCAGTCTCCAGAGTCTTGGTCCAATCAACAACTTAGTTATAGTTTTGTATTTTTACCTAAATTAATTAAACATGTATGGACTTTGTAATAGCTTTTATGAAAATATTGATCCTCCTTTCAGATTATATGTCTATCTTCCAAATGTTTCTCTTGGTCAAGGTTGAGGGGTCTGAGAGCCTATCTGAGGGAGCAGAGCACACCAGGCTTAGGTCCACCCTAGACAAGATGCTGGTCCATCACGCACACAACAGGCAATTTAGAGACATCTAATTATAGCCTATAACTATATGTCTAGATTGCAGGATAAAAAATGCAGCCCAAGATAACCTGTAAACTGCCCAGATACAGAGCTGCTGTGAGATTGAAATAGCCAGACATACAGATGTGAGACAAAAGGTCTACTCACTGAGCCACCATGCTTCTAGCTTTCAAGTTAAGTGTTCTAGTTGAAAATGGATTGTTCCATATAATAAGACATCATTTCCCTCTTTTATAAACCTCATGCTGTTTATTTCTAAAGCATCTGAAAAATAAATAATAATAGCAATTTTAATGACCATGCTTCAAATCGTTTTACAGATTTTGACATGCATCTTAAGATATTTTCACTATTACATTTCTAGATAGGGGTGGCATGGTGGTGCAGTGGTTAGCACTGTTGCCTCACACCGCTGGGATTGGGGTTCATGTCTCCGCCCAGGTTACATGTGTGGAGTTTGTATGTTCTCCCCATGTTGTTGTGGGGTTTCTTCCGGGTACTCTGGTTTCCCCCCACAGTTCAAAAACATGCTTGGAGTTGCCAAATTGCCCATCGGTGTGAGTGTGCCCAGTGATGGGTTGGCGCCCCATCCTGGGTTCTTCCCTGCCTTGTGCCCACAGCCTCTGGGATAGACTCTGGACCCCCCACAACCCATACGGAATAAGCGGTTATAGAAAATGTATGGACAGTTCTAGATTGATGACAAAGAGTCTTCACCTGTAACTTCCAAAATGAAAACTATAGCTGTGCAGTAAGCCTACTAGGCACATTTGGTAACTGATGGTGTTCTGCTGGCAGATAAGTCAAGGGATTTCTCTGATATTTTCAAGACTGCATTTTGTGACAAACCGGGCAAAGATGGAAGGTATTAAGCATGTCATTCCTGTCATGTCACTGTGTCTTTCCTACTCCCTCCAACCTCTTAGTGCTTCTCTCTCTCTCTTTCTCTCTCTCTCTCTATCCCTCTCCATCCCTCTCCCTACCTACTCTGCTCTATCATATGTCATCACCTATTGTCAATCTTTCAGTGTGGCTTCTCACCTTCCCTGGCCCTGTTCACCAGCTGTTAATAGGAAAGGCTACAGAAATTATGGCCCATTGAGCTGGACTGAATAATTCACAGGCCAGCACAGGAGTGTTCAGATGCGTGATTCTTTGCATTCTTATACACATGCCCCATGCATATCTCTGTTGGGGACTGCAAGTATTGCTTTTTGAGTGATGGCCACCATTTGGGATAGATAGAAATGCATCACACTCTCAAAACCCTGTCAACCTGCCAGTCACACTGAGAAGCCAGGTAAGTGTGTTTACTATGGGATGCATGGATGACTGCTGGAAGCAATATTTCTTCTCAACAGAAATAATTGATTTTTTGTGGAAATTCAACAATATTAATATGTGTGCTGAGGCCAAGGTCTTAGACCTAAACCACGATGATATATTAAAGTCATTGCAATCCAGTCCTGCTATTTATTCACCATCTACGGCAGCTTTAACATTAGCCTACATACCTGCAATACAGCCTGTAGCTGTAGGTGGGTACAGAGTTACATTTACTATTTTGCAACATTGTATAATGATTACAAATTTTTGAGGTGAACGTGAAATTTCTATTTTGAGAAAGTTATGTAAAAGTACCTATATATAAGTATAAGTATATATAAGTAATTCTTAATAAATGTCTGCTAAATAGTTCAATACTTTTCACTGGTGCTTATGCATAGAATTGTAAAAAAGCACAACTGAAATTGGAAAGGAATTCAAACACTGGAAATACTGCAAGCAGTTAAGAATTACTAGTGTGGCTGAGCTGAACACATTACACATAACTACTTTGCAATTTCTTTCATGTGGTAGTGCATTATACATTACCACCATAATGCAAATAGACAATAAATGTTAAACTAAACATAAGTATAAAGTAATAATTATAGTCATGAGTTTTTCAGCTTTTTAGCATGTAACCATATAAATTTCTGTATCTACATGTTTTAACTTTTTGTTTACTTGTTTACATAGAAATATCCTTATTATTGTACTTTTGGAATCTTATTTTGTCTGAGGTACAGTCAGCATAGTCCCTTTAAAATATGTAGCACCCAATGACTTTTATTCATTCATCACCATGATAAGTATTTAGTAAATATGTAAGCAAATTAGCTGTCAGCATGTTTCAGTATTTCTATAATGAAAAAATTGATTTTTCAGGCTGACAGGGAACCATTTTTGCCCTGCTATCTCACAGAGGGAAAAAAAAAACTACGTATAACTGGTGCGCAAGTATCCTGAAGCTATGGCTCCTGGCAAATTATGCAAGAATACTGATGAAGGACAGAAGATGGATGGAGGAAAAAAGCAGAAAAAAGACGCAAAAGCAAAAAAATGCAAGGAAGCAAACAGTTCTCAAGCGGCTAGAAAGGCTGCAGATGCAAAATGTGGGGGCAAGAGTGACACCAAAAACACTGAAGACAATGTAAAATCTGGCAAACCCAGATTCTTCACAATCGGCAAGGGAAGGAAAGAGAAAACAAAGGAGAGTGCAGACACGAAAGCTGAAAAGGAACAAAAAGTTAAGACAAAGACACACCAAAATCTTATGCCCTCTAAAGAAACCAGTAAAAGACTTGTGGCTAATGAGGGTAGGAGCAAAGCTGGTAAATCCAGTGCTATTTCAAGAGACACTCAAATAAAAGCCGTTAAATTGACCAAACCTGACAAAAAGAGTCCGAACAAGAAAGGTAGCAAGGTTGTGGAGTCAGATGAGGAGGAATCGAAGAGTGAGCAGGAGAGCACAGAGGAAGAGAGTGAGGAAACTGGGAGCAGCGAGGAGGGAAAAAGTGATGTAGAATGTAAAGAGGAATCCACTGGATCTGAAGATGAACTTAGCCGTGGAGAAGAGACACGTAACGCAGAAAATGAGGTTGAGAAGGAAGAAGAACATGAACCCTCAAATGTTTTCACAAGCAAAGGAGACCCAGAAGAAGAACCTATAACTAGTGAGAATGAAACTAACTCAGAGGGAGAGTGTAGTGACACCCTGGAGGACCAACAAGGAGCTAGCAACAGTGTAATTTCAATAAAGCAGACTGGACCACTCCAGTTATCTACCCAGTTACTGGGGCAAGGAGCAAAGATTACATCTAAAATGCTTATGAAAAAAGGGCCTCTTGCAGAAGGGAAACCAAAAAATGAACCCATGGCAACCAAAGCATTCCCGATGAAAGGGTTAGTTTTTAATAAAAATGTAGTAACAAAAGGGAAGCCACAGATTCTTCAGGTAGCTAAGACAGCAAAAATGAAAGATAAGAAACAAAACTCAAATGAAGGTATAGAAACATCTCCATCCACATCCTCTCCACAAACTCGTCTGGCTGGTAAATCTTATTTAATGCTGAACATGAAAGTGAAAAAGAAAGAGGATAAGAACAGTCTGAACCCAACAGATGAACATGGTGAAGAAAAACAGAATAAAGATATTATAAAAGAACACCTAATTAATGATCAGTCAAAAAACCTTGGATTAGCACTTGCAAAGGTAAAAATGGCTTCTGTGAGGTATCAGACTAGGAAGAATCAAAGAATGTTAGATGAGCTTGCATTAGTAGAAGAACCCATAGAAGCAACATCTTCTAAAGTCACCAAATCCCTAGTAGCCCAACGGAAGAGCTTCAATACACTGCGAAGTGTCTCTGGATGGATACAGAGAAAGATTCCAAAGAGTACCAGCCTACGGACTAAGTTGACTACAGTTTCCAGAGCTATTGGCATCACCAAATGGCTCTCTGCACAGACAGCAGAGCGCCGGAGAAGTAACAAAAATTCTAAGCAGAATGTCTTCCAACGGAAGGTGATTAAGGGTATTTCCAGTACTGCTACACTAGCCAGAAAGAAGGCCCACTTGCCAATTAAAGGAGCAAAAGGCTTTGAGGAGCAGATGATGACTCATCGAGAGGAGCAAAGAGTTGTGATGGAAGAAACACAAGGAGACTCTTCTGATGACTTTAGCTCATCACCCCAAGCTAATGAGAGTCAAAGCGAACCAGAAGAAAAGGCAAATTCCATAGACCCCAAATATGCTATTGTCTTCCCAAGGATGCACAAGATTGGCAAGGGCAAAGGAGCTTCACCTTCCTCCAGCAGTGCAGGCACTGGAAGCAGTGTCACAGAACCCAAGCGTGTTCCTCCAAAGCCAGGCGCTCGCCTTGTCCTCCCAGTACAGCCTGATCTAACCCTCCTTAAGTCTGTCAAAAAGAACTCTCACAAGAAAGATCAGCCTAAGAGTAGAACAATAGAGGAGAAAGGATTCGAGAAATTGGACACTGCGCAATCACTATTTGTTGAGAAAGGACATAGCACAATACAGTCAGCTAGAGGAAAGCTATGCTTAAAGACAGGGGTATCTGAACTAAATTTATCTAAGAATTTATCTGGAACAGAATTAAAGTTGAGAGAGGGTATTGGTAAAAATAAAAACAAAATTGAATCAGTTGACAAAGCAATGGAGGCACAAGAAGAAAGGACAGTTATAATGCCTTCCTTTTATGAAGAGGAAGCTGACCGAGAAGTGGCAGAGCTGATGGGTGAAGATACGTTCTCCACTGCAGTGGAGGTACATTGGGCTCAGGATCACCCATTCCGGAGTGACCCTCAGGACTGGCTTAAAGCAGAGACCCTGCTTCCACACCAAACTGTTGAGAAACTCAGTAAATGGTCCATGTACCAGGAGACAGAACAGTGTCATACTATTCCATTCCAAAATGGTAAGGGACCATGGGAAGCGGAGGATGTTGTTCAAAATATGCTGGAAAGTCGACTCGCCAAAACACAGGTATACTAAACCACGGTTCTGTGTGAGATTAATGGGAAAAACATCATGGCACTACATGCTTTTGTGAAATGTATTCCCAACAATATATAGTAACCTCCACAGAATAAATTTTGATTTACTTTAGAAAAAGCATTTATCCTAGAGTTTACTATACTGGTGTTTTCCCACTATACTTGTTTAAAGGGACCCTATTATGCTCATTTTCACTGTTGGTAATTTTATTTTTGGGGTCTACTAGAATAGATTTGCAAGTTTCAATGTTTCAAAAACACGTAATATTTCTTATACTGTACATCTCTGTTCACTCTGTCTGAAACGCTTGTGTTAGACCGATAAGCCCCACCTCAGATGAGCCCAGTGTGCTCTGATTGGTCAGTTTGCCCTACGCATTCTGTCCCTGTCAGGCAGTCTGCAGATAGAGCCTTGCAGGTAGGCGGCTCATAAGGATTGTGTTACAAGGTGATGTCACCATGTCACAGAAGTAAGGGCTGGAATTCCCTTTCGCGTGTCCTTTGGACCTTAAAACTTTGCAAACCCTTTACATGCACATAAAGCTATATAATACATTAAAAGAAAAGGAAAACCAGAAATGTATATTAGGGCCCCATTAATATGTGTGTACATGGAGTAGGGGCAGAAGATGGAATGCAGGGTGCTTTTGAGCAGCTTGAAGGCCTTCATAGTGATTTTTTCTTTTGCTCAATGTCCCAGGTATACATGAAAGACACCAAGCAAATTTTGGAAGTGGATGAAGTGGATGATTTGTCACAGCTTGAGTGAGTTGCGGTATGATGATGCCCTCTGATGCCACCCAGTACAATTGAGTTGACACTAAATATTACTGTTCAGCTTTGTTAGACCACAAATATTCAAACAGATTAATCAAAATGTTAATGAGAATGTTGGGAATATTTAAAAAACAGTAACACATGAACATTCACCTTATAAACCTTATAAACCTGAGAGTTTAAACTGTTAAAGTATTACATTTCAACAATGACCTATCATAATGATAGTGGGGGGAAGGGTGTCTACATGTAGATATGCTTATATCCAGAGGTGGACATTTCAGGTCCAGAAAGTAAAAATCCAGACCAAGATTTTGTTTCAACCAACCGGTTGAGCATAAATAGTCACAGTCACAGAGTACTCATCTGGTTGGTTGAAACAAGATCATGGTCTCGGATTTTTACTTTCTGGACCTGAAATATCTATGGCTGCTTATATCAAAACTGCACATCATGAGAGCAACTGTAAAACTAATTATTTAATTAGCTATAAAATGATCTTTTATCTGCCAGAATCATGAAATGTTGTCATTTTATAATAACTGTGAAGACTGCTTTGTTTTTTTCAGAGAAGTGTGTGAGAGTTCTGTGCTGCTCAATCTGAAGAAAAGATTTCATCGAGACTTAATTTATGTATGTGCTGCCCTGCATCTTCACATGGGTTTATTTGCTTTATGCCGTCAAGAATGATTTATAGAAAAATATTCCATTAGGGGGTTGTTAAGTGGCTAGTACTGTTGATGGTTTAAATCCTAAGGCTGCGGCTTTTGCATGTTCTCCCCATGTCACGCCAGTTTGCTGCCACAGTCCAAAAACATGCAGTTAGACTAAATGGTCTCTCTAAATTGTGAGTGTGTGCAAGTCTGCGCCTTGCAAAGAACTGGTATCCCTTGATGCATGTACCACAGCTGTGTACTCTATTCTGCCTGCTTGTGGGAATTTTACTTACACTAAAGGGAGAAAAATGATTGGTTCAGTTAGATAACCAATCAGATTGTACAAGAGGTGGGTCCAAGTGACTAGAGGAGGCAGGAGCAAGACATCTGATTGGTTGGTCCCGCCTCTTCTCATTCCTTGGACCACCTAATTTTTCATTCTGCCCTCAGAACATTTTTGTGTAAGTAAGACTCCTATGAGTATTCTGCCTAAGATAGGCTTCAGGTGTCCCCCTGCACCCCTAACCAGGATAAGAGGTTAGAAGATGGATGGATATTTTCAGTATTCCTTCAAACTCTTTGAAATGGCCTTTATATGTATAGTTCTTTATGCAATTCCAAAATGGCATAATTTTATAGTCAAGCATAGCTTTACGCTAATTTGTTTTGTCGGCTTACCTAATGACTCTGTGCTATTAGACGTACATCGGGAACATGCTGCTGTCGGTGAACCCCTTTAAGCCCCTCGGTATCTATTCAGAGGAGGTGGGCCTGCAGTATCAAGGCAAGCTGTTGCAGCAGAACTCACCGTGAGTAACCATCTTCGCAGAGAATCACTATGCAAGCTGCCAGGAATAATCTTATAAAAATTTCCTGACCCAGAATGTTGAAAAATAAGTTCATGTGCATATACAATACCATGTTCTTTAAATGAACTGTGTACTATTGCTGTTTTATGTAATAAGATGCAAGCCTGTGCTGGATAAGCATTTGGAAGATAGAGGGATCTTAAGTAATAATAACGCTACTGTAGTCTTTTCAAACTGATAGTCAATAAATTCCAAATTCAGTTCAAGATTCAGCTAATAGACATTTCATATAGCGTGGCTTACCCAGTAATCAAAACCCACAGTTAAACTGGGAATATTAAAGCATCACTAATAAGCAGTACTGATTTGGCTGTGTTAAACTTCACTGACACCGTATGTTTGTTATGGAAATGTATTCCATCTATTACTGGGAGCTGCTCTTTATAAAGTGTGTGTACTCTTTCTGCAGTCATGTTTATGCTATAGCTGAGGAAGCCTTCTGTCACTCCCAGAGTTCAACCCAAGAGCAGTGCATCGTCATTAGGTCAGTTCATAACATTCCTTATGCCTTTCATTACCTCTGTCCAACACAGAACCACAACACGTGTAGATCTGCAAAACATGTAGGAATGCGAATACCGTGTTTCATATTCTGTGTGATGAAAAGGGAGAGCAGACTTATTCTTTCCTCTCCACAGTGGGCAGAGCGGTTCTGGGAAGACAGAGGCAACCAAGCGCATCGTTCAGTACCTGAGCTGCATGTACCAGAGGAGGGCTGACAGTGTGAGGCAGGTCAGTAGCCAATGTGTGTCCATGTTTTTTTTTTTGTCAGTTAGATGTACAGGAAATATAGATACTCACATAATCTAAATTCAGTTTTGTCTCAATTTTACACACATGCACCTGTCAGCCCCTGGATGTCTTACCCATTCTGGAGAGTTTTGGCAATGCCAAGACTATCCTTAACAACAATTCAAGTCGCTTTGGCAAGTACCTGCACATCCACATTCTGCAGTGAGTCTTTATTTTTAATTATTATGCTGATTCACATTACAGTTATACAGTAATCGCAATGAAGCAGTCCTAATCATAACACTAAACATGGATATGTTGCAGACACTATGAAATAATGTACAATTCATTGACTCTATAGCAAATCATCCTGAAAACACCAGATACTGTCTCCATGATGCCATAATCCTCTGTGAACTGGGTTTGTGCAACTGAACCCTGGACACCACCTGTCTCCTTTTTCTGTTGATCTGTAGTGGTGTTGTGGTGGGGACCTCTCTTTCACAGTACCTCCTTGAGAAATCACGAGTCGTATTTCAGGTGAGACCCTTCTTTTCCAGAATCCTTACAGAATTTAATGCTCTGTGCATCCAAGCATGATTAGCCTTTAGCTGATTAGCTGCTGCAATGCATCGTACCTGCAATATTCAGTTGTGATATCCCTCAGGCCCAAGGAGAGAGAAACTACCATGTGTTCTATGAGATGCTGGCTGGGCTAAATGACTGGGACAAACAGGAGCTGTACTTACAGGGAGCAGAGACATACTTCTACCTCAATCAGGTGAGACTTCTGGGTCATGCAGACTGCTGCTGTATCTGGTCGTTAGCAATTACAGGCCATTAAAAATTAACACAAAACCCCTTTCAGGCTGTGAGGCAATGCATGAAAAGAATTCCTATTATTCTTTTCTTATTATTAACAAAAGAATTTAAAAATTATATATTATGGTCAAATTTTCCCAACCGGAAATTTAGTATATTGTGTGAAGTAATAAGTCCTTTTGTTTGGCCCAACTCCCCTACATCTTTACTTGCCCTATGTGGTGTCCGTAGTTTTATGTTAAACCCCTTGTGATTTAAACACCCGTCCATGTACATTTGATCCCTTTCTGTCCATGTGTTGCACTGTGGACCTCAGGTAATATTATCCCATGAAACTGTACGCCTTTGTATAGATGGTATGACCATAAAGCCCCACTTCACTTGACTTTACTTTCCTGCACCTCTAAGTCACCTTGTAGCAGACGTCTGCTCCACACAGTCCTTAAATTGCAACACTTAAAAATTATTACTATATGGTATATTGTATGTAAGTTTTAGGCCTATAATTTACATTTGATTCCTAAATGGTAATTTAATTTTAAATTATAACAACAAAAAATAACACAAACATTGCTTCTCCAATGTAATTCCCCAGTCTTTCTTATTATATTAGGAAAGGGTGCAACGTAGAGCTACACGAATGATTCCTGGTCTTAGAGGAATGTCTTATGAGGAGAGGTTAGCTGAGC
>JAAGVU020000092.1:11586993-11598296 GCA_011763525.2 Mormyrus iriodes | reverse complement strand
TAGTTAAGTTCTCCCCAAACGAGCTTGATGGGCCAAATGGCCTCCTCTCGTTTGTACATTTCTTATGTTCTTATGTTCTTATATAAAAATGTCTTATTTTTAGAAATTATCATAAGTTTAGTAAATTTGGGGCATAAAAATAGATGTTTTTGATACCTCCAAAATGTGTATTTTGAGTTTTCTGTGTTTTAGTTTTAAAGTAATACTGATCATTTTCAGAAGATCCTGGGAGAAAGTGGCTCTGGATATGATAAATTTTGAAGTTGCTGTTGGAATGTGGCTTTTCCATTTCCCTGCTGTAATGCCTGATAATGCCCAGGGTGGCACTTGTGAGCTGGAGAGCAAGTGGGACAGGGAAGATTTTCTGACATTAGTCCGCTGCTTGGAGACCATCAATCTGTATGCAGATCAGCTGTCCACCGTATGGGCCATTCTGTCATCTATCCTGCAGCTCGGCAACATCTGCTTCAGCTCTTATGAGGTGACTTTTCCTGCATTCCTGATTCATTTGTGTACTCAGGGATTCCCTACATAGCAACATCAAGGTCAAAGTTCAAGGTTTTTTTTTATTGTTATATTAATTCTAGCATGAACTTCTGGCAAGCCATAATGCCAGATAATAGGTCCAGAATTTAATAATGAATAACAATGCATAACAAATAATCAAAGATACTGCCACTGTAAACAAACACATATCCATGTGCAAAATGGGAGCTGGAAGTAGATCCTGGGGACTGCAGTGTCATTTGCCTGACTCTTTTATCCAAAGCAACTTACAGTACAGGGAAGGGTTGCAATTGATGTGTGCTCCCTGGCGTATGAACCTATGACTTTTCCATTGTTAACACAATGCTCTACTTTTTGAGTTACAGCATCAGTTGTAGTAAGGTTAGGCATGCAGTTAGTCTCTGATTTTTACTGTTGGTACTTGCCGGTTTTGGCAAATGTATATTACATTTATGTGGATGCATGTTGCACGCAGCGCGAGTCGCTGGAGGTGGCACGCATCTTCAGTGAGGCTGAGGCGAGGCGTGTGGGCAGTCTGCTGCAGGTGTCTGCAGAGGCCCTCCAGACTGTCATTACACACCGTGTCACGGTAAGCACTCACAGAGCACATTTTCTGTGAATTACATTCAAATCAAAATTAAATCCATTGACCTGTAGCATTTTGTTTGTGATGTGTCTCTCACTGTCTGTTGCTCCTCAGGAAACGAGCTATGATAGAATCTACTGCCCCCTATCAGTGGAAGGTGCCATAGAGTGCAGGTACAGATACAATGTTACTGCTGCCATCGAGGTACTAAATATTGTGAGGCATTGTAATTAGGAGGCCAATGCACTGCCAGAAATTATTTACTTCAGAAGTAAAGCGGCATATTTCTGCTGAAACTGCATATCCCTTTCTTTGTATTCAATCTCTTCCAGAGATGCCATAGCCAAGGCTCTTTATTCAGTGCTGTTTAACTGGCTGCTGGATCGCATCAACGAGTGGCTGATTCCTACAGAGATGGACAGCACCATTGGAATTGTGGACATATATGGGTTTGAGGTACTGTTCCTTTGTATCTAAAAATAACAGGATAATAAGGGTCAAAGATCATTTGAAATTTTGTTCGCTTTAAGTGCTATTGGTTAATTGAACTGCTTCGAAGATACTTATCAGTCTGTTGGGTGAAGTATTCATATAATTATTTTGATAAAAGATATTATGAAAGACTTTATGTGAACAAGCATCACTTCTTTGAGTACTGGTACAAGTAACTAGTAATATAAATACTTGTTCTGCCACTTGCTCTCTATGTTATTAAACAGATATAAATTTAAAACAATGTAGATTTAAGTCAGTGTCTTTCTGATAGGACCTGGGAGTGAACAGCTTTGAACAGCTCTGCATTAATTTTGCCAATGAACAGCTGCAACATTTCATCAATAAGGCAGTGGTTTCGCAGGAGCAGGTGGGTCTTCTAGGAAAGAGATTTGGCATCTCAGCATGAAGGGTCCATAAATTGACTTTATTTATATCCTTTGCAGCCCCTGATCAGATTAGCCTACTCCTGTTCACTGCCATACACTCTTTTGCAGGAAGAGTACAATGCAGAGCGGATCAAATGGTACCCCGTGACCCTCCAGAACAATGACTCCTGCCTGGAACTCATCTCTGCTCGACCCTATGGCATCTTTCGCATCCTGGACGACCAAACCTGCCTCCCTCAGGCACATTTATGCATGCTTTTCCATATGGGTACCTTTGTTGACCTTTCATGCAATATTTTCCCATTGGTTTGTTAGCACAGTGTTTGGTCTGTTAACAATGCTTCCTTGCTGTTCCTGCCAATCTTCCAGTGTCCAGATTATTGACTGATTTCCTTAATTTTCACTCAGGCTACAGACCATACCTTCCTGCAGAAATGCCATTATCATCATGGAGGGAACCCATATTACACCAAACCAAAGATTCCATTACCCACCTTCACAATATACCACTATGCGGGGGCTGTTACCTACCAGGTAGGCCAGCTATTTGCTCGCATTTGAGCATATTCTATGGGTCTTAGGTGTACAGTTCCAATGCATTCAAATTAAATGGCTGCCTGCTTTTCAAGGTACATAATTTCCTGAACAAGAATCATGACCACTTTCGTCCGGAGGTTCTTGAGCTCTTTGCACGAAGTCGGCTGAAGGTAAATACGGTAAAGTTTGCCAGTATCAAAATATGAATTATAACAAAATATACTATGTATTATACATACATGCATGAAGATATTGTAGTCTGTATATGTCACTATTACAATTTTATATAATTGTGTTTATCATGTTGTGTTCTTTGAGTCTCTGCCATGGCTCTGTGTGTGACGTTTACATGTTCTCCTGTGTCATTCTGGGGTTTCCTCCAAGACTTACCAAGACTTAGTGGAGTTACCAGATTGCCTGTAGGTGTGCATAAATGAGTGTACCCTTTGATGGGTTAGAGCCAAATCCTGGTTTGTTCTCTGCCTTGTGCCCAAAGCTTCCAGGATAAGCTCCAACCCCACCCCCCTCAACCCTAAATAGGGCAAGCAGTTACACAATGGATAGATGGATCTTTCTTAGCAATGGTATAATTGCCAAGGCATTAAGAATGACTAAGATACAGCCTTGCATAACAAATACTGCACCACAGTAAAACTTAACATGAACTCTATAATGTGTGAGTTCTCCCCCCCCCCACCCCAGATGGTGTCCAGTTTGTTTCGCAAAGTACAAGAGGGCTACCTGCAACAGAAGGAGCTGGGCCTGCGTGGCCGGGGCCACCGACAGCAGGTCCCCACTGTGGCAGCTCACTTCCAGCAGTCACTCTCAGAGCTAACCAAACGACTTGAAAGGTTTGGCCCATGTTGCCGTGTCCCTCAGCTTCAGTTTGGTTTTACTTTCTAATCAATGTGTGGTGGCTCTTCTATGGATGCATGCATGCACATGTATTACTGTATCCATTCATCCATATCCTATAAGCTCCCATCCAATACAGGATTGTGTGAGCCTGGAGCCTATCCCAGGAAGCACAGGGGACACTCTGATCCAGGAGCCAATTATATACCTGTATGTAATTTTTTATTTCCCCACTCAGGTGTAAAACTACATTTGTACGCTGCTTCAAGCCAAATTACATGAAGGTAAGAAGAATACTGTCTTTGATACACTGGGAGGTTTTCCCAGGCAATAAAGCAATGCAGTTGTTCTAGATATAGTTCTTCTTTTTAGGTTGATATGGAAATAATTTTCTCATTAAAAACTACATGTTAAATAATGTGTATGTATGATTTAGAAAGACTTCCAGTTCTAAAAAAAAATAAAAAACAGAAGTGGTTATGTTACATATATAGCACTTGCATGTTAGTGACAGTTTGTTTGAAATCCATATTTCATGCCATGCAGTTACCAGGCATATTTGATGTAGACTATATGACACAGCAGCTACGGCATGCTGGGATCCTGGAGGCTATTCACATCAGAAAAGAGGGATATCCCATTCGGATTCTTTACTCCTACTTCATTGACAGGTACTGAAATGATATCTAACAGGGTATCTAGATGGATTGGGAACCTGTATACAGAGGGCAGTTGAATCTAATGCATGTTATGCATGATAATATCTTCCTTTTGCCATTTTCCATGTTACTTCTGCCTGTCTTTCTTTGCCTTTTTGCTCCTTGTTTCTCCACAAGGTATGGGGTCCTCATGCCACAGCGCACAGTAGACCTACCTGAGAGAGAGCACGTGGTAGCACTGCTAGACTCCATCCCAGGTGTAGAGGTGGAGCAGTATCAGCTGGGTCTCACCAAGGTGAGTTCTAGCTGGGTATCCCTGTCTATACTGTCCTTTCCCTGTCCTTAATACTTTCTCAATAATTTCTTTCATGTATGGCCATAAATATGTGGTCTCCACCTTGTCCAATATCTCATTCTGAAACCAAGGGTAATAGTAGCCTCAACTATTCTTCGAAGGCTTTCCATTAAATGGTGAAACATTGGTGGTGGTATTTGCTGCCATTCAATTTGGGTATTGATGTTGGATGATCAGGTCTCTTTCTGTGAGCTTGGATTGCTACCAGTTTGCAAGTGAACTTGCTCCCAAACATTTCTGCTTCACAGTCACTTCACTTGCAGTTGATGAAGGTAGCTCTAGCAGGGCAGAACTGACTTCTTGGGAAGATGGCATCACATGATGGTGCCAAGCAGAAAGTCATTAACCTCTTTTATATAATATCTGTTGCAGGAGATTGTGTGACTGTGTGCTTAATTATACTCCTGTGTCAACAATGGGTTTGACTTAGGTCATCAATGGGTTTGATTTAATTAGGCCATGTAATGTGTTATGATGCTGGCTAAAGAAAACATTTGTTCAATACATAAAAAGTATCTGTTTCCATCTCAATGTGGAACATTACAGAATATTAAACAATTTAAAAATATTGCAGAAATAGAATTCTGTAGAGTTGGATTCCCATTGCCTCCTGCAGTTAACCATAGGCCCTGCTGCATTGCTGTAGGTGTTCCTGAAGGATGTGCTGTACCAGAATGTGGAGGAGCGATGGAAGAGCACGCAGACCTGGGCTGCCATTACGTTACAGCGGAATATCCGTGGCTTTATCTGCCGTCGGAATTTCCGCTATTTCCGGCAGAAGGCCATCATCCTCCAGTCACATATCCGGGGTCACCAGGCCAGGTGGGTCAGCAACGGCTTTTTATTATGTACAGAAGGAAAAATGAATGGAGAGAGTAATGCTGGAATCATGATGTAATAAAGGACAATCTTAAGGGAGTGCACCTGATAGAAACAAGTAGGTTGGTCGTTAAGCATATTGACCAATCTGAGTTGTTGGGTGGGTAAGGCCAAGGATGTAGGAGATAATTTGATTTGGGGTGGGGGAGGGGCGCGACTGAATCATTTAAAGGCAAAGGTCTGTCTTTTGGGGGAAGCTTCTTTGAAGTTTCTTTTAGATATAATGACAATTGGAGTGAACTGCTGGAGACAGACAAGTATGCTCGATTTTTGCTCCATTTTTCTTTAGGAGTGTGTCTCTTAACAAACACCATCACCTTCTGTGTGAGGCAGGAAGCACTACAAGAGACTGAAGCAGTCCATCACCCAGTTTTGGGCAGCCATGATGATCACCAGAAACACCTTAAAGAGGCAGCAGTGGCGAGTAAGATCACTGAGGCAACAATACACTGGGGGTTGCCTGAAGAAACGTGTTCAAACATAAACGCACTACACGCCTACATATACTACAGGAATGCTCACACTTATCAGACTGATCATTTTCACTCATCGTCATATATAGCTTATAAAAGCTACATGTCACATAAAAACTATGTGGCATTTACTTAGCTCCTATCATATATCTTACGTACACATTAATATAGTATCGTAAATTCTTTCCTTGTTGCATCTTATCTTATTATTTGGCTACATATTTGCATGGGTGTGTCTTGTCATTCATAACGTCGTGTATAGCCTCACAGTACTTATCCTTCTCCTGAGAATATAAACTTTACCTTTAACATTGCTTTGTTGTAGCACTTGTCTCTGGAACTGTAGAATATGATTTGGGCATCAGGTCCTCATTTATTAAAAAAAAAAAAACAAAGATTTATTTAAAATAAACGCTAGTCTGCCTGAGCCACTGAATGGTAAGGAAGGTAAACAGTTAATAAATGATCGTAGGTTTACTGATCCCGAAGCAAAGTAAACTCTGAAAGCTAAGAAATACGCCAATTGATATTTTAATCAAAATATTTTGGGCTTTTTGGGATGTATTCTGTGATTGATAGTTAAAGGTTGACATTTGCAATGATTTTCATCTAGTTTAAGTCAATTATTTGGATGACTTTCAAAAGTATACAATCCCCTTTGCTAAAATTTAAATGAATGATTTTTGAAGAGTCACATTTAAATAAACAAAACATGCAGAATCTGATACGTCGAAACCTGTATGCCTCTTTATGCACGGAATTGAAGATTATTATTGTCTTATGCTTTGGCACTTATCATTTCTGTAGGTTCTAAAAGGGGGTACAATTCAGAATTATCTTTAATAAACCAGTTTTAATTGTTAATCTTTAATAAACAAGTTTCTGATTATAATTATGCACTACCATGTAATAGCTGCACAAAAGCCCCAAGATTAGTATTCCAAACATTTCTTACACTTACAGCATCTACCTAAGACCGGATCACAAAATCCAAACCTGTCATCACCTATCAAAATTTCATATTCTCATTAATGTAACACTGTTTTTAGTATGTTCTTATTATGCATTACTTCCACTAGGCACTAGAGTGAGTAGCATATGTAGTAGTAAGGATCCTCAAATTATATCTCTCAGAATGTCTGCATCAAAAATCATAGAGTGGAATATAAAGTAGTTTCATTGTTTTTTAACCAGTTGTAGAAGTAACGCCAGTTATTTATTGAGCATTTGTAGTGCCTTGGTAAATATTTCAGCTAAGAGTTTCAGTTTGACCAAACACCTTCCCCACCCATCTCCTTCCTTCTTGGACTTCAACCTCTTGTCATATGTGTGGCACCTCTCCCAAGACCTACACAGAATATTACTCAGTTTACCAGGACAGCAGGATTTCTATATTGTATTTTGACAGGTAGGTCTTCTTTTCCCTAATCTGAAATGCATGCATATGAGAGAAGGTGAGAAATCATGGGTTAGAGGACAAGAAGGTACAGCCAGGTGTGAGATTGAATTGCACATAAATTCCAGGCTCTGGTCTCTTTTATCTTCATGTCAGTTGAGGTTTTTGTTTTGGTCGAAGAGTTCACTTGAAAAACATTTCCTTTTACATTGCCTAAGTTTCTGTTGTGCATTGTGTTTTTCTTTGCCCGTCATTTGTGGGTAAGGTTTGGACTCTGGCCTATTGAATCACCCTCAAAAGAGCAAGATGAGCACTTATGTGCGAAAATGAAATTTAAGTGCTGTAATGGACATAACCGTAATATAAAAGGAAATTCTCAAAATATTATAAAGGTTTTTCTATTTCTATACTGTGTTTATGGTGTAAGTATGACATCATCAGGCTTCGTAAAAGTTCCTTTGGCAGGTATGGTAGGAGTTTCCTGCTCTCTAATTTGTTATACAAAACCTTCACACACAAAGCATTTAAATTAGGCATATGTAAGATGATATACCTACAAAAATATTTCAGTGTGCAGATGGGTATGTACACATATAACTGTAGCTTTTTAAAATTCCAAATAAATACTATCCATTTATATGTTAGTTACAAATTAGTAAAATATGTGATATTTTCATAAAATATTGAATACCTGCATTTTTATTGCTACAATAGGAAAATACTGCTATCTTACCAGAACGGAAAATTGAAATAAAACTCACAGATATTTTAAGAAGGAAGTGGATGTGGATTTTAAGCTGTTTCTGCTAACCAGCTATTTTATTTACAGCTGTACATTATAATTTGCTGGATCTCATCAACAGTTAGAATATGATGTGTAATTGATTTTATACAAGTGGATGAGTGTTGTTGCTGCTGTACTACGTAATATATAAATATATATATATACAGTATATATATACACACACACACACACATACATACATACATACATATATGCTGTATATAACATGAAAAATATATCAGGCCAAATGTGGTGTTTTTGCATACTGTTCTCTTAGTTCTGTCCAAAAGCAGTAGCCCATTATAATCAGCTAGTGCCATGCGCCATGCTGTTACTTAAGACACCTGTACAGTAACTGTCACAACATAGTACTAATTATGGGAAATTTGAGTGCATTGAGAAGGGTCAAAATCTTGTAATGCAGAACTTCCGTGTCCTCTCATGCACGCCATCTGTCCACAATAAAACACGATGTCACAGCCTGGTTTCTGCCCTCTGATTGGGTTTGTGCTGTCTGAGGTGGAGCAAAGGAGCATTTTATTGTCCTTGCCATATAAAAGAACATGGTGCTTAGAATAGAACTATAGAAAGATTCTTTGGATTTGGCTGTTTGCTTTTCATCCTTGGCTGAAATGAAGGCAATAATGGGGTAAAAGAAACATTTAAATTAGCCCCAAAGAGAATGGAATACATCTGAGTCACAATGCAGACATCAGAAGAATTGTAGCCTGTACCCAGCACTAGTAGGGAACATACACAGGTGAGACAATGTTCGTTAAAGAGTAATGGATGTTATTGTTCTGTTTTTCTTATATATTCTGCATTTTGGCATTTTCTTTGCAGTTGTGGTTCATGTAAGAGAAAAGTTTCAGGCAGTTGTACTTGAAACTATACTTACAGATTTACATGTTATCAGGGAGTTTCTGCAAGAAAACCAAGAAAGGAATATCAAATTTCTAAATCCTGAAATTCATATATTATTGATTTCTAATTCTGACAAAATTCCTTGTCTATCTTATACTGTTTATATTTCTTTCAATTGTCCACTTGTTTCAATACATACCCTTTTATGCTCCATGTCCCTGTGTCAACCAATACCAGATACCTTGGTAAAATAAGCCTGTTTTTTTTCTCCAAAACAAAGTGGTTTTACACTAGAGTGGGCATGTGACAAGGTATATATGTTTTATCAGGAACACAGAGAGAAGAAGAGATTGAGTGCTAACACAGTGTCGGGGAAAACCCAGTCTGATTCTGCTGGAATGGTGAGTGAGCATGCACCCAATCTCATTACTTCATTTGTATGTATCCCAACCACTGCGCGTTTAATGTATATATTGTCCATATGCACCATCTCCGTCCCGTCCAGGAAAACGTCCCACTTTTTTGCTCCATGCCTTAGCCTAGCCCTGTCTTAACTGGTTTGATTTTGGTTTAAGGACGTGGGAATGTTAGAGATCCCAGTGGAGCTCTCTGCCAGACTGCGTGGAGCGACTGGTGAGTTTACGTGTGATATTGTCACATGGGATGATGTAGGCTGCACCGGTGAGAGATTTATTGAGGTGGACTTTAATCAGTCCATTCTGGTTGTGCAGGCAGGCAGCCTGGTGGCTCAGTGGATAGCACTGTTGCCTCACACCTCCAGGGTTGTGGCCTTACTGCTTGGGTTTCCTCCAGCAGTTGAAAAGCATGCAAATAGGTGAATTTGTGTCTTTACATTGCCTTTAGTGTGTGCAAGAGAATATGCCTTGAAATTGACTGGTATCCATCCAGGGTTGCCTTGTGCCCTAAGCTTCTTGGGATAGATTCCATTGCAACAACACTGTAATGGGTAAATAGGTATAAAAATAGGACAAACTGGTTGATGGACTTGCTCTCTTGCTGGCATTTTTCATATAGAGGCTTTCTCAACCCGCAGGGCGACATTCTGGCCCTGGGGTCACGGAGGTGGCCCCTCCGCAGGTCAAAGCGGAGCACAACCTCGCACTGCCCCAAGATATTAACAACTTTCCCTTCTCCCGATATGCCAACACTGAGCTGAAGGTAAAACTGCTCAAGCAGGTCATGTAAGACTGACATCTGTGTTCTGTGTAGAAATACAGAAACGTTTGAAAATTAAACATATATACAAACTTTGCGGCTTTCCTTCTTATGCTCCTGCCTCAGGATGGATGGTGCCAGGCCCAAGGCTATCCTCTTCAGTGGCCTCTGACTTCTTTGGACCATGAGGATGCCCGCACAGCCCTAGAGATTAATAAATTGGTGAGCATGGCTTCATTAACTATTACAACAAATAAGATCACAGCATGGCAATATCTCAGCCTGATCTGATGTAGGTAAAATTATCTTTTTGTTCAGATTCTACGGTTTTCTGGGGACTCTGAACTTGAGGGATGGCAAGAGCAGATGCTGGGGAACTACATAATCGAGAAGGGGCAGGCACAGCCCTCACTGAGGGATGAGATCCTGGCCCAACTAGTTTTTCACACTTGGGGCCTGGAAGGTGGGCAGACAGCCCTGCGGGCCTGGCTGTTGATGGCCTGCTGCCTGAGTACATTCACCCCCTCGCCAACCTTGGATAAGCCCCTGTTGAAGTACGCTTTGCTTGGACTATTTTTGACATATTTTACTTGATGAAAATGTCGCAATGCTCTTAGCTTCTCGCCTTGGCACCACTTTTTCCATTCAGGTACGTGTCAGACCATGGTCCAGGAAAGTACCGATCGCTATGCCAACATAAGCTGCTTACTTCCCGGCAGCAGCCAGCCCCAGCCTGCAGGGTCTATCCTGCTACACAGCTGGAGTGGACAGCCAATCAGAGGACAGGAAAAATGGTTCTGGATATCAACACCTTCAATGGTATGTGGCATCACATATAGCAATACCTAGATAACTATAGTTATCTGCCAGGAAAATATGTGTACTTATTTTCATGAAAAGATAAATGTGACTCCACTTTGGCCTTTTCATGAATTTTTTATTCAAGCATTATAGTTCAGCTGTTTTTTTTTGTGACAGAGGAAAAGCTAACAGCAGAGGTGGAGTCCTGGACTACAGGGGAGCAGCTGGCCTCATGGCTGCTCAGATTCAGGTATAGTTTGCTTATGATCAGCTTCATACTAAACCCATCAGGAAACTGGTTGCTATTCAAAACATAGCAATGAAATTTCAATTGTTAATAAGGGAAGAATAGATGGTTTATTTGCACATGAAGCTAATTGTGTTTGTAGAGCAAACAAAAGTAATGACATTGGAGTCATGTAGAATATTTATCCATCTGTTAACCTATCTGTTAAATCTGTTAAATTATCCATCAGGAAGGGGCTATCCCCAAACTGTTCCCACAAAGTTAGGAACATAAAATTGTCCAAAATGACTTTGAATACTGAGG
>JAAGVU020000092.1:11576844-11586893 GCA_011763525.2 Mormyrus iriodes | reverse complement strand
GGCTTGGATGCAGCTGCTCAGCCATGGAAACCCATTCCATGAAGCTCTCTATGCACTGTTCTTGAGCTAATCTGAAGCTCACACGAAGTTTGGAGGTCTGTAACTACTGACTCTGCAGAAAGTTGGTGACTTCTGCACACTGTGCGCCTCAGCATGCACTGTCCCCACTCTGTGATTTTACATGGCCTACTGCTTCGCGGCTGAGTTGCTATTGTTCCCAATTGCTTCCAGTTTGTTATAATACCACTATCAGTTGACAGTGGAATATTTAGTAGCGAGGAAATTTCACGAATGGACTTTGCACAGCTGGCATCTTATTACGGTAGCACACTTGAATTCACCGAGATCCTGAGAGTGACCCATTCTTTCACAAGTGTTTGTCTAGGTGCTTCATTTTATATACCTTTGGTAATGGAAGTGATTGGAATACCTGAATTCAATGATTTGGAGGGGTGCTCCAATATTTTTGGCAATATAGTGTATATACAATTGAGAAGCAGCAAATAGCCTAACTGTATGGGTTTGGACTGTGGGAGGAAACTCAAGAGAAACCCAAAGAAACCTTGCACAAGACAAGGAGAAAATGCAAATATCACACACACACAGTGGAGGAGGGATTAAACCTTCCGACCCTGGAGGTGTGAGGCAACACTGAGGGTGTGTGCGAAATGGTATACTTATTTGCTGTGTAGTAGGTGAAGTAGAGCATGCAAGGTGAGCAGTGTCCAAATCATCAGTATGGATGAGACAGTTGGGGAATGGTACCCAAATGACATACTACATTCTGAGAAATTACGAAGTGTGCAAACAATTGGTGCTACGCGATCCCACAAGGCCACTGGAGCTACAACCAGAGATGTAGAACATTCTCACAATTTTTTGTCAAGATGGTACAACTTTAAATATAAACAATAACCATTTACTTAAGTTGATCCGACTATGCATTTTTGTAGTTCTTAACAGTTTTTCACTCGCGATCACTACAGAGATTGGAAGCATGGCTACGTGGATGCTGCCATCGCCTGGCATTAGTAGAAAATATCGTACAATATACTGTTAGCCTGGCAACAGCTCAAAATTCAAAGCTTGATGACTAATAAATGTGCATTGTTATTGCACCACTGTAAAGTCAAAATATCGTAAATCGACCCGTCATAAAGCAAGGAGCATCTGCACTTACATATTATTATATATTATATACTTTTTATATATTTTCTGATGTAATACATCTTTATATAGGGTAAGAAGTTTGGATAAGAGAAGATTCCAAAAACTAATAAGCAAACAGACAGATGAATGGAGATAAATATATGGTTACCTCTGTATCGGCAGGACTGAGAATTGTGCTTGAGTGTGTTGGCTGATGGGCTGTTTCTCAGGGGTTTTCCGGAAGCTCCTCGGGGCTGGTCTATGTCGCTCTTGGCTGGGGAGTGCTGGACAGACCTGGCTGGCAGTGACTTTGTCATGGACCTTCTAGCTGAGGTGGAGATTAATGTTCCACATTCTGAGCTACTGCCACCACCACCACCTCCACCAGCCAATGAATACCTCTTCAGCTCCCAGGGGAACATGTGAGTGCCAAGCCTCCAGAGACACAAAACACCACGAAAGGATAAACAGAAACCACTGCTGGGCCATGTGTATTCTGAAGGGCTGTGTTCATATCAATGTATGTAATCAATGTATTATTTGGTAAAGATTTACATTAAGTTCAGTTCATAATGCATTTATAATGCATTCATAGAACATTAATAAGCAGCATGTAGGTATACCTTAACACAGAGGCTACATGCCATCAGTGAGATTTATCATCGCATTTGCTTTGAAAGAAATGCAACAGAACTTGACCAATATTTCTCGTTAAAGATATTATAAATGCTTTATGAAGCTTTAATTTAAATTAGCACACAGTTTATGAATGCATTACAAAGGTACATAGTGGTCATAGCATGCCATAAATACATACGTGACAATGTATTACAACGCTTATGAATATGTTATGTTATGTTTGCTATTAATGTATATTAAAGCTGTCATGTCTTGGTCATTGAAAGTGTTATTAATGCTTTAAGACAAGTTAATGTATACTTACATGCTGCTTATTAATGATCTATGAATACATTATGAAAGCATTATGAAGGTTCACATAATATAAATCATTATCTATTATATTGATATTCCCTGTTGTTAATGATAAGACATTGTTATAAATGCACAGCTGCAAGTAACGTGAATAATTAACTACAAATTGGCCTAATCAAGTCTGAGAAACTGACAGGAATGATGCAGTTTTTTTACCCTCCTTTAGGAGGATAAACCTAAACCTACATGCTGATGAGATCATTCCTCCTGCTCCGTCCATGCAAGCCCCAGGACTACCCGTCTCTCAGGCTTCCTGGAGCAATAATGATTACCCTTCTGTGGAAGGTGAGGGATGAGACATAGCAGGTGTGGAGTTCTGGGCAGATATCAAAGACTAAAAACATACAGCTATGAGCTATGCAACTATATATGAATATCTTCTTACTTAAATCATATTCTGAGCCCTGTTATATGATATTTCTAAATTGAAGACCATACAGAAAAGACTGAACGTTCTGAAGGCCACGTTTATGCCTCCTTTCTTCAGGTTCCAGACGTCGGCAATTTGACACTTTTGTGGATGACCTTTTTGACCCAGTGTGGGACCAAGCTGTGCCTGTCAGTACAATAAGTATAAAATAGCTCAATGTAAATGCTGTGACTCTCTCTTATGCCTTTCAGTAATAAACTATGAGCTTTCTGTGACATTCTGCATGCAGGTATCCGTGGTCCCCCCATCTGTTCAATCTCCTTTTTTGAGGCAGAGTTTATGGCTTTAATGTACTGGTGTCTGTGCTTTAAGGACGCAGAGAGAATGGCTGTGCTGAACCGACGTTTGAAGGGAGGAGGTGGTATAGGCCCCATGCAGCCTGGGGTATATCCAACCACAGGTATGCAGATCATGTCACTGATACCTTCCCTGGAGATCTATGTGTTTCTTGTTATATAAATATGAAAATAAGGTCCCCTCATTCTTGCAGGTGTTCCAATGACAATGCCAATGGCAGGTTATTCCATGGGTAAGAAAGAACCCACTGCCTGTGTGATTCATTTCACACATATTTTACACTTCACAAATCCTCCTATGCTGAGTAATGTAAATGACTAGAGCAGAAAAAAAATTATGCTTTTAAAGCCCCACGACTGACACAGATACAGTAATGTTAATCATTATTATATTAGATAGTTACTGTGTTCTAATATTTAAATATTTATCAGAATGTCTGTAGCAAATCTTATAAATGCTAAGTTCTATTTTTTCTTTCAATCATGGGCTGATGTAACGCCCTGGTATAATGAGTTTGGCCTTAAATACGCTGACATTCTCATGTCTTGCCACAGGAATGCCTGCAATGCCCAGCTTTCCAGCTGTGCCTGCGATGCCAGCAGCAGCCCCAATGATTCCAAGCATGCCTGGTAAGGAATTGGACCACACTGGTTTTGGGATGTGCTTTTGGTCTGTCTTTTACTAAAATGATAGAAGTACTCTCTTTCACTGAATATATTCATATTTAACATATCTTTTATTATGTGTCCTTTATAGCGCTCTTTGCTGCCATCCTTCTCGCCTTAAATTTTTCTCTTTTTTCCCCTCTGAAAAGCTATGATGATGCAACCTGCCATGCCCCAGCCTGCACCAGTCATGGATCCCCAGCAGATGGCAGCACAGCAACAGGCCTTCATCAACCAGCAGGCTTTACTCATGGAAAGTCCTAGGAAATACAATACAATGATTTTCTGTTTTTATTGAAACATCGAGATTTTGTGTAGAGAGAGAAATCTGAGAAGATGTATAGAATTATTTTTTTTTTCATTACAGGCTCAACAGATGACTCTACAGGCCATAAGCCTTTCACAGCAGCAACAGCAGCAGGAGCAGCTCCAAAGGGAACGGAGGCAGCGTTTGGAGCAGCCACTGCCACGGCAACAGATAGCACCAAAAGCAGCACCTATACCAGCCCCTAAACCATCTCCCAAGACTACTCCCCGTCGGGAGACCTTAGAGTCTCAGGCTAAGCACAGTACCCCAGAGGTACATACATGCCTTACAAACCCTTAAGGCTGATTCATACTTCTCCATAGGATCTACTATGTTGGTAGCTGCATGCCCTACATCCCATAGCCTGATGTCTGTAGTTAAATTTCTGGGGAGGTGGGCGTAGGCTATGGAGGTATAAATCAGCTTTCGTTTGCTAAACTAAGTCAGGCCGCTGGTGTCATGGCTCGCGTTCTACTTTCTTTAAGGCTGTTTGAATACAAATATTTTTACAGTCAATTTCAAATGTGTATTGACAGCCAGAGGAGATTGTGGACACTTCTAGCACTGAAGAGCTAGAATCCTTTAAAGAGAAGAGGGACTTTTTCCAGAGGATTGGTAAGAACAATTAAACAAGGCCATGGCTGTCTTACTCCTGGTAACCTTCAATGTTTGACCACGATGTGTTTGATTCATTCTGCGTCACTATAATTTAAGCTCGTTTTCTATGAGTAACCTCTAACAATTGGTAACAGAAACATTTATCAGTTCAAAATAAACAGAAAATAAAATTTAAATGGCGCTGGCAGCAGTGGTCTATTTGTTGAAGTTAAATTGTTTAGTTAGACAAATTTCACATGATCAAATCACTTTTAGGCATGGCACAATATAATGTGATTTTACGGATTATTTTGTATTTATTTGTAATTGCTGGTGAATCACACACATTTTTATTATTTATAGCCAGCAACACACATAACTTTAGTCTGATCTAATGAAAACACCAGAGAAAGTATCTTCTTAACCACAAGTCCAGCACTTTATTAGGAAACAGGGCACCATAAAATACATTATTTATTTTGAATGTATTTTACATAGCCACACTCACTAATAGCATGTAATATTTATTCATATTTACAACCAAATGATGGTGTGGTCATGCCCTTTATTTCTATTAAACCTATCATTATTATCAGTTTTTCCCCATACTTTTAATTCCTCACCTTTGTCTCACAAGGATCACAAAAAGTCAACCCCCCACCCAAGCCTTCGAAACCACGGCCATCCCCCATTCAGACGGTGGAAATGAAAAGCTCACCAGAACAGCCCAAGCCTCCATCTTCAGGGACGCCTAAAGGTCAGACACTCTCTCAGAAACAGCAGCCCTGGTAAACATTTAAATAACTGACTGAATAAATTAAGACTCTTAAAAAGAATGTTGTAAATGTTTTAAGATCAAACTCGATTAGCAGTCGAGGAATGAAAAAGGACTTTGCCTTAAATATCCAGCTATAAAAATGCATAACAAGATAAATTATGTAAAGCTGTTTTGATAAGAGCTTCAGCTAATTGCCATGACCCAGTACTAGACAAGTGGTTATGTAAGATGTATGCAAGCTGGATGGATGGATGGATGGATGGATGGATGGATAGACAAATGATGTATAATACTTATTATATTTGGAAATTATTTTTACAGCTTTAGCCAATAAAAAAAGTTCATTTTATTTCTGTTACAGATTTGTTTTGGATAAAATTGCATCTAAGCTAGATAAAACTTTTTTCCCCCCAGCAAAGCCACCTCCTGAACCGAAATCAGTGACAGAGGTCCCTAACTCTCCCCCCTCTCCAAAACCACAACCTAGCAGCCACATAAGAGAAATTGTCAAACAGTATCAGAGCCGCCCCATTCCCGAGCCTGCACCATTCAAGCCTGTGAGGTCAGTTTTTAATTATAATCATAAATATAATATAATTCTTTCTTGGCTTTATCGGATTTACTAACTGACTAGCAGTGGGAATTCTAATAATGGTGACTGATACAGGCTTCATGAAAGCACCGTGAAACTTTTCAATGGGCAATAGCATTTAATTATGCAAAATATCACAATCATTCATCCAATCAGAAGGCTTGAAGATATGGTGCGGCTGCAGCCACACTGAATCACATGGAAATCTAGTGATGTTATTGATTTGCTGATTCTTAACTTAAGGACTTCTGCAAAATCTTTTGTGAAGAAAAATGACCCTAAAGAAGAGGCGCTAGCAATTCTAAAGGCGAATGGACCAGTTGTGCCTATCAAGGTGAGAACTTTACTTTGTCATTGCATTTGGGTCTTGCACTATTAACCGTACATCTAATAGGAGTACCAGAGCCTAAGAACAGTCTTAGAATATTGCAGGTAGCCCATTTTTCATAAACAAAAAATGTTTTAGAATCACAGAATAAATATCTGTATTTTTTTTCCTGAGTATTATATCGTAGCACACCTTCCCAAAATTATCGGCTTTCTGATTTATAGGCGCTCCTTCAGATTTACAATATATAAATAATAATATATATTACATTATTATACATTATCAGCACAAAATAATGTAATATATATTATATATTGTAATAGTTCTTATAACTAAATCTGCCATAATTCAGATTAAATATCACAAGTAAAATACAGTGCCCCCGGGGCCCTGCTTTTTAGCTGCTATGCTAATCACTGTGCTCTTTTTGTACTCTTTGCAGAAGGAGAAGGTTCCTCCTCCAGGGCAGCAGAACCAAAAATCAGTCCCTCCTCCTCCAAACTCTCAGAGGTCCATCTCAAAAGAGATGAGGCAAAAGCAACAATCATTAGCTGACCTCTTCAGCTCTACCCGCTCCAAAGACCCACCCCCTCCACCAAATTTCCCCCCACCACCCCCTGAGCCCCTCCCTCCCTTCATCCCAGACCCTCCACCAATGATGGCGCCAGTAATCAGTTAGTATCATCGGTGCAGTTTTTCTTCTGATACACCAAAAAAGCACGTACATGCATAAAAATCGAAATAACAAAAAGCTTAAAATGCTTACAGAGTCTTTAGGCTCTGTGTCCCCCTCCAACTCATCTTGACTGATATGTTCTGTTTAACAAGGAGATCAAAAGCCCCATCTAAGCAGCTACAAGTGTTTGTTACCACATTCACCTCAAGCAACCTATAAATATGTTAGCGCTGCACGGAACCTTTTCTCTGCTGAATGTGACACTCAATGTGTTTGCTTCTGCAGGTGAGCCTAAAAGACCCGCCAATGAGGAGACCACTGTGTCACAGCTAGACAAATTCTCAGCCAGTGTTTACTTCTCATACTCTAACATGCCTGGTAAATTATTCCTACGAAAAGAGGTAGGTACTAGAGCTCGATGAAGAAAGTAGTGGCAGTGTATTTCAAATTAATCTTCGTTTTAATAAGAAGGCTACTAAGAATAAAGGACAATTAACTATGAATGTCTCTCAATGTACTTGCATTATTTTCCTTGTAATTTTCAGGTGTTCTACCCCAGGGAGAAGTTTAACCATCCTTATGTCCTTAACCTTCTGTGCGAGCAAGTTAGTAAGAATTTGCACAAATTACTGATTTAAACCTGACAGAACTGTATCATTTGCTGCAGATCCTTCTCATTGGTCTGTTTGTGCTTCCCTACCTAAGGTTTCAGTTACCTCTGATTTTGGAATTCTAGACATTCATTGAGATTTACGATGTGTTTTGCTTCCAGATCATGAGGGACACCTACTCAGACTCCTGTATTCGTATCTCCAGAGAGGAACGGCGAAAGATGAAGGACCTGCTGGGTATGGGATAATTCAACCACGATAATAAAGTAATGCAGAAATAGTGATTCTGTATGTGAATATGGGTGTGCCTTCAAATCATCGTTTTATATGTCTGTAGTTCAGGCTGACGGTCAGATCAATCCTCTGTGCAAAGCACTGTCTGCATATGACATTCTGCTCATTGTACGGTGCATGGTTATATTCACATGGACACATTAACATCTCCTCCAGCTGGATTCCACATAGGCACCAGTATCAGCACAGTGCAGGATGACACTGTAAAGAAGAGGATTATAATGGCAGCCCGTGACAACTGGACCAACTACTTCTCACGCCTCTTTCCTGTGACAGTCAGTTGCCCGGCAAGCTCCTCACACACACCCACACACGGTTTGGTTTCTGAAAGCCTGCCTCCTTCTGTTCTCATTACCATTTCTTCTGTCAGGGTGGGAATTCAGGAGACACAGAGGCACTGGGGGTGTCGCACCGTGGGATTCGGTTGCTGCGAGTTGCCAGGGCGTCAGGCATCAACCCAAAACACCTGAAGGTGCTCCGCAGCTACAGGTGGGCCGCATTCTCTTCCTACCTCTTCTGCTTCAATAACCTTTACAATTAAAAGTTACCGCCGATTATAAATCACTCACGAAGGCAGATTGCCTCCGTGGCCTCCTAAGGGAAAACCATGCATCACTTTGTTCGTTTGAATATGTATTGTGTCAGATTCTCTTATCATTCAGTGTTAGGAGATATGAATGTGTATGTGTCTACCTGCTGGCCTTTGCACAGCTACGCAGAGGTGCTGTCTGTGGAGCAAAGAGGACCACATGTCGTGGAGTTCCTGCTGACAAGTGAGCAGCTAGAACTGCATTCCCCCCGGACGCCACAAATTGTTGCTATGGTGCGGTTGTTCATTACTGAGCTTCTCAA
Source organism: Mormyrus iriodes (assembly GCA_011763525.2). NCBI lineage: Eukaryota > Metazoa > Chordata > Actinopteri > Osteoglossiformes > Mormyridae > Mormyrus > Mormyrus iriodes. Next base: position 11,578,324 of record JAAGVU020000092.1, on the reverse strand, counting down.
GGTAAATCCCTGTGGAATATGTCCTTTTTTTGCCTGCGCTGTTCGCCCTCGGCTGGCTTCATCTAGTCTCAGCTAACTCCCTTGTTCTTCTTGTCATTATGCTCACCCTGACAACCAAAGATATTGAATGAATAGTACATGGAACCTATTGTTCCTTTCTCGTGAATTTTCAGGACTCAGCCCACGTGGTGGCCCTGAAGAGCTATGTGACCGATGATAAGAGCCTGCTAAGCTTCCAGAAGGGGGACATCATTAAGCTATTCCCCATGGAAGAGACACAAGCAGGTACAGCAATGACCTGGATAATACTGCAGAAAAAACCACTTGATCCCATAAAGCGTGGTATGCGACTTAGCCCAACATAACCCAAAAATACTTCCTTTTAAACCTATCGGTACCAGTTTTATCAGTAACACTTTACTTAAATGTGTCATAATGGTGGGTATAGGAGTTAATAATGCGTTACAGCATCATATATTGACAGTCATAAGGCACACAGTGTTGATTATAATACATTGTAAGTTCCAAGGAAGCTCTCATCTATACTGCACCACAGATACCTTCATAATGCATTATAATGGTCAGTATAAGCCTTAAGAATACTTTGTACTGCATCATGAAGTTGTCTATAGTGCATTATAGATGAGAGCTTCATAAGGCAGCCATAATACATAATAAACATGGCTATAGTGTGTTATGCTTTTTTTATTTATAGCCATGTTTATAATGCTTTATGAACACAAAATATGTTCTGAATTTGTTCATAGATTCTTATAGACAGGGCATTCATGTTACCGTGTTTTTTTAATTCCAGTAACTTTAATGTTTTATCTCCAGCTTTTTGAAATAAGCCCCCTTTTTCCTTGTGATCAGGTTGGAAGTTTGGCTCCATCGGAGGGCGCTGTGGTCTTTTCCCTGCCGAGCTGACTCAGCCTGCGGCCCCCCCAGACTATCACTGCACCCAGATCGAACGGCGTGACGAGCTGCGAAAGAGCTTACGAGTGAAGCCTCCCTCGGGCCTGCCACAGAAACAGTTGACGAGGTCCTCTCCTCCAGACACCCCTGTGATGGGAGAGCATAGGCATGAGGGCTCGCTGCCGGTCTCTGTCACTGACGGCCAGGAGTTCACCCTGATGGACTTTGGAATGAAGTACTTCAGGGAGGCTGTGACGGGGTGAGGGGAATCCTCAACTCTCATTCATCAATTTAGAGTTCAATTTAAATTTTCAGTTTTAAATGGTATCTTCCAGGTCAACTCTACTCTGCAAAAAACCCTATCAGGGAATAAATAAAAACTCCACAAACTAGCTACCAGTTCATGAGATAATGACATCATTTTTGTATTTTCTAACTTTTCTTCTCTCATCCCCCTGTCTTTTCATAGATTGGGCTGGAAGGGTTTAGCTGCTGAGGGAAGAAGCTGTGCATTAATGGTTCAGCACACAAAGGTAGGGTTTGTTCCACTTAAACCAAAGAAAAA
>JAAGVU020000092.1:11558352-11576744 GCA_011763525.2 Mormyrus iriodes | reverse complement strand
GCTGCTGAGGGAAGAAGCTGTGCATTAATGGTTCAGCACACAAAGGTAGGGTTTGTTCCACTTAAACCAAAGAAAAAGACAAAGGAACAGGAAAAAACAGGAAAAAAATCCAAATAAGAGCACTGTGGTAATAATATTTCTCATTGTCAGGTTCCCATTCAGGAATCCCTAATCTTCTACTCAGACAATGAGCTGAACGAGCTTGCAGCACAGTGCTTCATGAGTGAGTTTCTCTGCACCTTACAGAAACCTGCTTATATATTCCTTCTACCCATATCATTCACTTCTCATTTGGTTCCCTCACTTCCAGATGTGATGCGATTCATGGGGGACCAGCCTTTGATGAAGCACCAGACAGAGGGAGATTGTTTAAACAGCATCCTCCAGGTTGGCCTCCTTACATACTACGTAGTCATGTGTCTCCCTATGAAAAAAAATAAACAACATGGTTCATATAAGTATAAACATATAACTTATATGTTTGACAAAACATTCATTTAATATATATATTTTACATGAATAAAGGACATATATGACCCACGACCCTTAATAGGACAAGTGGTTACAGAAAATGGATGGATGGGTGGATATTAAATTTGAGTATTATATAGAGAGCTTAACACATAAGAGTCGTGTGTTATTTTTTTTTTAACTTTTCCATATGGGTCTCTTCATTACGGGAATACATTCTAAAAAATGCGTCAGACAATTTCATCGTCATGTGAACATCATAGAGCAGAGGTATTCAACTCTGGACCTCGATTCCAAATCCAGGCCATGTTTTCAGTTCTCCCAGGGAGTTAGTGTAATAATTATTGATTCTGATTGGCCAGAGGCTTCACACCTGGCTCACAGGTGAAGGAAGGCTGGAAAACCAGCAGGACCGTGACGTTGCATAGCCCTGTCATACAGTATACTTACACAAACCTAGATGGTACAACCTACTACACAGCTAGGCTACAGTATTTTTTTTTATAAGCAGAAAGAGTACACTCTAAAACAATGACAAAAAGTACAGTGTAGTACATACATAAACCATTAACAATTTATTACTGTTATCAAGTATTATGTACAGTGTCTAATTGTATGTGCTGTACTTTTATATGACTGGCAGCACAGTAGGTTTGCTTACACCAGTATCATTACAGACATGTGAGTAATGCACTGCGCTATGATGTTACAACAGCTACATCGCTAGTTTTAGAGTTTAGATATTTAGAATTTCTAGCTCCATTATAATCTTATCAGACTACTGTTGTACGTGCAGTCCGCCCTTGATCAAAACATCATTATGCGGTGCATGATCATATAAGCAATTCTAAGGATTTGTGGCTGATTGGGATTAATTCATATCTTCCTACTTCAGCTGGGGAAGGAGAAGGAGTTCCTGAGGGATGAGATCTACTGCCAGGTGATAAAGCAGTCGACCCTCAACCCACACAAGTGAGTTGCGTTCCAATAGAAGTATGAGTATATATATTCAACCTTTCCCAGAAGCCTGGTAATGTGTGATGTGTTTACATGCAGGGAGAGCTGCACCCTTGGCTGGCGTCTGCTGAATCTGGTGACAGGTTTCTTCCCTTGCTCGAGCACCCTGAGGCCCTATGTCGTCCAACACCTGAAGGACTGTGCCCAGGATTCTACACACCCCTATCAGGGTAGGAGCCTCTTTGACATGGATCCACTAACCTGGCCTGCAGAAGTATACTACAACATACATGACAGCCAAGGTCTCAGATAAATCAAATAACACAGGGGCTATTCGCTAGGACATCTTCAACTCAAGCGGGCCATTTATTTTTTTTTTACCAAAAGAGGAAAAAGAAGAGTCATGTATAATCTGCTAAACAGCCAATAGTAAAATTTGTTGAATAACTTGGTGCCAGACAATTTTACCACCACCGATTAGGAGCATGACGTTTAATTGTTTCTGTCGATCAGTGGGCTAGATTTTAAAATGATGTAAAAACATACCGCGGATAGAGCCATCTTGCGGGCTGATACTTTTGAGATCCCTGCTTTATAGACTCTGATCCCCACGTGTCTGTCTCTACGGCTGTTCTTATTATATGTAGGACATGTTTACGTGCTCTTCATTCAGACCATGTCTTTGTGTGCTTCAGAGCTGTCCCGTACCTGTGAGGAGAATCTGACACGCTCCCTCATCTACGGTGGCCGCAGACACGTCCCCTCTCAAGTGGAGATCGGGGCCATCTTGGTATGGCAATCATACAAGGGCAAACAAAGAATCCAAACTCTAAGATACCACCCACACATACACAAGCATGAATAAAAAGTCTGCTCTAGAGTGAGAGAGAAAAACCGAGAGAAATAAAAAAAATATATAGACTTTCTTAAAGTTAATTTTCAAAATTTTCGCTAAGTGTATGGGAATGTGCAAGTTATGTCTTAGTGTAGAAAATCCACAACCATTTCTGTTTTTATTTATTTGTACTTATTTCTCTATCGTAGAGAGCTCTCTGGGAAACTCATTTCATTGTCTGCATTTACTGCTGCATGCTGTACTGTTCTGTATCTGATAAATAATCTTTGATTTTGATTTGATCTGAGGATGTAGACTTGCACCCTGACCTCACAATGCTCTTGTTCTTGTACCACTGAGTGAGGCACTTACCAGAAACTGATTCACTAAAATATTCAGTTACATATATTTATATAGGGGTAAAAGCATTTTAGGGAAATTTGTTTGGAGCCCTCGGAAAGTAAAAACAACAAAAGAAATTAAAAATTAAGTAGGCCTATAATAATGATAATCCAAGCACCTTCTAACCACTTATCCTGGTCAGCGCTGTGGGGTTATAGAGATAATAATGACAAAAATCAGGACCGTTGTTAGGATCTTAAGACAGCCAGAGCTTAGTCCCAGTTCTCAGACTGAGAGCATCATTGATAAATATCAGAGTTAAACAAATAATTAGGGGCTTGTTCAGATTCATTCAGGCTTCATCTTCATCCTTGACTCTGGTACAGCAAAGCTCCAGTTAATTGAATTTCATTTATGGTTGAGAAGCACAATTTGCTGCCATCCTTTGTTAAAATCTTTTTGCACTCCTAACTGTACCTACAGGCAGGCAGAAGCTCCCGGCGGTTCCCCATCACTCTCCCAGGAGGAGACGAGTTCCCATGCAAGATCCGCAGCTTCACTGTGAGTGTAGCTGCCTACATCTCCAGAGCATACCATCATCCATGATTTTTCCTCACAGATGAAATCAAACACTGCATCTCTGCCTTCTCCCCACACATGCTCTGTGCGTGTGCAGGTGGCGCTGGACGTGATGAGGGAGCTGTGTGCGGAGATGGGTGTGGTGAACCCTGCAGAGATCAGGGAGTTCTCTATCCGGGCCACCCGCAGCCAGGGTGAGCATACACATCAGTGGTAGTGCAGTCTGTCATAGCTGTCAGTGTACCAGCTGGTTAAGGTGGGAAGCAGGAGGGTCGGTGGAGAGGGCCGGTCCAAGACATAAACAAACTAAGTGTCTATTTATGGCCCAGCGGCCACCCGCCCTCCCAAATTTGAACAGTCTGTCAGAATAGGAAGGAAGATGTCAAATGACAGCTAGGTCACTCAAATTTTGCTTTATTTGAAAGGGCACAGGAACAGGGCAAAACCAAAAAATACCACAATGGGTCAAAGAGGCAGGCTAACATGGGATAAATACTGGCACACACCCAGGGAATAACTTCAATTACAGGACTGAGGAGCACAGGGTGGGGAAGTACTTTTATGCAGGACTGATGAGGGAGCCCTGAAAAGGGTTGGGTTGGACGTGACAAGGTTTTCTGAAAGGATTCACATACACTTTGTTGTTATTGTAACCTTCAGTTGGGCACCACAATTTAACATATTTAATTACAAAGCTTTATAATAATGTCCTATTTGGCTAAAAGTGTTTAATTAATAATTATAGCATTCACACCCTAATTCACCTTACTAGCTACTTTTTTGTACCGTCCTTTTGTACTAGTTTTGAATCAACAGAAGTTTTTCTTTTTCTTTTCAACCTAATTTTCTTGTATTTTTCCTCCTCCCTGTTTCTTTGCTTGGCCTCTTAGATGGATTTGTGCGCCCCATCCAACCTGATGAGTACTTGTTTGACTTCATTGTGGACTGTGGCTCCATTATCCTGTCCTTCCGCCGGATTATCTGGACAATGCCCCTGCACTTTGAAAATGACCTGTACATCGCGTTCCACTACCAGCAGGTGCCACATTGGCGTATAGCGTATCTAAATAACGGTGTCTGTATAAATGCACATGGGCAGGGACATAGCTAGAAATTCTGGGCCCCCTGACAAAATGTCACCTTGGGCCCCCGCAAATACACTCTCAATTTCACTTTTTCACTTGACTGATTCGGTGCACTTGGCTCGATCAGTTCATTGGTGGGGAATTAGTAGGTTAAATTTATTTACATTTTTTACATTATTACGGCATACTCAGTCGGATGATTTTCATGGTAATAGTTGTGTATTACTTCTAGGTTTTATACTTAAAACTTACATTTTATAATTTTATGTATTCAAAGTCCCCTGCAAAGTGTTCTGCCCTCTGAATCTATCAGGGCATCCATGCTGCCCTGCACATGGTCAGTAAGGACAGTAAGTCCTGTTATCTTCTGCTTTCTAGGTCCTTGTTGATTATCTTGAAGGGAAGCTTGTGCTTCCAGGCAGTGGTGCCTCTGTTCACCAGCAGATGGCAGATCTGGCTGTTTTTCAACACCTGGCACTGGGACTGAAAAGCCAACCCACACAGTGAGTTTGTAATGCCTACTCTCTCATCCAGGTAGACTCCCTTCTTTAAATGCATTAAATAGAAAGCAAAAATTAGCTGCAATTAGAGGCTGGAAAGAGAGGTATTCAGAAAAATATATTTCTATAATTCTGTAAAATACTTAATGGGTCATGTTGATATAATTATCTCATATTTCATGCATTATATAGCAAATGTGCATGCATGTAACATGTATTTTTCTGTGCAGACATGAGTTGAAAGACTACCTCCCTCAGACCGAGAGGAGCAAAGCCAACCTTCAGCAGCTGCATTCTACAGTAAATAGACAGCTGGATGGCGCACAATATTTAAGCCCCCGCGATGCCAAAATACGCTGCCTTGGTAAATGCATTCAAGTAGTGTTCACAAGCCAACATGCCTCCAGCCCTTGTTTTGAAATGTATAATAACCTTTACTTCTCTATCTTTTCCAGAAACCTTCAGGAATCTGCCTTTCTTTAGCTGCAATATCTTTCAGGCCCAGAAAGTCAGCTACTATGAGTGCCCATCCCCTTGTCTTGTTGCTGTGAATGATGAAGATGTTTTGTTTTTGAAACCCAGAACACAGGTACAGTGACCCGCAACTCTCATAACACAGCTAAAATGAAATACCGACATAGGTGTTTCTTCCCAAGTCTCCTATATTCTTCCATGATACTCAAATAAAAATGGGATTGTATTTACAGATTTACAATAAATGTTAATCTCTTTGTCCTTTTAGGAGATTGCTTTCAAGATCCCTTTGACTGAAGTGCAGTCCCTCCGATCAGTTCGTCCAAAAAAAGAAAAGTCACCTCAAATGGAAATAAGCTATGGTCATCCCACCTATCCAAAAACAATAACAATCCATCTCAAACAGGTACAGCAGATAATTTGTCAAGACAACTCAATTTTGTGTCAGTGCTACATATTTTTCCTCTGTCCTATATGAAGTTAGAGAAGGTCTTTGTACATGATCTCAGCAACACATGACATTTCCTGCAGGCCAAAGAGTTATGCCATACCATTGCAACAATTATGGAGGAGCTGGTGCGACCACCCACTGGCAGCTCTAGATCAAGACCCTCTACCAGGACATCATCTCCTCGGCATCTATCAGCCATGTCCTCAGTGAGCTAAAGCACCAATGCGTCACATCTCACCTGAGTGGTGAGGAGAGTCTGGCTAATAAATAGTATGTATGATTGGTACTGAAAATCCAGTTACTGCTCACTGATCAAAGGCAACTGCTGTCATACTTTGATGCTCATAAATGAACAATGGGAAACCACCCAATATTGCTAGTCACTTTGCATATTTCTATAATCACCTATCAAAATATTTCAGTTACCTCATATGTGTTTTATTTGTACCAGAAATGCTTGGCTTAAGAGTTCCATATCCAGTTTTTAAATTCACAGTAAACTAGTAATAACCTGTAAAATTACAAAGGATTTCCTTTTTAGACTGAATACTACTTTGCACAATTTAAATGTTATACATTACAATCAACAGATGCAAAAATGAAAAGGCACCTTTATGAGATTCCTTTTACAGTATTTTGAGATGTGGGTTTTATTTACATTCCTCTTTCCTGTCTACTGAATTCTTTGACTGCAATTTATACATTAAAGTGTACACGTCATAGCTTTGCAGAAGTAACAGGTTTAAGATGATAGTTGCTTTTAGTAATGGTGCGAATGTTTAGGTACAGTCCACTTTTAGGGAAATACTATGACAGTTATATTTTTATTTATTGACTTTGACTCTCTGTGACATTTCATGAGGTTGAAAACCAATGGGCATCTGTGAAATACATTAGTAAATACAAACTATCAATCAAATGTCTCAATAATGAATTGTATTAATTTTTCATAAATAAATTGTCTGACATGCCTCAGATGTGATAAAAATCAAAACCCTCTGCAAAAGGTGAACACAAAATAAAAATGCATTGCAATAAAGATGACACATTAAAACTTTTACTGACCATATATCACCATCCTATGACAGGTTTACCTATCCCCCACGCTTCCAAGGATTACCTCAGCTCTAGATCATATGTACAGTACTGTGCAAAAGTCTTAGGTGTCACGTCCTGCCTTCCTGCCCCCTCATTTTCTCCCCAGCCTTACCGCTCGTAAGCCATTGTGTGGATCACTCCAGCTGCCTCTCATTTGCTCCCTCATCAGTCCTGCATAAAAGTACTTCCCCACCCTGTGCTCCTCAGTCCTGTAATTGAAGTTATTCCCTGGGTGTGTGCCAGTATTTATCCCATATTAGCCTGCCTCTTTGACCCATTGTGGTATTTTTTGGTTTTGCCCTGTTCCTGTGCCCTTTCAAATAAAGCCCCTTTTCATTTCCCCTACTCCTGCCTTGGACTCTGTGTGTTTGGAATGTGACATTAGGCAGTCAAAAGACATGTTTAAAGCTATTTATCTGGATAGTAAGAGTATATTTGCACAGTGCAAGAATCTATGCTTCCAACTTTGTATGAACAGTGCGGGGAAGGCCGTTTTCTTTTCCAGCATGACCGTGCCCCAGTGCACAAAGAAAGGTCCAAAAGACATGGTTGGGTGAGTTTGGTATGGAAGACCTTGACTCACCAGGACAGAGCCCTGACCTCAACCCCACAGAACACCTTTGGGATGACCTAGAATGGAGATTGTGAGCCAGGCCTTCCTGTCCAAAATCAGCACCTGACCTCACAAATGTTTTTCTGGATTAATGGGCAAAAATTCCCATAGGCACACTCTCTTGTGGAAAGCCTTCCCTAAAGAGTGGCAGCTGTTATAGCTGCAAAGGGGGGACCAACTCCATATTGATGCCTATGGCTTTAAAACGGGATGTTTAGAATGGGAAAAGTTCCTGTAGGTGTAATGGCTAGGTGTCTCAGTACTTTTGTTCATAAAGTGTATATTTGAGGAATCAGCTAGTCTCTGGAGCACTCGAGGCTAAGGGCCTTGCTTAAGGGCCCAAAAGTAAAATCACTCTGCCAACCATGGAATTTGAACCAGCAGCCCTGCGATTGCAGGGACAGTGTCCTAACCCATTGAGCCGCGCCTACAAAAGCTAAGACCTTTATCACAAAACCAGATTTTCTTGCTTAGCTGGATAACTTGTCGGATTAAAGGGAGTCTGGGCTAAATGTAAGTAACCAGAGTCAGTTTAAACTGGTGCACCTTAAATCCGACAAGTTGTCCGGGTAAGCCAGGGGTGGCTAATCTTATCCGCAAAGGGCCGGTGTGTACGCAGGTTTTTGGAATAACCTTTAGGTCAGCTGTTCAAACCCAGGTGTGAGGATTCTTCAGCCAATCAGTCCTCTAATTAGTAATGTAATTAGGGAGTTGCAGTGAAAACCCGCAAACACACCGGCCCTTTGCGGATAAGATTGGCCACCCCTGGGGTAAGCAAAAGAAATCTGCCTTTGTGATACATGCCCCAATGCCAACATGGATGACCCAAGATTTTCTGTTAACTAGACAGGCACTTTAACTAACTAAGCCACAGTGCCAGATTCCTTGCATAACTAGTTGATTTAACTTTGGTAAACAATAATAATAATTACTAGCACAGACAAAAATAGGTAGCTCACTTGTGCCTTAAACATGTCGTTAATGAATGCTTTGTTTCACCTTTCGAGGTGAAGCAAGCGTGGGTTCGTGGCGAGTATAATACTTTAAACAGACACGGTACAGTTATTATTAGTAACAGAAAACTATTGCGAGGGAACGTAAAACTATTTCAAAAAATATTTTCTCACCTTGACCTCTTAGAGGCTCCGTAATAATATATCATTAATTTTGGAAAAAAAGTAGATGACAAGGTTTCCAGGGCTACTGATATTTACTGTTCGGAGCTGAACAAATTGAAAAGACAAAGTTTACATGCCCGCCACCTATTGGATATACCTAGTCAATTATCTTGCACATGCGCAGTCGAAGCGCAAAGTTTCCGCTAGACCAGTAGTTCCCAAACTGGGGGGCACAGAGGTATTGCAGGGGGGGGGGCACCAATGGGATAGCTAGTCTTTCATTCTTGTTTATAACTTCAATATGCTCTTTATTTCTCACACACTGGTGAAATTGCACCATTTGTAATTGCATTTGTTTTGCCTAATTAGAAAATAGTTGTATTTCAAATAAAGTTTGAATCTGAACCTGTGTAGTTTGAATGGAGGGGCTCAGTAATGTTCCTGTCTAAAAAAGGGGTGCCCTGCAGGGAAAGCTTGGGAACCACTGCGCTAGACATAAAAATCTGGGCTATGTGCGGACCTACCGCAGCCGTCCGCATCCCGCCCCTGATGACGATTTTTTACGTCATGTCCCCTCGAACTCAAAGCGCACGTGGAAAAGTGAAGTATGAATTGACCTTAAGTCCTCATTTTCTGTTTTCTGGCATCACCAGATCAGCGGCGCAGTGTCGAAAGCGGAAAATGATGTCAGAAGATGAGGAAAATATAAGGTCGCTGCTGAACGAGCACAGTGGCTAGGAACGGGGATTTAATTATGCTTGTGTGTTTTTTTTTGAGTGGCCAGATGCTATTGTCATAGCTAGTTGGTTGCAACATAAAAGTGTGTATATTAAAATTTATTTTCTGAATCATTATGTATTTGTATCATTAATTACATCTATCTCATAATAACATACTGCAACACCCAGCATACACCCGCTCCAGAGAAGCAAATAAAGAACAGAGCAACATCTTGACACGAAACTCTTATTAATAGTGCTTACAAGAACTCATTCTGTAACTGAGTGATCAATACCCTGCCACTTTCTCACCTGTGGAAACACAGGTTGGGCCCAATAGGAACAGTAATACACACATTTTAGGGCTCGGTGATATATCGTTAAAATATCGTATTGTGATTACGAATATTGGCAACAATACTCCTTTCTGAATGGTGTACGACGACACATACAGGGGCACGTTCCTCATACAAGCTCCCGTCTGCATTCACTTGCATGATTCCAACTATGTAAGTTGCTAACTACTAAGCTTTTGGGAAACGTACCCCAGCACGGCACATCCACGTGGCATAACTGTGTGAATTCATAGGTTTCCACGATATCCCACTGCGCATGCGACCAATGCCACTGGGCTGAAACCGCTGTAATGAAACTGCTGGTCTAGCCGCTTCACTGAGCGGGTGCAACGTGAAGGTGCAGGAGAATGGGCAGCGCTGCCAGTCGTATAATGACCCATTGTCCTAACTTGTAATACAGAATCTATAGAGTAGTATTGATGTGATGGACGGCTACAATATCGAGATTCTTTGCCCAAATTGACTTACGTCTGATGATCCAAGATGCGAACGCAAGTCAGGGCAAAGCTGTAATTTCGGTCAATAAGTGAGTCTTCGGATCAGCGCGATCGCCACCTCCTGGTGTAATCTTGAACAGATAGTAAATTGTTAAACTAAGGCAACGCGGGCGGCTATAAGTTTTTTATTTTTTCCACTAGAGTAACGCAAAGCAGTGTAATGATGAGAGAATAAAAGCGAGTGAATGCAACGGCTAATTCCACAAACATTATTCATTTAAGGTTTTTTTTGTATTTTTTGGACTTGTTAGCTGGTCGTTGTTTTAGGCTGGTGTGTGAAGCAGGAATATTTTTCGAAACATTAAAGTAAGGGCATAACCAATTATAAAATATCCCGAAATAGAAAATATCACTATTTTCCATTGTTAAAGCATGTTTGAGCTGTTTGTGTTGATGCACGATAATACTGAGCGTGCACACACTGATGCCAGAGCGTGGCGAGGCAGCGCCGACCCAGGCTGCCGGCTGTCAGCTCGGCCCCCTCCGCCACGCCACGCCCTCGATGCGCACAACTACTTACTAACATGGCCGACAGTTGAGCGCGTCGTCTGGGACTGAGGGGAAAGAAGCACGCTTCGTAGAAGACATTTAGCTGTTGGTTACGAGCGAGGGACGCTGACAGCGCTGCTCAGTGAGTTTCTCAAGCGGTGTGTGCTTTAATGCTGGTCTGCACGACGGCGCGCGAGTGCAGTTAGCTGACTTTAGCTCGCCGGCGTGTCAGCCTCCAGTACAGATGTTGGACCGTCGCGTCACCTTATGCTGCAAGATAATTCGTGTCGGCTGCCACTGCCCCTCAAAACGCGGGGCGCCTTTTACTTTGCGCGACTAGTTTGGCTTGAGCGATGCAGTGTCCAGATTTTGCTTTTTTGTTTTCAGCACGATCAAGCTGCACGTCGGCAGTGTCCGCTTTGACGTGGCGCCGCATGGACCGTTCTTTTAGACCTTGTTAGCTTGTTTGTTAGCGCATGAGATCATCGTCATTGAAAACGAGAAATATACTCATATAGACTGTCATTCCCACATTTAATTATTAAGCCTGATGTTTACCGAACCTCCCGGGGAAAGTCTTAGTAATGCGGGACTGCGATGGAAGGCTGCCGGATTGATTTCAAATCAGACACCTGTTTTCAAGGTGAAGGGTGGCTCTGGTACTTCGGCAGTGGTTAATGAAAAAAAATAAAATTGTTCGGTAGTGGTGTTCGATTGATGCGGTGTTTATGTGAAATATAAATTTAGCTTTATTCCAAGACTGATTGTGGTAATTGGATGTCTGTTCAAAACGACAGTTTAAGTGCGGTCCCATAACTAACAATTCAGGCAAGATATCTGCGGCCAAATTAAATTTGCGCGAAATTGCAGTGTAGTGCGGTACTCGTCGCTGGAGGAGTTAGGGATGGGAATATTTTTCTTACACAGAATTTGCCGCCGTCTGCATAGCTCTGAACTGTAATGTTCTGTGTAATAGGTTATGAGCCCGGAATTGGCTAATGTGCCTTTTAAATACTAATCGGCATTATTAAAATGTAATTTATAAGATGAAAGCACATTTCACTCATTTGAATTATAGAACTGCTAAAATCTATGAAGTATACGCAATAAGAAATGCTGTTTTTCTGTAAGAACAGACTGTTAACGAAATCATAACAGTAGTGATGTTCTTATCACAGAATCAGCTGAAATGTCAAATGGAATTTCTTTCGAAACGGTATGAATTTTCATAAAGGAACTGGGTAAATGATCACCACCCCTTCCTGATCCAGCGCAGAATACCGTGCTATGCAGTGTATTTGTGCATTGAAAATTTTAGGCTCGGATGCCGTGACTGTTGTCGTAGATTTACTTTCCCACTCTGTTGGAGGGACAGCAATGTATTGTCAAACGGAAAATTAAGATCAGTCGTAGAGTAGGTGAACTATTCTACTAATTAAAGGCTGAACATTGCAGACGTACTTGCTACGAAGAAACAAAGGGGTTTAGTGTGTTGGGGGTGTAGCCACGCTCTGTTTTATTGTATAACTGCTCGGAACGAAGCTTGCATGTCTAAACTTTAACGCGCTTTTTATATGACTGTCAGTATCGTAAGTGTGGAATATGTACAGTTATGTGAGTCCTGAGATGGATTGTCATAGCTAATTTCAAACTGCGAATTAAGCAATTTCTGTCGTGATAAAAGAATTGTGAATATGAATCTGAAATGTGGAAGTACAGAAAAATCAAAGCACAAAAGTGTTTACTAGTGAGTCTAAATATGGAGGCCATTTTTAACTCAACAGTCAGGAATGTTGCATAACATAATTATTAAAAGAGAATTCGTTTTATAATGCTGTTTTATTGACTTTTATGTGCTTTGCTAGCTCACTTTGAACCATAGACATGGAAGTATCGGAATTTTTAGGTGAAATGTAGTCTAATTTGAACATACTCTGGACATCTTCACCATTGATTTCTAACATGTGACAACAAGGATTGAACCCAGATTGCAATGTCTAAGAAATGGTACTGCCAGGTGAAAAAGGGGTAAGCTTTTATGATGCAGGAAGTAAAATGGTGCCTTGACTAACTGTCATGTTTCAGTAGAACTCTTTTTGATGGGAAACTTACCAGAAGGGATAGCAGTTTAGTTTCTCCTTTGACACGACATGTTATCTCTCTGTTAACAGTTCTCTCCACAATCCTAATAATGTTTGAACTTTAGGTGCATTCCGTTCCCAAAATAACGTCAACATGATTTCCCTGGAAGAATGGAAGAATTCTCACTTTTGATATGTTTGGCTGGTGGGGGTGGGAGGCGAGGCATTGTCACTATGTGCTTTGATGCTCGCTATCTGGTTTGTGATACATGCATTTAATCTCTTTATATATCATTTGTGTGTGGAATAATCCCATCTTTGCTCTGCATACATATAATCTATATTTGAGGGTTTTGTTGACGTGATGGAGTGGATTTGAGGAAGGCTGCTGATGAGGACTTTAAATACAGCTTGGAAGTGTGATTTAACAACAGGATGGTCAGCTATTTATTCATTCTTTGGGCCTGTGTGTGGGTGATTGAAGTTTTGCACCGTTTGGACTCTGATGGCTGAGAATAAGTTGGTAATCTACATACCAAACAGAAGGGTGAACTGGATGGCGAGTGGCAATTGCAATTTACAGATCTCCTGGAACCTAAGCAACATATGTTTGAGTCTTCTTCCATACTGTGTATTATTGTTGTGCCTTGTCATGTAATTGCCTAACCATCATAGTCACAGTAGAAACCACAGTCTGCTTGTATTAAGAGTTAAACATTGCTTGCAGTTGTGTACGGTGTCAAGTTAGCCTGAATAGTCCTCATCAGTCATGTTTTCTGAGTTTTTTTTTTTTGTTTCTTTTTTTAATATTCTCTTATGAATCCAGGGAAGTTGTGATCTTTTCCGAACCCAAACGTCTGATTACAGTGTGATGTAGGCTGGAACTGGAGTCAGAAACCAGCTCTGACACTATGACGCCTTGCTTGACCAAAGCAGACTGACTGTTACCGAGTGGTGAGCTGTGCCTGGACTTGTCTAGCAGGTGTAATGACCTTGGGACCTGCTGACAACAGTTTTTGTTTTAGAAAAATATTTCCTTTTGGTCTTTCCTGTTGAATTCGTAATTTACTGAATTGCAGCGTTATTACACAGGCAGATATTATATGTTTTTACCACCAATTTGACACTCCTGCAATGTCTTATTTCTGCATGATTTTGTTTACAGAGCCATCCTTTATGTGATGAAGACGAAGGACACTCTCAATAGAGGACTTCCACAGTCTATGTGCATTTCTCTGAGCCTTCAGGAGTGAAGGAGCTGTGGACGATTCCCAGTACACTGGCCCGGCACACTGGTAAAGCGGACAGGGCTGGGGTGGCCGTGGACCTCCGCTTTCGAGGGTGTTACGGGGACAGTGTTCTCGCATACCCGTCCCTCTGTTCCTCGGAGCATGCTTAGCTGTTGCAGTGGTTATGGAACAGGATAGGAAACAGGTAAGTGTCTGCTTATAAGTCATGAAGTCCCTTTTAGTTTATTGCACCTAATCTTAAAGACGAGGGTGACTGAGATCCCAAAGCGTTGTGGTTGTTTGAATCCTCAAATGAAGGTAAGTGTTTGAGTTTGCTGATGGTGCATATCTGATGTCTGCTGGCAACTTGTTTTACCACTTGGGAACTTGGGATGGAAAAACAGTGTAGGTGGGTAGTGGGAGTATGAATGGGATTGTTACATAAAGTCGTGTGCTTAAAGGTGCATAGTGCATTAGATGAGTAGGGCATTTTAAACGTTACAGTATATGTATGAATATGATTTCTATAGTTTCTTTTGATTGCCTTGTCAGTGTTGATTGCTATTCCTCTTCTGACATATTTGATATTGGTGCTTACAGGACATATACTGTGAAGATAACACGTTAAATAGAATCTTGAAACAGTTTTGGTACAGTTTTATTTACTTTAATAAAGACAAGTAATCAAAGAACTTCTGTGTGCTGGTTTGCTCAATAATATTTATACACAAGTGCTTAAATTTCTCAAACTTTCAGGCCTATAAATTGTGGAGAAATATGAGCTGGTTGAGTGATACTTCTCATGCTTATATTTCAGTTACTATAGGAAATGAGGTTTATAAATTTAATTGTGAGCCTGTTGGGAAGAATATCCATCAGGCTGTTTACTGTCCTTTCTTTCACCCCTTATGCCCTCCGATACCTTGCTGGCGAGAAACTGCGTTTATAGCAAGAATTGATACTGGCATTGCTCCTGCCTACTTCTTCTCTCCCTATCTGTGCTCAAACTGCAGACTCAGGAAGAGGCTAAGCTATTCCCTTGCTTTGGAAGCAGCATACACTGGGGTTGAATATCCATTGTTTGGCTCTGCATGTGGTTTATGGGTGCCCCATGGGAGCTTTGACCGATTTTGACCCCCTCCCACAAAAAAGGGAAAAAAAATGGTAAGAGATCTCATTCCTCCCAGTCCCTGTCTTTGCTGTTTTCCTGGACAGCTGCGTTTGACTGGGTATGCAATTTTGACTGGAGTCTGGGACTGCATTGAATTAGCATTGTGCCAAGATTGGGGAGGGGCGATGGGGCATGGCTGAATAGCGTGCCAGGGGACTGGGCAGCAGGAAGGGTGGGAGAACAGCGGTCCACCTTTCCCCCCCCCCCTTATTTTCCATCCTTGAAATATAGTCTCATTCCTGTCACAGACCAGGAAAGATCATAACAGAAGAAATTAACCATAAAAAGAAAGAAATCAAGTAAGACCATGAAGGATGGTGTGATTCAAACAGAGGATGTAAGTCGGTTGTTCTGTTTACTGGCATCTAGATTCTGAGGTTCATTCTGTTCAGGGATGCTCGAGGTTTTGGGTTTGTGTTGGCAAGGTAGGCGGCTTCCGCTCGTACTTTTTCTGCTTGTCTGCCTGCCACAGTATGTTCCTGCAGGCGAAAGCGTCTGATTCGCTCGTCTCAGGCGTGCGCCGGATGAACGGCTGTGTGCGTGTTCGCTACCCGCCGGTGAGCGTGGGTGCTTGCTTCCTCGCAGCTTTTTTACATTAACATTTCGTTGCTCTCAGCAGGGGCTATTTTTACAGGGCCTGTCCCCGGTAGCAGCATGGGCTGGCAGTGCAGGGATGTTGCGCTCCATCCCTCTAATGGGAATTTTCTTGACGTGATCAGATGGTTTTATTTTTTTCCCGTGGAAGGGCCATAGAGCATGGGAAAAGGCAACATTCCCATGGAGAGTGTCTGTTCTTCATACTACCTCTGCTTCTCCTTCCTTTTTCGCTGCTGCTGGTGCCACTGTTATAGTATTTCATACGCATCAGCCGGCTATATTTTTCCAGTAAATTTCTGCAAGTGACACATCAGTGAAGAATGAAGGAAAACTAGCTTGCTTTGGAACTGAATTGGACAAACATGGTAAAAGTTGAATAGTGGCTTGAGTGCCCTGGATGTGTGATAGGCTTGACGTAACAGTGTGCAGACTGTGCATTTTTCACAGCCGTCGAAAGCTGCTAATGGAAAGTCCTGAAGCTGCTGGCTGAGACTTTTAGCCAAATGGGATTGTATGTAACTATGGGCTGTACCTTAACATCAGCAAAACTGATAGAGACATTCATAAAAAGGGCCAAATGAACGAGTGATTTGATGAATAACTAAGTGTAATGGCCACATATATTATACCAAAAATACTTCCTGCAGTACCATTAGAAACCTGGTTATCAATTTGAATAAATCCCGACTTCAAACGAGAACAGGACAAATTAATTCAGTGTTAAATGGAGAATTACCATCAAGTGGAGCATGTCATAAGATGCATATAACAGAATATATATATATATATTATATATATATATATATATATATATACACACACACACACACACACATACAACTTAATTTTTTTTAGTTAACATAATTTACACATTACATTATCTGTTTTAAATACTGCAGTTTGCAGGTACATACTGAGTTATGCTAGGTCAACCCCCTAACTAGTAAGTTAGTTAATTTTTGTGATCCAGTTAATTTGCATGCTTCCTTCCACCATTATCTGGTGATGCTGGTTACTTCACTGTGAACATTGTGGCCAATATACAGCTCTGGAAAAAAATTAAGAGACTAGATTTTAAAACAAAATCTGCATTTTTTAAACTCAGGTTTAATCTTGGTTCTGCCAGCAGACGCCTACTCTGAGCTGCGGGTTACTTCAAGGTTCAAAATTTCTAAGAGAGCAGCACACAAGAGCAAGGTGAAGCAGGAGATACTGAGAATGACCAGAAACCAGCCAGGTAAAGGGCGGAAGTGACTTTCTAATGCCAGAAATGACCGTTAGCTTATCCATACTTTCTCATGAATCATAGGATCGGAAGGATAGGATAGGTTTGGAAAAGGAAAAGTGACCTACAAAAGGAATGGGAAACATTAAGTGCAAGTGTGAAGTGCAGTGCTAGGACAAGTTTGTATCAGGCTCCTAGAAGCAGGACTGAAGACCCATAAAGCAAGGAAGCAGCCCTTTATCAGTGAGAAACTGAGAAGAACCAGGCTGCAGTTTGTGTAAAAAAAAAAAAAAAAAAAAAAAAAAAACGCACACCCATAAATCTGTAAATTGAGTGAAACAAAAAATTGTTCCATGCTCTCTTAATTTTTTCCAGAGCTGTGTAGTGCGTGTGTGTCTTTGGGTGTGATGCGTTCCCAGACCTACCGAGGATGATAGCGAACCATCCATGTACCCCATATGTAACGTGATTTTTTTGTACTGACATATGGTAATTGACATTGTAGGCACAGTAAAACATTACCAACATCGAGTACAATAATAACAAAGTAAAATGTACATTATTGTACAGTACTGTACTGTACTCTCGCCCTTGAATTAAAGGAATTATGATGACATGATCTAATTCTAATGGCCCACAGAGCAAATGCATGCCCATCAATGGATGCAGGAACAATAAAAAAAAAAAACATACTATTACACATTTTATAATTTTATTTTCGGACTGTGGTAAACTACAGATGGCAACTGAAATCACAGATTTCCCCCCATGTTTTTTCACATGTGATTAAAATGTTTGATTATCAGGGGTCATTAATAAAGGTGCGTCTTAAAATATATACAGTTTATTTTTGGTAATTAACCAACCCCTTTCAAACCGCCGGCAGTCCTTGGCCTGGTGGAACACTCACCGGGAGCTGGGAACCCTTCCCATAAAGGAACCAGACTCTGAAAATAATATTGCTAATTCCATTTGGTAACGATAGTTCAAAAGGTAAATTGGTTTTAAATGGGGAAGCGTTTGGCTGATTGATGTGGTGCAAATTGTGGTTACTGGATATCTAGGTAACTTAGCGTACTGGATATATTGAAATTGTGAAGAAGCTATAATGATGCAAAGTATATGAATCTATCCTGTTTATTAATTTGTTTGTTTGTTTGTTGTTTGTTAGTTTAGCTTTTATTTACTCTCACCCTCATGTCTGTAAAACTAAAGGTGTCTTCATTCCTCTACATTTCAACGAGCAATGTACCTTAAAACATTTGATTTTACAAATATAGGGGTTTCCTTATGTTTTGGGTAGTATTTTGATTCGGGTATTTATAGAATGGGGAGCTAGTGTACACTGTCTGGGTGGTTTATGTGACAGCTGTGGGTAAGAAGTGAGTCTCTTCCGGTCTGTTATTTTCATATCTCGAATGTAGTGTGTGCAGTAAATACAGATGCGTATCTGTCTGAATTGATCTCTGTGATGTGTGTGTGTGTGTGTGTGTGTGTGTGTGTGT
>JAAGVU020000092.1:11541824-11558252 GCA_011763525.2 Mormyrus iriodes | reverse complement strand
TGCAGTAAATACAGATGCGTATCTGTCTGAATTGATCTCTGTGATGTGTGTGTGTGTGTGTGTGTGTGTGTGTGTGTCTGCTTTTTAAAATGATCAGTTTATGCTGGGTGAGTGTAGTATCAGACAGCAAGTGCATTAAGTGGTAATCGTTTCAGGAGGAAGGGGCCGCCCCCCTGGGGCTCTCCACGGCCCAGGCCCTCGGCGTCCTGCGACACCAGCTCTCCAGCCTGCTGGAGCAGCAACAGCAGGTCACCAGAAGAAGGCCCACTCTGCAGGTACCCCTGCACGCATTTCACTGTAATATAGCGGTGGAGTAACTGTGGCGATGTGCCTGTTAAGGCATTAGCCTGTTTTCCAGGGGATATTCCTGCTGCTGTAAAGGGATCCTTTGGGTTCAGACTGGTGTTTGTTTTTGTGGGGATAGGAGCTGTGGAACAAGAGCTTCCTTCACCATGACAACCGTCACTCCAGCTTCCATTGGCCTGGAGCTGCCCTCACCCTGCTTGTCGTGTGTGGGCTGCTCTGCTGCCATGAGAGTCAGCCATATGGCAGGTATCTACTGTCTCTATAGAGCCACTCAGTGTCACCAATAGCTATTGGATTGATAATTGACGTCAGTGTCTGTGGTAATGCCCGTTTCTGCCTCTGAAGCCAGGGCATAGAGCTGGTGAGTGCTTTGGCGCTCTTCCTCCTGTTATTGCTGAACCTCTTCCTCATCGGGCGCCAGGAGAGGCTGAAGAAGAGTGAGATGGTGCGCCGGCTGAAGTGCATCATCTCCCAGCTGGACAGTAAGTGAGGGAACAGGTTGTTGCAGTAAAGCGAGGCAGGGGGCAATGAAAGTGCTGTATGTAGGGACTGCATTGAGTTTAGATTGGCAGAGTAAAATGGAGGGAAATGTTGAACGGTTGCTCCGCAGACACTCTGCAGGGGAGTGCGGGGGAGCCGGTGAGGTGGTCACCCTCGCTGTACCCGGACTTGTACACCCCATCCTCGCCCTCCTGGTCCCTCCACTGGACATACAGGGATGACCAGCTGGTCAACCTGCCCGTCAGCCTGCTGGTGGAGGGTGACATCATCGCGCTGCGGCCTGGACAGGAATCCTTCGCTTCCTTGCGGGGAATCAAGGTCAGCTTTTCAGGTGCTCTCTGGGATGGCTCGTCCTGGCCTTATCGCATGGGGACACTCAATGATTGTCTCTATAAGATATAACTTTGCCAACTCTAGCTAAAAGAAATCCTTTCTGTGCTACAGCGAGATTCTTTCATGCTTGCCCCCCTTTTTCATTCCACATTTGTCTGTTTCCAGGATGATGAACACATCGTCTTAGAGCCTGGTGATCTCTTCCCTCCCTTCTCCCCTCCCCCATCCCCTCGAGGGAACGAAAAGAGGGGTCCTCAGAGCCCCCAACAGTTCCGCCTCTTCCGAGTGGTGCGAACCCCAATCCTGGACAACATCCGGTAGGCGTCTTTCATCTGGAAGCCTGGGAATGCCTGATGGTCTGGGAATGTTTGTTAAAAATCAGGCTTAATGGATGGATGGTGGGTGCTTCTACACCAGTGGCTTACCATCCAGACCAAAATCATCAGTGGATCCCCTCCCACTTGGCAAATTTTTAGCAGACCTTGGCTTTGTGTCCCCCCTGCACTATACAATGCATTTAAATTAAAAAACATTTCAAAAATATGTATTTTTCTATACTAAAAGCTACTTATTACATTTGCAGAACACTTTATTTAATTTTTATGAATATATATATATATGTGTGTGTGTGTGTGTGTGTGTGTGGGAAATATACACATACACATATACACACACACATATATGTATGTATGTATGTATGTAAGGCAGAAAAGTATTATGAAGATTGAGCTATTCCTTGTTTCCTTCCTGTTCCTGCAGCAACAGTCTGGAGCTTGCTCTGTCCCGGCCCGTTACAGCCCTGGATAATGAACGCTTCACCGTGCAGTCCATCATGGCCAAGCTTGCCTGCCCCGTCGTTCTGGTACAGAATGGAGAATTTGTCTCAATGATCTAAATTCATATGCTGAAATCCTTCACCTCCGCAGTCTGCCTCATGACATCATGCCCAAAACACCTTTTTCTCTGCGATGTCACTCTCCCCTAGGTGGCGTTCTTCACAGTGAACACAGTGCGCTTTTTCATGAACGCTCCCAATGTCACACCTGGCTGCTTCAACTTCTTTCAGCTCCAGGTATGGGGGGGTGGAAAGCCCATTCATGCCTCAGCTGGTTTCTCCCATATCAACAGCTCTGTATGTTTCAGTCTGTCCGCAACGAATCTGTCACTCCGCAGTTTGTTACGGTTATTTCCTCTCATTGTGTTTTAGCTGCAGTATTGAGCACGAGCTTGGCTGGTTTGCTTGACCGGCTCCCCTTGCGCCTTTTGTTCGGCCTTGTTGCAGGTAATGGGAGTGCTCCCCGTCCTTCCTCTGCTCTTCCCCGTCATGTGGGTGCTGGTGAACGCCTACGGGGAAGCGAGGGTCCTGGCGGAGTCCAGCCGCACGTCTCCGACTGGCCTGGTGAGGACGCTTTGTCTGTTCCGTTCAGTCGCGTGGCGTCGTGCCATACTAGCAGGTAACTCGCCTTCCTGGGCGACACCAGGCTGCACGTTGCGCTTGGGCTTCATGTTGTTCTTTGAGCGAGGGCAGGAGACGAAAGCCGCAATCAAGTCGCGGAATCCAGGGAAGGGAGGGCAATCTGCCTGGCCCCCCGTATGTTAATTAGCCTTCTCTCTCGCCCCAGCTTGCTAAGTTCTCTGAGGACACTCTAAGCAGCTACACAGAAGTGGTGTCTTCTCAGGTATACCTTCTGAATTCCCTGCCTCTTCCTGTTATCATAGCTCCCTCCATGCCCATCGCAGCTCTCCTCCTCTCACCCCACACCCCCCTGGCAGTTTTCTGTGTCCTGGTCCCCTTGCAGTGCTTCTCGCCTTAGTGTCCCCCCACCCAAGAGCCAGTCTCTTGAGATCGTATGCCTCTGCTGTGTATTCCCATGGCTCACGTCTGTGGTACGTTTCTTGCGGTCCAGTTTATTTTTCTTTTGAAATTTTCAAGTTTTCTTATTTTCTCTGCTGCTGAAGTCTATCTAGCGATCGTGATCTTTATCTTCCCTTCTTTTTTCGATTCCAAACAACGTGAGATCTGAGTACTGGACCTGATCTCTTAGCAGTTGTGCACAAAACGGGTATCACTGCATGTTTTGCGAACCCATCGAAGGCCCATCTTCCTGCCTCCCCCCCCCCCCCCCCACCACACACCATTCAGTCTGCACCTGCACCTCTTCAGAATCCCTTTAATGTGTGCCTGTGCCACTTCCTTTAACCTGAGCTTTGCATGGGGGGACACTGAGTCACATGACTCGTGGTGCTGCGTCTGAAACTTGCTGAGAATGCCGTGGATGAAGGCTGCTGCCAGTCTTTTCTTTTTCACCCAGAACGGCCTGCATGAACTGAGTGAAGGTTGTTCCGATGCCTTGGCGTGTTTGCTTTGAAATATGATTTTAGTGTTATAACAATGTGAATTGTGTATCTTTTTGTTGTTTTTTTTAACTTTGATTATTCTGACTTTAGTAGTTTGTGTACTTGTACTGATGTGCTTTAGGATTTCACGGTACCCTTTCATCATAAAGGAATGGAACGTTTGTTCATGCTCGTTTTCTGCCCTGCCCTGCCTCCAGCTTTTCTTGCTTTTAGCTGGCACCACCCTCAGTACTCAAGTATTGACATGAAACCCCAGGGTCCACACCTGCTTCGGTGATTTCCTTTCATGAGCAGGACAGGCCGGCTGCGTGTGTCAGCTGGACGCAGGGTGCAGCCTCATTCTCTGCTGATTGTGCTCCTGTCCTAGAAGGCTGTTGTGCAGGAGATGCTTCTGGGCAACCAAAGCATGTAATCCATTAATATACATGTTTACATCTTATTAGCTCGATTGGTGTCAAGCTGAATAGAAAGCCTACTGCTTCTGCAGCCTGGTAGGTCAGGTGGAGGAGTTTTACCCTAAACGGGGCCAGTGTGCGGCTGGGTGGGTTAGACGCTGCTCCTGTGATTGTAAGGTCACCAGTTCAAATCCCAGGGTAATTAGACTGATGTCACTGATGAGTCCCTGAGCAAGGCACTTAACCTCAAATTGCTTCAGGAACTGACCCTGCATTCTCAAAAATGTATGTTGTTCTGGTTTAAAGCATGTACTAAATAAAATGCAAATGAATGTGATCACTACTACAGGTTTGTGTAGTAACGTGATGCTTCACAGTAGAAGTACAGACTACACTGCTGAGAGACTAGAGCCTCACTGCTTGTCTTGCAGTACCTTCACGCTCACTGGTCCCGTCCCGGCTTTTCCCACCATGTCCTATGGCTTCCAAGGGGGTTATGGGAGTGAACGAGCCAATAGACTTGAAAGTGTCCTCATGGGAACAGTACAATGACCAATGAGGTGGTGCCAAATGGGTGACTCGCCCATTATCCCTTTCCTGTAGAGTTGAAAAGGATATGGGGTGGAGGTTCTGGCATGTTGTGCGATAATGGGTCCAGCTGTTGATCCTCCTCTGTGTCCACGTAGGAGCTGTTACGTTGCATCTGGAGACACTTGGTCAGCGTCCTGAGAGGAGAGTCCCAGACGCTGTGCTACACCTCGAGCCTGCTCCACAACCTTGGCTCCGTCACCGTGAGTGCAATGCATGTCAATTGTCCCCATTCTTCCCTGCTGCTCCGTGGTCTGCCGGCACTTACCTGTGCTAATGCACTCTGGTCTGGTGCCAGGTGTTGTGCTGTGTAGACAAGCAGGGGGTGCTGTCGTGGCCTAACCCCAGCCCGGAGACTGTGCTGTTCTTCAGCGGCCGTGTGGAGCCCCCCCACGACAGCCAAGACGACCTGCGGGATGACCTTTCAGTGGGCTCCTTCTGCCGGACAGAGGGGGATGAGGACAGGGAAGAGGTCTGTAACACAGAGTGATACAATGGTTCGGAAAACAATGGCCACTCCAGTCGATGAAATAAATCTGTTTCTCGACTGTTTCTTTTAAAGTACCTATGCCAAGGGCCTACCGATGATTTACGTTGGCCCTTCCTGGCTTCCTGTGACTCCTGAGATTAGATACTGAGTATGTGTCCAAAATCACATACTTACACAGTACATACTGAATTTCATCAGAAGTCTACTTCTTGACCGTTAATACAGTATGTACTGTTTTGTATACATGACAACAGTATGAATGAACTCCGACCATACTCCGTTGCCATCTTGCATATTACCTGAACAGATGGTTTGCAGTGATGTAGCTTGACCCTCACGAAAGGTAAAAACTATCAACAAAAAACTAAATACTTGAGTCAACTTATTTAATGCTTGAATTGTTTTCTGCTTAAATTTGCACAGAGCTGGCATTTCCTCTGCTTTCTTGACAAAAATCTCTGAGCAAGTGACGTTCTTCTCTGGCTGCAGATCCATTGGCCTTGCAGGATAGCGTAGTGTCCATTGGTTGCACACGCTGGAATTTTGCAGAATGTAGTATGCCACCTGGGTACTGTTCGCCTGCTGTCTCATTCATACTGTTGAATTGGACACTGCTTACCTGCATATTACATTTTGCCTACAATATAGCAAACAAGTATGTGATTTCGGATGCACCCCGAGAGTCTGGTGAAAATGCGTCATTGGGTGAAGGGAAGCTGATTGGCTGCTCATGTCCGCAGGGCCAGGAGGGGGAGGCCCTGCTCTCCCTTCCGATGGAGCCCTCTGTCCCTGCAGCTAATGAGCACGAGCCCAGTGAGACAATGTCGCACGACACCGCCCGCTCCTCAGACACCATGCGCCCACAGCGCCCTCCACAGGCACCCCGTGCCAAACACCCGTCTGGCTCCAATGTCAGCTTCAGCCATGACACCGAAGGTGGTGAGGAAGATTCAATACAGGTGAGGGTAGTGGGCTTCTCAGCCAGATTTGGCTTAAAGTGACTTGTGCAGCTTATCATTTTCGTTGTTTATATAGATCTTATTACTGTGTAGTCCAAATGTCCCCACAATGTGATGAAAACCTGTTATCTTGACATTTTTCGATCCCCACAAGGGGAAACTGAATTTTATAAAAATTTGTGGGTGCAATCAAAAAGTTAATAATATCAAAAGTCTTCTATTTAGTTTGGTTATTTATGGTTAAGGTTAGGGCTTGGTAGGGGTTAAGGTTGTCATAATTGGGATTAGGGTTACGCCTATAAAAATGAATGGATGGTTCCCACAACGATATGAATACAAATTGTGTGTGTGTGTGTGTGTGTGCACGTGTGATTGCACCCTATGTTTGACTGGCATCCTCTCCAGGGTGTTCCTCAGCCTTGTGCCCTCTGCTGCCTGGAATAGGCTCCAGGACCCATATGAACTGGATAAGCAGGTGGAAAATGGTTGGAAAATGAGACAAATTTCATTGTCTCAGTGGGCTGTTGTTGCGTGTGGTTGCTGGTGCCCCTACAGCCCTGTGGGACCGAGCTGGGCTGCTGCGAAACCGAGGACTTTGTGTGCGACTACCACCTGGAGATGCTCAGCCTGTCGCAGGACCAGCAGAACCCGGTCAGCATTCAGTTCGACGTCTCGGGCTGGCAGGCCCACATGCCCTCCCTCAAGCCTTTGGGCCTCAACATCCTGCTGAACCTGTGCAACGCCGGCGTGACTGAGCAGCTGTGCCGCTTCTCGGACCACCTGTCCAACCTGGCGCTGCAGGAGAGCCACGGGGCCGTGCAGCCCGTCCACGTGCCCTGGGGCCTGTGCGAGCTGTCCCGCCTCATTGGTGCGTGCCGCTGCCAGCAGCTCCTTCCAGTCCCCCTCTGCCTGTCTGCTCTTACCTGGAGATTTTGGGTTAGGTAGAGCCCAGCTCTAATTTGCAACAGAATAAGCCCATCTGGGGCTTCAAACTGCATTCATTCAGTCACTTTCTGGTCTGGATCTTTATCCCAATGCTGTTAATGTTAAGTGTAATCAAACAGGCATCTGTATTAATTTGGGGGGTGGTAACCCATCTGAATATTGAACATTTCAGTAGATTGCAAGCTTTAGCTTAATATGAAATAGGCTTCGGTAGTATTATGGCAATACAGTATACCACAGAATTTTGAGATGTGTTTTAGTATATGGTAGTATTCTTGGCAACAAAATTAGTTTAGCAAAATACAGTCCTCACAGTGTCTTGGTATGCTTGCTTAATTCTGTAAAATGTTACAAATTTGTTGGTTTCCTAACAACAAAAGTCCATTGACAAGCTATGTTTAACTTATCTGCGCATATCCTCCGCACAAACATTCTTTTTATAAATGTCATAATTTTTTGACTGACTCACTTATTTCTGTTCTTGCCATTTTGCTATTAATTGCAATTGTAGTCATTGGCTCTGAAAGGGATACTGAACGCAATTTTTTGGTGTTATATTGTTGCAAAGGTGTTGCTTTCTAAAAAACACCCAATGAGACTGCTTGTTACTGAGCTTTCTAACTCGGAACAGCTCTTTTGCATTCAATTACTTGAATGTTTTACTTAAAACTACTGGTTGCTTCTAATTTGATATATTTTTTCTGTAAACGAATGAAGTACTGTTTTTTGTTATAAAACCAATGAATTTGCAATATTTTTACTGAATTAAGGAAGTTTCCCAAGACTTTCTGTGAACACTATATACATGCCCCCCCCCAGGCCGGCACCCAGCAAATCTTTATGTCCAAATACCGGAACAGCGTTGCTTTAGAAAATACCTTATACTGCGGTAGGATTTCTGGACAGTAGGATGGCATGAAAACTTAGATGACATCCAAATCTAATATGAAATATTATATTCTGATAGCTTGTGTTTGTGAGTTTAATAAAAGATTATAATAAATATATTTAATTACGGCTTACAAATACCACGGCCTCGTCTTAGTGTGATTGGTCTGTGAATCACCCCGCCCCCTGCTCACCTTCCCATCTGGATCTCCCTGAGTGCAGGCTTCACACCTGGGGCGAGGGAGCTCTTCAAGCAGGAGAATCACTTGGCCCTGTACCAGCTGCCGTCCAGCGAGAAGGCCAAGGAGTCGGCTCAGCGGCGCCCCCACCACTTCACCAAGCGGCAGCCACCGATCAGCCACCTCGTCAGCCTGTTTGTGCGTGACAGCACCACCAGTGAGTGCCTTCTCCTCGCATCAACGTGCCTCTCATCTCCTTGTTACAAACTGGCCAGATTGTTTTTGTTTCTCCCCCCCCCGCCATGCACACACAGATAATGTTCAGATGCTCTCCCACGGCTCCGCTGACCTCATTCTCGAGGCCTGCACTGATTTTTGGGACGGTGCAGATATCTACCCCCTCTCCGGCTCTGACAGGTGAGGTCCTGGCTGAGGAACTGAGCTTCTGGCTTTGTGTTTGAAGCAGAACCCCTGATGTCACACTTTTGAGGAATGTTCTATGCCTGAATTGCTAAGTAAATATTCAGAGATCTGTAAACTGTAAGCTTTGTAAACTCGTTTCCTCATAAAAAAAGGTCAGAACAGCTGGTGATTCCCTCCTTTGCCTTCTCAGGAAGAAGGTTCTGGACTTCTACCAGCGTGCCTGTCTCTCGGGATACTGCTCGGCTTTCGCCTACAAACCCATGCAGGTGTCCCTGTCGCCACAGCTGAACGGAAAGTGTGTGGAGCTGGCACCTGGCCCCACCCTCTTCTCCGGGCTGGAGCTGCCCAGTACCACGCCCATCAAACACGGCAGCCGCCGGAATAGCTGCAGCTCGGACGGTGAGCCTGGGAGGAGCCAGCGGCTGTTTAGCACCACTCAAACCACACATTCTCCAGGGCCCCCTGAGGTTTGGGGCCACAAGCAGTCAGTACACAAAATATTAAGTAAACTCATTCATTATTTAGGAGATGCTGAAGCAGCATGTTCTGCTAGCTAGCCAGCTAACCAGGATCTTCTGACTCTACTCACTAGCTATTTACAGTCATAAGTCGCTTGATGACAGGGATACATTCCGAGAAATGCATCATTAGGTGATTTTTTTCCCGTCGTACGAACATCAGAGTGTACTTACACAAACCTAGATGGTATAGCCTGCTACACTCCTAGGCTACAGTAAACGTTATTTTTTATAAGTAGAAGAAGTGTAGTAAATGCATAAACCAGTAACATAGTGGTTTATTATCATCAGGTATTATTTACTGTACAAAACAATATGTGAGATTGTTATAGTACTGTGAGCGGAATAGGTTTCTGGACACCAGCAGCATCGCACATGGGGGTAGTGCATTGTGCTATGACGGGTATGACATCACTAGACGATACGAATTTTTCTGGACTGTTATACTCTTATGGGACCACCATTATATATGCGGTCCATAGTTGACTGAAACATAGTTAACCTTAGTGTGTTTTCCGTTCTAAATTCTAGAATCTATAGCATTTAACCTCATTTTGAAAATGAAGTGAATGTTGTCTCAGAGATAACAGCCCCACCCCCAGGAGGAATGAGGCATCTCCTGTGCTGCCTTTGCCCCGTCTGGTCTTGCCCTCACCCCTCTGCGTCCTGTGCTCAGAGGGCATTGGAGAGGTGGTGGAGCGGGAGGACTGCGTGCAGGCCCTCAGCGGGCAGATCTTCATGGGCATGGTGTCCTCGCAGTTCCAGGCCCGGCCGGACACGGTGCGGCTCATCGACGCCCTGGTCAAAGCCTGCATCCGTTTCGTCTACTTCTCTATGCAGGACGAGCTGCGCAGCAAGGTGCGTCCCGCTGCGGTCCACGGGGGTCAGTGACATCACTGGGGCATCCCGGGACAAATGCATGACGTGCAGTGTCGGTCACTTAGGTGTTTGCCGAGAAGATGGGCCTGGAGACTGGCTGGAACTGCCACATCTCGCTGACACCCAATGGGGATGGGAACTGTGAGATGCTCCCCTCCAGCCCCAGCCATGCTGGCTCCCTGCATGATGACCTGCACCAAGGTACTGTGTGTGTTTGTGTATGTGCCCGTGCATGCGTCTCTCTGGCTGTGCGCGTGTGTGTGTGTGCGTCAGTCTGTCCGGCACTGACTGACTGGCCGTGAGTGTGTCTGGCTGGCTGGCTGGCTGTGTGTGTCTGTTTGGCTGTGCATGTGTATGTTTGTTTGTGTCCGTCTGTGTTTTTGTGTGGGTGTGGTTGGAGGAGATTGCATACGCAATTCCTAGGAACGGAAATGTTTATGTAATTTTGTTTTTGAGGACTGATGAAGGATAAGGATGTAATCATACACTGAAAGCTAAGCCACGTCTCTCTTTCTGGTCATTCGATTTCTTCTGCACTCAAATTCCCCGGTCTTCACCTTGTCTTTATATCAGACACTGCGGTTCTGCCTAACTGGACCTCTGTCCCACAGCCAATCTTAGCTCTCGCTTTCTACAGCAGAGCTGGCTAAGTCTTCCCAGGCTTCTCTTCTCTCACATAACTTCACCTCGTCTTTGTTAGCTGTTATATAATGTTTTCTCTGTATTCACATAATGATTTGTTCATTCGAAGCAGACGGCTTATAGGTAGTTTATGAAATGATTTGCATTCAGTCTCCACAGCGGTTGTATAGGTTTATTTTAAAGCCTATGTCCAAAAGCAAAGCCACACATGAAAAAAGTCTTAACTTAAGCAGAGCAATATTAAGTGCACATCTGGTGTTTCCATCTGTCTACATTCTGCATACATCTGTTCAGCGCTTGTTCAGCAATTTACTTTACTTTTCTTACCACTTGACTAATTTCACCCAGCAAGGCTACAATCTCAAGGCTGTGTTCTCCTGTGTCACTTCCTTTTTCCCATACAGATTCCCGCGATGAAGCGGAAGGGCCGTTACTCCCAGAGGACGAGGGTCAGTCGGACCTGGTCAGTTTCCAGCCCACAGACAGCGACGTGCCTAGCTTCCTGGAGGACTGCAATCGGGTACCCTCTGCCTTCCCACTCAGACCTGCTCACAGTATCACGTCTTCACTTCTCCACTGACCCCTGTCTCTTTCAGGCCAAGCTTCCTCGTGGGATTCACCAGGTGCGTCCTCACCTGAAGAACATCGACAATGTGCCCCTCTTGGTGCCACTCTTCACAGACTGCACTCCCGAAAGTAAGCGCCTTCCCGCTACGGCCCAGCCACATGGAACGGATTGGATTCCCTCAGAGTGTGGGCCGAATTGCGGGCCCAGGCATGTGATACTGGTCGATGTCTTGCGTGTGACCTGGAATGGGTGGCATGGGTGCAGCTCTGGGTTAAATATGGTCCCTTTTGTTCACGGCAGCCATGTGTGAAATGATGAAGATCATGCAGGAGAACCGTGAGGTCACCTGCTGTCTAGGCAGCTCAGCTAACTTCCGCAACAGCTGTCTTTTCCTGCAGAGCGACGTCAGGTACCTCCAGTGGCATTAGGGAATGAGCTAAATGTATAAGTACGAATGTTGATGACACCAACACCCGTCTGTCTGTTATGCAGTGTTGCCCTGGACCCTCTATACCCATCCCGCTGTTCCTGGGAGACCTTCGGCTATGCCGCCAGCGGTGGCCTGAATGACTATGGCGATGGCTTGTCTCCACTGGGGCTGTCAGGCCGACTCAATTCCCTGGCCTGTTCTGTCACTTTCCACCAGGGGGAGAGCGTGAGCATGGTTAAGCTCATTGAGCAGGTACAGGATTTTCTCCCTCACTTTTCACTATTATTATGAGGCTTATAAATGACACCCCCTCCCTGCCTACCCCCCAAGGCACGTCATACCACGTATGGCATCCGGAAGTGCTTTCTCTTCCTGCTGCAGTGTCAGCTCACCCTCGTCATTATCCAGGTGGGTAAAAACAAAGCGGCCATTTCAATTTTCATTTTTTCCACTGTAATTATAAAGAAAATGAATATCTACTTTCATTGTAAATATGGGATGATTTACACATTTTTAGATATTCTGTCTACTGCAGTTGAACCATTTCATTCATTCATTCATTCATTCATCCATTCATTCATTCCTTCTTTCCTTCTTCAGTTTCTGGCCTGTCTGGCCCAGCTTCCCCCGCCCATGAACATCACGGACATCCTGTGGCTGTCCTGCTTCTGCTACCCGCTGCTTAGGTAAGGGCCTCAGAGTATATATGTATTTCTGGCACCGAGGCCGGAGTCAGTGTGCAGAGCAGTCACCCATGCGGCCTGTTCGGCACATTTGTGCCGTTGAAGCTGTGAGACCCCAGCTTTCACCGGTGCTCTCTCCGTGGCAGTGTCTCCTTACTGGGGAAGCCGCCGGACAGTTCAGTGATGACCGTCGCCACCGGCAAAAACCTAGAGGGCATCCCCAGGAAGGTGAGTCCTGGCCGCGCGTGGACGGTTACGGATCGTGCTTCGTTGACAGGTGGTGGAATATCCCTTGTTAGATTATTCCAGAGTAAATGGCCTCCTCTTCACAGACTCAGCAGTACTTCCTGGGCTGCTTCCTGATGAAGTTCAGCATCACGGTCTGCGCTTACCTCCTGGGCTTCGGCTTCAGCCTGGCGAAGGCGTGCGAGAGGGCTGAGACGGCCAACATCAGCTGCACCCACATCATCAATATGAGGTCTCATCAACCCCCCCCCCCCAAAGTTTGATTTGCCCAAAGTTTTATAGCTGCTCTACTTCCAGTTGCTCATGGGTTAACACTGCATTTGTGACCGTAGTGCAAGTGGGGCCCCCAACTGGTTTGCAGACCTTGCAAACAGCCTGCTGCTCATTCAGAAGGTCATGGCGGGATTTTTGGCTCTGCACACGGGTGAGACGACTCGCTCACGTAAATGAGCGCGCACACACAAACGCGCGCACAAAGCCATGAGATGATCAACCAGAGCCATGCATAGCAATCTTTTTAAAAGTTTTATAAAGAAATTGCTCTTAGTGAAATCGTTTATGTAAAATTCACTAAAGTCACTTCATGCTTGGTTCTGCACGGTCAGAAGGCAGTGCGTGTTCCGCATCATTTATATTAAGTATGTCTATGACTGTTATTACGTGCACATTTTCTTGCACCTTTGGATTAATTTCTGAAGGGCTATTAGCAGCATTTTTTATTATAGCTGCCTACAGTAGTGATTTAAAATGTTTCTTAATAGTGCATTTAATTGTATACAGCACAACTCTGCAATGAAATGGCATGTATGCACATGTATTGTTTTTCCATTATTAATGATGTCTGTCTTCAGTCGTTTGGAACCTCTTTGTGCTGATTATGGGTGGTATGTGTGTGTTTGGTTTTTGTTTGTTTGTTGGCTCAGGCGTGTCTTTGTGAGTTACATGACCTGCCCCCCCCCCCTGTCTTTCCCTCAGTGGTAATCTCCCTCAGCTATGTGCACCGCTCCCAGCTACTGTGGAGAAAGAGCCCGTTCAGTAACACCTGGTGGTGCCTGACCGTGCCCGCGGTGTAAGTTTGGCTGCACATGCTTCTCGACTCATCCGGGCATCTGTCACTCAACATCCGCCAGCGCCGTCCTACCCTCAGCGGCGTGCGTGACGGTGTTGCCTGGCTATTTCACTGCCCGTGCTCATTTTTGTTTATAGCACCCTGTCGGTGTTGAATTCGTGTATCGTGATGTTGGTCGCAGGGTGAGTGTGCTGTGTAGTTGCTTTTGGTGACTGTGTTTGCTCTCTCTTTCTGTGGGGCCAGGTTGCTTGGTCAGGTGGTCCAGGCCACAGTGGACTTCCAGCTGTGGAAATATAGGGGAGACGAGGTGACCTTCACCTTGAGTGACATCCCCAAGGAGGTTTGGCTGCCTCTTTCGCTGTCGTCGTTACTGGTGGTGCTGGTTAACGAGGCAGTCAAGCTGCATGAGATCAGGTATGAGATGTTAGGGAAGGCTTTCATGAGCTAAGGTTTCGCTGTTATTCTATCTGATTGTTTTTAAAATGTTGCTGGATATAAGGGCTGGCCATATACTTCAAACAAAATCGATGGAATCAGCGTCATTTAGGCAATACTATGTTGTAAGATGCATAATCACTGCAGTGACTACCTTTCTGGTGCAGCTCCTGTGCAGGGTCCAAGGCAACCTTTTTCCATTTGTTCTGATCCCACCCACTGCTGTTGCATGACGCCCCAGGGTTGGTCAGTCGCACTAATTATGCAGTTACCGGCATGCTTTGCACTGCACTTTAAATAGTATAAATTAATATGTGTATTTGTTAAATTGTGTAAATTCTTGGCTACCAGGTCAGTGTCATTGCTAGTATTAAACCAATAGTGACTGTTACTAAAGAGAGCAATTTTAAAAGAGGTGTCACATCCTTTATTAAAATGACTCACGCACTCGCCGCAATACATTTATTTGCACTCTGTATGCGGGTCTGCTGCTTCGAAAACATTAGGTTTGTGGCGTGACATGAAGGCGTCCTTGTTTTAAGTATGCGACAGATTGCTCTCGCCGACGTGTTTTGATTTTTGTTTTGTCCGGATGTTGTTTGAAGTGTATGGTCACCTCTACAGTGGTAATTCCAGTTCAACGGCATTTGTAAAGTTGAGTCGTACTTATTGTGGACTTGTTGTTTTTTTGTTTTAGGGTGCGAGATCGCTACCAGAAGAGACAGAAATTACAGTTTGAGACCAAGCTGGGCATGAACTCCCCATTCTGAGAGATTCCCAGTAAGGGGTATTAGTGGTGCCGTCAGCCTGGCAGTAATCGGGTGGGTGGGGGTGTTCTGTCACAAGACACTAATGTCCTCCTAGACATCCTACCAGCACTCAGGCACAGTTATAGTGGGGACAGTGTAGTTTCTGTTAATTTTGTTTGTGTCGTGTATATAATTTAACTTTATTTTTTATTTTTTTTTAACATTGTGATTTACCCAAGGAACACCCAAAGTGTTTTTTTTCTGGCAAAGGTGTAACCCAAAAAAGCTTGCCGCTTACCTGGGAATGCATCACTTTATTTTAATGCATGCTTAATGTGCCCCTGACACACTGCCTGAACTACTTAATGAGGTGAGAGGTGTGATTATTATTATTATTTTTATTATTATTTTTTTTTTCTGTTTGGGAACATTCAGGCAGAGTAAGTCAATCAGGCACACTGCATGACCTCTGCTCCCTTTCAAAGGCCCTCAGTTTGAAGGCTGATACGGCCCAGTATTTGCTGTTTAGAGATGAGCCACCTGCTTTGGGCCTTAGTCTATTTGATTCTAATACAAAGTCCTTGGCAGCCTACATCTTTTGTAACAGCTACTAAATGTGAATATGTCTGTTACTTCTGAAAGCTCTCCTGCTTCGGAAAGGGCAGTGGGAGGTGTACAAAAAAATAAGCATTAAAGCCAGGTCACGCCTGGTTTTTCTAAGCAAATCTGTCACGTTGTATAAGCAGCAACTGGTTGGTGTGTGCTACACTATCTCTTTAATATTCCAGGACAGTTCACATTAAAAAAAGGAAAACTGTAGGCAATATGGTACATAAAAAGTGTTATTTTATTTACAGACCTTGATGTGTACATAAGATGTAACTTAAATGGGACTAATTCTGAAATAGACTATGGAATGAGTATTCTATATAATGTATTGAATTATACAAGTAGAATATGAATACTTATTATGAATGAAGTGTGGAATATTTATTGAAAACTGATATGTGACAAATGTATTTAATTTCTTTTGTTTAGGAGAACCATTACATCTTATTGGTTTCTAATAATTTAAAAGTTTTTATGAGATTCCTGTTTTTGATCCTCTGTAGATAAAGTAACATGCAGTACTGTAAAAACCTATCTTGCTGCTGCGTGTCCTTTTCCAGTAGTACTGTAAGAGGGGGGCAACATCAAATAATAGCTTTCTTATATTGACTTAAGCTGACTTACGACTTGATACAACTAGCCTTCTGTGCGATTCTATCAAGATGTCAGTCCGCTTAAGTCAACATAAACTGCCTAGGTGAAAAGCAAACTGGGAACTGAAAGGTAGTGTCACCCTCAGAAAGCAACTGTACAAAAACCCTACTAATGTGAGTTTATTTTCCAGATTTTTCTACCATTATGGACATGTCCTTGCCCACTTTTAGGCATCCATTGAAGAGCCAGAACCTGTTCGAAAACATTCACAGCTTTTTAAATATTTTCTATCAAAACACTGGAGAGTGAGTTTATGTGGGCAGCACTATACATGACGGTCTCACAGCATGCTTTGCATGTTCAGAATACATGTGTATGTGTTATACCAAATTAGTGTTTTACTAATTAGTGTGTGAATTGGGGGGTGGGGGGGTGATGTCAGTAGGTCTTTTGAAATGGCTGATTAATTACTTCCTTGTTGAGTCTCTTGAATATTGGAAAGGAGGAAATATGTGTCACTGTACAGTATTTCTACCTCTGGCCTCCAACTCAAGCGGTGTATATGGCTGTTTTAGATGCTGCAGGTGGTTCAGGGTGCAATTCTGCCTGCTTTATTATTATTATTATTATTATTATTATTA
>JAAGVU020000092.1:11528258-11541724 GCA_011763525.2 Mormyrus iriodes | reverse complement strand
TTATTATTATTATTATTATTATTATTATTAATGGTAATAGTTTTTATTTTATTTTATTTATCCAGTATATCAGAAGAAGTTGATCTGCTTTTAATGGCATTTGATCATTTTAATCCTAATGCTCCCTAGTTGGATCTGAACTGTGAATCCCTTTGCACTGGTAACTGGGCAGCACACAGCCTCTTTCTTAAACATATCGTAACCATGTAAATGGGATCATATCTTTTGATTTTGTCCTTTTGATAATTATCCATTGATTATTCTGTAAGGAGTTCATATTTTGCACCGGTTAAATAGTTATTTACCAACTAATAGCTATATTCAGAAGTAAATGGACTTGTATGCCAACAAGATAAAGTTATCATGTCCTGTATCTAAATAACATGCCTGAGTACTGCTGCTGAACTGTGTGCTGGGCAATCTTCCACCTGTAGCCATCTTTTTAAAACAGGGTTTTCCAGTATGAGTTCCAAGGAATTTTCTTGTGCTAATAACAATGAAAACTTAATGTGGTTAAGTGGTGCCTTCGAACAAAATAGTCTGAAAATGCATTCAACATAATTTGATTTAATGGGAAGATTTAAACTAATTATTTCGTTTTATGTTTGTCATGCAAAGTCCTTCGATTAATTTTCAGAATGTTTATGAAAGGAAGTTTATGCTATTCATAGTGCAATCCCATTTTTTTTTCTTTTTAAAATTGCATGCTGACTGAAACATAATGGCACTGTCTTGACCACTTTTTTGTGTCTTTTGAGCATGTATTGTTTTGCTAATATGGCAGCATTGGGACTGCTGGTGCATATGAAACCACTGACAGGCACCAATCAATAGTCTCATTTCCAAGGCCTTGTAAATGGGCTGCAGCAAGACTAAGTACCTCCTTGCATATACAAACAACTGTACAGTACAAGAACCTGCATTAATCTGATTAGTGATGGGCTATTTTTGTCATTGTCCCTGACGGATTTATAAATGTTGTATATTTTGTATTTTTAAAGTCTTATGTAAAATTATTTTTAAATAATCTGTCAATTATGTTAATAAATATGGTCTTTTTTAAATTGTTGGTGTTCTTAATGTGTTTCAGCTGGTTGGATGTGAGTTTAACAGAGTATCATTTCATCTTGCGTTTCAATCTTAATCCCAGAACTTGTATCGCCCCATTTCGTTCTAGTATGTGAAAACTAGACAAGTCTGTATGTGCAGCGAACCTGTCACCTGGTACGCAAGCACTTGACACACAATTGTCTAATGACAATTGGGTGGGCAACGCTATTTCTTTTTGATTACTAGAAAGCCTTACTGACGACTCAAAATATTTATTAAAAAAGTAACGCTTGGGTCGCTCTTTTTGAACTAATCTTTTTAAGGTGATCTCGGTGATTGATTCAGGTCTTTTAATAAGTGCAAGGTCACGGCGACGAAAGCATGACTGACCTCAAATCTGATATCCTATTACTCGGCCTACTGGAGACATAAAAAAAAATACTGGAGCCAAAAAGCCGGAATGAAGGGGGCGGACGTTCTGGTTAATTATTGCCAAAGGCCGGAAGCTGAGTGAAGATTTATTTTATTGTCTATGCAGGTGCTTCGCCGGTTTTTGGGAATCCTGAAATGCAGAGGGAACCACGTGCGGCGCAGAAATTATAAGGCCGGCATTCATTGGCTCATCGGAGCACCAGCCGAAAGGTTTGGCGGCTTCTGTCAAATTTGATTGGCCAAATAAAACACACGGTGCACCACGGCCGCCTATGAAAGAAGCAGAGACGGTTTATTTTTACAGCGAACGCAGCAATTTCCAATATTATTGGCTTGTTTTAATCACATGACCAATTATTTACCAATCGGTAAGATGCATAGCTTCTTCGTTAAAAACAGGTTATAGTGGGCTGCAAAGCAGTTTTAAGTCATTTTACCTCAAAGGAGTATTTCAAGGGTGAGTTTGATTGCAGATGTGATTTCAGTTTACCAGTGTCTTGATCGCGTTATGTTTTGTCCTTTGATGGGAACGTCAAGGTGACTCAATGCGGGTGCTGCATTGCTTAAATACGGTGCGTGTGATATAACTGGCAATGCCTCTGTCTAACGGAAGACTCTTCTTTTTCATTACTTTGATGTACCTGTAGTTTTTCTTCCTGTTTAAGCTGCAAGATGGCATCCACGCATGTAGCTTGTTTTACAGAAATAAATATTATTCAAGTAAAACGTTTTCCTATCTCTCTTGTTCACCTGTCCTGTGAGCTCCGCTAGCTTGGTGTTTGGCTAACGAGCTAACGGCGTGATTTGAGAACAAACGTGTATCACTAAAATTATATTTTCTAAAGCAACTAAAATCCTGTGAATTAAAATTTCTGCTCCCCCATTTTTTAATGTTCGGTTGTTTCTGTATTGCAAAAACTGAGATGACAGAAAGCTAGTACATCCCCACTACTTGCAGAACTATCATGTCAGCATTAAGCACAGGTTTTTACCGGTTGTCGACCAGATTTTTGGCGTTGAAGCTTAATTCATTCATTAATCGGCACATCCGCTCTTATGTAGTGTTACTAAAAATGAAGAGTGGCGGATAATTTTAATTTTAAAAAAATGGCAAGAAGTTATTCACGCAGTGCCCACTTTATCTGCGGGAGATATAAATCATATTCCCAAAGCGTCCGAAATGAATGCAATTTGCTGACAGTTAAGTAAATTGTCCGATTATGATTGAACTAAGGTTGGGGGGGGGCTGTCGGTATTTTTATGGGGAAATACTTTTTTTCCTTTCTGTGGTATAACAGCTTCCCCGTTTTTATGGACAACAAATGCACAATTCCACAACCGTTAGCATTAGGACGACATAAGCGGTGAAAATGCACACTTCTGTTCTGCTAGGCCATTGAGTGACCTGTTGGATAGAAACTGGTGTGATTTTTAAGAGGGTGCCAGTGTTTTTAAATGTAGAGATGTGCTCTTTTGGGGTTTACCTCTACACGTTTGTGCTGGTCTTCCTCGCACAGCCCACTCATGCTTTTGTCATGTTTAAATTGCCCAAAGCGTGAGTACAATAAAACACTAACTTAACACTTGCGTTAAAACGGAACTTTTTAAATTATCCGACAGCGTCAGCGATAACAACCTTGGAAATTTTAAACTTTTAAAATAACCAAATTAACAATTACCTACCCGAGACTAACTTCCAGCTGAACCACTTTTAACTAACATAAAGCGAAGTATTATTATTTATTTATTTTTAACTTTTCAGCATGTCCCCTGCTGCACTTTTATGACGATTTTCCTCTGGACTTAAGTTTCCTCCCACTGTCTCAGAATTCCCCATAGTATATAATTTCTTTGTGTGTGTGTCTTGCAATAGTCTGGCATCCCATCCATGATGTCCCATACCTTGTGCTCTGTCTCCTGGCAGATGCTCTAGGCTCACCATGCCCCAGTATTGGATAAATTATAGTACAGAGTCCATAAGTGGGTGGGGGGGGCAGCCATAAATCTTTCATTATGTAGCCGATGAAGCAAAGTTGACAAGCTGTACCATCTGTTAACATGGAAAATGTGTATACTTCATGTTGGTTTGAGCTGAAAAGCTTAGTGTCTGCAATAATGAGGTAACTTGTATGTGCAGGTACCCTTTTTTTTCTGGTGCAAATTGAGCAATGCAGTCATCTGGGGAAGGCCCTTGGAGCAGCCTCAGCTCTGGGAAGAAGGTGGCCCTCGTCTTGGGGCTCCCTGTTGGGGCCACGGTTGGCTATATCCTCTATCGTCATTTCACAAGTAGCAATGGTAAGTGGTACTTCCTGTAAACCTTTTCCTGCATTGGTTGCAGGTTTCCCTGCAACAGTTTTGATGCAAAACTGTTTTTTGGGGAAATAATATAAGCAGGATGTATTTGTAGCATGTGGGTGCCTGTTCTGCCCTTTAGGTCAAGGGGAGAGTATAGAGCAGGCCCGACTGACAGTTCCTCTGGAAGTTTACCGTTCCATCGCCAGGAATCAAAGCTCCTTCTTAGACTTGGTAAGTTCCTTGCAACATTTTTTATTTAACTCCGCTTTATTACTCTGATGCTTTAATATCCAGAGTGGCTTGTGTTCTTGTTTTAAATTTATTTTGCACTGTATTAGGTTTTGAGTTGAATGGAAACCTTAATACACTGGTGCTGGCTCTGTAATTACCGCTGAAGAAATGCAGTGGATTTTTTTTTTTTCTTCCCTGACAGGTGAGCCAGCAGTCTGGTGCCCAAGTGAGGCTTCTGTCAGAGAATAAGGGTGACAGTGTCTCCTTTCAGCTTCAGGGGTCAGCTCACCAGGTTCTCATGGCCAAGTGCACTCTGGACAAGTTGGCCTCTGACTGTGAGGTCATAACTGAAGTTTTTGAGATTCCCCAGACTGCCTTAGGACGAGTCATAGGTAACCCATACCCCATTATATATATATATATATAAAAAAAATTATAATAAAAAAAAAAAGACATGCTGTTGTCCTCTACATTGCAATGAAATTTAATTCCAAGTATTAAATGCATATTTGTGTACTGAAGGGCGTGGAGGGGAGTCCTTAAAGCTGATAAATCGGACTTCAGGCGCTCGTGTTAGCTGTCCTAAAGATCGGGACAGTGGCCTGGCAGAAAAGGGCAGAGTTTCCATCACGGGGATACGCCGGGAGGTGCATCACGCCAAAGTGAGAATTTCTATTTTATCTCGGCTGTGGCCGAAAGTCGACTCCGATGCTCTTCGCATAATTCACCATTTCTTACAATTTTATTTTTTTTCCTTTTAATTCTTAAATCCTTTTGGTATCCATATATACATTTTTGTTTGAATTATTTGAAGTGGAACAAATTACAAAAGAAAGTAATTTATTAAGCTTAAGTCCACGATATCCTAAATTGCTTAAGCAATATTATTGGCACCTTTTTGGTGTACTTTGTTTTTCAAATGGGTGTTGTTTTTCTTTTGCTATTCCTCAGGGCATAATCCTCCACTAGCTAGCTTTCACTTTACTAGCTTGTATAACAGGGTTATATATTAGGACACTATGAAGGGCCCCCTGTCCCCCCCCCCCCCCACTCCTGACAGAAGCATAAGAAATCCTGGCAGAAATGTTCAAAAACACACTTTAATATGCCTGAAGTTTTCTGTGAGTGTCTGATGGATGTGACCAAATTTTAAGTTTTTGGTAAAGTGTGCCATCTCTCTGTACAAAAAAACAAAGTGAAACCTTCAAAGAGAACGTGTTCCCTCCAGCGAACCTGGAAGAGGTTTAGTGGTGTTTTTAGATTCTTTGCTTTCTATGGCTTTGGGTGCTTTTAAGTAATTGTAAGCAGAGGTGGAAATTTCAGGTTTAGAAAGTAAAAATCCATGCCAAGATTTTGTTTCAACCAAATCAGTTATCTGACTGTGACACACTATACTCAACTGGTTGGTTGAAACTAAATTATGGTCAGGATTTTTGCTTTCTGAGCCTGAAATTTCCACCTCTGATTGTAAGATATGTCATGAAATCCGGAGAATATTGAAGCGGTTTGGAGAATAGTATGCAACCCACTATCAAAAGGCTGGGTCTTTGTCAAAATTCATGGGTCTTCTAGCATAAGAATGGCCTTAATCACACTTCAGAAACTACTTCTGAGTGATTGAGGCAAAATGATGGACTGAAGCAGCAGCAATGAGTCCTGAACTAAATCCCATTTAAAACCTGTATAGAGATTTAAAAGGAACCGGTAGGAGAGGACACCATTCAAATCTGAGAGAATTGGAGCAGTTTTGACTAAAAAAAATTGACCAGACTTCCAAGAGAAGCTCATCAGTATGCTATATGGATGGCTTGATTGCATTTGTTAATAACCAAAGGCTATGCTATTACATTTTAAGTCATATTATGAAATTGCACCAGGGTGTTTATTATTATTATTAATAATAATAATGTTGTTGTTGATAATAATAATAACAACAACAAATTTAATAATATTTTTATTTACTTATTTATTCATTATTAAAGCCGTACTAATTTCTGGAAATCGATGGTTCTGCAATGCTATCAGAGACTAGCATTAGAGACTTCTCTTTTTTTTTTTTTTTAAATTTTGGGTAAAATTGCACATGTAGGTACACCAATATTTTTCTCTGTATGGTTTGATGTACCATCAGTCCTACAGGGTTTAGGTATTGTTGGCTCTGAGTGAAGTTTGCATATTTGGCCCATATTTGCAGGAGTGTACTCCTGAAATGCAAAAACCTGAAATAAAATGAATTGGTGAATCCAAACCAGGTGTCTCCAACTCTGGTCCTTGAAAGCTACTGTCCACTAGGTTTTCTATCCTGCCTTGCTTCTGATGAGCCACGCATGTTCCTGGTATTTACCTGAGAACAGTTGTGGCTCATCAGAAACCAGGTAGGACAGAACACCTACTGGAGGTAATGGCTCTCCAAGACTGAAATTGGAGACTCCTGATTTAAACCATAAAAATGTGTGTCTGGTTATGGACTGGTATCCTGTCCAAGGTATTGTTAATTCTTGTACTCTGTGCTTCTTGGGCTATGCTGACTATCTCTGTACTTGATAAGTAGACAAGAAGATGAACTTGCCTTATTTTGGTTTGGGGTTTTAATTTAATTGAAGTTGACAGTTTACAGAATGGGCTGGGTGTCTTTCAGGAGCTAGTCATGGAAAAGGTGGCTGAGAGTGAAGAGGTGTGGCAACGGATAACGCAGTCCTCCGCTCTGCGCCAGAAAAGGCGCCCCTCAGAACTGCAAGGTCAGAAGGAAGCAAAGCCGAAATTGGAGAAAAATGATGAGGAACTTCAGCTTGCTCAGGAAGACCCCTTAAGCCAGAAAATGGTACTTCCCAATGGAACCATGGGGCCTCCAGATGCATCCAAACCTATACCAGAGCAGCAATCCGTAACTGAGAGCGGGGAACAAGACACTCAAGAAATGT
Organism: Mormyrus iriodes; assembly: GCA_011763525.2. Taxonomy (NCBI): domain Eukaryota; kingdom Metazoa; phylum Chordata; class Actinopteri; order Osteoglossiformes; family Mormyridae; genus Mormyrus; species Mormyrus iriodes. The sequence continues at coordinate 11,534,795 of JAAGVU020000092.1, read as the reverse complement.
CTCCACAGAGCATTTTCAAATTTGAAAGCAAGTATCTGAGTGATTTTAAGTGCTCTAATTCTGGACTACTCAATTCTCATTCATTATTAACTATCTAGTCTCTGCAAAAAATGTTTTACCTTCAACATATTTTGGCACACATTTATCCACGTCTGTGTGTGGTGTGTGTGTGTGTTTTTTTTTTTTTTGTTTTTTTTGGTTAGGTATTTGCAATGATATCCAGGTTTTTATCTGATCAGGCTAGGAACAAAACAACTCTGGATTTCTTTCTGGCCTCGTGCCAATTTTTGTACGTCTTAATACATTTTAAATCTCAAAACTGAAATGGCAACCTAAGCAAATATTGTCCTGTTTAGTCCCTAGTCCAGATCTGAGCTTCCAGCCAGATGAGCACTTGGAAGTATATGTGTCAGCAGCTGAGAACCCACAGCACTTCTGGATCCAGATTTTGGGGGTGCGATCATTGCAGCTTGACAAGTTGACTGCTGAAATGGGCCGATTCTACAGCATTGGGACTCCAGTGAGTGAAACCTAATTTTCTGCTGAATTTGGTGATTCTTGCACTCTTAAAACCTCTTGGTAATCATTTCTGTTATCCCAGGAGCTGAAAGTGGAGAAAGTAGTGGTGGGGGACATTGTGGCAGCCCCTTACCGGGACCATGGCACTTGGAACAGGGCCAGAGTACTGAGGGTGCTGGAGTCTGGCCTGGTGGACATCTACTATGTTGACTATGGTGACAATGGCGAGCTTTCTCTAGAAAGCCTTAGAAGCATGAGGTAAGAGCTTTTCCTGGTTCAAACACCTGTATAGACAGGCTTTGCCCTAAGTCTCTCTCAGCTTAAGGTTTTAAACAAGGCTATATTTTTACATAGCCATCTTCTCTTTAGGAGTGACTTTTTGAGCCTTCCCTTCCAAGCCATTGAATGTAGTTTAGCAGGAGTAAGTCCAGCAGGTATGTGCTTATTTTTTTTTGCCCGTGTAACTCATCATAATGTTATTAACATTATTTGTTTGTATATAGCAAAATTTTTGAGCTACCTAGAGATTTTGAACTTGATGTCAAAAAGGCAAATCTCCAAACAGAAATGCAAGACAAAAGACAGGAAATGAAAGATGCTGTGTGCAGATATGTCCATATAACACCATATACCATTTATGAATGCATGTAGGGAACACTCTGTCCACTATGTGCTTGTTCTGGTGCTTTACAGGGGGGTCATGGACTGAGGAAGCCCTTGATGATTTTGACTGCTTGACTTACTGTGCTCAGTGGAAACCACTTCTTGCTAAATTGTGCAGTTACTCTCATTCTGACATATCTTCCTGGCCAAGTGTTCAGCTCTATGACAACAGCCATGGCAAGGTCAGCAATGTAATGAAGGGGAGATTGTTTTGATAAGATCCACTTAACCTAGGTTTATAGCTGTGTGTTACTTGAGCCTAGGTTTCTTATGAAATCTTGTTGTTTTTGCTCCTCCTTCCTCTTGTTTTAGCTGCTGGATGTGGGTGAGGAGCTTATCCAACTGGGGCATGCTATGCACTGCACTACAGACTTGGGTGATGGAGGGCTCAAGGGTACCCGAGAGAACCTGGGTTCACTGCAGAAGATGCTGGTGAGGGGCAGATTGGATTGACCTTAAATGCAGAGTGTCTATGCAGAGATAAAAATGGTCATCGTTATCCCTTCATCTCTAGGATGATGTTACTGGAGTAACCTCTGAGCTCAGCCTTTCCTGCATCAGCTTGTCAGGTATGTTTCCCACATGTGCAAAAAGGGGTGTTCACTGTAAGGACATTCACTTTATTCCAATAGACATATTGGACGTAGGGAAAACATGAAATGTAGAATTTTTCTAATTGCGTTCCTTATAGTGACATGCTTCTTGTGCATATGTGAAATAATGCATGTCTTTTAAGGTTTTGTGGATCCATGTGGCAATGTGATGAAGAAACCAGCCAATTGCTTTTCCTTTGATTTTATTAAGCCGCTTGAAACTGTACAAGCTGATGCAGACCAGGGTTCATGTGTCCTATTAACGAAATCCTTAAGCAATTGGGACTCCACGCCATCCCAGGTGGGCAATTCGCAACATACTGTGAATAGGGATGTCTCCCATCTTGCTCCCAAGCCACGAGTTATTCATTCTTCAGAGTACAAAAAATGAGCTGATGGCATAGCAAGACCAACACTGTTCCTTTCCACAGCAGGTGTCCACTGACATTTTCTCAAGCTCCTCTACCACTTCTTCCCCTTGTACTGAAATCATGACTTCTGCACTCAATTCTTTGACTTTATCTGATGAAGTATTCTTCTCTGGAGCCAGCAGTACTGACGATGGGCAGGATGTGTTTTCCATTTCTTCTACCCCTAAATTTGCTGGCTTGATTTCTTCAGAGAGCAATGTCAGTGTGGGCAGTAGTAGTAGTGGAATTCGCAGTATCTGGTACTACCTGTCCTCCTCAAATGATTCCACTGTGTTATCTTTAAGTACAAGCCTGTCTACGTCCTTCCATTACCAGACAGACAGTGAGTTTCCAATGTCAGATTTTCTCAGTGGTCCTAGCCTGGATCTTTCTGAGAGTCTTGAGAACAGTGATGGGGAAGAGGCTGTGTTATTGAGATTGGAAGTAAAAAGACAACTGAACGATGTGGAATCTGTTGCCAAACCAAGTGTTATGGCTGCCATAACAACCAGTGAATATTATAATTGTGGTGAAGCCAGTGGGTGTCTTCATGTTTGCTTGGTAGAGGTAAAAGAAGAGTCGGCGCATTGTCCAAGCCTTAGGGAATGCGCCAGCAGTATCCAAAAGATCAAGACTGTCAGAAGTAATTTGCCAGCTGAAGAGAACGTTGTAGAATGCAGGTTCCAACAGGTGTTGTCCAGTAACAAGAGAACCAAGGGAGGAGTTACTGGCTCAGAGAAGCAGGAGTTCTTGGGAAACCATAATGTTCTAGAGTTTGAGCAAACAAGACCCTTGCATAATATGGAATCATGCTGGCAGTGTCAGCCGCAAAGCTTCAAGATTTCAACAGAAGACACCAGCACATGTATGCTTGGCAGCCAGGAAAGGAAGTCTGGAACTGGAGCAATGTCCCCCCTCCATTGCAAAGAAAGAAGTAACCCTCTATATAATAATCCCCCTGACACTAGTGTATCAACTCTGAATTCAGGTAAAAAAAAAAAAAAAAAAAAAGAGGCCTTCTGCAAAATGAATCTCTAGTGCATGCAAAACACAAGTTGTCAGTTTGGTATAGACCTTTATATTTGGGGCTATTTCACCGTATTTGATTTGCAATAACACTTTTTAATATTGGTTATTGGTATGTTTATGGTGTTGTAGTGATGGTCGAGGGTAATGCCTGATAGACGTTGGTTTTTTTGTTTTTTTTTGTTTTTTTTTTGCAAGTGAATTTTATTTTTTCTCCCATTCTTTAACACCCCCCCCCCCACCCCTTTTACAAACGTTTTAGAAGTTGCCTCGATCTCAGGTAGTATGGATGATGTCATTGGGGAGGACTTGGTCTGAAACCACACCAAAGAAATTGGTAAGGGGTGGGCATTTTGCTTTTGTGTATTGTGTATATTTTTGTCTACTACTACTGTTCTCTACTCCCCTGTTATAGTTTTGGCATTTTCTTTATAAAATGCCTTTTTCCAGCTACTTTGTTATAGTTTAGCTAAATTCTGCCCTGTTCACCCAATTTTTAAGCTTTGATACGATAGCAAATTGATTTTAATTTTCTGTGACATGGAACTACAGTGCCCTCCACAGATATTCAGAATTTTTGGGTTTCTTTTATCCTAGCAATACATATAATCAAACATGAATGCATTAAACCTAATTAATTGGGTTTTTATAAAAAAAAAACCATAATGTCAGTTTCTTCAGTACAAATGTATATTGAACCTGTACCTTTTGAAGGACACTGTTTAATCGTAAGTATTTATATGCTCTGACTGAGGGATGTCCCTTAAACTGAGAACCTGGTATTGTAATGAATCTTTTTTCTTCACCCTTTCTCTTGCCAGTGCATCCTGCTTCGCACAACTGCCTTATTTATAAATTGCTGCTGCTTCCTGGAATTGCATCCTTTGCCCTGCGGTCCTCTTAAGCACAGGGCCTACACCAGCCCAACCCGGGGTCATGCAAAGAATATTTTCAAGAGGTCTCCACTTTTCTTTTCTTTTTTTTTCCCCTTTGCACTGTGTACTGAAACCTGATAATATGCCAGGAACTAATCTAAATATCCACAGCAGGTTTTCAGAATCTATTAGTGCTAGGTTCCCTTTGCAAGTACAGGGATGACTCTACATCTGCTTGTTTTTATAAAACCAGTTTTCCCTCGCTACATTTTTGTGCACTAAAGTCTGTTGCATTTTTTTGTGCATTTTTGGACAAACTGAATGTACTTGATGTGTTTTTGCTTTGTGTTCTTTGCAGTTTCATTCCCTATTTAGTACATATCCAGCTTTCATTTGTTAGTTGAGCAAAGCTTTACAAAATACTTTTTCAATATTTAAATATATATATATATGACTGACATCCTCTTACGTAAATTGTTTCAGTTGTATGGCTGACATGTTAAGTGACGTTTGTTCTGTTCTTTAATTTTAAGCAATAAAATGTTTACATGTTTGACTGCATTTATTTAGCAGGCCTGATATTATCACGGCAATGGACTAACATACCGTTTGATATAAACTGGTGTTTAGGTTCGAACCATCCTGGCTGTGAATGGCTGTAACAACTTAGTTGAATTTATCCCCACCTCCCCACTTAAGTTTATAATGGCCGAAACTAGAGAACCAATATTATAAAGCTGTTAATTGATAAACGAGTAGTCAGAACCGGAAGACTTCAGTCAACTTCTCCACTACTGAGTTATAAAATAAATTATGACAATGGCAAATACGTCATTCAGTAAGTACGTGAGGTCTGTACTGTAGTAGCTTTATACACATTTTTAAAATATTGTGACAGTTCGATTCCACAACGTATTTGGTGTTGATTCCAAAATGTCCTTTTTAATATGAAGGTGTATTTGGTCCATGTGTATTTAAAAACTCTACCCTAATGTTAATAAAACTACACATTTCGGAATCGCATGTAGACAAAATAGTTTGAACCTGCTGAACAAGTCGCCCGAAATGTATTTATTCAAATAAGGTCGACCTAAAAGACCAATGAATGGTTTCTCAATAATACAAAGCGTGGTATAACCAATGAAATTTGGGATCATGTTGCGACGATTACGATTTCCTCATTGTGGCCAATCATGAAACGGTGGGCGTTGCGTGCGCCTGCGCAGAATAGATAATATGATAATTTTGTTGATATTTAGCTGGAGTTCATTTTTGGCTTTTGGTTTGGTTTTCTAATAATTTCCCCTTTTTGGGGTCCTAAAATTTAACGGAACGAAAATAGGGAATATTTTGCATGAGGGGCTGATGGAAGACGCAAGGGATTTGGTGAGTGTGAAACCTTGGTACATTGGTAGATAGCCAGCTAGTAGCTATGCTATTACAATCCTGTTTATCCCCCCTTTGTTGTGATTGTCAGCTTGCGGCAGAAACAGCACTCAGAAGGCCCGTAGCTTCACACGAGCAGCTATATCAGACTCAGGAAGGTCGGTCGTTTGATTTGTAGCATATGTTGACGTGAGCTAAGCGGTTTTTTTTAATAGCGTAGTAGTAGTAGCATACGCGGTAGCGCCGTAATCTCGAGGTGTTGCAGAGCAATGGGATCACGCGAAGGCCTCTCGGTGAGACTATACCGTCACTCTGTGCCACTAGTGGAGGACTGGGAGAGCTACTGCCTGGCGCTGAATTTACATCTCGGGTAATGCAGCAGTTTTTGGTAATGGCTGTGGAAAGTTAGCGTACGAGCGGCGGATGAATGTGCTGATTCAGGCAGACCCTGTGCTACACCATGCCGCGTTATGTACAGGAGGATTTGCGCTAGTGAAAGCCTTTAGGTATAGCCAACTGGAGAATAAAATACCGTATATATGCATGAGGAAATGGAAAGGGGGGAATATGAATGGTGCACTGCGACGCGTAAGATTTCCCACAGTTTCAGGGTAAGAACTGATCTTTAAAAATGTGGTTATCGCACGATGTTTTGTGTGCCCTTTGTAGTTTGCTTACACTGTAAAGAATTCATGCTGGATATGCTTTTCGCCGTTTCGGCTTGCTTGCTAATGTTCGCGATTCGGTAGTAAAACGCTCCAGCAGTTTGTATACAAAATGTTTCGCTTGGACTTATTGTTGATTGCCCGAAGTTTAGTGAGTTTTGCAGCTTGTTTGCGCGTACGGACGGCGTTTATTCCACACAGAATGCACGGAGCGAGCGCTGCTAGCCCGCGATTTAAATGTCTCTCCGGAGCCTTCCTGACCCGCTCCGAAGCGGAAATAGTATTGTTTTTCGGTATCGAGTGACAAGCGCAGAAGATACGTCAAAATCAATATCGTATTTTTAAATCGCTTGGCAAGCACCACAGGTGGCAGAATAGCTGTTGGCTTTGGCATGAGGAA
>JAAGVU020000092.1:11507655-11528158 GCA_011763525.2 Mormyrus iriodes | reverse complement strand
TTTTTTTCTTGCACAAAGGTCGGACATTTGCTTTAGTTTCAAAAGCCTAATTATTGTTTATTTCAGAGTGCTATTTCCTCTATGAGGTATGATTGTAACATACAATTCATGCAAATATCGGTTTCACTGTATAATAGAAATTCGCCATATAGCATATAGATGATTTTTTTTCGCCGAAAGGTTTTCATGGGAGCCTTTTTTTTTCTTTCGCTTTGTGCCAACAAATATACTTCCTGACAGTATGCCTCTGTGGTGTAATGGCAAGTAAATGACTGATTCTTTGTTTAGGTTGTGAAGTTAAAATGAAGACAATGACATTTTTAATTTTCTGAATATTGTTTAGACTTCATGAAATCTGAGACCAAAACACTGCTGCCTCTGGACTTTCCCAAAAGGTGTAAAAAAGTGCTTTAAAAAGTAGTGCCATGGAGCAGAATGGACATAAAAGGGTATGTATTAGAATCGTTTGGCAATGTTTATGTATTTAAAATTGCGGTTTATTAAAATGTTAGTCACTGGGTTTTTAAATGTATTTCGATACGAAGGTATACGAAGGATACTGTTTTTGAGATGTGTAGCGTATTTGAATGAGTACATTCTGTGTGAAAAATTAAAGCTTTAACTTAATGGTGTTTGATATCGACATATAAGCACTAGTATTCTTATCTTTTAGGTACTGGAGCATGAGTAATAGCCTATAATATTATAAGAAGCTTTTTACATGTTTAACCTGTGTTTGTTGGGCTTTACAGCAAGTTGTAGGCTTTAGTAAGCTGTTTTATGAAGCTTTGATGTGACCCTATTAAAAATCGTATTACTATGACTGAAAATGATTAATTATGAAAGAGTTAATTATGGATGTGGAACTATTTTATGAAGCGTTTCTAAACAGCATAACTTTCTCTTTGAATTCGGGAAGTTTAGTTCCCAATGGTTTCATGATAACTATGATAATAAAACGCATCCCAAGTTGTTTCTGCAGCTATAAGGCTGAACATGTGGCAGCTGTTACTGTAAACAGTAGGTCCAGAGGCAGCATTTAACAGATATTTAGCACTGGTATCTGGTGGAATAAATGATTAGTAAAATTAAAAGCCCTTGTCAGATATTCTTCTAACCCAGTGATCGTTAAAATCCTCAAGTAATGGCTAAATTGTGCCCAAAAGAACCAAACTTCAGCAGTCGAACCATTTTTATTTAGGTATTAGTGCTTGTTGTGTGTGGTCAATGGCACACAGGTCAGAGTTGTAGCTCTGGTTTCCTTGTGTGTGTGAGTGGTTCACTAATAAACATCAGAAAAAATTATGCCCTTTATCACGATAACCTTTTCGGACGTCTTTGTGCTGTGACCAGATTTTTGCTTTGTTTTTTTTTTTTTAAATATGCGCAAATAACAAAATTTGAAATTTGCATTTCCATTATTTTGCAGACTGAACACACTCCACGTCCAGATCGAAAGAGGCGAGACTCCTTTGGAATGTTTGATGGATATGACAGCTGCAGTGAGGACTCCAGTAGCAGCTCCAGCACGGAGGATAGTGACGATGAGCAGACCAACATTCGTGCTGGCCTCTCCATTATCAAAAACAATGGCCAAGTGTACACCTACCCTGATGGAAAAGCTGGAATGGGTAGGTATTTTTTGTTTGGTAGAAGTAAATGAATGTGAGTGGAGGCCACGTAACTACAGATCAGCCCATAAGACAGTCATTTAAAATGTAAATTTCCCATGTTGATGTCTTGCAGTTGTCTGTCTGTAAGCTAATTTGGGCCATATATATATTCTTTTTTTTTCATTCTTTGTGAGTTTGGATTGATTAGTTGAATCTGTCTTAATTATATGCTGTGTACACGTATGTTCCCTTCTCCCTCCTCTTTTCTAGCTACATGCGAGATGTGTGGCATGGTGGGAGTAAGAGATGCTTTTTACTCTAAGACAAAGAGATTTTGCAGCGTTTCTTGCTCCCGGAGTTACTCATCAAATTCGAAGAAAGCCAGTATTCTGGCCAGGCTCCAGGTATCACCTTTCATTTTTCTTCTCTTTTTAATGTTTCATTTGCTTATATAGTAGTTCTGTGCTACGTGAAATATTCATAAAGCATTTTAATTGTGTGATCACGTATATGTGTGTGTGTGTGTGTGTGAGAGAAAGCAATCTATACGTCAGTGGATTTAGTCAATGTACACTGAACATATCATCCATTGATAATTATTGTAAAGGCTGCTTACAGTTTGTTTGGCTTTCTTCAAAGGGGAAACCACCAACAAAAAAAGCAAAAGTCTTACAGAAACAACCTCTCATGGCAAAGCTGGCAGCCTATGCTCAGTACCAAGCAAATCAACAAAACCAAGCCAAATCAAAAACTGGTATGTTAATTTGTCTGGAATGAATAAATATTTTTAAGGATAATTTAAACTGAGTAATGCATCCTGTCGATGAAATATGGATTAAGCAATAGCTGTGTATTGGTTCCAGATATTTGGCAACAATTTATCATTTTTAAAATTGTTTTTATACTTCTCACCTGTAGTGGTTCCTGTAGAGGGCTTTGACTGGGGTCATTACATAAACAGCAATAACTTGGTTGGAGCACCAGTGAGCTGTTTCAAGCATGTAAGTACAACAGATGAACCTAAACAGCTTGGGCTCCTGTTTATTTGTCCCTCTGCATCTCACAGACATGATTGCTTTTTGTCCCAGGTCCCCCTAGGAGCATTCTGGGGTGACGTTACTGAGTTGGTGCGACTAGAAGTTCCCAACACTGATTCTGACGTTCCCACAGAAGTATACTGGATAGCATCAATCATCAAACTGGCAGGTAATGTCTAAGAAATTCCCATGTCTAACATGGTTCAAATGTTCTTTTAAATAAAAGTTTAAAACCCTTTAAAATAAAATGGTTTTGTGAATGAAAGCCCTATCGTTTATTCTTCCACAAGAAGGCAAAGCTATGCAGGCCCACATGACAGTTCTATTTTTGAATTATGTTATGATCAAGGTATTTCTTGAATATTGAAACCCAACAGAAGGTTTTGAGACAATTCAGCTTTTAAAATTTGGTTCAGAACGCATTGATTCTTGTAAAGCAAGCCTCTTGTTCCTTCAAGGTTTCAAGGCACTCCTTCGGTATGAGGGCTTTGATGACGACGGCAGCCGTGATTTCTGGTGTAACCTCTGTGTCCCTGAAATCCACCCTGTCGGCTGGTGTGCGTCCAGCGGGAAACCCCTGGTCCCCCCCAAATGTAAGTTTGAGGGATGCAATTCTAAGCGAGCAGATTTATTAGCGCATTTATAATCCATTGCTAAGTGATTACACTCAGGCACACTCTTATTGTCGACAGGCCATTTGTTCAATAGGCCAATTATTATGGCAAATTTTGAGGTCATTAAAAGTGTGTGCCTACCTGTTACACAGACCTGTAAATGTGGTAGTAGCATTCACTGCACTGGTAACGTTTCCATATTTCTTACTACATTCTTTAGATGATGGGTCGAAATGTTTAACTAAGGGCGTGTTCACACTTGGCTCGATTCAGTTAATTTAAGTGAGTCATACAGTGCTGATGTCAAAACACCTCAGAAAAGTATGAATTCTTAAGGTAGATAACACTACTTTATGGAGCTGGGAAATTGATTGCGTTAACGTGTGCAGTGTTTTGTTATCCAAATGGGAAATAGTATGCGCATCGACTTTTATTAAAGACCTATAATATTCCTTCCTGGTTGCAAACATCAGCTGTGTCCAAATTCAAGGGCTGCACCCTTCCAAGGACACAGTCTAAAAGATGTAGCCTTCGTAGGCTGCGTTCTTTTGAAGGTCAAACAGAAAGCGTTGTCAGATGGGATGATCTGGCCTATGGATGACTTCCTATTTGCATCACCAACTATTCCCACCCTTACCCATGAGTCACGAAGCACCGCTCCTTTCGCCTAGGCAGGACACCCCTACTTTACCTCTGTGCAATGAATCTTGGGATACGTTGGGCTGCGAAGGATCTATTGGGGGCAGCCTTTGAGGAGTGGCAAAAGGATGCATTCCTAGACGGTATTTGAAAGAGCCTTTAAAATGGGACAGCCTAGTTGTATCGCTGTGATGCATTCAGTATTCGAATGCAGCCTTAGTAGAATGTAGCCCCTGAATTTGGACACATCCAATGTGAGAGTTTAGGTCATGTTGCACAGAATCCCAGAATTCAGTTATTGTCTCACAGGGAAGCTGATGTTACTTGGTTTATGTCATAAAAATGGATATGGAGGTGTGCTTAGGATAAGTGTCATAATTTGCAATATTTCTTTTGTTTTATTGAAGGCGGACACCTTAAAACGTTAAAATATTTAATCTTGTAAAGTGTACTTTCAGTGGTTGTCATGCTTCTGATTTTAGAGTCATTTGCTAAATAGGTTTAAGATTTTAGATCAAACATACGGTCAGGATTAAATAGTGTTTCAATTTGTCTGTTGAGTACACGCCTTTCCATTTTCCTTGCTTGTCCTTGCATCTCAAGTAGTATTTTTACTGGAAATGCATAATTTGTACATCACAAGTTTGACCCATATTTTATTGTTTTATGGTTTTACATTCTCCCAAACTTGATGTTTTGTTGGGGAAAAAATGGCACTCATGATCAATTCATTGTCCAAAAGGACCAAGTGTGAATGTGAAATGGACTGAGATCACATAAAAACTGAATTGCACCATATAGTGAACAGAGTGCTTTTGGAAGGTGATGGGCAAAGTGAATCTATAGAGAATTGAGTTTGCTTTCTCTTGGCCCACTTTCTGATCCACTTGAAGAGGGCTAAGTTGGTTTAAAGAGTGCTATATGTGAATACACCCTAAAGCATTATCTGCATTGCTTAAATTCTATATGGGAATTTGCTGATATGAGTCTCATTGTTTATTAGAATTCTCTCCTCTCTCTCTCTCTAGCCATTCAACATAAAAGCACCAACTGGAAAGCATTCCTAGTGACGCGCCTTACAGGAGCAAAAACACTTCCTCCTGACTTTTCCACCAAGGTGAGGCACGGTCCTTGAGTATGGTCAGAATGCATATTCAAGTTCTGGAAAATAAGCTGATTTACTTTGATCATTCATTATTTATATTGAAATGTGGATCTGGTTCGATCTTCCTGAAGACAGGCGTCTCTTCTCAAAGACGTGTAATTGTGCTGCATTGCCTTCATCAGGTGCAAGAAAGTATTCAGTACCCCTTCAAAAAACTGATGCGAGTCGAGGTGGTGGACAAGACCCATCTCTGCCGGACGCGGGTAGCTCTGGTGGAGCAGGTGATTGGTGGCCGGCTGCGACTGGTGTATGAGGAGAGCGAAGATGGCACTGATGACTTCTGGTGTCACATGTACAGCCCACTCATCCACTCCATTGGCTGGTCTCGCAGCATTGGTCACCGCTTCAAGAGATCTGGTGAGAAAATGGGTAAAACTTGGTCATGTAGCCTGGTGCTTACATGTGATCTGTTGCTCCTGGTTGTATCTTTTCATAACACCAAAGTCATTCATTTAAAAATGGCCACTTTGTTGTGTGTTTCTTTATTTTAGATGTATCAAAGAAACTTGAAGGTCAGGTAGATGCCCCTGCACAGCTGTTTTTGAAGGTAAGAATACAGTCGTGTGTGTGTGTGTGTGTGTGTGTGTGTGTGTGTGTGTGTGTGTGTGTGTAATTGGTACCAAAATCTCTCTTCAAACTGACTCCATAAACACCTGCATCTAAAGGCTAATTGGGCAGGAGAAGGGAATTAAAATCGATCACCTAATTTTCTGCCAGGTGATGGACGTCGATCAGAGTGGGGAGTGGTTTAAAGACGGCATGAAACTGGAGGCCATCGACCCACTAAATCTCTCTGCTATATGTGTAGCTACTGTAAGAAAGGTAAGGCCTTACTTTCAGCAGAACAATGTGACCCGATCTCATGATATGGGGCCTGTATTCTCTCATCAGCTGTAGACATTAATGTCTGTTACTTTCTCCAGGAATCGTAGCCTTGAACCGTGAAGAAAATGGCTGGTGTTATCTCCGTTAACAGATTTGTGTGGTTCGCCTGTGGTTAGGTTTTGGCAGATGGGTACCTCATGATCGGGATCGATGGCTCGGAAGCCGCGGATGGCTCGGACTGGTTCTGCTACCATTCCACATCACCCTCCATTTTCCCTGCTGGTTTCTGTGAAATTAATGACATTGAACTCACCCCACCTCGAGGTACATTGTTTAGTGGCTGAATGCATCAAAGGCTGTCTGCTTTAAAACTGCCTCTGGCTCATTTGATGCCGCATTGGATTTTAATCTAAAATAAAATCTTCTTCCCCACAGGTTATACTAAGCTCCCATTCAAATGGTTTGACTACCTCAGGGAAATGGGTTCCATAGCAGCTCCAGTGAAGCTCTTTAACAAGGTAACCCCTGCCTGGGGATGTTTTGAGGATACTAACACATTGACTGTGCAGATGGCATAATTGCTAAGGAGGTGCCCACTGAAGGTTGCCGGTTATCTCAAATTCCAGTAAAATTATACACTGCGTACATTTGTTGATCTAAGTTGCTTTAAAAGCATGGGCTAAATTGCTATGTGGAAACACAAACATATCTATTGTGGAAAAGACACAGACGCAGAAAAGTCTTTGTTTGCTCTAAAAAGAAATCTGCATCACGCATGTATGTATGTATGTATGTAATGTGAACTTGTGTAGGAGTGTTAAAGGTACTGAGTGCCCTTTTTTAACCTTTGAGCATCTCAAGTCCTCAAAGTCTGCACAACTGATCTGCATTAGATGTTTTGTGTTGATTGTGTTTTGGGTGTTTCATGTTGTAATTGGTATATTGGGGCATTGAGCACAGGATGTGTGTGTGCTTTGCATGAAGGTGAGTATATCTGCTAAACCTGATGTGTTAGTGCTGGGTTCTCAGGATTAGAACTGGAAAAACTGGTTCTAGACTAGTCATTGCTCTCTTAGATGAAGAAATGCATTCTAGTAACAAAATATTTGGGGGGAGCCAGTCTTACAGTAATGATCCCCAGCAGTAATTTTGTGTTCAGTAGAATGTCAGTTGAGAAGAGATCAGTACTTTATTAGGCATAAATAATGTAAATAAGTAATTTAAAGAAGGTCTTATAATTGATTTAAAGTACTGATTTTGTAGCATGCTTTTTTTTCATTGATCATATCAGTAAATGGGTGTAATGGAGACATTTATTTAAGGAACAGCATTATTCACATCAGAAATGTCATGCGACGTCCCTAAAACAGCTATATGCGCTATGTGTATAATTCACACAGTCATAAAAAATGACAGGATGTTTTAAAAGGAGAAGTGATTTTGCTCAAATACACTGGCCTCCTGTGTGTCTAGTTCAGTCACGTCTTCCTGACTTACAGGAAGTTCCAAACCACGGGTTCCGCACAGGGATGAAGCTGGAAGCCGTGGACCTGATGGAACCACGGCTGGTGTGTGTCGCCACGGTGACACGCATTGTACACAGACTGCTGCGCATTCATTTCGATGGCTGGGAGGATGAGTATGATCAGTGGGTGGACTGTGAGTCTCCGGACCTCTACCCCGTGGGCTGGTGTCAGCTGACCGGATATCAGCTGCAGCCTCCAGCTGCACAGAGTGAGTGGTCATATTCTTAGCATAGTTACTGCTCTAGAGGTGTTTGGGCTCTATATTTCCCTTTATTCACTAGCGAACTATTTGTCCGCCATTTTAAGTGTTACCATTCATGTGCTGTTCTGAATTTTATAAAACGGCCTACAGTGCGGTGGCCGTTATGTGGATATGAGCGAGCGGCTTTGTGACATCTCCGAAACCCCTGCCAACTGGATACCCAAACCTCTGCCAACTGGATTTTGTCTGATCTTTCTCTTCCAGCTACAAGAGAGGTGCCCATAAACGTGACAAAGCAGAAGAAGAAGACTCAGCAGTACAAAGGACAAAAGAAAAGTGGGTCAATTCTCATACACTCCTCCCAATGCTCTTTAAAATGCTTCCTTTTGTGAATGACAACACTATTGAGAGAAAAAAAACCTTGGCGACCCTTGTGTTTCCTGTCGGGGTTCTACTCTTGGGTTTCCTTCCGGGTGCGGATTTGGAATGAGGTGGAATTGCACAGCAAATGCAACCTTGACGCGACTGATCTTGGTACTTGAGGTTCTGCTTTGGAGTGAAAAAGAATGAGGGCATCATGCTTTCACTTTGCAGTTCCAGGTACTCTAGGCACTGATGGCACAAAGCGTTTCACCGTTTGTCACGCTAACTGTTGCCTCAGAGTAGATCAGATTAGCAGGGAGCTGGACAGTGAAGCAACTTTGAAGACTAAAACCTTGAATCTGAACTGTTCCAAGGCCCACACAGGCCTAGCTTTGGCTCGTTTCTAAAACAAGGGAGCAAGTGTCTAAAAAGCTTTTTGGATAGTTGTAAATGACCCTTCCATACCGTAATGTGGTATTATTGGTAAAAAAAATTAAAAATCTGGTGTTTGTTTCACTTGGTAATGCTGGATAACCTCCATTTTCAAAGTATTGAAAAAGATATTTTATTGGTATGGAGAGCACAGGGGAAGCCGATGGATGTGGGGGGAAGCAGGGAAAACGGGAGGCTCGGTAGCTTACTCCAGTCTGACTTGGTGTTTAGAGAGGAAGATTCCAGTTGGGAAGAGGCCGGTCAGTTTGTCAAGCGTGCCTCTGACAGGCACGATGCGGAGGAGCTTCTCGGGTGATGAAGAGCTGCCTCCACCCCTTTACCCGTCCCATCCCGCACAGGCTGCGGCCCCGGGGCCCACTCAACCCCCCACCACTAGTGGGGAGCTGAATCCCAGCCTCAAATCAGGTAATCCACCATTCCTCCCAGTCTGCCTCACTCAGGGTGAGCCATTTAATCAGGGGTACACAGTATAGTGGTCTCATGCTGGGGTGTGGCGGGCCCCAAATTCAAGGCTAAGGTCACTCTCATCTATATGCCATGTCTTTATCAACACGCCCTTTCTCAAAGGAAAATCTGTGCTTTTAGGGAAATAGTTTTCACTCAAAAAAATGTAAAGCTTAAATTCCGCTGTGGATCTGTGTTTCTTATCACAAATTGAGGTTGCATAGCTTGCGTCCCTATAAATTGCAAAAACAGAAAAGAAAATACATGCACAATGTATCTTATTCTTAAATGAATACAATTTGTTCCTGCTAAATGATTTCTGAATCATCTGACTGTACAGTTAATACTGCCCAGCTCCCTTTGCACTCTGTGCCTGAGTGTGTTAGTGAAGATGAATTGCACGTTTGGCCGTTTATGGTGTAATTTAATATAATTGGAAAATTGAACAAAAATGAATACCCCCTTGCCAATGGCAGTTAAATTTACTTTATATGTAGAAAATAAAAATGACTATGATGGGATAAATAATTTGAGTACTTAATATATGAAGTGGCCTTTTTACTAAGCAGTGATTAAGATTGTAAAGATTGTTGTGCAAATAGACAAAGTTTTATCATATTAGCAGTATCTAAGGATTCTTTGCAGTTAGCCAAATCCTTTTTCATGTGTTTGTGTGAGGTTTTTAGATATTTTTGTGTTTTTAGATAAGTTGCTTATACAGTGCTCACAGGAATTCTGGAGACGCTTGCTTATTCTGTAATGTTGCAAATTTACTGGTTACATAACAAGTCCATCGACAAGCAATGTTTAACGTATCTGCACATATCTTCCACAAAGACATTTTCTTTTTATTAAGTGTCATAATTTTTTTTGACTGACTCATTCAGTTCTGTTTTTGCCATTTTGCCGTTAATTGCAATTGTAGTCATTGGCTGCCAAAGGGATACTATACACAGATGTTTGGTGTTTTATGTTATTGCAAAGGTGTTACTAATTAAAAAGCCCCCGATTGATGCTTGTCGATAAACTCGCAACCGCTCTTTTAGGACTGTAATTTGGGTTTCAATTTACTACTACTTGAATGTGTTACTTTTAAACTTTTGTTTCCAATGTTATATTTAATTTTTGCATTAAGTAATGATTTTTGTTATAAAACCAGGAAATTTGCAATATTTTTACTGAATATAGCAGGTGTCCCAAGACTTTCTGTGAGCACTGTGTGTCACCGTATACATCGGCCAAGTACAGTTCCTTCTATAAGTTCATTTTAGATGTATTTGAGATTCATTTCATACTCTGTGTCAGTGGCATAGATGAACTTTTTTTTTTAGACCTACAGCAAATTAGGTATGCTAAGCAGAATCAATTAGTATTTTCCTCCCATTGTAACTGCTGTAGTAAAATAACTGAGTATATAATTTTCAAGCCATTTAATTTGATTTATTTATAAACATTGTTACAAAGATTTGACTCTGGTTTCTCTGATAGCTGTAATTTGTTTATCTTATAAAGTGTGAAATTGTAAATACTTATTTAGTGTAAATGGTTATTTAGGTAAAATGATTTATATATTTGGGTAAAATATGTGGAAGTTCATTGAAGTGTTCTGAGGTCTCTGAACAAATATTTGACTGGTCATATGTATTGTCCTTATGTTACTTTTTCATGCTTCGTGTTTGAAACGGTGTTGATGAATTATTAGTCAACAAAAATATACTGCAGAATCCCAAATAAGCCATTTATCACATACCATTTTAAACATGTATCATTTAGGATGTTTCAAAGATGCTCTTGCTGTGAAGTGTTTTTCATTAGTAATGATAGCACTTTGACGCATGCTGGCATTTTTAATTTTGCTGTTTAAAAATACAATATGAGGAAATATTAGTTTCTAGCAGTTGATGACCGTATGTGATTTTATTTTTTTTATTTTTTTTTTTAATTATTATTTTATGTCCCTTTTGGCGTACTGTCATGGGGCCATTGGTATGTGCCAGTCAGTGAGGCCATTAGCTGCTTTTCTGTCCATCTGATCCTGCCAGAATTTGTGTGGAGAAACTTCACTGATGTTATTCTTGTGGAGTAGTTGTTGAAAATTTTCAGGCAAGCGTCTTCATCCTTAGTGTTGCATTCATGTGTGTGAATGTACAGGTAGGCTCAGCGTGATTTGATCCAGGTGTTTGGATGAGTTATGGCATTTTAACTTGCAGCCCTGGGGGTCAGGCTGGACATTTTAGCATTGATGTCACAAAAGATCGTTCTTCGGATGATCCCTTGATTCTTATACGCCCTTCTCCTCTTCCTCAAGTGGCTTCACTGCAGCTGAAGGAGGAGGCCGCAGAGCTGGATGAGCTCACCTTTTCGCAAGGCATCTCAGACCAGGAGAGCAACGGTCCTGGCAGCTACTATGTCAAACAGGAGCCGTGAGACAGCTGATGGGGACTTTTGATAAAAGCGAAAGCCTTAAACACTGTCTAACCTGACCAGCACTTGGAAATCAGTTCGGGGGTGGATGGGTAGGTGCACAGCGGTGTTGACGAGTGGCAGGACTCCAAATCATAAGCAATTGTTTATTGGGTAAGAAAAGACACAAGAGTACAGCAAATTTAGAAGAGAAGGTAATATTTTACAAGGTTTTTTTTTTCCTTTAGCTTTGTTTTAACAATTTGCCAGATGGACTTTCAATGTTCATTGTACTTGAAGTTTTCAAAGACGTTTTTTGTAAGATTTTTTCGAAACTGAACTGTTGTGTGTCTGATTTTTGTTTTGGTCACTTTGGGAAGGGGGTAGTAATGTGAGAATTTTTAAGTTTAAGGTGGAAAGATCTAAGTATATATATATACATTTTTTTTTGTGATCTGAAAAGAGTGGGTTTGAATACATGTAAATCATAAACCTTACTGGTATGAACACATTCAGATTCAATGGATAACACTGTCATAAGATTGCACTGCAGGAATGTACATTTCTATTCACCTGTTGCAGTCACCTTTGCCACAGATGTGCAGCTTTATTATATAAGTAACAAATCAAACATCAATCATATTTTTAATATTTAACAAACTCTGTGAGAATTGTAAAGAAACAAGATATGTCACCATTGACAGATATGCAAACTTTTATTTTAAGTTGCGTTTTTTTTTTTTAAACTAAGATGTCTGTAAAATATTTCGCCAGTTACCTAAAATTACATATTTTAGAGCCATATTGTTGCAGAAGGGTGAAGTATTCAGCTGAGCCTCAGAATAAATTTTAATTTTTTCATACTAATAAAGATTGTCACAGTTTACATCAGCAAAATAGGGAAAAAACACCTTCCATAATTTAAAAAAATATTTCAGATAGAGTATGTGGCATCAAAACTGTGCACAGGACCCCTCTAGGTGTGAGCATTAAACGTAACATGTTGTTTGGGGAACAAAGATTATTGAATAACCAGTTAAATAACTATTGTTAAAGTACATTATCTTAAGTAACAAGCTAGGTTCACTCTAAATCTTTGTTTTTGGTCTGTGCATGGTTAATTCCTTTTCCCCCCCTCTTTTGTCTTAAAACCATGAGCTACCATGAAACCAATGATTTTCATCATAAATTTGATTCCATCACAGAAATCTTTGTACTACCTCATTAAGAACCTGGCAGTGGCACACTTGACCTGTTCACTATCCATGAGGTAGTGAAACTCTGGGAAATAAAATGTGAGTTTATTTTTCTGTTTTTTCCTTTTTCCTCTTTTTTTTTCCTGTCTTAAATTCCCTTCAATTGGTTAGACGAACTTATGCTTGTTGTATCATCGATCCAGTGGATTGATGCGTGGAATGCCACTGCAGAAACTGTGCAGAATCAGTGTACCTTATGCAAAGGAAAAATGTGGAACCTGTTCATCAGGTATTAACTGTATATTCCATCTTTGTGCAAAGCAGGGGTGCACAGTCCTGGAGTGCTGGAAGCTTTTAGTTGAACTTCTTTACTCATCTTTGTTCTTCAAATACAATATGAGACACTTCCTGCCGCATCGCAGCGTGCCAGGACTGGATTAACACACCCCTGATCAAAGGCTTCATATGGCATACGTACATTAATATACTAATATTTTACATATATCTTAACATTGGAGACATTTATTTAAATGGAGATTTAATATGCAATTATAATTTTGAAATAAAACTGGCGCTTTCATATATTTGAAGATTTAAGAAATAAACCTATTAAAGATTATATACAAATGTCTACATACAAACGTGCATAAAATTTTAATTACATGTAAATCTATTGCATAAATGTGACAATTTCTGTTACAACGTATTTGGATCAGCTGTGATCTTTTTCCATAGCATGCATAGTTAATATATTTGTTAGTGTGTATAGAAACATTTTATATTGATGTATGTATAAAATGTATACTCACTAATCAAATATAATTTCTCTACCTGATGCAGGTGTAAATATTATATAACTGTATACACTATAGACTCCCTTCATGTACCAGTAAGGTTGATAATTAATTCTCAGGAAACATTTGCATCTTGTTTTATAGGCTTGCTGTAGCTTGTTGGGTCAAGGCTAATTGCTTTCCAGGTGGTCAGTATTGGGGATATACAGGAAATCTAAAGTAAACAACAAAACTAATTTTTTTTGGTTCTTAATTCTTTAATGACATGTATGACATTGATGTGCATAATATTTAATAGTATTAGGTTTTTATGGTCACTTGGTCATGCAGTCTAAAAACGTATTTCATTTTCATTAAGTAAAATTCCCTGTTACATATTAATGCACATATAAATCGGAGACAATTATTGCTAGTGTTCTCCCAAATGTGAAACATTCTCCCAAGTATTTTTTTCTCCCCAGAAAAAAAAATGTAGGTGCTTGGTGTGGGGGGGTGTACAGACTTCAAAATTAGGAATATCATTAAGAATTTAAATGCTACTCTGGTTGAATGAATGCTTTTTTGATGGGTTATTTTACGCATTGGGGAAGATGTGGCTTTTGTGTGTTCAATACCTTTCCTTAATAATTTGGAGGCATGAAATTTAAACCAGCAGCCACATGGCTGACTTTTGAAATGGCTCATTATTTGTTTCAGTTAGATGTCCGAACGGGGTGGTGAATATATTGGGTACAACATTCATACTGAATATGCAGTTCATGTGTTAGCTGGAAGAAGCAGAAGTTTGCTTAGTTTGTTAAAGTGTGTCCAGCAAAGCAATAAAGCATTCTGTTGTATTCCACCAAAATTTGATTTCAAGTTAATAGGCTTTATTTTTTAATTTGGGATCACACGAGTTTTTGAAATAAAAGAAATTCTTTTGTTTGACTGGCATCAAGGTGTTTGAGATCTTTGCCATTGATCCACTGAGTAATAATTCTAAGATCCAGTGGTGCTTAATGTACTGATGGTGAAACATGTTCAGATATAAAATATACTTTTCTTTTCTAGCTTGAGACAATGCATTCGAGACCAAACGATGGCATTATGTTTGTTTGTACTTTTAACGACATGACTGTTTCACAACAAATTTAGCTGCTACCCTCTCCTGTAATATGATGTAGGTGCCATTATTCTACATGAATGACAACATTGTAAGTCGATAACAATAAAATACACAGTGTACAACCTAGAGTGCAAAATTTCCTGTAAATGAGATGGAGGCCTTATCTGTTTTGTTATACTCATTGTTTTCTTGATGGCAAAAAAAGAGTGAAAGAAAATTGTAACATGTTTCATGAACCAAATATCAGTGCATGCAGCATTGTGAACATCTTGTCGAGGCCCACGGTGCAGACCTGACCTCTTTACGTTTTGTGCTATGGTCTAAAGTAATGTGCAACTTCCTAGTTTTTTTGGATACTAACACGGGTCTCTTTTTTATGTGAATCCCCCTTTTCCTCAGTCTTTGTATTATGGTGCTATATATTTGATAAACTGTTAATCCTTTTAATGGGGAATGATTTTGAGAAAATGTACTTCTGGTTGGATTTGAGTTGTCTTCTGTATTGTATTTTGGATACAAATGTAAAGAATTTGTAGAGAAAATATTAACTTTTCCCCTCATGGTACATCTGGGGGTTCAGTAAGGTATGGGATTTGTACACCTTTTTCATCTAAGTTTTGATAGTGTCTGTACATGTTCTTTCCTTTTCATTGTCATGGTTATTTGTGCCGTGAACCAGAGGTTTAATAACCTTTCTATTGAATTTGTAAATAATTAAAGCGTGAACTGTTATTTTACAAATCTTGCAGACGTTTCCAGCATGGATGTGAAAAAACAGCATTAATTCACTGAAGACCTTTTTACACTGAATAAAAAAAATATATAAATGTATCTTCATTATTATTTTCTTCCATATCTAAAATTCTGGAAGCTGTTGGTGTAGTGATGGCTATTTATATATGACTTAAATTACTGGGTGAGGGAACAGTATAAAATTCCTGCACGCTACTGCGCAATGTCTCAAATTTCATCCTAAATTTCAATTTAATTCAAAAACACAGTGAGCCAAAAACAGTGAGAATTGTTTCACTTAAACTTTTGCCCCTGCTGTAGAGATTGTGAATTTCAATGGAATAAAATCATAATTCCACTTGAATATTTGTCAGTTAATTCTGATAGTGTCAGATTATGGCACTAATCTCTATAGACCAATTTGTGACCCATTAACTTAATAAGTGTTTTTAAAGAAAAAAAGAAACCTATGGTTAACAGGAGATTAAACCAGTGACATCTGTGATATCAAAGACAAACAATACAGACCTGGTATTCAAGTATTTATTGACATGCACTCGCTATTCACAAACGCACAGCATATATTCAAGACAGAAGGAACAAGAATTTTATGATGGCGTGTGGCTGCTTTGTTAATCGTAGATCCAGCTCTCTGCACAACTCATATATGATACCATCTCCTCTGGAGTGAACCAGAGGTTTATCTCTGCGTTGGCGCTGTCTACTGAATCACTGCCATGGATGATGTTCCTGAAAGAATGATGAAGAGCCATAAATTAACCCAATGGTGAAAAAAACATACATGCACACCTCTTATGTGTTTTGTCACATAAAAATTTCATTGTGGAAAACTATACACAATTTCCTCACCTGCCAACTTGAATGCAAAAGTCTCCTCGGATGGTGCCTGGTTTCGAGTCTGCAGGATTTGTTTCACCCAGCATGACTCTCCCAGTCTTCACCACATTCATGCCTTCCCACACCTTTGAAGAAAACAATATGACAGGCAAACCACTTCATTCATTAACTGGCCTAATTCAACATTAATGAGTGTATTTGCAATAATTAGACTAATTACATACAAGTTCATACCAACGTACACAAGCTATCAAGCGGATTTACCATGGCAACAATAGGTCCAGAATGCATGTATTTAACCAGGCCAGGAAAGAATGGTCTTTCACTAAGATCACTGTAGTGATTCTTCAAGAGGTCTTCCGATGCCTGCAGTGCAACATGGCAAGAAAACAGCTGCATATATTTGAAAAGAAAAAAATGCTAATGCACATTTCCTCACAGATGTTTTACAGTGTCAATATCACTGAACTTGAGTGCATCCCACACGGCCTGTTTAAAGACCAGCAGGAACCCTAGCAGGCATGCAGATTATTACAAATTCCGGCTACCAACTTTTTAAGCTACTACATATTGTTCATGTGCACCCTTCTGTGAATTCAAATGGTTCATTACAACAAAAACTGAATGACTGATATTACCAACACTTTCAGTTTCTAATCTGAGAGAATTACCATTTTGCACTTCTCAAGAGAGATGACTCCCTTAAAGTACAAGACACTGGAGACAAAAGTCTGCTACACTTGGTTTTAGAGAGGGCTAAATTGCAACACAAATAAATGAGATGGCCTTTAGAATATCCACCTATTTACATTACTGAATTATTAATATTATGTTCTAAAACCTATTGTATTTCTGAAATGCACACAATGCTTTACCAACACATGTTAACAGCGCTTACCTTCCGTCAGAGGAACTTTGCAAATCAGCCTAAAGCAACTACCGGTAACCAAGGCCATGCATAACCTTGCACATATAAATGCTCAAATACATTTAACTTACATGGAGAAGCTTCATACCGACAAGTTTAAACCCCTTCTGTTCAAATCGCTTTATGATTTCTCCTACAAGTCCTCGTTGCACACCATCTGGCTTGATGGCAATGAATGTGCGTTCCTCAGCAGAAGTCATTACCCTGTAACAGACTTTATGACATGCAGGAACTTATAAGTGAGAATTAGGCAACAGTCTGAAGGCACATATTTACATTTTATAACATTTTCCACACTGGCTATATGAGGGGCAGCAAGGGGTCACACTGAGAAAGCTCCTGTGCCTATACCAATAAAATGCTGTATACACCAACCTAACAGTTTCTCACATGACTGCGATAATTACTTCTTTTCTCATCTTGAGCGAGCGAGAGAAATAGGCCAGTTGGTTGCACAACCTGTCACCTGGAGATTTCCCCTGGTAATTTAATTAATTTCTGTCCCTGTACTAACCCTGCTTAGCGCAATGACTGAACATGCAGCCTGGCATCTTGAAGCGCTGGAAGCTAGCGCTTTCTTACTTACTAAAATATTTAATGATCCTTTCGGCTTCTCTTTATCCAACGCTGAAATTTTAATAACGTAACTATAGATAATACATAAAACAATTGTAAGCAATGAGGCTGTAATCAAATTTGCATTTTTTAAGGTATTACTCTAAATGGCAGCATATCTACAAGCTCAGACGACACGAAAATACCTTGCCACCAGCTTATGGCATATGCGATTTTCATGAAAATATGTTATTTCTGAGCAACACTGTCTATTTCAGGCCTTCGACTTTGCACTGAGATTAATACCGATTCGTACAGGAAGCTAAGCTAGTTTGCCAGTGCAGCATCCAGCCTTTGTGTTAGCAAGCTAGTGATCACCGGCAATGTCACTTATAGACCCATAAACTGCCAGCCCTGACAATTTGAGTTGGCAAAGATAAAACTAAAGTCATACCTAACACGCTAGCTAAACCCACAAACAAACAAACAAAAAGCGATTTAGTGAAAATATTACACATCAGCATCCCAAATGAAAGACAATAAAAAAGGGCGAATAGCTGCATAATCTTTAAAACCATAAGCTCAAAAACTATGAGTGGAATGCAATTAATCGAGGTCAGGCAGATAATAGGTGAAATATACGAGAAACCAAATTTAAAGCAAATTACTTATGCGCATCAATAAAAATGATATTCTTGTTATAGATACCTTTATTCCAAATGAGCTCGGCAGCGGCAGCAGAGTGTCTTTGCCTACAAAACCGAGGTTTATATGTGTGATGGAGGCGGGGATTGCTGCTGCTACATAACGAGCAAAGAGGACTCTCCAACCTGCATGACGTATGCA
Organism: Mormyrus iriodes; assembly: GCA_011763525.2. Taxonomy (NCBI): domain Eukaryota; kingdom Metazoa; phylum Chordata; class Actinopteri; order Osteoglossiformes; family Mormyridae; genus Mormyrus; species Mormyrus iriodes. The sequence continues at coordinate 11,509,860 of JAAGVU020000092.1, read as the reverse complement.
TGCATTCTGGACCTCACGATTAAACCTGTAAATTCTGAAATACATCATATATAAGCTTTTGGAAAAGGAAAAGAGGCTTCAGGTTTTTAATGTTTGCATACAGCGTGAATCCTGCAACCTGCACCGCGTATGCATGTATTTTATACCTCCCGATTAAAACTGTATATTCCGAAATACATCATAGGCATAAGTAAGTTTTTGGAAAGCAAATAAAGGCTTAAAGTTTATAATGTTTACATGCGAACATACAAGCCACACACCGTGAACTTTTTCAGCTTACATAACGTTTGCATGTGTTTTGTACCTCCCGATCAAAACAGTAAATTCTTAAGAACTGTGTAGCTTTTAAAAGGAAAATAAAGGTTTAAAGTATTAAATCAGTTGCAAACGCTGCTATTGTTAAGGTCTAGATAAGTACTGAGTTGCACTGACTGTCATTTGTTCCATTCTACAATCTGAAGCGCCTTTAACTTATTTTAACACCTTGCTGTACATGTTCCTTCAAAGACACTCTAACCTTTGTAAATCATAAATCGAAAATCAAATCTTAATGATGCTTGACACACGTTGCCCTATAATACCATAGCTACAGCTAGATTTCACTTATGAGGATTAACCCAGACCATAATATAAATAGCAGCAGGCATTTGGGTCATCAGGAATTATATATAATTCCTGATGACCCAGATGCCTGCTGCCATTCTTACAGAGACACCATTGCTGAATGAGGTCCTACAAGATATCATTTAATAGGCAGACCAAAAGTCCACCTTAGTATTAAACCAAGTGTACTTTAAACATTACACATTACAGCAGCACTGGGGGAGAATAACTCATTAAAAGAAAACAGCCCATTTAAAGGTCCATACAGCTGGTTTTGACAACCCAACCACAAGGGCTTCCTGGCATTTGCTACAAGCTATTAGCTAGACAAAAAATGCAGAAGCGGTAGACCTAACTGATAAAGTTATATCTATGAGGATGTGGATGTGTGCAATATGTGTGTGTGTGTGTGTGTGTGTATGTATGTGTATATATATTTCTTTTAATTGAAGCTGGTTTTTCTAATACACACATAAATGGTTTTAAGTGAAAATTTAGCAAAATAAAAAGAGAAGGCCCACAGCAAGTCTACAAAAACAAATGATTGTTGGTGACTTAAAGAGCATCCACTACAACACCTGCTTTTAAAGTCTTCAGAATCACTTCTACAAATAATGAATCAATAATTGACCAAAATGCACGTTTGTGATTTCCAAATGCTAACAAATGCATGTTGATTATCTGCCCTATGTAGCACTGCTGTTGTTGGGACCCTCATATTATACATATGCTAGAGGTTCACTCATGTGGTGCCATAATGCATCTCCATCTGCTTTGTTTACCCACAACTAAAAGTCTTGTTATTGGTTGAAGGAAGTCATTATCCAGGGATCATGATAGGTAAAATTTCTCTCTCCTTACAGCTTCGATTTGTTTGTTTGTTTAAAATCACATTTAAAATATACCCTGTTGATGGACAATGGCAGCCCAGTCTGTCCCTGAGGAGATGAGGTGCACACAAACACTCATGTATTAACATGCAGCCTCAGTGAGGAAAAGTCCTTGCCCGCAGATACAACACACGATGCCCAAAATATTCAAAACACATGCAAAATAGCAATAAAAAGAACGTGGTTTCTTATTTTTGTTTCCTCTTACAAGGTAATATGTCCTGCATTATCATCAACCTAACCTGCAGCGTCTGCAGATTTCGGGAACCAGCGTTCGATTCCCTACGTGTATAGAATTTACATGTCATCCCCGTGTCGTCGTGGGAACAAATCGTCCATAGGTGTAAATGTGTGTGCGATGGGAACGCCTCCTCTTGGATAATTCCCTGCCTTGCGAGCCCGTACAGTATAGGCTCCGGACTGGAAATGATGTATACATTGATCCCTCGCTATATCGCGCTTCAACATTCGCAGCTTCACTGTATTGCGGATTTTATATGCAAGCATATCTAAATATATATTGCGGATTTTTCGCTGGTTCGCGGGTTTCTGCGGACGATGCGTCTTTTATTTCTGGTACATGCTGCCTCAGTTGCTTTGCCCTGTTGATTTCACCGACTGAAATCAGCTGAGACTGTAAACATTACCAGAATGCAAATGGCGCATGACTGCAGTGTTCGTATTTTAGAAATATGATACTAATATTAAAGGA
>JAAGVU020000092.1:11490382-11506568 GCA_011763525.2 Mormyrus iriodes | reverse complement strand
CGTATTAAATAAAACTCTTCAATGATATACGATACGTATATTTGTGCGTAGTATATAAACAGTGTGTTTACATGCATTATTACATACAAAACGAATCTTACCTAATATCCAAGAGAATATAAAGGCTTTATAAGGGCTTAAAATATACAAAAATAACCACATAAACATATGTTTTTTTCACCTTTTGCGGGGGGTTCTGGAACGCAACCCCCGCGATGGACGAGGGATCACTGTATTAATACTATAGCTTTTAACCTTTTACACGAATTACGGCCGTCAAGTCAATCAAGAAATACTAGTTTATAGGCACTTAATGTTAAGATACATTAAAATATAATTAACGTCAAATTAATTGGCTATTCAGTTTTGTTAGTTCGGCAAATGGTCATATTATCGATACATATTATGTTAGCCCGGATGTAAAACATTTCACTTTATTTTAACGTAATTAAAAACTGTAGCAAGCTCTCATCTGTGGCGTGCAGTAGTACCATTCAACATACTAAGAAAGTAAAATCACAAAACACTGACTGAAAACAATGGATTAATAACTGGTTCACGGTTCCATGTATGTGATTAAACCATAACGCATTTTATTTCTTAAGAAGATTTACCATGACTGCGGAATGTAAGTTGCTTAGTAAAGGCAACAGATGGCGCTGTAATCATATATCTAAATGCAGAGACGCAGTTATTCTTAAGGCTTATTTGGGCAGCTGAACTGCTTTTGGATATGAACTAAATTATGAAGGGTTTTTAGAATGGTTTTGAAATAATGTAACGTTATTTTCAGTAATGATTAGCTATGTATTATTGCCCCGAGCAGGTCATTTAGAAATTACAATAAGTTTTAAAGTCAAAAGTAACAAGCACCACCTCACATGCTCACGTACATTCATTGAAATTAAAAGCCCATTTCTTTTTACAGGCATTTGCCGCTAATTGAAGGAAACCTCCATGATCAAAAGACAACTTTTAACTGATTTTCTGGCTCTCATTGTAATGTGTAATCGATCTTGTGTACAGCCAGTAAATAAAGAGAAAAAAGGCAGCCAGCGCAATAACATTTGTGAACATTTTGAGGTCTAACATGTCTCCAACAGGCTGTTGAAAAATAAAAATTGTGTACTCTTAATCTCAACACTGGCTACTTGATCTCTGCCCAGGGCCATATCCAAGATTTTTTTAAATACAAGGTCCAAAGTGTGAGTCTATCCTAGGTGTGTCCTGTAATGGATCGTGGTTACTGGAGTAGCAGAAACAATACTGAGGACTTGAGCCTGGTGTCGTTAATGGTAGGTACAGTCATGTCTCTGCTAATCCCTATATATATGTATGGAGGTAGCATGGTGATTTGCATTGTCGCCTCACACCTCTGGGACTTGGGTTCTAATCTCTACCTGGGTTCCATGTGTGTGGAGTTTGCATGTTCTCCCCGTGTTGTCATGGGGTTTCCTCTGGCCACTCCGGTCCCCCCCCACAGTCCAAAAATCATGCTGAGGCTAATTGGGGCTGCCAAATTGCCCATAGGTGTGCATGTGAGTGTGCCCTGCGTTGGGTTGGCACCCCATCCTGGGTTGTTCCCTGCCTTGCACCCGTAGCCTCTGGGATAGGCAGTGACTGCCGATGCGATAAGCAGATACAGAAAATGGATGGATTGTATATTTTGCCTTGGATTACCGTTTTATTCGAAATTAGATGTTATTCATCTGAACATTTTGTTTCCTATTTATGTCCACTGCTATAGCCTGATGGCTTTCTACTAAATTATTTTGTGAGATGAATGGTATCCAGTGTTAGCCACAGCACTTCTGTTGATGAAAAATGGCTCTGACAGCTGTATTAGAACAGTTGCGATAGTGCATAGAGTATCATGATGTGAACTAACTTTATGTAATTTAATTTAGCGCTTCCTTAACTTTTAGAATGATCACTTTGCTGAAGGGATCGGAATTTACTTTTAACTTGCTTGTCATTGTTTGCTAGTGCTGGTTAGGAGTCGGCCCCCATGTTTGGGAGGTCACCAGTTCAAATCATGTGGCCACATCACTGATGGGCTCTTTTGACCTGCTCTTCTTTATTAGAAATTAAGAATTACTTTATTAATATTTTTTCAAGCAATGAATAAATGCACCCTATAGTTTATGACTGGTGATGTATGTGACAGAATTTAAGTGTGCCTACAGCAGGTGGGCGTCCTTTACAAAGCAGCACATGTTGAATGAGTGGAGTGACACCTGGGGGCTGCCTTGCAGACCCTCACAAGCTTGATCAATGTTAGAACTCCTAACCTCCAAGGGGAAGCAGGGGGGAGCAGTCAGCAGCTGGCCTCCTTCAGTGCACAGCTGGTGTAGCTGCTCCACAATTCAGCAGCCAGCTCTGGCAATCCTTTTGATGGGGACCTGGCCATGACAGGTACGTGCACTCATGGAAACATTCTTTTCATCTCCCTCCTATGTGTTTTACAGATAGTTTACATGCAGGTAGATGATACTGTTACAAGATTTCTCACAGGATAGCATTATGCAGGAAGCACTATAAAGAGCTACAATCCAAAATTTTTCATCCCACCTCCTTGACCTCCCCAGACACTTTTCAATGAAATCAATGCCAACAGCATTTCCTATCCAACCTTGCTTCTTCTGGACCTCTAGATACTGCATGTGTATTCTACTCTGCGACCATCACAATACTGAAAGTTGCATTCATTGTTACTTCAAATTCATTTTCATGGTATTAGTGTAACAAAGTTTTTTTCTTTTCCATTTTCCGCTGTTTAATCAATCAGTTTTCTATTAAATCAATAAACGATCTAGCACTATAAATTATCTAAATACAGTTGTATTTCTGTTTTATTGGTATGCTTATGTACAGAAAAATGCATTTATCCTAATAGGTCACTGAACTTTTTTCTAAAGAATTTTACTTGAATTTGTTCTGGAATTACTTGATACTTTATTTACACTAACTATTGGTGTTTTTTGCCTTCTCACTATATTTGACTGGCCTGGTTTATGCCTTGTCAGTGCTCCAAGTCCACCTTTCTGGCAATGGCAAATTTTGAATTTTTATCTCAGGTGCAGTAAAGGTGAGGCATTAATATAGATGTAAATATGGTGCACTTAAAGTAGTCCAATTGACCACGACAATCATTACACTGCTCAGTACTAACCATTAGTGAATAAAATGAAACTTTTATTCAGAATCTGTTGTTGTATCAAGGCACAGAGGGAATGTTAGCTGTGCTTCATTGTGTGAACTGAACCTCATTCTGTAGAGATGCTGACAGCTTCTAAACACAGTGATCCTGTAAAAAAAATGTTAAAGGGGTTTCTTTTTTCACGGGGGAAGTCTGTTCTTTTTTCTAATCTTTAAAAATGAATCCATGACCCCCCCCCCCCCCCCCCCACACACACACACGCACATACACACACACACATATGGCTATGTCATGGAGAGCTGTCTGTCTTACCCTATAGGGCATCTCTGAGCATCTTCTGAGTCCTCTGGCCTCATGCTTACAGTTAGCCTAAATGCTGCTGCGATAAAAAGGATTTACACGGTAAGTCCTTTAACACCATTACTTTCTGGCTTGACAGGGATCTGACAGGGGAGGATCAATGGCTGGTATGGGAGCAGATGTGCCTGGATAAAATGACTTCTGAAGCTTCAGCTAAGGCAGAAGCTCATTTAGGCAGTCAGCCGTGGAGGTCAGCTGCCAGCGTCCAGTGATAAAATACTTCTTTCACGTCCCTTTGCTCTCAGAATGTCTAGTGGTTCCCTGAGTAGGTAAAAGGGGAGGGGGGTGGCCATCACATTTTATCTGCTGCTCCTATCATATACCGGCAACAATTCAGTAAATAGAAGGAAAGGCTTATCAGGGATGTGCACAATGTTGGGCATTTCAGGCCCAGAAGCTGCCAATCCAGACCAACATTTTGTTTCTACCAACCAGTTGGGCATAAAGAGTCACAGTTACAGAGTACTCAACTGGTGAGTTTGTAAATGACTATGTAATTTTTCATTACATAGTTATAGTTACATAGTAACTAGTAACATAGTTACATAGTACATTACATAGTACATCGATTGAAACCATTGAATGCACTGTTACAGGGAAGTAGGTCATTTCAAGCACTGCTGCAGCTCAAAGTGAAAACCATAACCCTGAGATTCCCTTTTCTTGTACCAGTAAAGAAGTCCATCTGGCCCCATCAAATGGTGCAGGACTTGTATATTTGGTGTGTGTCAATTTTCAGTGTTATCCAGACTTCATCACATTATGTCCAGTGGTGTGTATGAATGGGCATATCATCAAGCACTGTACTGTCCCATCTCATTAGAAATATATCAACATGAATATATATTACATTTTCGAATGGAGCTTGTTAACAAAGTAGTGACCATAATGTTTATATTGAATTGTGGCAAACTGGAGAGTTAGATTATGGATCCTTCATCTTCTACCACCTCTCTGTAGATTATGAGCACAATTGTGGAGGGATTTTTAAAGTGTGCAATGCTACTTTGATGTTATCATATATTAGACGTCAAAGAAGGACTGCAAATATAACCTGAATGCTACCCTACACTGACCAAAAAAGTCAAGCTTGAAAAACTACACCCAGATATCTTGGGCAGTGCAATCTTTCCAGCTGTCTACCATCTGATGAAACACATTTTGCTGTCACAGTGGATGCTCCTAGACCTACAGGCCTGCATTGTTTTCTCCATCTGTTTGCATGATGCAGTAAGTTTGACCTGAAGTATGTTACATCGATTGAAACCATTGAATGCACTGTTACAGCATTTCAAGCACTGCTGCAGCTCAAAGTGAAAACCATAATTTGCGGACAGGTCTGTCTGAGCTGTCTTTGACCCCAGATTATCTCCATTTCTCCCTGTACAGGGACAGGAACACTTTTCACTAAAGTCACAAGTGGTGGGTCAGGGCACGCTATTGCTTTTGAGTCACACAACATATCTGATGCCGAAATATTTGAAATACTGTGGAAAAAGAGATTGCTATCACTCTTGAGTTAGCAAGGAATTATTTGTGTAATACAACATATTGGGTGGACTCATAGAGAAATGCTTTTAAAAATAAATAATCAGATAAAAATTTCCTACTAGGAGACACCATAACAAAACCTCTCTCGTTGATAATACTCTGAATTCACTGAATCTAGTGTTCTGAATCCACTACCTTTTCCACATTACGTTAAAGGTTTCTTGAGGAAATTGTGGGATCCTTTGATCTTGTATCAGCTGCATCCCATCACTTTGATGGACTATATTAGAAGATGGCTGGAAGTTGCCTTTTAGTTCAGAGAATGTGATTCTTATATCTACCTCCATCTTTAGCTGAGAAGTCAATCCAAATGAGCCTTTACCTAATAATGGCTCTTGGTTTATTACATGCAATAAAGCATCTGAAATAATTTGTCTATTGCCCTTCCTCCAATGGATCAATGGAAAACTGCTTGTAAATTGCAGAGGGCCTGTACAAATCTGCTTTTTGAAGTTCTTAATGGACTGCAGATTTACTCCACATACTACTGGTGCTGCAAGTATGGCTGCTTTACGGAAGGCATATCAGAACTAAAACCCAATATTCTGCACTTATCTGCAGTAGACAAAGATGTCATTTAAAAAGAGAGAAATAAAAATACATGAGTGCTACACAGCTGTTGAGATGTTCAGGGGTGTTAAACAGGCTAACTTGTTGTTGACGACTTATTGACTTGTCATTGACTTGCTGGCGTAAAAAGATATGGGATTTCTCATTGTTACTTTATTCTACATTACGAAACATATTTACTTCTTTCACTATGCGTCCTGTTGTCTATGGGTGGCACTGTTTGGTTTTTGTCCGTGAGCTTTCATTTGTTCTCATCTGCTCTTTTTTATCTGTTTCATCTTGCGAACATTGATCATTGGTGACCTTTTTAAAATAGAATAAAGACACGTGAACAGTCTTCTGCTGAAACATATAATCAGATGTGCTTGTTTCATATACAAAGCTGTATAGGATTGTCTGTCATGAGTGTTAATGAATGCCAAGAGTAATTTTTTTGAATAGTATTCTTAGCAAGGGTGTAGATTTGGGTATGGACAGTATGGACATGTCGCTACCAATACTGTGGGAGTACAGTGTGTGTTTAATGGGGGCAGGGGGTTCGAGGTTGATTTGATCCCTACCAATGTTGAAATCAAACTTATGCCCTTTATTCTTAGTAGTTTTTTATTCTGGGGGTGTTACCAAATAATCTATTCCTGGGTATTGCCACCAGATGGCAGTGTAACAACGGCAAAACAAAAAAGGAACCGCATCCATCCAGTTTCCACCTACTATAGTGGATAAGGATGGAAGATGTTGGGACATTACAGATCAGAATCTTAATCCTGTTCTTTGTAGCCCTTTGTTAATGTTCCAATTAAGTGATCTCTTGAAGATACACTTTGTTTGCTTTTCCCTCTCATTCTATAGAAAACTGACATTAATTTCCATACTTAAAACAATTTACTATTCATAATGATCTAAAATGGTTACGTTTATAAAAAAAAAGGAAAACCTTTATTACAAACAACTTGAAACCACATAAAATGTGAGTGGAAACATGATTCCATGACGTATGGAAATATCAAATAACACTGACAGTACCTTTATATAAAAAACATTCTATATTACTTACCAGTTCCAAAAAGGTAAACTGCAGTATTTATTGATGGGGCTGAACCCCTCAGGAGGTTATTTTTTAAAGTGCAGACATGGGGAAAAAATTGGAAAGGGGTCAATAGCCTTCTTTGTTATTTACACATTGATACACCTACTCCTATTGATTGTTATTGTCTAAATTAAAACCTTTGTCGAGCAGCCTATGGGCCTGGCTGTAAATGGCATGCTCCCAGGGAAGGTGGCCTATCCACCCACTTCTCCACCTTCCACTCAGAACTTTCTGTTTTTTTCTCTTTTGCTTTCATGCAATTAGTGATAGTGCAATCACATTCACAATATGGCACAAATTAAAAATTTACAATTTTTGCATGCGGTTTACCTGCTCAAAACCTTTAACATACTTCAGAATCAAATGAGAATGAAAATGTTAAACTATATTTAGGAGTATGATATTAGAGTCGTAGACAAAAACTCACAATCACTTTTTTACTGTTTTACATTCCGGTTTAATGTATTATTATTGAGACTGTAGTTAATATATGAACAGTGTTGTGCTAATTACCTATGCACAGAAAATAGTTTAACATTGTTTTGTTAACAATAATTATTCAGCAAAATAAAACAGATATAAACAATTTCATATGTAAACACTAATGTTACAGCACATAAAACACCCAGCTGACAAAGTTAGTGAAGGTGAGGGATCAAAACTATTTAAGTAAAAACTTTATTATCTCACTTGTCATTCAACATTTCCTTTCTGCCAGACCATAGTGTTCAATCCTCACTTAATATTTCCACTCACAGTCGATGAGTCTGCCTGCTTGCTACAAGCATTCATCTTCACAAGGAGGGATTGAAACTGCCTCGTCACAAGCAGCACATATCTCAAGATTAGTCAGCTAGACTAAAGACGCGAATCCCAAGCATGGGAAACCAATCAAACTCTAGCTGACACTCCACAGGGGTGACTACAATTAAAAATTCAATTAACAGCTCAATAAAATCTGTTTAGCAGGATTGCCAGTAATGGAACTAGCATTCAGTGGATTAGCAGGTATAGCATTCACTCTGGTTTAAACCTGCGAATAGATATTGTTCTTTATTATTCAGTTTATAAATGTACAACATAATTTATTACTATACAATTTGTTTAACAATGTACTTCTACCCTATCGTTTATGTTTTGGCATTAACAGATACGAAGTTACATAACTGAAGGTCTCTGTTTTATTCTGGATGAGAAAATATATATGGGACCATTTTTAGATGTATTGTTACAAATGTATGTGTCCCAGTAAGATGGCCACTTCGAAAGGCTTTTTATATCGAAATGTGCTGCTTCAGTACTGCTGTGTTTCAAAGAAATTCAGCATTTTTCTGCTCATTTAGGTTGGTAAAGACTGTGACCTTTTCACAGACGTTCAAAAAAGACCTCTCCTTTTTGTGCTGGACTTCTTGTGGTATTTATCAAATAGTTCTAATTATACATTCTTTGTACTGCAAAGGTCAATTCAGTTCTGATTTCTAAAATGTGTCTGTATGTTACAGTTACTTATGTCCATGAAGCTTACAATACTTTTGGATCCACAACGGTCAAGCTTGATCGGATATTATGAATCCCACCAGGTGAACTATAAGGACAAAATTCACAAAAAATGTAGTTGGAAATAACTTTTTCAGTTCTTGGTTGTTGTGTGAAAATACTATTGATTTTCATATCAGTATAGTTTGGTTTGGCCCTTTAATTCTACCTGAATAAAAATATTAAACTCTCTATCTATTCGCTTGGTTTTTTTATGTTATACACTAGAAATGGTACGCTGTCTCTGCTTATTTTCTGAAAGCTTTCAGTAAGTTATTAAAGTCAAAAAACGTGGACTGCTTTGAGAGTGAGCCTGAGCGCTTGTGGCATTTACAGACTTCATAGACTGATTCTCTGACACAGACCTCAACAGGGCATCCCTTATAAAGAGGTTACCCTTTGTTAACAGACATATTGTAAAGGCAAGCATGATTGATGCTGTCTTAGATGACAGCCTGTGTTGAGAAATCCAAGTCCTTTCCTTTTAACTTTCAAAGCAATACTTGTGACAATACTCAGAATTTCTGGATGACACTAATATCCAGACTTCTCTAACATTCTTTCAACACTGGTCAAATCATTTGGACTGTGTATATCTGTGTTTCTGACTCTCATTGCTGCCAAAAACAGAAAAACTTTACTTCAGCTGAAAAGAAAGATAAATCTTCCATCCTGTGACGAGAGCAACAAAATATTTATAAACTTAAGGTAAAATGCACAACCTTATACTGATGAAAAATGGCATAACCAAACAGTAATATAATTTGATCAATAAGCATTCTTGCATGTTGTATGGCGTACTATTATAATGCAGTACATTTAACATTCTATATAGGCACTCTGCAGAGCAGACTCAACATGCAAGTTGTGCTGAATACATGTTATGCCGTTCTAAAATCCGAGGCTGGATCTGCTGAAGTTCATAACCAAGTTTAGGAAAGTGTCACAATTACTATGGCCAGCCAGATTTTTTGTCTCATTTAAGAGGCTCAAAGGGCAAGGTTATGATCAGTGTAGTCTTTAAGGGATAATGAGTCTTTAGTGTAATATTTTTCTTTTTGATGTATTCCAGATTGTGGTGCAACAAATTGTTGCTAAATTCTCATCTAGTGTGAGAGATACAGAACAGAGCTACTGTTTTAATTAACATTCTAACAAGGGTGCATGTCTGTATTCAGTTCAATAGAAACATTTTTTGTGATGTTGTGCCTTGTTGCCTTGGTAATGGAAAAAGTAAGTCTACCACCATGACACTAAGGGCACGGATATGACCTGGTATTTAGAGAGCATTCCAAACACAATGTTCTTTATTAATGAATGAGCAAGGGAGATAGTTGCTGCTTGTACACAATTATTGCCATACAACCAAAGAACATGTTTTGTTAAAAGCACCGGAAGTCAGTCTGGCTCGCACTTTATTGTGCCAAGGATAACAATAAAAACATTTATAAATTTGGTTTCCCTTTAGTGCTGCAGAGTCCTGAGGGGGTAATTCTTTGCATTCTCCATGAATGCGTCAATGTAACCCGTGTCGATATATAAGAAGCAAAACTACACCACAGATCAATCTTCAAATTTCACCACAGTGCATTAGCGAATGACTGCAAGCATCGGAGACAACATAGAAAATTAATGAGATCTGGAGGAGCTCTAGTGGTTTGGAGCTGCTACACACTAAGAAACCACTGAGCAAACTGATCTGAGTGGGATGTAAAGGCAAATGACTTTCTGAAGATAGCAAAGCTATTTTTTGATTGGTAAGTGAGAATCACTGTCCTGAATTTGATTCTGACAGACATATTACCCCTGTTAGCAAGAAACCTGGTCATGGTCCTGCTATGAGTGGGGGGTGGGGGATGGTGGGGCTTGTGTAAAAAATGGATGATTGTTGTATATAGGCAGACTCCCAAAATCATACTTCATGCAGGTGTGTTCTGGGGACTGACCTGCGTGTTAACAATAGTCTTTGGGGGCCTGTGAGGCACTGTGGTGGCAATTAATATAAAGAAACAAAGAATACATCTGAAATGTCCAATTGGCAAAATTTAATAAAATAAAATCAGAGAATTATTCCAAAGAAAACCAGCTTATTAAAATGCTTGTTTTACTGTGGAAAACATAATTACATAGTATTCAGATCTTTTTCTGTTTTGAAATGTTACAGTTTCTTTTAGTGCAACCCAAAAGAGCCAGCTAGTGTTGTCATGTAGTTTGCATTTGCAGTAAGCGGGGAGGTAGTGAGAGTGTATTGGTGGTTCTCTGTGTGATTTGTCAAGGACACTGGAGGTCCCTATTAGTACAACATTAACTTGTCGTCACCCACAGCTTCCCTCGTAGAAACCTTGGCTTTGTCTTCATTAAACCCCCCTGACAAGCTTTCTCAATACCCCGGCATGGAGGTCCTCTGTAAACCATTTATTTTGTCCAGACTGCAGAAAGGGAGTGGCAGCTTAAAATAAAATACCTACTTTCTGTCACTTGTAGCTCAGGTGTTTCCTTTGAAGCTAATTATTTTAGTGTGAATTTCACATGTACATTTTAGTTCCTGAAAAATATTGCCGTACACTGCAACATGCAATGCTGTAATGTTTGCTAGCTAACTGACAGACTCTAGCATTCTAGATAGACCTAAAAGCAAACAATATGCAGTATAACTGCAGAGAAAAATAAATACATCTTACCAATGTGTGCAGGGCTGCTCTGATAATAAGCATATGCCTTCATGAATATATTTTTGCTGAGATAGGTGTGGTCAACACTGAAAAATAAAGTCATGTTAATGCAAAAGTGCACGATCTGATTCCAGACCCTATGAAAGTGCTGGGCCATCTTTGGTATTCACAGCACTCCTCTCCTTGTGAGTCTGGAGTCCTAGTATTATCTCAATGGAGGAACTCATCCATTATTTAAAAAGTAGCTGCAGTCTTCAATAATTCCTACAGGATCCATGCCTGATACATTGCCACTGCACTGTTTTGATTCCCTGAATGGTTCTCAGAAATCCAAAACATATTTATTGGCTGTATAATTTGCTTGGATTAGACATGGTGCGTAATAAATATGTATGGTGCAAAGGCATAAATGAGTCTAGAGATTCTGCAAAGTGTAAAGTGCATCTTTGTGTGTTTATAAGAAGCAATTCTTCATTAAAATCAAAACTTTGCATATCTCCTAGGATGCATCTCAATGTTGTGTTCTAGCCAGCTGCATGTACTTTTTTTCAGCTAGCATTATATTTAAATGTGTTATTTGTCTGTCTGATGAAGAAAATGAGACTTATTGCATCTTTTCAGCTTTGTATTTATTTAGTTTTTAATAGGAAGACAATACTTACAGATAAATCACTCTGCCATCTTTGGACTATGTCAAACATGAGCATTCAGAATTAAAGTTGTCTGCAATTTTGTAGTTTTGCCAACAGATGGCAATATTAAACAGTGAAATCCTTTTGCATCCTCCAGTCTTTGCCATCTGCAACATTAACCTATTTATCTATAATTCATAATCAGGCTATAGGTCAACTTATTTGAATGACCATATGATGAACAGAACCAGGAAACCGTCTGAGATCAAGAAAGTTTCTCAAACTTTTCCTCCTCTGTCTTATCATGTTTCCTTTCCTACATAACTGTTCATTTAAAGCGAGCACTTAGTAAAGAAGATGAATGGAAAACGTCTAATGGACTGTCTTCTGATGGAACTAAAGATGGACATTAGAAGACATGGTGTTTTCTTTTTTTGTTGAAAGATTTTTTTTGTGTGTCAATTTATGGTTATTAAAATTCCACACATCTAAGGTGGCTTGCTTCTCATCCTGCCACCTCAGGTATCGATAGTGAGAATTTCAATGTTGCCGGGGAAACCACTGCAGGGATTTTCTCTATACAGCTGTCTTCTTTCACGTGTACAAGTGTCTTTGTTTTTTTTTTGCTTGAGTGCAGGGAGTCCTTGAAAAATGTGGTGGTATCGTATGGTCATGGAACACACCCGGACATCCCTGCAAGCATTTAATAAGCCTCTTCATTATTTTCTAATGAATAAGAAAGATCCACATAGATTTAACATTAACCTCATCAAAAGTCCATTAGAGTAGACTACCAATAGGCACCTTATATTCAAGGGAGTCACAGATACATAGAATTACATCATACGATTCTTAATGTATACAATACAAACATCAATAAAATCATTTTGGCTGTATCTAACTTTCCCACCTAATAATGCCATGTCTAATCACAAGACTTTTGGCAGGATCCTAGCGGATATTATAAACAGAACATCGAATCAAAACAAGAAACAGCTTGATATGAAAGCATACAAAATATGGAATTCAGTGATCATCATATAGGAATGAAATGTAGAAGATTTGAAGATGGACAGTGAAATTTGGCAGACAAATTGAGAACAGCATGAGCACACAATCACCTTATTTTAAAATGTACCCAAAATTTTCCTTTAACTAATGTTATATATAAATATAGAATGTAACACAAACATTTCTCTTCATCTAATGCATGTCTTGCACGTCAATTATGGATTGAAGGTAATTACTGAAATACTCAAGAGCATATTTTTTATCAGAACTCCCGGGACGCTTGGGTGCAGGGACAAAGAGTGAAGTTTGTGTGTGTGTTT
The DNA here is from genome assembly GCA_011763525.2 of Mormyrus iriodes. Taxonomy (NCBI): domain Eukaryota; kingdom Metazoa; phylum Chordata; class Actinopteri; order Osteoglossiformes; family Mormyridae; genus Mormyrus; species Mormyrus iriodes. The sequence continues at coordinate 11,493,669 of JAAGVU020000092.1, read as the reverse complement.
CACCATGTTGTGCCAAACAATGGGTACAACTGAATTAGAATATGTTCCTTATCAGCTAATTATAGATTGCATTGTGTTGGCCCTCCTACCTCGGGATGCAGGCATATCGGTAAAGAGATATGTTAAAAGTTCGACTAGTAATATTTTGCGGGCTGATATTTCTGTAATACATTTTCTTTAATATATTTTAGTTCTAAATGCCACAAATAAGACGTACTAAGGGAAGAGGCCATTAACAGATTCTTATTCTTTTTGTTCAGTAATTTTATTTCAAAGATTTAAAAAACATCAAATGAAGTGAAAAATTAAACTAAAAACCCCTGCATATTTATTATTTCCTTCTCAGACACATTTTTCCTTTCAGCCATTTTTGTAAACCTTACACCAGCATAGTAATAATAAGGTTAAATTATGCCTGTGATGCTGAGGAAAACCTTGCTGTTTTGGATGTAAAGAAACTAGGTGTCTGTTCAGGGGCAGATAATGGACATAGATGGTGCATAATAAGAATGACGTTCGGAATTTGCTATCAAGGCTTTTGGGGTACATATAATTTGCCTGTATTGTGTACGTCTGCAGTGGGGGGTGGGGGGCATCAAGCCCATTATATACGAAATACCAAGCCTATTCCAGATGTGTACATTTGTACATTAACATTCCTTGAATATTTCCCTTTCAGGAGTTTTTACACTTTTCCTCCTCTTTCATGAATTTTCTATTTAGGTCACAGAGAGCATCCCCTCCCCCTAACTTGCTTGGCATGTTACAGGGCTAAATTGTTAGATAGTAACCTTAGGGTAATGTTCCATATTGGTTATTTTATATCATCCAAAGAAGAAAAAAATACACCTGTAAACATGGGTACAACAACTAATTTAACATGGTTGTCAATAAAAATGCAATATGCACATATTTTCCATTATTTCAGGTTATGTAGCCAATTATGTTTTTTTTCTGGGTGGTGTCTCATAAATAATTCATAAAGCATTAGATAAGTAATGATATAATTATGTCTTCTCAAGCCTGAGATCTAATTCGGTAACCTCACAGGCAAGGTATTAATTCATTTGTATTTAAAATGCCATTATGGTGATAACCTCAGTCTGACTTTGCTAGGTTAGCTAGGCTTGACTTTTGATAGCTGCAGTTGTCAAAGGACTGTATATTAGTCCAACACTGCTGCAAATTTAAATTGATTTAATGATTTAATATGTCTTCAGTGTCACATGAAATAATGGTCACATTTTTTCTATTAGGAAAATTAAGCATGAGTAAATCAAACTAGTCATTTCCATTTTTTAAATCTAAATCCATCTTGCAGCTGCTTATTCTGCAATTGGTTTGCCTGCTCATGGGCACAAGGTTGGGGTACACCCTGGGTGGGATGATAGTCAATCACAGGACACACACACAATACACAAATACGAGTTGCCAATTAGTCTAACTGCAAGTCTTTGCACCGTCAGAGAAGATATGAGGGAGAACATGGAAACTCTACATGCAGACTGGAGTTCAAACCCTTAACCTTGGAGACATGAGACAACAGTGCCACCCCTTTGTCAGCTATATGCTGAAATATTCCCATAAAGATTCACTGCTAAATTTCCCATTTAAAAATTAGCTCACTCCATCTGCCAGGAGATTTATAGTTTCACAACTCATAGGAGGCAGCACGCTCATACTATTCAGACTGTCTTACTGTACTAAAATAAAACTGACCATCTCTTCAGAGACGAATGTGTCAAAATATTAAAGTATATGGTTGACAACATCTTTGTGGGCCTCATTGTATTTGATGCCATTGATATCATGGAACTAACATAACAATGGAATTGATAATGGACAATGCATTATGTAATAACAGTGCACTTCGGTGGAACCACGATGGAAATCATCTTCACATCTTCCATTACTGTCTGACTTGGCACCATTTGTAACTGCTCCAAAGGCAAATTGGAGAAAGTTACCAAATCTACAAAGAAGGTTCTTGGCTGTAGTCCTGATTCCATTCAAAACATGCATAACTACTGAGGAAGGAAGTGGGCTGTCAAGATTTTTGCAGAACCCTCCCAACTAGAGTACCAACTGTTCTATGAACTGACTTATGGAAATAAATACAGGGTCCTCAAATTCAGTACAGAGTATATGAAAAGCGTATTAAAGTGTCTTCCTTGCTAACAAGCAACTGTAGAACATGTGCACCTTTTCTGTGTGCTCCTCATTCTACTACCCTTATTGATTGTGCATTTTCCCAATCTTTAACATAAATCACATTTAAAGGTAACAAATATATATAAAAAAATGTTCCTAATAGTGATGCATGACTGCATGTGTCCCTGTGTTGTTTTGCAATTATTACAAAGCTGCAGCTCATCTGTAGCTAGCTAGATAAACAACTGACATTGGTTATTAAATTAGTTGTACATACATATTCCAAAGGAAATATATGGGAGTGTACACATATAAAACTGACACATGCTAACAAGAACCCATTGATCAATTCAATGTCTTGTCTTAATTATAATCCTATGGATCTTATAAATTAAAATTAGCCTTGAAATAGTAGGCAATAACCTGTGCACACTTTTATTTAATAAAGTTGAAATTTTCATATGTGTGCAACAGCTTCATGTTGTAAATTGAGAATGTGAAAAAATAATTAAATAAGGGGGGAAAATAAGAGAGGAAAAAAATTATAATTGTTGCATTAGTTTTGAGTATTAAAACACCCTGTGACTTAGCCATAATAAACCATAATAAACCATAAAAAACCTATCATGGTTTTCTGGTTTTTACATTTCCTTTAGTATGTTATATAGCTTTATATGCATGTAAACAGTCTGCAAAGTCCAAAGGCCCAAAGTACACACCAAAGGGAATAACTCTAACCACAGAAACCACTCTTCTCTAATCTGCCTGAAATGCGTGGTTGGAATTCCGGCCCTTACTTCCGTGACATGGTGAGGTCACCTTGTCAATCAATCCTTATTGGCCGCCTACCTGCAAGAATATATCTGTAGACTGCAAGACAGGGGTGGAATGTGTAGAGCAATCAGAGCACACTGGACTCATCTGGGGAGGTGCTAAAAGTTCTAATGGAGCGTTTCTGGCAGAGATATAGACAGAGTGAATAGAGATTTACATCCATCCATCCATTTTCCAGAACCACTTATTCCAATTCGGGTCACGGGGGGTCCAGAGCCTATCCTGGAGGCTGCGGGCACAAGGCAGGGAACAACCCAGGATGGGGCACCAACCCATTGCTGGGCACACTCACACACCATTCA
>JAAGVU020000092.1:11456103-11466429 GCA_011763525.2 Mormyrus iriodes | reverse complement strand
ATACATTTACTACCCAGATAAATGGCTTTAAACATTTCTTTTCACTGCCTAAGACTTTTGCACAGTACTGTACATCTAAAGCAAATACTTTGTTACAGTCATTTTAATGTTTCCCCATATTATTTATTTTAAGGGTTTAAGAGTAATTTCCTGTTGCATCCATGATTGTCACTAAGCTGTTGTTTGTCAGATGTCTGTTTCCCTTATCTAGCTCTCCAGGTATTGCTAACGAAACTCTGGGGGGCAGCAGTGGATGCCTCACTGAGGGAGGAGAGTCAGGGAGTAAACTCCATGGTTTCCGGGACTCATTTGTCATCCAGAAACCAATGCAACTGCAGGGTTGAAAGGTTTAAAAGTTTGTTGAATGAGCTCCGGACTCCATCTCAAGGCTTCAGCAGGAAGCAAATAAGTGAAATGCTCTGATTAAACAGGTCCCTGAAGAGGAATTTGTCACCTGGGATTTGATTAAAGATAATGGCAAAGTGGCAATTGCTTTAAAAAAATAACCTTGCGTCTTGAGAGACAAACCCTTGTGACCTACCACTGGGGGAATACTTCATTTGCTGTATCTGTTTGGATGCTGGACAGGAGAAGACAATTCTGGTTCTCAGGGGTCACGGGGTTTAATTTCATCTTAGTTTTTAATAGTGTCATTTAGATAATCATCTAAAGAAATATGTCACCTGATATGGTTTCAATCAGTACCTCACAATGTCACAGGAACTGCAGGTGCCCAGCCCTGATTTATAACAATATATCCTTTTATTAGGTGCCCATCCTTAATTATTAAAATCCACAAAACATGACCAATTGAAAAATGTAACTAAAAGTATTTCTAATGGTGTCCTATATGTGACATTATTTAAGATACAGATTTCAACACAATCATGTATGTAGAACCAAATGTTTATGTTTTGGGTCTGCCCAGCCACAAGATAGGCGGCCAAACAGCTTCAACACTATAATATGACCACTAGGAAACATTCTGCCAAAATCAGAGCATCCTCACTAATTATGCCTCAGTGAAATCCTATTTAAAGATTGGTGTGATCTTGAAGCTTTTGCGTTGAAATCAAAAGTAATATTGCCCGCAGTGTGTTCCAGAGCCTTTCATACTTGCTGCCTTTCCTAGTATTTAATTGTTGTTATGATGTCAGCTCTTAAAGATGTTAGTGTACATTTTTTTGGTCCTGTTTCCTTTCTCTACCATTCTCCTGCATTTGACTATATTGCAAAGGATGGATGTTTTGCCCTGAGGGAGGGACAATTTTTGGCTCCACCAAGGCTATTAGTTGCCTCTATTATTAAAGGACTGGCTGAATATGGGCAAGAGAGAGAAAGCAGAAGGAAGTGGGGTTATACCCATTGCTGGGCCATGAGCTTGTGTTTCCTGATTCTATATTCTGTTCAGGTCCAGTGCCGGTCTCCAAATTGCTGGTCACTTGTGGCCACGCCTTGGGGATGTGCCTGACCACCACCGCAGACCGAACATCGAGCACCCAGGGACAGAGGACTAATTAATTACAAAACTGCAGCAGAAAACAGCCGCTCCCCTTATTTTTTTGTAATAAAAAAGGGGATTTGGTATGTGTACTGTAATTTTGTTCCTGAGGGAAGAGTTCTCCTCAGGTTTGTTTTCTTTGTGACCTGCCAATTCCTTTTCTTCATTTATTTATGGGAACAAGTGTGGAAATGAGGTTGCAAACATGGTCCGCGATGATCAGCGGTGTCCTGGACAGCACCTTCCTTTCCACACACTCTTTTGATACTTATGGGGACTCCTTTCTGGTAGGTCAATTTTTTTAGGGCATTTGAGTCCTTTAGTTCTGTATCCCGCTGTCTTCTCTTTATTCAGTAGTAGTACTAATGCCAAACCCCTGCAGGCCTTTATCATTGGCATGCAGAACTTTTGAAGTTTTAACATTTTGGCAGCAGACCCTCTGGCTTGCATTTCATGGGGCCGCTGCCTCTTCTTCTTCCACTCTCCTTTTATGCCGGGGCAGATTCTACAACAACACGACTAAATGCACACAACTTCAAAGAGTGAAAAGGATACTGGAAGATTATGTGTGGAGGTGGACCTTGTTTTTTTTCAGTATAAGGCAAATAGGGCTTTTTGGGAATATTAGAATATTTATTGATATTTACTGTCCCCTGTTATTTTGGTGTTTTTCGATTTAACGTAGCAGTGCCGACGACTGGTGACCTATTATGCACATTACAACTGCTTTGCTTTTACGTTTTGTGTTTTCTTTTGTATTTTCCATGCTTGCTAGTAAGGTTACTGGGCTACTGTGTTTGTCATAGGTTTCATTAACTAATGCAGTACCTATTTAGAAAGGGACGGCCGAATGTGGCAGAATTTTCATGGCAGGCGAGGACCTGCCTTCCAGCTCCCCTACAGATTTAAAGATTCTTAAATATTCACTGCATCGCTCATAATTGTGCCAAGCCTGTTATGGACTGTGACAAACATAAATGTGTTGGTATAAATGTGTTTTTATTTTTAAAAAATGACTTATGATAAAATATTTATATTTAAAAAAGGGTATGCTTTCTCATTGGCTTACTTTTTGGTAACAAATACTGAAATATTTGCAATCTCTGCTCTAATTCAACCCAAAAGGTGTTCTATCGGGTTGAGGTCAGGGCTCTGTGCAGGCCAGTCAAGTACCTCCTCACCAAACTCGCTCATCCATGTCTTTATAGACTTTGCTTTGTGCACTGGTGCGCAGTCATGTTGGAACAGGAAGGGGCTATCCCCAAACTGTTCCCACAAAGTTGGGAACATGAAATTGTCCAAAATTACTTTGAATACTGAGGCATTAAGAGTTCCTTTCACTGGAACTAAGGGGTCAAGCCCAACCCCTGAAAAACACCATAATCTCCCCTCCACCAAACTGTACACTTGGCACAATGCAGTCAGGCAAGTACCGTTCTCCCGGCAACCGCCAAACCCAGACTCAACCATTGGATTGCCAGACAGAGAAGCATGATTCACCACTCCAGAGAACACATCTCCACTGCTCTAGAATTCAGTGGCGGTGTGCTTTACACTGGAACACCTGAATGCAATGATTTGGAGGGGTGTTCCAATACTTTTGGCAATATGGTGTATGTGTCTTTTCCCTGTTCGGCAAGCAGTTCCCGCTGGCCATCCCATTTGGTGTTCCCCTAGTGTGTTTCCCAGCTCCCTGGGCTGCTGTGCAGCTCAGTGATTTGAGCATATAACTCAGAGACCGATACCCCTCCTGACAAATTTGAGGCTTGATCACCTTTGCTATATTTTGGTTTTATTTTATCCTCTGGTGTTTATATGGTTATGTTATGTGTTGTTTTTGGTTACCCTCCCCTTGTTTATGTTCTGTTTTCCTTGTGTTGCTTGATCTGTCCTAGTGGTAATAGCCCTGTGTTGTTACCGTTTCCTAGTCTCTAGTGTCTGTTAATTGTAAATTACCCCACCTGTTCCTTCAGGCCCCGTAACTTTAGTGATTAGTTGATTTGGTTACGGTTCTCACCTGTCCTGCGTCATGTCTTGATAGCAGTGTATTTTAGTGCTTGTTCTTGTTCTGTTCATTGGTGGTTCATTGTGGCTGTTTCCTGTATGATTCGTAGTTGTAGTTACCCTTGGTATTGTTCCTAGTGTTGCTCCTGCCTTAGTTTAGTTTTGACCTCTCATGGTCCCTTTGTTTCTCCCTTTATGTTCTGTTTTGTTAATAAAACCCTGGTTTGTTGGAGCTGTTATTCCTCTCTTCCTTCATCATGCCCCACCATAACAATGCTGAAATGTATTAAATGTGACGTATGTTATTTTCTCCTGTTTATTTCCTTTTAAACAAGATTCACAGAGAAAACAGTCCTCGATAGGGTATCTGACAATTGTGCAACATTTTGCTGAATCAGAACCAACAGGTGAGAACTGTGACTTCTGTTCCATTACTGCTAGGACCAGGCTTTTATTAAGACTTGTACAAGGGGGTATACGATTGTATTTAGCATCCAGCAGTAGCAGGAGGTAACAGAGATTCAACATGGCTGGTGTGTGCATGCTCCATTCTTCTGAGGTGCACACTCTGAAAGGTTTATAAACAAGTCATAGTCAGCAAAATAACTGGAAATATACATTTTTTTAAACTTAAGCACAAATCTTAGAAAAGGATTAACAACTATATATTATTGTATGATTTTATTTAATTAGTCCAAAGTTCTGGGGCAATGGTTTCAAAGTATCCAAGTGTTCAGTGTCTACATTTTTCTGCAAAATGTAACGAATTTCCTCCAGCAGGTCATTAAACATAAGTGTTCATGCCCAGTGAAGGTGGGCAGCAGTAGCTGAGATCATATTTGAATGACTTTAAATGAGATTTTTAAATTGGACCTGGACTTAACTGAATCGAAGGCGGACTAACAATTAGGTGACCAAACAAAGGCAGCATTTTTATGGAGCAAGTGGGTAAGGGGCAACACAACATTGGAAAAGGTTCAGCAGAAACAACGGTAAAGACCTGCCATCCCAAGGAACCATCAAGGTCATGTCTTGTATGCGGAATTGTGAAGGAGGCGATAGCTTGGACCTTAGCATCCATTGGCTTAACTCTACTGTGACCCACTAGTTTTCCTAAGTATGTAATGGTGTACATTTTTCCCAAGAATCCGAGTAAATAACCACATCGTCAAGATACGCTTCACAATTTCTAACATCTCCTAGGATCTTATGCATCAGCCACTGGAACGTGGCCGAGGCATTATGTAAACCAAAAGGCATTACCGTATACTATAGGAAGGGATCAGACATAGGAAAGGCCAAAATTTTGAAAGCATGAGGGGTAAGGGGCACTTGCTAAGATCCTTTTAGGAGATCGAGCTTGGTTATGAATTGAGTGGATCCAAGACGGTCGACACAATCCTCCATTCTGGGAAGGGGAAAAGCATTGGGTTTGGTTACTGCATTAACCTTCCTGTAGTAAACATGCGGGAACTCCAGGGGCTGCCACTAAGGAATAACAAGACTTGTTTCCAGCAGGTATGTGGTTTCCTCCTCTAACAAAACCCGTTTGTGCGGGCTAACCCAATAGGGGTGCTGTTTTATGGGGGAATGACTCCTGACATTTACGTCATGTTCTAGGATAGGTGTTTGGGAGGAGCAGTCTGCAAGCAAAGATGTGAATTTATCAATTAAGGTCTTAAGGTTTGACTGAGCGGCGAGAGGGAGGTGAGCGAGTGAGTGCCTCTGAGTTCAACAAACAGGCACACTGTAAACAATTTTTCAAAGATACAAATCATCAAGCTCTGGCGAGTATTCACGAGTCGGGGAAGTAACGATCACAGTGGGGAATGGAACAGGGTAGGATCCATAGAATACAATAGAATAGAATCCAAGCGGTCACCAAACGGTTTGAGCATATTCACATGACAAATGTGGGTTTTACTTCTACTGTTTGGGGTTTGAATTATATAGGCTGTTGGACTCACTTTCTTCTGTATCCTATAGGGTAAGGAAAACTGGGCTTGGAGGGACAAGCCAGTCAGGGGCAAGAGGAAATTACTAAAAACATGGCCCTAAGTGTTACCAAAAGTGTGTGTATATATTTATATGTATGTATATAACCTCACAGATTATATTAACTTGCAATAATTCAATTGAGAAGCACTAATTTAAGTAAAATTACATACAATGTGGGGTAAATTATGAAGAGTATAGAAAGAGAATATAATTAATGAAGTCACAATGACTTGTTATTTCAAGAATGATGGCTTCACTTAATGTGTCCTTAATGTGATTCAGTCAGCTTGAGGGCTTGGTTGCTAGTGGGTGAATGAGTTGCTAGTGAGTCAGTGAGGCCATAAATCAGTGACACTTGACCCATTCAGCAAGATGCAGTGATAGATTTGACCCTATACGTGAGGCTGTCCAGCACTGTTGTTTGCCGATACGAATTCACTATTACTGTCTTCTCTCATCTGGGAAGCCTGCACTTACATTCACATGGTCATGTATGTAGAGTGAAGTGGTGATTTACAGACACATCATATCATCTAGCTCTATGAAGGAGGCTGAGCCTGATTGGCCTGTGCTCCAAACATTGATGGATGTTGAACATTCGTCAAAATGACAATAGATACAGATGGAAAGGGTATATTGCAATTGTTCAATTAATCATAAAGAACACTAGTTAAAAACAGAGTGTAAATAATAATATGAATTATTTAAATTTATTTTTGAAACGCTTGTTCTGGAGAGGATCAGGGTTCGGGGGTTGGAACCTGTCTTAAGCAGCATAGAGTACAAGCTGGGGGTATACCCTAGGAAGGATGCCAGCTTATCACAGGACTCACAGGATCATACACTCCAGGCAATTTAGGAATTCCAGTTAGGCTAACTGTGTCTATTTGTACTGTGGGTGGAAGCCAGAGTGCCCGAAGGAAAGCAGCCCAACCCAGAGAAGACATGCACCATCCAAACTCACTCACACACATAGACACACATGTTTGTCTTTGTGGGGACCATCTATTCACTTCGATAGGAAAACCCTTATCCCAACGATGACAACCTTAACCCCTACCAAGTTCAAACATCAACCATAACTAACCAAACAAAATACAAGAATTTTGACATTTTTAGTTTTTTGATTGCAGTCACAGATTTTATATAAAAATATTTTATATAAAATATAAAATATATAAAAGCCCTGGTAAATATGTATTGACAATTTCAAGCAACTAAAAGATATAGACAACGAATAATGCATATCAAGTATTGATCAGATCGAATGAACCACACCTCTGACCTACTTCTCTTTGTACAAAGAATACTGAAACACAGCAATGACTATATAAATGTTATCCTGCAACTGTGCACTGAAAGCAGTTGAATAATGGATGGATGGGCAGACGGATAAGTAATAAGGTAGTCCCAGTGCCAATGAAAGAATTCCCAAGTAGCTGATTTCCTTTATTCTGTTAAAATTGTTTAAAGATAAAATAGAATTTAACTGCAGGTTCCCAAATTATGGACAAATTTTCTTTGTTTCTATCCAGTCATCAAACTAACAATATGTGTGTGAAGTCTTGCAGCCACGGAATGCGGGGAATGCCCACCCTCAGTGCAATATCATCAGTGACGAGCTGACGGCATGCTGGTGTGAGGCTATCGATGCTGATGAAAAACACAACAAATACACTGGAGCAAAGACCCCTGCTCTATCTAAAATCTAAAATGTAGCAGGTGATCTATAATTCCCTCCTGTTTGTGTATCTACTTAATCCTAAATCTGATTTGATGAAGGTTAAAAAGTAATGGTGACATTCCCACTTTTCACATTCAAAAAGTTTACTTTCTGTCTTGCTGCTGCCAGATGTATAAGATTGTATCAGTTTACATCAGTGGAATCCAACATTATTCCATAAACTGGACATGACAGTGGTACTTTTCATAATTGGTTGTAACATCAAGTACTACTTTATACTTATTAAACTCTGAGAATTGACATGTATGTCGATACATGTATATCTATGTATCTTATGTGTTTGCATGGTTCGTGGCTCACAGCAACCCTTTTGTTTTTCCTGCTTTCATATTACATTTGGGACTGAATGCAAGCTAAAAGTACGCAGAAGTAAATAATTTTATTTGAAGCTTCTCAAAAAGCCTATTTCCTCTGATGATCTGAGGGAGGATGAATCAGATTAGAATAATACTGATAAAAGCACGGAGCTGTCTGTGTCACAGACCTTCACAAAAGAGGATTTCACACTAAAGAGGAAGGATTGCTACTGAATCTGTGCATTGCTAGGTTTTTTAAGGTGTTCAACAAACTGAATGCAGGAACATTAAAAAAAAAGCAACTGACCTATTGAAATGGCAAAGCAATTCAAAACAGATATCAGTAAAACAACTGATAAGCAACAAAACTGAATAGAATTTAGTAATTTGATAGAGGTTTTTAGTGAAACTTGAACTACAATGATGCAAAAAGTGTTTTCTTTTTATTGTGAGGATAGAATTTTAATTTTCAACGGAAGCAATGCAAAGGAAATCACTGTAAAGCAACTTACAGAGACTGGGAAAGTCCTCAGATTTTAGTGCACGGGGGTTGTATTTTTCACTGCTTTGTGACAACATCTGGCAGTCCAATGTAGCACCTTTAATTAAAGTCCATAAGACCAACACATAATTCAGCATGACAGCTCTGAGTGTAGACGCAGATTTAGTTATAGTTTATGGTCAGCAAAACATAGTAATTAAAGTTCAAGCAAATGAATGTAGGGACTTCAAAGATTTCTGGGGACACCAGATGAATAATAAATGAAGTTCGGTGAAAGCACAACAGTGCATCTGGTTTTGGGCTATTTGACTCCTGCTAGCCTTGCTTGAAACAAACAAAAAAAAAACAAGTAAACAAACGAATAAGAAATATCACGGGATGAATTCATAAATTATCTATCTATCTATCTATCTATCTATCTATCTATCTATCTATCTATCTATCTATCGAAATTCTCCTTCCACCATTTGACTATATCCCCATTTCATTTCAGCTGTTCTCCATCCCTGCTGTAAAAAAGTCCTGTTTTCCCCTCCTGAGTTGCCTGATGGCTCGCCAGAATCTTTTTGAGGCTGACCGAAGGTCATTTTCCATAGCTTCACCAAATTTCTCCCATACCTGAGTTTTTGCTTCAGCAACTGCCAAAGCCACATTCTGCTTGGACTGTCGATACCTGTCAGCTGCTTCAGGAGTCCCACATGCTAACTAAGCTCTGAAGGCCTCCTACGTCAGCATAACAGTTCCCTTTGCCGCTGGTGTCCATCACTGGGTTTGGGGATTGCCACCGCAACTGGCACCAACAACCTTATGGCCATACCTCTGCGTAGCCGCCTAAGTAATGGAATCTCAGATCATGGCTCATTCAGGCTCCATATCCCCTGACTGCCTTGGGATGTAAGAGAAGTTCTGCAGGAGGTGTGAGTCGGACAGAAGCCTCTGCCAGACACTCCTAGTACACTCTCACTATGCATTTGGGTCTACCATGTCTTTCTGGCATCTTCCCCTGCCATTGGTTCCAACTCACTACCAGGTGGTGATCAGTTGACAGTTCAGTTCCTATCTTCACCTTGTCCAAAGCACGAGGAAGAAAATCCAAAAATACATTTACGAAATCAATCATCAAACTGCGGCCTAGGGTGCTCTGGTGCCAGGTACACTTATGATTGATATGTTTGATGATGGTGTTTGTTTTGGACAGACTGTGGTTAGCACAGAAGTTCAATAACAGAGTACCACTCAGGTTCAGATTAGACAGACCATTCCTCTAAATCACACACTTCCAGGTTTCACTGCCTTTACCCCAGCAGAAGAATGGAGTCCCCAGATGAGGCGCCTTCCAGCACCCCCTCCAAAGTCTCCAAGAAGGTCAGATACTCTGAGCTGGTGTTCAGTGGATACTCACAAACAACAGTCAGAGCCCATCCCCCAACTCAAAGTCGAAGAGAGGTGACCCTCTCCTTCACCGGGATGAACTCCAACATACAGGCACTGAACCAGGGAGCTATATGTAGACCCACACCTGCCCAGACCCTCTCACCAAGGGCAACTCCAGAGAGGAATAGAGTCCAGCCCTTCTCCAGGAATTTAGTTCCAGAGCCAGCGCCGCGTGTTGAGGTGAGCCCAACTATATCTGTTCAGTATCTCTCAACACACACTTACTGACACAAAAATCATAAAATTCTTCAGTTAATGCAATGATGATGAGTCTTCTGACAAATGAGTGTGTGGACCGCACAAGTCCTGTATTTTTGTCAGCAAATCAATTTACTGTATCGACTTATCCATGAACCTGAACGCAAATGATTCCTGTGTTCATGCAGCAGTACAGGTATGAGACCTACAAAACAGAAACAAGATGAGAAAAATTGTATGAGATAAAATTCTGTGCCATCTGTTGTCCTTTATAATCTCCCCTCATCCACTCAGAAAATCAGAGGGTTCTTTCAGGTGAATGGTGAAACTGAACTGCTGTTCCATGGAATATTTGAACTCTGCTACTGTTAAAATTTTTACATCTTTTGCAGGACTTTTCCTGACCAGCATTGTAGAGCAATAAAATTTCAGCATCACCATGTGACATTAATTTCTTTTACAACATTTTTTTTTTCAGAACGGTAGCATGGGCAGGGCCAGTTCTAGGCAGGGGCATGGTGGGGGGGGGGGGCCATGCCCCACCCAAAGCCCCGCGGGCCCCACTAAAGCCAAAGATGCGACCCCCCCACATCCCTTATTGCCCCCCCCCCCCCCCATTTGATACAGTCTAGAACCGGGCCCGATTGCG